>CM063457.1:14689500-15314500 GCA_032191425.1 Lymantria dispar | reverse complement strand
TACATAAAATTCTTAAATAATCAAAATGTCGGCTTTTATGTTTTTTATGGGCTGAAAAGTTGTTCTATCAAGAACCGAGTGGGATATTAAAGGGCTTTATAGAGTGAGTACGAACACGTAAGCATACATTCTATATAGTTTTTAGGCCACGACCAGGTGGTTTATTTTCTGTTATTAAACATAACAGATAATAATAACATCGTTTATAAATCACATAAGTATTTTGACTATAAAACACTTTAAATACCAAAAAAAATTATGTTCAAACTAACTGACCCAACAGACGTTCTGTTCAAATAAAATAAAAGGAATTCTCATTAAAATCGACAGCGGCGCCACCTACCGGGTCCGATTCTGAATCTAAACCATTCTCAAATCCCCTCGAACTCGAACACACAAAAAATTTCATCAACATCGGTTCAGCCGTTTAGGAAGAATTCAGTGACATACACACGTACACAAGAAATTTACATATAAAGATGTAGTCTACAATGAGAGCTAACTATCTTATTTGCTGTCTATGCAACGCGATTGCGGTGTTACAGAATAGCCGTAAAACACGGGTAATACTTATTTCCTCCTTACACATATCATCATCATCTTCTCAGCCTAAGTAAATCCCACTGTTGGCCGCAGGCTTCTTCCATAGTGGAAGAGAATTTGACCAACTACACCACGCAAGTCAAGAGTAATAGTATGTCGAGTTTTCTTTCTCTAATATTAGTGTTAACTGTATATATCCTCTAGTCGTCTTTTACGATACCCACAAACGAAAGAGGGGGAGGCTAATTATATTCTTACTCCATAACTATACGGTATAACATTTTACACATATATACATAGTAAAAAAGATGAAGCACTAACTTCATATATCTAATATGGGATAAGCTCGAAAGAATATTGAAAACGGTATTAAAGCATTACATATTTACTTTTAGCTATACTACACTTTATAAACCAAACTGCGATGGTGCGAAGAATATTGGAACCAACTCTATCGCAGATAATACTTCATTCAATCCACAAATCATTATCCTATATACGGAGAAGCATACCCATCATACGTGACCTGTTTAATTTTCAAAAATACTACGCTTAAACATAATTGGATCTTACTTTTTACTATGGATGGTCACCGAAGGGAGGGAATTGAAAATTGTAAATAAAAGTAAAAATATGATGAGTTATACAGTATGTATACGATCCCTAATTATTTATACAAATACAACCTTTTTCGTATATTCATAATTCTTATATACATAATTATTGCATGGTGCCAGCTGTTGTATTTTTAAAAACCTCTAATCTATTCGTATGTGACTAATAACATAACAATAAATAGAGAAGGTTAAGATTTGTGTGGGTGCATACACCCACATATGCGATTTGAACATTTACTCAAACTGCAGTGTTATGCAATACAAAATTAACGTTGTTGAAGTATCAGACTAGAAAGTCGACAAATAAAGCATAGTTGCATGCCCGATAACGCCACGCAGCGTGGATAAATATTAATCAATTTAAAAGATAACACGAATAGTTAGGTAGACTTATCACTCGACTATACAGTTACAAATCCAATAAGCCCACAAATTTCGAATATTGTACTATGATCAAATCATAAGTATGTAATATAATTTAATTAATACACAAGACTACGGATTTAATTGCGTTTGTATTGAACCCTTGATATGCAGCATTCATGGTCACGGGTTCATATAGAATAATTTTCTTCTTACACTGGCAATAAATTTGTATCAAAATGTAAGTCAATATTTAATAACACAATTTTCAGTATGGGGTAGATAATTATAAATTTTCTGTAATAACGATGACTTGTTGGCCGTGAGATATCTCAGTTCGCCCGTGACCATGTATGCTGCAAAGTATAACGTAACGTTGGGCAATCAAGAGTCAAATACAAACGTGATAAAATCCGTTAAGTAGTTTTATTTACAACTAGCAACCCGCCCTCGCTTCGCTTCGGTTATAGGTTAGAGTCGTTTTACCCGCGTAGTTCCCGTTCCCGTGGGAATACCGGGATAAGATATGGCCTAGTTTACGCCCTGATATTATAGCTTTCCATTGGTGAAAGAATTTTTGAAATCGGTCCAGCCGTTTTGAAGATTACCCGGAACAAACAGACAGACAGACAAAAATTTTTCCATTGTTATTTTAGACATAGGTGTCGTGCAAATAACCGTATGAGCATGAAAAAAGCCTATTATTTTGACATTACAAACAGACACTCCAATTTTATTTATTGGTATAGATGTGTAATATTGTAAACATCAGCAGTCATTAATACACAAGAGTTATTGATTCATACTGCCTGTATATAAACAGTGATAGACTTTTTTTTTTCGGGCTGGACTACGGTCAGCACACCCGCCGTTCATTCCATCCAGGGCGATGCAAGGTCAAGACGCGGCCCCATAACCCAGCGTATTCCACCCAATGGCGAAGGCCATTACGAAACAGTGGCAGGATAGGATAGTTAAAAAAAGTAGTAATTCATTTAAAACCATCACATAGGGCGAGTCCGCGCGCGCGCAGCCCTAGTGCTAGGATGGTTACACAGCTTAGTACACGCAAAGTCTAAGCTATCTCTCCGTAATAAAGTTAGATTATACACCGCTTGTATACGTCCTATCATGACGTATGCAAGTGTAGTGTTTACACAAGCGAAGCCACGCAGGCTACATCGGCTACAGGCATTACAGAATAGGTTCATGCGCCGAGCGACGGGAGCACCGTGGTACATGCGCAATGTGGATCTTCACATAGATCTTGGCTTGCCGACCATCAGGCAATTCATGAAACAGTGCTCCCGCCGCTACTTCGACTCTGCCGCGACACACCCGAACCCATTAGTGGTAAGGGCGGCTTCTTACATCCCCTCTAAAATGTCCGCGATTAAACAACCGCGACTAATACTCGACGAACCCGACGACACTATAACGCTCGCCCAGACTGAGGCATACACAGCCCGCGCGGCCTTGACAAATAGTAGTAAATATCCACGTTACCGCCCCCGCCGACGGGGAAGGAAGACGTGTCGCGTTGAAATCATAAACGTGGGAGTACCCACTTTGCCAGCGACCGCCCGAGCCGAGGTCCGTACCCCACAGGGGGTGCCCTCGGGATGGGTCGCTTAACTTTAAGCGGGTTGAGAGCCCTCAGCGCTCACCCACCAGTCCGGGTAAAGTTGTCACAGCCATCTGAGGCTAACAACTAAGTCACACAAAAAAAAAAAAAAAAAAAAAATTAAAACCACTCGTGACGTTGAACAGCTTTTGGGGACTGTTAACTTATAAGTAAAATTAATTAAAATAACTGTACTGAGAGTAAAATTTTATTGGAAAATTAAAAGTTATGACAACTGCTCAGAGGATTTTAAAAATTTATAATAATGTAATGTAATACACATTGTGAATGGGCATGTACCCACAATTAAGAGTAAAAGTTTAAAACAACATTAAACTGGCGCGGAATCGATGTGGGCTGGACAATAAATTTGTTTATGTGCACTACACAAGGACAAATATGAAAAAAAAAGTCTGTTACAATATTGAACATCAACTTTGCCATCGTTAGACATAAACGTTTTCTACAGATTTTTTAGAATATGAATCCCAAGGAATAATCATTTCACTAAACAATTTGAAAGGCATCCATTTACCAAAATACTAGAGGCGAAACCATACACAGCTGTAGCCAAGTTTCCCCAAAGCTCAGGTTCATTTGATTGTTTGAACAATAATGTTATGTAAACGAATGTAGACAATTACAAACAATCATGCCTATCATAATACCATAGAACGACTGCTAGAACAAATAAACTTAAAATGGTTTATATAGTTTAATAAGTGGTCTTTGCAGAGTGGAAGCAACGAGTATGTTAAAAGCCGCTGGTTACAGCAGGTTATCGCTACTTCGAGCGTGCGAAAGTCGTTCATCGACCTTGCCGTGAGCGTCGTTGGTCATATTGCCAAGCCCAACTGCATACCATTCCGCCTACTGCACACAGTTGAATGTCGCACATTTACTGTCAAACTAACACTACACAAGAGAAAGAGAAAAGAGCGTGTAACGAAAAGACATAATAAACACAATTAATGTCGATAGCGAGATTTTTTTTAACTAAAGGCAGGAACAAGACTAATACGGCTAACGTCGTCGTCCCGAAACTGTTGCTTAAAGAGGACGCGACTGAAATGTTTAATGAAGCTTCAACGACCGAAAATAAACATGAGCGATCAGCAATTCCATGATGTTATTATTAAACATAAGCATTAAGATTAATTTACGTTTTATTAAAATGAAATGCTTTAATATTATAAGCTTTAATTTAACATACGTTACGTAAACCAACCGCTGGGTCTTTAAAACGTTACTTCTGTCTGCGGTTGGTTGCTTCTGCAACATTTAATCATCATCACAGCTCATATATATATGTTCTATTGCTGGCCTCGAGTCTATGTACTATACTACGCGGGACAGACGGGTTGACCTTAACGAGATTTCGTTCTCTGAATTTTTTCTATAGTAGGTAGCTATTATATCTTGTATATTAGATCTGGATCTCAAGTCTTTTTTATTTAGAACTAGCCGACCCGGCGAACTTCGTACTGCCATAATTTTTTCGTAAATATATTTTCTAAATTTCCGAAAATGTCTATAGCTGTCATTTGCGTTTTGTTATTACATGTTTGATGAATTTTTGCTATACCACGTTTTATAGTGACTTGTATTCTCTTTGACGTTTTATGTCAAGTCCCACGGGCACCCGATCGAACGGGATAAAAAGTATTCTATGTCCATCTCCTGGTTCTAAACTACCTCCCCGCCAATTTTCAGGTAAATCGGTACAGCTGTTCTTGAGTTATAAATAGTGTAACTAACACGACTTTCTTTTATATATGTATATAGATTTTCTTCTCTTGCGTGCACATTATATTCCTTAATTATTTTACGCCACCCACGGGCAGTGTATGGAGTGGAAGGTAAAGATCTAATAATATTAATACATATTTCGGTTCACAACATCTATGATCTGCCTGACGATACAGACATGACAACATGATGATTCTTATATTTATTTACTTGCATCAGTATTAATCAATTCAAACACTACTAAACTAAATACAGAGTATGTATAAAAATCTAATCATATAATATTTACAAGTTGAAGAAAAACTATATAAAACATTTTTATTGGTCCATCGACGTAAACTTTTGGACAGTGGGTGATATGCCATCATCGTGACACTTGACAAGCGAGTTGCTGTAACAAGTTCACCAGAAGAGTGCTGGTCGTTTTGATGAATCCCCAGTCGTTTTTTACGATACCATTTTTTTTTTTTTTTAATCTTTATTTAAGGACTTGGTACACAAAAGGAAGCGACCATGTCGTCCCTTTTACGATACCTAAGGACAAATAATGTCACGGCAAATATATTAATATTATGAGATCGTTATAAAATGTGCACATCGCTACTCATAAATATTCGTATGATACGTCAAATAAACCAAGGATCACCAATGTGGCGGCCAGCATGACAGCTACAGGCGATGCCCACCCCGCGACCTTGTGGAAATCCTTGCCAAAGCAACCACGCACCGACAACACTATCGCAAGTGAAAAGGCACCGACCGATCTTGTCTATCAACGCTACACATACACAACCATCTCTAATCACAAGGCCAAGATCTCTTAGCGCGATGCTGAGACATCCCGAGTAGGGTGTAATATCATAAATGGTATATTTAAGTACCTTTAATCAAGATGCTGGTTATATTACTAAAATGCCATATAAGTGTCGATAGTGGCCCCAAAAGTATGAAAAGAGGTATGCGCCGGTCACGGGTCTCCATGTTGTCATATCTTATTGGACGAGATCAAACCACGGGCTCATACAAAAAGCTTGAGAAAGAACTCTTACATGAAATATAATTTTTATAATTTATAATTTTAAGACAACACCATGCACTAAGGAAATAATCCTTGTATTGCTGGGAACTTTACAAACATATAAATTAACGGACACAAATTACATCCATATAATATATATATAACACACACCAACGAAAAGCTAAAGTCAAATAGACACTACTAAAACATAGATCTAGTCATACCTTCGATGTTTCACTCACTAACCACAAGCTATGACAATGACTCACATTCGGCACTCATTTCATGCCGCATTCATCATTGACTCACAATTTAGAAAACTTTTGTTTATTCATTAGAATACAATCATTACTCATTTATCACACTAATTGTCCGCATAAACAGAGTTGTAATTAAACAAATTAGTCTGATCTAAAAAACATTTTTATGCAGTTTCACACTTTCAAGTGCATATATACAGTTATCGCTACATTGTAGTCTACTACTTTGTAACTATTACAGTTTAAGTAACCTATATTTAAACTGTAATTTTATGTAAATTATTGAGTTAAATACTTCATGAAGAAATTCTATAAATAAAGCTGATTATCACAACAAGTTGGCACTAAAACATCAAATTATATTAACATATTAAATTAGATACATATGTATAAGAATGTATTTTTAAAACAAAATGATATGAGAATATTTCGTAATTAACACAAACCGTTATCGTTAAACTTGCGTCTTCACACAAAAATTTCTAATAGTCTGTTTTGAAAGATATCACAATTAAAATTAAAGGCATTGTTGAGCAACATTAAGTCTCGAATCCGCCGAAGACCTCGTGAAGTATTGAATTTCATTAATTGTTTCATTACCGTATCCGTTGCGGAATCTTTACACTAATAATTAATAAGAAATTAAGAACATTCTAGAATAATAATCTCATTATGCTGCGAAATTAATTACAAGAACATCCAAAATAGTCACATAACAATAAGCAACAACCTAGATAGAAACCATTGTCACTCATAATTCTATGTACCTAGTACATTAGGAACAAGGTGACAACAACACAATGGAGAAGCCATAAAACCAAGCGACCTATTCTTTATTGTAGAGACCATAACTTATAACAGTAGATGAAAAAGGACGGTACGAAAGAGGAACAAAATCGGTTCGTTCAACGTCAAACACGTCCTTGGAATATTAATTGGCATCGATTGTAATTTCTGATTGTGTTACAAACGTTTAAATTCTTTGACATTTGATAATGCTTTAATTGAGAGTTTTGGCGAGAACGTCAAAATGTCATGTGACAGCGGTTTTTATATAATTTTTATAATGTTAAGGAAGTGTTAAAATATAGTCAATATGTTGTCCGAATCTATCTTTCTAACTTTCCCAAGTAAATCTTTACTAAGATAGTTCATTCTACAAAAGGCGACAGCTTAACTTACTAATACAATGAAAGCAAAAGCAAATCGATTTGAAAGATATATTTTCTATATATTGATAATAAACAAAGCCTGCAAATTAGTAGCACAAACGAAAAAAGATTATCCAATTAGTACCCAAAACTCTCAAGTGCTATTATTGGCTAATTACTAGATACTTATAATAATATACTTTAGAAGAAGAAAATATTATGTATATTTCAGAAGAACAGAATCAGAATAGAAATAATAAGCATATATTAAAATATACATATATCTACGTGATATTGCAATGGTCCATTGTCCTATTCGAAGCAAGTGCATACAAAGCGCGACCTCGAACCCGTGACCCTGGTTACAATGCGAACAATTAAAATGTTACTGAGTTTCGAACCCGCAGTGCCACTCGAGTTCTAGTACCAATTGTTGTAACATTCGGCGCAAGCTTTCCGTTTCTCAGTCGAAATTCAGAGGGCCGGGCGTGGAAGACATGTGGAAATTACCAATATGTCTTGTTTGTTTTCAAGGTTTATTTAGAGTAATATAATTTTGAAAATAGGCTACCTAAAATAAAAATAATTGCTAGTAAAATTGTTTTAAAATTCAACCACTAAAATCGTCCACGTGTGTGAAAACTGTTAACCAGCTGCGTTTTACGTAAAGGGGATTCGAATTAAGTTAATACATTTGTTGAAGTAATATTTGTTCACTCCAAGTCATAATATTTAAGCTAACGCTAAGTAACGCGTATATTCTTAATTGCGGTTTTTCATTCGCCCATAGACAAATTGAACTTTTACTTATATGTAAATGGCTACATTATATATTCACATATATGTATGTCTTTACTGTATTAATAAAAGTATTATTATTATATTATTGTATTAATAAAATCAAAACTGCAAAGCAACTAATGAAACCGAAAAGCATTTTTTTGTTTATGCGCATACATTAAGTGATAAAACAACATGAAGTAGTCAATAACCATACTACTAATAACAACTTATGCCAATATCGGAGAATGATAGACAGAAACATTTACCACCCTCTTGAGATACATCTTTCTTTCTTTCATATTTGTCACGTTTCTTCATGTTTGTACGTAGTTTAAGAGTAAGCTTAACCTGGTCCTTCGCAAGTATTAGATAAAAAAATCCGACGTAGACTTGCCCTTGTAATTATAGCATTTATATTTGGTTTGTAATTTCATTGCATATTACATTACTACATAATTCGAAAGCGCTAAAGAAAGTCTAATCTTAAGACAAAATAAAATTTAAATAAATTCAAATTCTCAGAGAAACTCTTGAAATCGGCGGAAACGAAAAGATGCTTATCACTATAAATTAATATAATATGGAAGGAAATGTATACTTAACAAAAAAAAAACACGAAAGTGAAATAACCAACATATTACGTATTGGCATTTGATACTAGCTATGTAATGCAATAAGAAACTCTTTAGTAATAGTTACTAATGTGCGACGGCAGTGAAAGAATATTTACGTTTAAAGTTTGTCATGAATGGTAAACGTCTGATTTATTTTCAGCACGTACCATAATAAATATATGTACTACCGTTACGATAAGGTATCTATGTAGCTCGTTCATTACGAAAAAAACGAAATCAATCGCGTTATCGCCTTAAGTAATGAACTTAAAACGTCATCTTGAATGTTCGCAATTTCACTTGACGACAATAAATAATCGTCAATTTATGTGAAAGATCAACCACTATATACAAGAGCAGCGTGATATCGCATTACTCCATTTAAAAAAAATCATTTCGGCTTCTTACGTTCCACTGCTGGGCTCAAGTTTCCTCCAAAAAGTGAAATTGACCTAATATACCACGCTGGTCAGATGGGATGGTACAGTTTTATTTCAAGTGTTCCTTCTCTTACAATGATTTTGTATACATATTATATCTTTTAGTCATCATTTAGGACACGCACAAGCAAGACTGGGGGTGATGAATTGTATTCTTACTCGGTCAGCACACGGAAAAATAACAAGAACGAAATAGTCATAATGTACATTTTACCAGGTCGCTTCCTTCCATTGCGGTTAAGTCGTGATTGCAGCTTTAGTATTATGCTCGTTATATACACAATATTTACCGAAGTATTATAATATTGACTGAACAAGACATCACTTACATCTAGTAACGTGAACATTTAATTTCTGATTAACCTCCTACATTCTTAAATTATACTATATGACATCATTACAAGGCGAGCCTACTAAGTTTTTACGGAACATCTCAGTGAAGGACGCAGTACGATAATTAGTTTTAAAAAAAATCACATTGTATCATGTGAAGTTGACAGTATATTAAGGTTATATACAATTTACATACATATAATAAATCATTCGAGTTCGACATTATCTTCACAAAATATCGTCGTTACGATAACGATATAAAAATGTTTTATTTATATGCAACAATATACGATCTGTATAGCCCATGCACTCTCTAATGCAAATGCAAATCACATTTAAACAGACTTCGTGACAAGAGGAGATAAAGTATATTAAAACGAATTGTACAATAGTTTCCACATCATTATCTTTTGTTGGCGACTCATCGAAGCGTCACCGAATCGAAATTGTTGTGTGTCCACTCGACCGTCGCTGGTCTTCCTATGGATTTCAATATCAAGGGATTCGTAAGTACCAAGGAAATATATAATTTTAATTAGTTTATGCAAACGTGTCTCGAATGTATATAATTTACTATTAAAAATACGGCAGAGCAAGTTATTGGAAAGCTGATGACCGAGAAAGGTTTTGGGCTATAAACACAAAGCAGTGACTTTAAAGGCGCTGTTGCACATTGCCTATAAATTTTAACAAGAGCATCAAAGAAAACTTTAAATAACCATGGTATTAATCTCTGTGCATATTGATACAACTTAAAAAAATCACTAATAAGATTTTTTTATTATGCCTGAATGTTTGTTTATAGTCTTATGTTTATGGCGGTAAAATGTCACTCCCGTGGGAAGATCATGCGTGTTATTCTGAATGCGGAGACCCGAGTAAAAATTAGTGCGACATGTTTTGATAAATATTAAGTGTAATAAAACGTCCTCCGAATATTAAAACGAGTAGAAGCAGTCATCTCATCGAACTGCCGTATTGCGTACATCAGTTGACCCTGTGTAAATGTGTAAGTTAACGGGTCTATAAACAATGTTAACTCACACAAACAAATTAGTAAGCAAAATATATCCAATGCGCTAGTACTGGCAACGATTTCTTTTCATGCTTCAGTGAGTGGTGTACCGATCTAGGCAATATTAATGAACTAAGAAAACATTTTTATAATAAGAAATATCAAACACTAAAAAGTTCAAGCGAAATGGCGCAGATTGAATTCCTATTTGATTCGGGCGTTTTTTGAAATCTGAATAAAGATATAAAACAAAGGTTGCGAGGCATCGAAACATCGACCCTACTTTACATAAACCACGTAAAACCAGGTTATAAGAGTTAGGGTTGAAACACAAAGTAATATTAGACAGATATTGATAGTGGTCACCATATTACGTAGTCAAATCGAAGTCACTGTTACATAATGCATAATCGTTGTTGATATTTCAATATACTTAGTTTTTGAATAGATACCTAATACATAAAACATTGATGGTATTTACGATAAAGTTGCTTTTGGTTTAAAAATTCTTATGTGTACAAAGTAGCTTTACTTCCTGCATACTAAATTTCTTTCATAGTCTCCTAGTTATTTCAGTTTCGTTTTTGTTGATATTTATGATTACGTGCCGGTTTCTTTAGGACAGAGTGTTGTATATGTATATGTATATGTGTATGTATATGTATATGTATATGTATATGTATATGTATATGTATATGTATATGTATATGTATATGTATATGTATATGTATATGTATATGTATATGTATATGTATATGTATATGTATATGTATATGTATATGTATATGTATATGTATATGTATATGTATATGTATATGTATATGTATATGTATATGTATATGTATATGTATATGTATATGTATATGTATATGTATATGTATATATATATATATATATATAACTTTCTCACAAAGTAAGACAAAAAGAATTGTAAATAAAAAATCTTTCGTAGATCAGATTAGCACATTGTAAACAAGCCAAACTTAATCTTTACAAAATACAAGAACAAAATGTTTAGAATTAATGTTTCACAAATAGTCTAGTCAACAAGTGCCTTTTGCACTTGTTGACTAGACTAAAAGCACACAAACGAATTCTGATATTTTACAATTAACAACTTCTGAATATTTTATTAGTTTCACTGGGCAAAATAGAAGAATAATATTTTAAGATAGAGTTCATTTTCTACATTTGTTGGAGGGATGAAATCTCCAGAGAACGTAAAACATAGAAAGTCATCGTTAATTGGAAATTTCTACTCGGCACGCGATCGCTGCTATAGTTACAATTACTTTATTAAAATACACATTAAGCCTCGCATGGTAGTGCGCATTTAGAATAAGTCCCTAGAGATAGATTTTTAGTTCTGAACTATGTGCTACGACAATTTCATTTTTAACCGTGAAATCGTGTAAAAGACTCCATTTGTCAATATACTCCTGAAAACCTTTTTTATCTTCACGTCGATAACGTGGCAATTATTGGAGATTTTTGCTGATCATAGGGGCAATAATGCCATAACTGCCACATGACGGACTGGTGATTATTACATCATAAGTTTCCCAGAAAAGCACTGCTGCCCATTTCTCTGCCAATATCTCAGCCAGTTTTCATGAATTCCACTTAATGAAATATTTTATTCTGATCAGTCACCATACGGCTAATTTACCTTTGAAAAAATCAACAATCACGCGAGCGATGCCACAGCCAATAGCATGTTTACATACAATACGTATCAGCTATATTTACGAGTTCATTTCGGTGACTCGTTACGGGTTGAGAGCCCTCAGCGCTCACCCACCAGTCCGGGTAAAGTTGTCACAGCTATCTGAGGCTAACAACTAAGTAACACAAAAAAAAAATCGGTGACTCGCGTATTTATAGATGTTTTAGATTAAACTCTGCAACTTTTACTAGCACTGCACATCTCTGAACTATATCCTATTTTACTTCATACAATGGACGAGCTACTCCGGGATTTTAGTTCAAAGAACTTAAAATTTCATTAAAATCCGTCAAACCATAACTTGAGAATGTTATTATACATTTAGATTATACATATTATTGTTTCTAACATCTTCCTAGAGTATGATCGTAATCTTGCGACATAAGCAAAATAACCATACCAATCTACAAGTCAGGTCACTATGATTCATTACAACATCTAGCGAGGCTTATTGGAATCTACAATCTAAATCCATTACACAATGTATGATCTACAGTTAGTTACAAATTCATACGTAATAACAGCAGTAGTTTATTTAAAACAAATATATATATATATATATATATATGATCGTTCCTAGAGGATGGCCTATGACCAATTTAACATGTGTAAATTCGCTTGCATAGCCCGTTATTACATAATAGTATTTGAAAGGCCGTTACAATTGAATGCTTTATGAATGTCATCAAGCTCTATGAATATCTATAATAGTTTATACATAGCGTATTATTACGTAAACGTTCTACCTAAATCAGCTAAGCTAAATAATTGTGGTTCATCGTCTAACTGCACCTTACCCGAATGTCAGCAAGTCAGCTAAGGTATTCCATTGCCGTGTGCACTCGCCGGTTTTTAAGCAGTCTACTATTATACCGTTTTCGACCGTTGTTTGATTTTGAAGACATCACATATAACGCTTTTAAATATCTAGACATCCGCAAAAAAAAAGCTATGAAATTAATTATAAAAGTGGATACTATTGTCCTTTTGAACGATGTAAAAGAGAGATTTACTTTTACATTTGCGTTCTTAAATACTGAGAGTATATTTATAATCTTCCTGTCTCCGGTTATGGAGGAGGTCCAAGCCCAAAAGTAGGACTTATGCGGGCTGAGATGATGATGATATATAAAACACCCATATTTTGCCTATTACGATCAACGTGTTTCTCACGTTGGCCTATAGCCAGCATCAAATCCTAGATTGCTGCTATTACGAAACTACGAATGTTTAAAATAAATTCATCAATACCCATGTCAGGATTGGAAATCAACATCTCAGGTCAACAGTTGCATGATAAAGTCACAATGAGAACGATAACACTCGTACAAGACTTAACCTTCATAAACATAATATAATAGATAGCTCATATTTCCGGCAAGCGTTAGAAGTGCATTGCAGTATGAAAGTTACTAGATAAGACTTGCAAGGTCGGGGACTAACTGGACACAAAGAAAAGCAAATTGTGTATTCTATTTTTTTTTAACATCTATATCGAGTTTGGATTACTTCAGATATATGATCATGTTTAAAGTCATCTCGAAAGGATTCTTTTAAAATAATAGTACTAAGTACCTATCTTTAATATTTTATTGGGATTTACCGAGAGGAAAAATTGCCGAATTTATTCCTTATTACAACTACCTGGTAGTAAAATATTATCAAAATCAGAGTCCAACCGTTTTGAAGATTAGGTAGAAACAGACACTCAGACAATACATTTTTAAACTGGTTTTTAGGCAAAGGTAGGTGTCGTGCATGAGAAAAACCTACTATTTTTGACATCACAAATAGACAACTTCAATTTTATTTATTTCTGTAGATGAATGTTTAAATCCTGTTAACATCATAATAAATAACACTATTGACGATATAACAGTAAGTTACAGAGTTGGTGTGCTCGTAATTTATTATGTAATATGTACAAATGTACATAAGTTAAAACACCTGATTAAATACATTGCTTCGTCCTAACGGTCGTCGACCTAGGAGGCAGGCCAACCGCACCTGCGTCTGCGACTTACTGCCGGATAACGCGGATGCTTTCAAGGCTGCGAGCTTTTAGCCTCTGACTCAGCCCCCATAAAAAAATGTTGTCCTCGTAGAACCAGTTTACTCACTTCCGTAGGCAACGCCGCTAATAATAATAATTATTTTATGCAGGTTAATAATATAATAATAGTTTTAGTTATTAATACATTTCATTGATAGAACGGTAATAAAGAACGAAGATGGTTTGCAAAAAGAAAGTTAACTTTCACGAACATTTGAACAAGCGATTTTATCAACTGTATAACACTGCGAAATAATTAATTCAGTTTCTACGCTATTAAAATGTCATGTCTTAATAGAAAAAAATAATACTTTTAAATATACATACCTATTATAATGAATAAGTTCCAAAATAGATTTAATGTCGAAAATGCGTGACATTCGACGTGAGTACCTCAAACAAACTTGCTTTCGTATTCTACCAATAAAATTATACAAAATTCAAATAATTATGTCTAAATTTAAATAAATCAGGCTACGATATTCGATCATGAACTTCGTTCATGCTAATACCGAAAACAGCACTATCGAATTTAATGAAATTTTGTGGTGTGTAAGATTGTTTGCAAGGTATGATATTTTAATAGTAAATATTGTATTCAATTATTGGTAGCATTGGGGTATAAATGTGGCCAAAAAAGTCCTCATCTCCCTTTGAGGTAAGTTTACTTAAGTTCACTTAGCTTGTATGAGCCAGAGTATGCTGGTAAATTTTAAATACTTTTATCATAACGATGCTTTGTAAGCAAAGCATATCCGTACACTATTTTTAACACAACAGTATAATTATATAAATAAAAATTAACTTGTTTTAAATTATTATTGTTTAATACGTAACTAATACTTGCAATGGAATATAATACAGGTGGTATTGTTATTATGTATATTACAATAGCTATACTACTTTGTTTGAAGAAGGACAAATGTATATGTCATCCACATTTAATCGTAAACGAATACTAGTCTCTCACAATAAAAGTTAGCTCCTTAGTATGGAATCCAGTTTCAGGTTGCCTAATGTTACTGAGAATTTAATGACGTAAAATCTCGAGTAACATATACTACAATCCTAGCCTTCATAATCGGCATTCGAAACAATCACCATTATTTTGTAGAATTTTCTGTCGTAATATTGTTCTATATACTCTAGCTACTTCTAAGAATTACCTTCAGATATAGTGGGCAGCACGTTGACAAAGTTCACAATACCGACGCCTGTTAGCTGACTCATTCACCAAAACCGACTTTATAACGAACACTCAAATAACGTCTGCCTTCTAACGGCAATGTAGATTGAAAACAAACCAATACCAAAAGCTAACACACTTGACACCTTATCACGTAGCCCACATAGATAAAAGTGGCACATATATTACGTTTCGGCACTTAGGATTTTTGCAATCATGTCGAACATAAAGAAATAAAAAGGATAATAAAAATAGAAAATATTGTAACGTTCGACCAATGAGCACACTTTTTCTGAGCCACGAAACAGGTAAATTCACACGAGAGCGGCCTAGATTTTCACAATATATTAAATGTAGAGTCGTCCGATGCGCGTACGCGTATTCTCGATACGAAGCGCCGGTGTTTACTGACCGATCAGACCAGACAGAGACTGACTAGTCATGCCAACGCCCGTTCACCAGTTCACCTACAGCCTACTGTTATCTCGCGACCAATGCGTATGTATGTGTAATACTCGTTACTTATTTCTCGCTCAGCTAACTTGACTGGTTCTTCAAGCTTCACGTTTATATTATGTAGTTGTATTGCCAACAGATTGCCACTACTTCTGATACAGTTTTTATATAGTATAAAAATGTATTTTATAGTGTATATTATAATATAATTTTCACCTCAATTTCGTATAGAGTCGATTTTTATTAATCAATTTATCGAGGAATTTACAAAGGAATTTGTGTATAATGATAAGACACTTGATTACTGTATGTATAATGCAAATTGAAAATTTATTACAGCGTTACTCGCATTAAACTTCTGATAAAATTCACATGAGCATGCTCTAAGCTAAGAGCATTATAGTGCTATTTGGAATACAGTATCGTCCTCTCATTATCCGTAATAGTAAGGTGATAGTAAGGTGATTTTTTTCAGTTTTAGCCAGATGAAACTATTAGTATTTTTTATGACTATCATCATCATCCTACTCTAATTCCAATTACTTAAAGTTGACGAAATATCTACTCCTGAATCGTACATATTGTAAACTAGCAGCACCGGTTTTACCGGCATAGTTCCCCTTCCCGTGGGAATATCGGGATAAATTATAGCCTATGTGTTATTCTGATATGTAAGCTGTATTATTGTGAAATTTCATCAAAATCCATTCAGTAGTTTTTGCGTGAAAGAGCAACAAACATCCTCACATACAAACTTTCGCGTTTATAATATTGTAAGTAGGAAGTTATTGCCAATAGTTTTATGACCCGCCGCATACATGACGTCAACCCTCCTTGGGAATGTAATTGTTGACCAGACAGCATCAGATAGAGTTTGCCCAGGTTGGTGTAAAACTCTTAGTCAAGGGCGGATACGAATACTACAAATCCTTACAATAACATTGTATCGTATTCGTATCCGTCACCATACAGCAAAATTTTAAAGTTATAATTTAAAGCTATAAATTAAAGCTATCTGCCATACAGATTTTCACGCACTTATAATGACAATAACGCATTGAATAAATAATCCGTGTGGTGAGGGAGTAAGAATTCAGTTCACCACCGCCCGTCTTGGCGGTGAGCGTCGTAAAAGACGACTAAGGGATGTAATGCATACAATATCTTTGCAAGAGAGGGAAAACTCGCAATAAAACCTACTACTAACCCGTCTGACCGGCGTGGTATAGGTCAATTCCTTATATAGGAGGTTTAAGCTAGGGATGATCGATGTTAGAAAAACATCAATGTCATAATCGAAAGCCCAACATCGATGTTCGATATTTATCGAAAACCGAACATCGATATTAAAAAAACATCGATGTCATTATCGAAAGACTAAGAAATAAAATTCGCCGGGCAAATTTGGGTGAGCTTTTTTTAGGAAAGTCAGAACAACGGGTACGTTTTATTGCATGAATTATCGTCGATGGTCGATTCCGTTAACATCGATGTTGAATTATCATCAATGATCAGTTCCGTAGACATCGATGTTACGATATTTTGCCTATAGCAACATCGATGTTTTTTCTTTCAACATCGATGATCATGTTCATCGATCATCCCTAGTTTAAGCCCAATAGTGGGACGTATGTGAGCTGAAATGTTTTGAATACAACTTATTTAATTCAAATTACACGATTCTGTAAGTTATAAATCTTTACACAGAACGCCTCTCTATTTCATTTTAACAACTGTGTAAGTATATAATATTAAATCTTTTACTATGAAACGGCACCTCTCGTAAAAAACGACCCCGTCTGCACTGTGTCGAATTTTACTTTTATCGTTCATCCAGCAGCTTATCTGGGTCTTCTGTTGGACAAGGGTCAATAATGCAGGGACATAAGGGGAATAATGCCAGAATCGACACGATTGGGTTCGCAATCGCAGTTGGTGTTATCAACAGATAGCTGCTGTGTTAGCGACAGATTGTTTTCTTAAGCCACTGTCTAAAGGTGAATCTTTAGTGTCAGTCTTTGGAATGTTATCCAAAAATATGACCTCCATAGGCTTCACAAAACCTATCTTTGACAATGAGATATGTTCATAATCTGGCTCCATTATTAATTTTAAAAATACATAGCGTACTTCTTACGCATGTTTAAAGAAAACACCTTTGCCTGGCCAAAAGGCCGATTGGGAGAAATAAAATGAGAAAAATGGTGAGGACTTTTGTAATTGTTTATCCTGAGTCCATATCCGATATATTATACATATTTTTGTCTTCTTGCCATTATTGGCCACGCACCTAGGCTGGACAGACTGGATGGCGTAAAGTTTTGTTTCGAGTTATTTTACCCTTCCTACGATATTAACTGATTGCAATACTTAATCGATTTTTACGGCGAACAATAATGATATGAATATTATATTCTTACTATATCCGCACGATTTTCATATAACAAAATGCCATGCAAATTTTATGCCTTGCTCCGCAAAGGGTGGAATTTTCAACACTGTTAACAGTTGTCTGTCTACAGCCGCAAGCCGGTCCGTTCGGGGTAGTACGGAGTACCACACTCTCGCATAAAATGGACGTCTGAGTAGTAGCAATTTGTTACTGCGCTTCGTTCGTTGAGCGAGAGAGTCAGAGTCCAACTTTATGAGGGTGTTTGCGTGTGGTGGGTTTTGATAATGCCTTTAGTACACCGAACCTCATTGCATTCATTCACACTCTCTTCACGGTAAGCAACGGTCTAGCAAAGGTCCATGAGCGGCAGTATCACTTACCACCAGGTGTAGGTACTGTTTGCTCGTTTGCCACCGTTTACAATAATAACGTTAAAAAACTTTCAAAGTTGATTGATACATGGTTGAAGAAACACTTGAGATGTGCTAATTTTTGAAGATTACTGCTGCAAAAACTTTTACTGATTTCAAGAGTCCTACATAGGCATATTAGATGGTTATAATAGATTGGTAAAAAAAAAACATAGTTAATCATCATCTTCATCTCCGCTCAAAGCCTACTGCCGGGCCCAAGCGTCCTTCACAATAGGATAGAAATTGACCATACTATACGTTAGACAGATTGGTATAAGATTTTGTTTCAAGTTTTCCTTCTCTTGCATAAATGTTATATGCATATTATATCCCTCAATCATCTTTTACTACTTCCACAGGCAAGATATGCACTGTTGAATTGTATTCTTATTCCCTCACCACACGGAAAATAAATTTGCCTAAAACAATCTAAATGTATTATAAACCATAGAGTATTGACTCTAGAAGCCTAAAATCCATATTTAAAAGTACAAAGAAACCGTCATTAACCTAATAATACATCAACAGAGCATTATAACTATCTACCTGAAAGGTGAATAATTTACTATAACATAAGTTTATGCCTTGAAGTTATAATTAAAAGGAGATAGATACTCACTTCTCTTAGACGCGCCAAACCCATCTTCACGGTCGTTGTACGTTCTATCCTCATCGTAATCGTAAACCTTAAAACTTTCGAACGAATACAGCTTGGCGGCTTTTATTTACTTGTTCGCAATAACGTCCTTGATCAAAACGAATCGCAGCAATACACGAACCGATTTACTAATTAGTACTCCGTATCTTATCTGACGCACTGTATGAAACACACTACAGAATCCTTTATACGAAATATTTATCTCACATACGTATTTCACTTTTCTAGTTATAACGCGTACATAGAACTCATAACTAAATGTTTGCAATCACCTCAAAACACTTCACCAATATGGAATCAAACGTACGCACATCACTCTAGATACAATAGAACAATAGCTGCGCAATAACGTTATAAATCACAACAGAAACGTGCTGAATTCAAGAAGTTTTAAGTTCGCGATTCCAAAGGTTCAGTGGAGCTCAGTAGGGCTGGAGCGCTTGTGTAGGCGACCGCGTGTCGTCTGGCTGGGCTGCAGTGTTCCTGTCCGCCGCGCCGGCGCCCGGAACTATGTCAGCAGACGCGGCGCCCAGAGCACCCCGGCCTTTCATGACTACACCTCTCTCTATGTACGTTTAACGCATCAATACACTCGTTGCTGGAGGCATGTCAAAATATAACAGCGTCACAAAATACATTAGCAAGGATATCAAAGAGCCTAATAACTCTATGGTTCATCTAAATCTGATTACGTTATTCAGATGTTAATAAGCATATCATATTTTAAGCAGAAATTTACTACGGATTTTTCTTAATGATGGCACTAAATATGTAAAACATAGAGAAAGCTTCTGTTCATAAACCTGTCATATTAATAGGTTTTTCGATTAGGTTCAGGACCAAATATCGAGCAGTTTCAGAGATTTTATGTAATATTATAACATTAACTTTTAATAACGTCCTTAGTACCTGATCACTATAGGAAGAAAATGTTTCGTGACAAAATCACAAGAAGCATAAAGGCATTATCAAGCAAATTGAATGAAGAGCATGATTGAAAAAATGTGAAGGCAATCGATAAGAAAACATGTGATTAACAAACAGCATCTAATCGTTCGTGTGGTGACAGTAAGAATAAAATTCAACACTCCTTCCGTGTCGTAAAAGATGACTAAGGTATAATATAATACGCATATAAAATTTATACAAGAGAAGGAAACTTCAAAGACTCAAAGATAAACCCTATACCAACCCGTTTGACCAACGTCAAACGGGTCAGCGTCAAGTTAATATCTATACCAATAAATAAAATTGGAGTGTCTGTTTGTAATGTCAAAATAATAGGCTTTTTTCATGCTCACACGGTTATTTGCACGACACCTATGCCTAAAATGCAGATTAAAAAATTTTTGTCTGTCTGTCAGTTTGTTCCGGGTAATCTTCAAAACGGCTGGACCGATTTCAAAAATTCTTTCACCAATGGAAAGCTATAATATCAGCGCGTAAACTAGGCTATATTTTATCCTGGTATTCCCATGGGAACGGGAACTACGCGGGTAAAACTACTAAAACCGAAGCGAGGGCGGGTTTCTAGTATTGCTATATAAACCGAGATGATCCCATGTGTACCGATTCCACGGATCGTGTCGTTTCCAAAAGCCCATGGTGATACTTCTACCAAAAAAATTTAAATTCTAATCTAAGGCGCAGTTATCAACAAGAAAAGATTTGTGGGAAAGTATTAATAAGAAATTAAATATGATCTGTACTAAATACTATACAAATAATCTATCTATACATAAGTTTAACTAAACATGTATAACTCCTCATTAGTTGAACGTTGAAATAGAAATAGCGTCACATATCCGCGATTATTTACTCGTTCATGAATAATACTGTACAAGGTTTTAAAGAATGATTTAACTATTTAATGCTCTTTGCTCTACTATATTATTATGTCAATGATTAAATATTATTTGTATCGTCAACAACGGTTATGAGTTAAAAGCAATATTTCAATGATGTAAGATGAATGGATTAAAGTGAACATTGGGTAATTTTATACCAGAGATAGTAAAACTAGAAAGGAGCTGCCAATAAGTCGAATAAGCCATGAGGCAATGAACGATTTTGTTATCGGTATCAAACACAATATTTTACCTACAATCTAGATTTATATACAAACTGCTAATCTAAATAGAGGCGCAAATGCTTCCTCTTTGTTCTTGAAAATGGTTGAGTATTTAGTTTACTTAGTTATAGCCAGCACAGGGGCTGAAAAAAGTAAAATAATATTGTAATACTTTCAAGTCAATTAAACTAAAAATTGCTGTTGCATGCAAATCGAATTCATGTTTTCATTCATCTCTCCATCGATCAGCATACAGACATCCACCGTTGGACACAGATATCCCTAAGGGCAATAATGCCATGTTCGCCACTCTGGTGATGTCACAGACCATATTTCGAGTCCCACAGGGCAGTAAAAATTAATGACACATTGCATTCTTAGCTGATGGGCTATACCGGAATCGAAGGGAGTATTGAATTAATGGATTCGAGATTTCTAATCAATAAACAGGCCTAATAATAAAGAGCCCGTTACTATAATAAGTATAATTTTTAATGTTTATTTCCTAGTAAAAAAAATCAAACTTCAAAGTTCTCAGAATGTTATTTTTTCAAATAAAACTCATCCATTCAGGAGAAATTGTTATGACAGTTATATACCCATGTTGACGTTAGATAGACCTTTTCGCGAAAATGCCACCAGAAACTGTCCTTTACCGCTTACGGACATCCAGTGGTTCGATATAATTCTTATAAAGTCATCAGCCCACCTAGTGGGACGCTGTCAGATACTACTGTGTAATGCAATACATTCGGATGATGCAAATTATTATCTTATATCTTTAAACAAGCAATTCTTGTATATATTCAGGATCTCGGAAACGACCCCAACGATTTTGATGAAATTTGGCATATTAGAGGTTTCGGGGCCAAAAAATCGATCCAGCTAGGTTTTATTTATAGAAAATGTTGTTTTGTCGGTGTTTTTAGCAAATGCGAAACAATACAATGACATAAAATGTCAATAGAATATGGATTGAAATTTCGTCGTCAACGTCAAGAGTGGCGATAGCTCAGTTGGGAAGTTGTCCAGTATTTTTTTGTTTTGTTTTGGCATTCAAACAGCGTCGGATCGAATCTCGATGTTATTATTATTCTCTTTGTAATTTTTGATAATTTTTTCATTATTTTAATTTTAATTTTTTATTAATATATCTATACCAATAAATAAAATTGGAGTGTCTGTTTGTAATGTCAAAATAATAGCCTTTTTTCATGCTCACACGGTTATTTGCACGACACCTATGCCTAAAATAGCAATTAAAAAATTTTTGTCTGTCTGTCTGTCTGTCTGTTTGTTCCGGGTAATCTTCAAAACGGCTGGACCGATTTCAAAAATTCTTTCACCAATGGAAAGCTATAATATCAGGGCGTAAACTAGGCTATATTTTATCCCGGTATTCCCACGGGAACGGGAACTACGCGGAAAAAACGACTATAACCTATAACCGAAGCGAAGCGAGGGCGGATTGCTAGTTTGCACTATAAATATGCCTAAAATACGCTTTATATTTTTTTTGTCTGTCTGTCTGTTTGTTCTGGGTAATCTTCAAAACGGCTATACCGATTTCAAAAATTCTTTCACCAATGGAAAGCTATAATATCAGCGCGTAAACTAGGCTATATTTTATCCTGGTATTCCCATGGGAACGGGCACTACGCGGGTAAAACTACTAAAACCGAAGCGAGGGCGGGTTGCTATATCTAAATAAATTCAACAAAAATACAACAAAAATATACCGAGCGAAGCTCAGTCAACCTGATATTAACCACTATAATAAGAGAGACCTAATAACCTCCATAATAAGAGAGACGTTGAATTATACCACGCGGGTAAGACGCATTGGTATTTCTTTTTTTTTTTTTTATGGTTGGGCTATGGTAAGCGCACGCGCGGTCCTGTCCGTCCGGGGCGATGAAAGGACGGCGCGCGGGCCCATAACCCACCCGTACCCACGTCACCTCGTTGTTGGGCCGACCACCGGAGCAGATGCGACTTGTCATCAGTGGTCGGCCCGACGGAATACCCTTTCGGGTAATCTCACCTCTCGACGTACTGGGACGTCGGTCGCCATCGCGCGGTCAGCCTCTCTGCGGGTGACGGACAATTCCCCGATCCGATCACCCGCGGCCTCGGCTAGGGCGGCATTAGGCGCAGATACTCGCGCCTGCGCCGCCCGAGTCGCCGGCGGCGGTACGTGTCGCCGAATAGGAGCTCTACTCGCACACGATCCGCCGCCTCCTTCCGTGAGATTACGGCCTCACAGAAGGCGACGACCGCGTCCCAGTTCCTGACGCTGTCGAGCATCTCCCTGGCGATGGTCGGCAGCGCCAGGTCGGCACCGATAATCGCGACGAGTTCACGGCGCTCCCCCTCCCATGCAGCACAGTCCTCGAGCGTGTGCTGCGCCGTGTCCTCGTCGCAACTGCAGTGGTGGCAGGACGGTGTGCTCTCCCTCCTGACAATCTTGTGCAGGTACTTCCCAAAACACCCGTGCCCCGTAAGCACCTGTACCAGTCGGAAGGAAAGCACCCCGTGCGTCCGCTCCAACCACTCCATCAGCACCGGCCGGAAGGCCTCGACGGTCCTGACACCGTACCGAGGACTCTCCAGCCGGACTGCCCAACGGGCAATGACTCCTTGGCGGGCGTCGACCCGCCAGGCAAGAAGCTTTGGTATAGGGTTTTATTTAGATTTTTGCTTCTCTTGCATGGGCGTTATATGCCGAGAGGCCGACCGCGTGAGGAAAGACCGACGTCCTCCCCGAGGGGGGGACGTCGGTCGATGGGAGAGTACTCCAAGTAGGGGGTATACCGTCGGGCCGATCACTGATGACAAGTTAACCTTGCTCCGGTGGTCGGCCCAACGACGAAGGCGACGTGGTTTTCGAGTGGGTTGCGGGAGTTGCGTGCTTAAGCCCCCTCTGTCGCCCCGGACGGAGTTAAAAAAAAAAAAAAATGGGCGTTATATGCATTTTATCTTGTATGTTTGTCTCTCTTAAGACACCCACGGCCAAAGTTGTGAAATGTATAATATATAGCTTATTCCGTCATCATACGGCATATGATAAGGCATGTTATAAGTTCTTCTAATAAATAGATTTCAAGATTGTCTACCAAACTTGGCAACTCATTTATATCCCAAATCTTCTATCGGTGTAATTACCAACCATAATTATGACAATATTAAACTTGACTCCCATTTTTACATTTTTGTCTTTGGTGGTATAAGTAAGTTACGTATCTATATTTATGCTTATGGAATTCCTCTACATTAATGATATTCACGACTGATGATAATTGATTTCATTGCATAGGTAAAACCTACTTCAAAAACTTCACCTTTGCTCATAAGTCTCACTGCAGGTCTCGAGCCTCGTCTACAATAGGAAAGATTTTGACATACTATACCACGCCTGTCACACGGGTTGGTATAGGGTTTTATTTCCAGTTTTCCTTCTCTTGCCTAGACGTTATATGCATATTATATCCCGTAGTCATATTTTACAACACCCACTGGCCAGAAAGGGAGTGGTAAAACACGGCGATACTTCAAAAAAAAAACTTATAAAACTTCTACTTCGATTAAGAACGAATAAGCAATATTATGTCGGGTACAAGAAACAAATATAAATGTAATGATATTTGACGTTGAATACGCGGGGTATTAGCGATACAAAAAATTTACTTTTATATGTGCGGTCCTCTCATAGGTGCCATAAAGTCACCGAAACAATAAGTCGGAAAAAATAAATGAACACCGGATGAATATAGCAAAATTAGTTTTGGTAGATAACAATAAATGACGATGAATATAGGAGCTTCTGTGTAAAATTAGACATATTTAATATAAAGACCGCTCCAGTAAATACACTGGACTTTATACAATAATGCATAATGCATAGAGTCAAACAAATATCCTACGAGAAATATCAAAGCAATGAATAATCTGCGAGAACATTAAGTATATAATGGCGGAGCCAACCTCTTCCTATCTTTTATCTCGCTAACAAATCGACCTCTGGCATTTAGAAGCGAGTATTGCAGGTACAGGCCACCAACCTGAAACTGGGACAAACGCAAGACTTACTTAGCGGACTACAAAATGGCACATTATTTTATTTATATTCCAAACTAGCAACCCGCCCTCGCTTCGCTTCGGTTATAGGTTATAGTCGTTTTACCCGCGTAGTTCCCGTTCCCGTGGGAATACCGGGATAAAATATAGCCTAGTTTACGCCCTGCTATTATAGCTTTCCATTGGTGAAAGAATTTTTGAAATCGGTCCAGCCGTTTTGAAGTTTACCCGGAACAAACAGACAGACAGACTAAAATTTTTTAATTGCTATTTTAGGCCATAGGTGTCGTGCAAATAACCGTGTGAGCATGAAAAAAGCCTATTATTTTGACATTACAAACAGACACTCCAATTTTATTTATTGGTATAGATATAAAATAATGTGTTTATAAGCAATGTAAAAGAAATATTTCTAAATTAAATATATCGTCATCATTTCAGCCTATCGCCGTCCACTGCTGGACGTGGGACTCTCTCATGTTGCGCCACAGAGTGCGGTCCTGTGCCGCCTGCATCTAACGACGCCCAGCAACTTTCACCAGGTCCTCGGTCCACCTAGTGGGGGGCGTCCTACACTTCGTCGTTCGATACGTGGTCGCCACTCGAGAACCATTCTTCTCCAGCGGTTGTCGGTCCGTCAAGCGATGTGGCCTGCCCATCGCCACTTCTTGTAAATTAAATACAATGAAATGTAAATACATTTTCATTTTGTGTTGAAGTACACAGTATTTGCTTACAATTACTTAAATCGGCAGTTGAAGGACGGTTTAGGGACAAATCTGAGTAGCTCCCGAATATGCCTGAAGGATTCAGGGACGCTTCATTATCAACCTTACATTAATAGACATACAATTGAAAATACTACAAAAGATAATAATCTTATCACGTGGACAGAGATATTTTATGTGTGCGTATGTGCAAAGACTTGATAAATGTGACGGAGTATAAATGGTTGTAATCTCAAACGGAGATAGCTTATAAGCTTATTATAGCTTAATCCTATCTAGTTACATGACCTAAGTGATTTCTGGGATTCTATTCTGAATGCATAGTGTAGACATCCTTACGTCCTTACTAATATTATAAATGCGAAAGTAAGTTTGTTTGTTTGTTATGCATTCACGCTTAAACCACCGAACAGATTTCAAAAATTCTTTCAACAATGGTAAGCTGTAATATCAGGAAGGCTGTAATACATAGGCTATATTTTATCCCGATATTCCCACGGGAACGGTAACTACGCGGGTAAGGGTACTGAAACCGAAGCGAAGCGAGGGCGGGTTGCTAGTAATATTATAAATGCGAAAGTAAATTTGTTTGTTTGTTACGCTTTCACGCTTAAACCACCGAACCGATTTCAGAAATTCTTTCACTAATGGAAAGCTATTATATCAGGGAGTATATAGGCCATATTTTATCCCGGTATTCCCACGACAACGGGAACTACGCGGGTAAGGCGACTGAAACCGAAGCGAAGCGAGGGCGGGTTGCTAGTAAATTGTTTGATTATTATTACTAGTAAGTAATAATAACCAAACAATTTAAAATTGTATATTCTACTATTATAGTATGTTCATATTATAATAACATTGTATCTCTATAATAGTATCATCATTCGTCATACCCCAGACGGACGGACCCGCGACTGCAAGCAAACAACTGTCAACAGTGTGGTCCTACCACTATCGATATTCAGAGTAGAAATGCTGAAGTGTGGCGTTTTCAGTTTCACATTCTCTGCTGACCTTAAATAACTATTGTACATAGCATGAAAATAATCGACGCGAACCTTGGCTTATGGGATACCGAAGAACTTACATAGGTATAAACATAAGTCATACTTATAATCCTACTTTCGACTTCACCTTAATCGGTTAAAAAAATTACTAACATACCTCTCCACGCTTAATACATTGCACGATGCTGAATGTTGATCGTGATAAAGTAGAAATCGATATGTCAGAAATAGACACGCAAGACCCGAAGCAAACGGCAGTTACCTTGACCCTCTTACTCGTAACGTTGCTTATAAGAATTATTGTTAATCACAAAATATTCAGGCGACAGCGAAAGTCTCTGAAGTTGTTATAAGAAGCCTATAATTAAAACTATAGACATATAAAGCTGATCTTTAATTATTCTTGCAATGAAATTGCGTTTATTCATTCATCCTCCTTTTCTGAGTCGACTTTTAACAAGCAATAAAAGCTCATAGATTAGATTATGCTACGGCATGGAAATATAAGCTTTATCTGAATGAATCAAACTTCTTTTATTTTATTTTTTTGGCTGGATTGGGCACAACCTGCCCAATCCAGCCAGAGCAATAGAAGGGCGGTGAGCGATCCCATAACCTGCCGTATACACCCCTCCCCATAGCCATTGAACTGGCCACTGGTACCGATTCCTTGGTGCTAGTCCGGCGGTTTACCCTATAGGATACCGTCCTCGTCGACGCCCCCGCATAAATAAGTCTTACCGGAGCGCCGCCCTCACCTGGTCGGCCTCTCTGCGGGTGGGGGTCTAATCCTCAGTCAGTCCACCCGAGACCTCACCTAGAGCGGCATTAGGCGCAGGTACTCATGCCTGCACCATGCACCAATGAGTATTACGAGTTTAAAGACCTCGAGCCTGTGTTGCACCGCATCCTCGTCACA
The DNA here is from genome assembly GCA_032191425.1 of Lymantria dispar. NCBI lineage: Eukaryota > Metazoa > Arthropoda > Insecta > Lepidoptera > Erebidae > Lymantria > Lymantria dispar. Next base: position 15,286,301 of record CM063457.1, on the reverse strand, counting down.
ATTACAGTGGTGGCATGACGGTAAAGAGGGATCCTCGAGACCGTGTTGTACTTGTCGAAGCAACCACGCGCCGTGAAGACGAAGAAAGGACGCAGTGCCGCGCCAGGTGGTCAACTCGCGTGGCGAAACATTGCCGAACTCTGGCAGCATCACCAACACTCATCGGAAAGACCAGGGAACGTTTCCACCTCCAAGTCATCATCATTCACCCTACCGTATGACGATAACTCTCATGCCTTCCCAGCCTAGTGGATCATATACTGGCAAAAGGTACCTTTCTGAGCTGGGATTGGGGAAAACGGAATTTCGTGGTAATCGTACCCACCAGTTGCCTACCGCCAGAAGCCGGGGAATTACCACTACAGAACTAATGAATACCAAATGACTAGTCGACAAGACTAGTCAAGACTAGTCGACATCGTTCTCTGAAGAAATTCTTTAGGCACAACTCCGACAAAGCGGCAGGCATAAGATTTTAAGCAATCTTATCTCTATTGATAGAAATTCCGATCATCGTTTTGCCCGAATTTTTACTTACCGACTAGCATAATTTAGATAGACACATCATGTCTACAATGATAATATAGTTATTAATACGACACACTGTTGCTGCTGTGTGGTAGCGCTTCGAATACTACCAACCCTTGCTTTGCTCGTGGGTGTCGTAAAAGACGACTAAGAGCCCTAGATTGACGACCCCAAATAATTGGGATAAGAGCAAGATGATGATGACAGAATAAGTATACAATTCACCACTCCCTATCTTTTACCCGTGGATGTTGTAAAGACTACTACGGGTTATAATAAGTATATAACATATGTGCAAGAGAAGGAAAATTTGAAACAAAACCCTATTCCAACACATCTGACCGGCCAATTCCCCATTCCATTATGAGGAGGCCTGCACCCAACAGTGGGACATATATAGTCTGAGATGATGATGATGAGGAATGTATAAAAGTGATTAAATTGAAATCTTTTAACAGTAATTTTTATTCAATAACAAGTGATCCACCATTGCTTAGCTTTGGTTCCAGATGCTTTGGTCCCGCATTTTAAATCTGCAATATCTCCTAAGATATGGTCTCAGGTTCGAGTCGCATTGACAAAAATTTATAGAGTTTTCTGAGAGGAAAAATAGCCTACATTAGTCCTTATACAGAGAGCTGCCTGGTAGTAAAATATTATCAAAATTGGTCCAGGCATTTTTAAGATTACTTGGTACAAACAGACAGGCAGACAAACTAAACTGGTTTTTAGGTATAGGTATTAGGTATCCTTTGCAAATAACTGTGTGAGCATGAAAAGAACCTACTATTTTGACATTGCAAACAAACACTTCAATTTATTTGTATAGATAATTATCAAAGGCTACCAATGCAATTCATAAGCCAAAGATTACTAAAAATTGTTTTGCAAATAAATACCCAACGGGATTAAATGAAAGATAAATATCCATTGAAGCCTATGATTCTTAAAAAAAAAATATGTTAAGGTTATGGTTAATAAAAAAATATATTGCTATAGTCGAAGGCAATGGTACATTACCATAGGGAAAAGTGGGTGTTGAAATAGGAAAATAAGTTATAAATATTCAAAGTTGCAGAGTTTATTTGTAAACTCTCTTCATGAACAACAATGAACAACAGTTTCAATAACAATGTCCTTTTAATCTGGAGGGAAAATACATATAAGGATCTGTTTACCATGCATTCTACAAATATACAATATCCCATTATTAATAACAAGTAGTAAAATTCATTTCTCTTTATTCATTCTATAAATTCTTGAAAAACAATTCACGAAAGTCTCATCTTATAAAGACTGCACAGATGGGGAAGTGGTTAAGATACCAATCTACCGTGCCAGTGTCATGGATTCAAATCCCACCCAGGACAACACTCTGTGCGAACCACAAATTGTTGCTCTGAGTCTGGATATAATTTGTGTCCGTTTTTAAATGTTTGTCCCCTGCAATACAAGGATTATTTCCTTAGTGCAGAATGTTCTATAGAAAAGAAAAGATGATGGATTTTTTTTTGTACAATACATCACTAATAGCTATGAAACTAGATCCATCACAATATGTTACCTGCTATCTTTAAACTCATCATTAGGTTCTTAGATAAACTATCAGCAGCAGTTTCTCTCACATGCTATATAATTAACTTATTACAACAATAATTACCTAATGATTTCTGATGTTTACGCGAGTATTACCTACATTAACTAGAAACATATGGTAAACATGTTTGATTGTATTCCCGATATTAACTAAAGTCCATAAACAATGATTACCACATAATATGAAATGGTACTCACACATACGCATGCTCATCTGCTAACATAGGCAATAAAATTTGAATTTTTTTAGAAATATCACTAAGTACTCATTGATTTTAACAAATTAATTCAAATTCAAATTATTTTATTATGCATAAACCCTGAGAGGGCACTTACATATTGTCAGGTTTACAATTTCCAAAAAAAATATACTACCACCGGATCGGAACGCGACCGCTACTGAGAAGATCCGGCAAGAAACTCAGCGGGCTTGTCATTATTTTTAATTTTTTTTTTTTTTTCTTCTTACTAGTTATACAATTGTGTACATGTTTTGTAAGAACAAGCTCCAGTGTGATGCCCTTCGAACCGCAAGACACTTAATATAATTTAAACGATTATGGCTGGACCAGATCCCACAAGCGGCACCCGATCACGAGTTAACTACTAGAGCAGCCATCACTCCCCTCAACCACTATGGAGGGAAGGGAGAGACCCGCTCCACGCAGCTACCGCAAGTAGATCCTTATGTGAGCATGACCAACACCACAATATGTTACAAACGCTGAAAATACAAAAATTCGTTAGGCAAAACACGCTACACTTTACAATAAAAGTTAAAAGTACATTTACAAACAGTATATTTAAAATAACAAGGAAATTGCTGAATGAGGAGCTGCTCACAACCAATCTGTATTATCATCTACATAATCCGAGATTTTATAATAAGCTTTTTTACAAAGTCTATTCTTGATGGCTTTTTTAAACTTTTTCATAGGCAGGTCTCGGATATCTTTAGGTAATCTATTGTAAAAGCGTATACATTGCCCCATGAATGATTTGTTAACTTTTTGGAGACGAGTAGTGTGTACAACTAATCTGTCCTTATTACGAGTATTCATTTCATGAATGTCACAATATCTCTTAAAGTTAGCGATATTTTTTTTGACATATAATATATTTTCGTATATATATTGTGATACAGCAGTTAGAATATTTATTTCTTTGAATTTCTCCCGAAGTGAGATTCTTGGGCCTAGATTATAAATTGCACGGACAGCCCTTTTTTGGAGAACAAAGGTTCTATTAAAGTCCGCGGAGCATCCCCACAGTAATATACCGTAAGACATAAGACTATGGAAATAAGCGAAATAAACCATTCTAGCTGTTTCAGTATCTGTTAACATTCTTATTTTTTTTACTGCATAAGCCGCTGAGCTAAGCCTACTCGACAACTTTTCAATATGAGGTCCCCACTGAAGTTTAGCATCTATGGTGATACCTAAAAAGACTGTTGACTCCACAAGGTCTAGAGCCACACCATTCATTTGGACATTGGTTTCCACTTGCCTCACATTAGGAGTAGTAAATTTGATACATTTAGTTTTTTTCTCATTGAGAACCAAATTATTAGTGTTAAACCAATGAACAACGTTAGACAGTGCATTGTTCACATCGTCATAATTCAACATTTGTCTTTTAATTTTAAATAACAAAGAAGTGTCATCTGCGAACAACACAATGTCCAGATTGTCCCCTATATGGTAGGGTAGGTCATTAATATATACAAGAAACAGAAATGGCCCCAGAATGGACCCTTGTGGAACGCCCATTTTTATAATAGAACCAGATGATCGTGCACCATTAACATCAACCCTCTGGATTCTGTTGCTTAAATAAGAAGTTACAAGTTCAAGAGCGTTATTCCTGATCCCATAGTGGTATAGTTTTCTGATGAGTGTTTCATGTTGTACACAATCAAATGCCTTGGATAAATCACAGAAAACACCTAAGGCCTCATGTGATTCCTCCCAGGCTGCAAAAATATTTTTCAATAACTCTACGCCCGCATCAGTAGTAGAGCAATTCTTAGTAAAGCCAAATTGATTTTTGTGAAAGATACCATGTCTCTTAAAATGAATCAACATCTGATTAAGCATAATTTTTTCAAATACTTTACTGAGTGTTGGTAGTATGGAAATAGGACGAAAATTATTAATATCTGACATACTACCAGATTTAAATAAAGGAATTACTCTACTAATTTTCATGAGATCAGGAAACACACCCTGAGCAACACAACCATTAAATACAAATGCCAGGTGGGGAGCAATAACAGGTATTATAAAATCAATAGTCTTTACTGATAAACCCCATAAATCTGCTGTTTTCTTAATATTAAGATTTTTAAAAGACTTTAAAATTTCATCCACACCTACATCTGAAAATTCAAAGGAAGTGTCACATTTTACAATGCTTTGTTTAAGGAGCGATTCAGCCAAAATAGGGCACGACGCTAAGGATTTTGTTGTTAATACAGGCACATTTGTAAAATAGTTTTCAAATTCATGTGCCACTTCTTTATTTACTGTCACATTTTTATCACCAATCTTTAAATTAAAGTCCTTCTTCCGCACAGTGTTCCTACCGGTTTCACTATTAATCACTGTCCAAGTCATTTTAATTATATCACTAGATCATTTAATTTTCCTCCTTAAATAAATGGATTTAGCACTAGAACAGGCACGTTTGAAAATTTTTGAATAATTTTTAACATACTCTAAAAATACTGGGTTATGGTTATAAGATTTTTCACTGTAAAGATCATATAACCTTCTTCTACTCTTGTAGATACCACAAGTAGCCCATTCACTAAAACCAGCAGGCACTCCAAATGTTAATGTTTTTGGTTTAAAAATTTTACTAAATTCGGTATTGATTGTGTGAAATAAAGATGTATATAGCTCATTAGGACTGTCATGAATAGGCAACAGCGGTACCTTCATACTCAGTTCATCTTTAAACTGCTCTAAGCGGCTAGCAGTCATGGGAACAAAGTTAATACTTTCTCGTTGAACCCTACTAGTTCTAGGAAATACAACAAATTGACCACAATGGTCCGATTCTAAAGCACTCAGAATAGAGTGAGCAATGGGTTTAACAGTTGTAAATACATTATCAATACAAGTTGCACTCCCAGACGTTATCCTAGTAGGCTCCAAGAAGACATTATATAAATCATATGATTTCATAAGAGTTATAAATTTTTGTGTGATGTTGTTATGGTCTAATAAATTAATATTAAAATCGCCACAGATAATAACTGTTTTATTAGAGGTAGAGATTTTGAACAACATATCCTCCATATATCTTTCAAAATTATCATATGGTGAACATGGAGGTCTGTATACGCATACAATTATGAACTGCTCTGACTCAATACAAGCAATTTCTATAACACGTTCAATAGAGAGTCTCACAATATCATTTCTTTCTTTAAATTTAACCATCTTATTTAAAATTATCAATGAGCCGCCTCGTATCCTATTGACTCTATTGAACGAGCTAACAACCTGGTGATTAGGAAAATTGAACATTAGTTGATTACCTTTGAGCCAGTGTTCAGTAATACATAAAATGTCTATTTGATAATCATTCAAAAATAATTCAATTTCCAAATCTTTACCTAACATACCCTGAATATTTTGATGTACCAGGTTGATTGATTTATTATTATTCTTAGTGCTTAAAATGCTAAGGCAAGAGGGGTTCTCTATTGTCTTAATAGCTAATTTAAATTAGTTTTTGAATTAATATCACTATTTACAATAGTGGATATGTTATTACATTGCTCAATAAAAGCAGTTTTGGTAGCCAAGTTCTTGGCTGATGTAAATAAATAATGAAATTCATATTACTTATGTAATGGTAGTCATTTAGCCACTAAATAATATTTTTATATAAGATATTCCATGGCCATTTTGAACAGAACAAGTCATTGGATTCAGTACTTCAAATACTTAACAAGTATAGAATGGCACATTCATTTCCACATGCAATCATAAGCAAAACAAAGATTAATTACATCTACATACTTTTAATTTATAAAAAAAATTGTACATAATCATTGAATTGAAATGAATAAAGTATAAAAATTTGTATACAGGTTTGAACTAGAAAGAATCTCTAAAGAAAATTAAGTAATGATTTCAACTGTAAAAGTTAGCAAGACAATAATAATTTAATTGAAAAAGCACAGTACACATATTGGAAGAATAGTATTAAAAGATTTCAACTAACTGTGACCTAAATAATCAAAATGTGAAACGAACTTTAATCGCTTACGTTTATGTTTTGAAAGTCTAAACTACTAGACAGATGCTTAAAATAACACGGTATATTATGTATCTTTCTTGACATTGCAATAATAGAACTGAAACTTGCTAAACATGCTACCATTTTTCTTGTATAATAGATATTAGTATTCTATCCAAGGGAAACTATTCAGTCAGTGCGTTTGTACTTCATCAAACTTCAAAAAAGTAATCTCAAACTTTTAAATAAATCGAATAGGTCTATAAAGTCTACCAAGAAATTAATTATAATGCCAAAATATTCCTAGCAACGTTATAAAATTCTTCATTTTACTATTGAAATGATGTGTACATAGTCCACCCCTTTCCTAAACAAAATATTATTAAAGTGACAAACGAACTTACTATGTTTGACATTCTTTGAAGATTGCGACGATGACACACCGGGGATAGTTTTATCAGTAGCACAGTACATTGTTATTATGTCCACAAGTTAGTGCTAGTGGCTCACTCTCAACTAACAAAAATGTCCATATTATTTTATCCTCGATTTGATAACACAATTCAATCGTACTAATGCGAAACGCGGCGGCCATTCCACTTTTCACATTCCGGTCCGGTTGTAAATATTCCATAGATTATATAAATTTTATTGTATTAGAAGACAGACTCAACATTATAGTTATTTTACCATAGACTATAGTGGAACAATACCAGATATTGTACCGAAACTTAAAAAATTATCTTCAAGTTCATGTTTTTTTACTTTTGTTCAATTCTGGTCGCGAGTATAAAATATGTCAAATAGAAATAAGGAATAAATCCATCCGACGTCCTCGTCACGTCCTCGACGAAGAGGACGACAATATCACACTCGCTCAACAAAGAGCCTACACGGCCCGCGAGGCCTTAACAAATAAATATCCGCGGTTCCGCCCTCGCCGTCGAGGTGCGAAACCGCGCCGCGCAAAAGTCACTACTAAAAACGTGGGCACGCCCACTTTGCCTCCAGCGACGCCCCAAGCCGAGGTCCGTTCCCCACAGGGGGAGCCCTTGGGCGATGTCGCTTAGCATACTTTCTCCGGGTTGAGAGCCCTCAGCGCTCACCCATAGTCCGCGTCAAGCTGTCAAGGCCATCTGCGGCCAACAGCTGTACACACACAAAAAAAAAAAAAAAAATAAGGAATAAAAGTGTACATATACGAGGTAGTAACTAAAGCACTCGCAACTAATAGCTGATTTTGATAATCAGCGGACGTCGAAAGGCTGATGGTTTATTATTGTGATATTTAAATTATCATAGCTCGCAGTTAAAAATTCCCAATATTTACTGTTGCCCATGTGGCGGTAGGATAATATAAATTATCGCCACCTCTGGCTTGAGGTATTTCAATAAGAGATCTCTGTAACTCGTCTAAACAGATTATTTGGATGCTCCGTGCCACCTTATCGTGCAGAAAAATAGGTAAAATCAGATTATTGGGGTCTCTATGCCACCATATAATCCAGAAAATAGCAACTGTCAGAAAATTAATAAAATTTTCAAAGAACTAGAAGCAGAGATCATAGACGAACTAGTCCATCTTTGAAATTAATTTGTTCGCGACTAAACTATCACATAAAAGTGGTACATTTTTTGTCTGTGTACTGTGTAGATTATTATAATATGTATCGACGATGGAGGGTAGAGGTAAGGAGAACCGTCTCATATGGGAGGAAGCTTGAAAGAGTGTCCCATTTTCAGCACTATATAACAGTTCAAAAATCCTCCAAAATGGCGCTAGCATAGGCACAGGGTATGATATGAATTGAGCAGTTGTTTACTGATTGAAGTATGCTGAGTTAAGTTAGTGACAGTTGTGACAGTGACTCATTATTTTTTAATGCAAACTTAAATGTTTTTAAATATCAATTCCTTAGAATAATAACGTATAGAAGGATAGTGTCAATACTTCGAACTTTCAAAATTTGAATCTAAAAATAATAATAGCGCGCAGACGATTACACACGTACACACGCATACCACTATACAAATTATGAAATCAAATTTTGTTTTTATTAACATAAATCGTCGAATTACCTTTAAAAGTAATGTTAATAATCTTTTTATATCTTTCAAATGTGTTGTGATACCATCTGAGTGCACAAACCGTCATAATTACTTATTTATTTTTTAAGAGTTGTGTATGTTCGTGCAGTACAATGACATGTACATTACGAAACGATTCCGGTGTAAGCTCCATTAGGCTCCAATCGAAATGCCTCACTTTTTGTGCGTGAACTTACCTTCTATACGTTATTATTCTAAGGTCAATTCTTTATTTAATTTGCTAAAGGAAAGCTTTCAAAAAACTCTAAAGACTTCTTCGAGGCCTTTTACTTGGACATTAGCGAAATTGCTCCTACAGTGCAGCAGAAGCCAAAAAGGAAGAAAAAAAATATCTATTCTTTTTATATTCTTCATTAATTGTTAACATGAACTTTAACATCTATTTTAAAACTGACATTTATGAAATTTACTTTTATTATTTTGCTTTTGAAGAACTTTTGTTTTCTACTTTTTCAACTGCAATTGGCACAAGGTTATACGTCCTAAATGTTATATTGATCAAGCGTTAAGAAATGATAAGCACACAATTAATAACAACACAATTATAAAACTTCGGTTTTCATTTTATTCTTATTTTGAAAATTGCGCCATAACGAGACGGAAGTTCTTTCGTTCTTTTTTATTTCTCTATTTTATTCTTCTTCTTCTTTTTTGTCTTGGCAACGACAACTACGAGCCATTTTTGCCAGTGTCGAGTTATAATTATCTTTTCAAGTTCTCAGTTTTTTCATGTCAGTAATGGTCTGTCAGTAAGTCAGTGTCGCCCTCAACAGTGTAATGGCCACTGTTAAGGGTATCTTCTGAGAATTTTGGTGGAAACAAAAAGGTATGTATAGCATTTTTATATCATATTCACTACACCTCAGCAGTTTTGCCACTATATATTACATAATATGCCATCCAAATTATTTAATATAACACGTTAAAACACTAAGATATTGAATATAATACAAGAACACCACATGACACTTCAGATTCCCGCCAAAAACTCCCGTATTTTATTCTAATAACTCAAAGCGCCTTTTTTTTAAATTTACTCTGTCGCTACTGTAGCGCCACCCTTATTTAGCAGATTTTAACGGACACTTTTTCATACACAGAGACGGTTCTCCTTACCTCTTCCCTCCATATATGGAGTGTAGAAGTAAGGAGGACCATCTCAGTGTTGAAAAAGTGTCCGTTGAAAGGAGAAAATTAAGGTGGCGCTATAGTAGCAAGTGGAAGAATTTTAAATAGAGCGCCACAAATTATTAGAGTAGGATACTAAATTAGAAAAGGAAAGAAACATTTCCGCTTTGTTACAGCGCAATTCATATTTCTTAACGACAGAAGTCAAGATAAATATTAAATTTTTCAACCCAGCACACTTCACTCTTAAGTTTCATAGGTTATTATTTACTAAATTACAGTTGACTACGTAAATAGTTGAGATTTTAAATACTGCATATTTCTTAACGACAGAAGTGAAGATAAATATAAAATTTTTCAACCCTTCACTCAGCACTTCAGCACACTTCACTCCATAACTCTGTTTATAACTGCTAAGTTCATATCATTTCCACTTGCTACACTAGCGCTATTAATTTGCTGTTTACAAGTGGACACTTTTTCGACTAATCCCCCATACGAGATGGTGCTCCTTACTTCTACACTCCATACCTCCATAGTATCGACGACTGTAATTTTAGATTCATCCGTAAACGAAATAAAGATAAAATGCAGGACCCTAAATATTGTGACCAAAACACAGATTAAAAAATTTGCTTCGTGCGTGCATATGTGAGATTGATTCCATTATACAAAATTGGATTTTGACAGTTACATACACATAGTAAGCAAAGCATAAATATAGTAAGTAGTAACGTATAAAATTAAAGACTAGAGAATACAAACCCTTTACTGATATGAAACATCCACAGGCGAGGGTAAACCTAACCGTTGGTGTGGCGTAAAGCGACACATGCCATTGCGAGGCCTCGACACGCTATATGATAGGTAATTCTGGCCAGTGGCCAATTGTCATAGTAATATCGTCGGAGGTATCGAATATAACTATTTTATTACATTAATCACTGATTAAAAGAATTGTGTTGTTACAATTTGAAATATTTCAGAATTTTTAATTCTTGTATTTAATGAAAATAAATGTTTATTGAATTAAAATCATCATTTTCTGGAAAATTTCGTAATATTTTATTTATATATTATGTCCCTTTAGTTCCTGTCGTAATTTGTTCTTTTATGCATATATACTTGTACAAAATAATTTCAATGTTTTACATTTGGCAGGCGCCCTGAGTGACAGTTTTATTTTTTTACCATTAAAAATTATAACTTTCGTATTTTTGACACATCCGTGTGGAGACGGAGTAAGGAAAACAATTCACCACCCCCTCTCTTACCCATAGGTGTCGTAAAAGTCTACTAAGTGATATAATATGCACATAACATCTATGCAAAGGAAAATTCAAAACAAAACCCTGTGCCACCACGTCTGACCAGCATGGTGCATTAGGTTATTTGCCCTCCCCTAGTGGGGAAGACCCGAGCCCAGCAGTGGGACGTATATGAGTTGAGATGATGATAATTTGTAACATTAAGATTGTCGCTTTTGAATATTGTGCAACTGTAGATTCACAATTTATTTTAATTTGTGGATTACTACGTTTATTCTTTCTAGCGACAATATGTTGTTGTGCTTTGTTGTCTCTATTTGGAATCAATGTAGAATGAACAACACGACCATTTTTGTCCTGTAGAATTGAGAGAATTTAGGTACCTGGTACAATATAGTATGTACCAACAGTATTATAATATTAAATGTTTTTGCATTATCAGTTTTATTAATACCGTCATCTATTCAAACCTTAAACTACTTTCTAATGGTAGGCATAAGTGTATTACATTTAACGGGAATTACCTTACATTATCACTACATGGTGACCAAACGGCTTCACACATTTTTTTGTTACCAATTAGTCACCCACCCTTGCTTCGCTTCAGTTTCAATCTCCTTACTCGCATAGTTTCCGTTCCCATAGGAATACCCGGACATAATATAGCCTAAGTTACTCCTTATGTAGATAGCTACCTGCTAGTAGAATATTATCAAAATCGGACGAGCCGTTTTGAAGATTACCCGGAACAAACACACAGACAGACAAACAATTTTTAAACTGGTTTTTCGGTATAAGAATCGTGCAAATAACCGTGTGAGCTTAAAAAAAACCACTATTTTGGTACACCACTGCTCTTGATGTTGATCTAATACTCGTCGTAACTGCAAGCATTTTTACACTTCAATATTATTTATTCGTATGGATTATTATAGATTACCTACATTCATAACCTATAGCTACTATCTCACAAATACTTCTCGAGTGCGATTTCTCGTTACAGTTGTATTTTCGCTATCCGCACTTAGTAAGTAACTTTAATAGTCTGTGCTGTGCACTGCTGTTTGTCTAGTGTGTCGCTATTGTATTTTGTATCATTTATATGATTTTAATTTCAGAGCAGACATTTATGTTGTAAAATATAACTCTTTAGTAAATCTATTCTAAACCGTTAGAAACTATGATGCAACATCAGTACTGGGTAACTAAAAAGACTGTGTTAAAAAAATTGGGTACCAAAGAAGATGAGTGCGTTATCGCTTCCGATGCCGAGCTTGATGCAAAATTGGAATTATTTCGATCAATATCAGACAGCTGCTTGCAGTTACAACGAGTATTAGATCAATATCAAGAGCGGTTGTGTATTTTAGCTCAAGAAGAAAATTTTTTAGGAAAATTCCTACGAGATGCTGGAAAAAACACAGATGCCTCTGGCAAACACATGATATCTGCCGGAAAAGCTATTTCATATTCTGGACAGCAACGGTTATCGATCAGGGGACCGTTGTTGAGGCTTTATCACGAAGTAGAAACATTTCGAGGTCGCGCAGTCAGCGATATGCGGGCGACTGTGTCTGCAATGGAAAAGGCCCGAATTGAATATCGTGCGGCTTTAAGTTGGATGAAATCAACGAGCGTACAATTAGATCCAGATACAGGACGTGGTCTTGATAACTTCCGTAAAGCACAGCGTCAAGTACGCGAGAGCAAAAAGTTATTTGATAAATTGACACTTGATGTCTTACAAAAGGTAATTTAAATAATATAGTTCTTTTTTTTTTTGGGGGCTGGGCTTCGGTCAGCGCACCCGCCGCCCGGCTCCATTCGTGACGGCAGACGGGCGGCGCGCGGCTCCGTAACTCACCCGCGACACGTCGCCTACGTCGTTCGGCCGACCACCGGTGCAGGGGGACTTGTCGTCAGTGGTCGGCCTGGCAGAATACTCTTTGAGGAGTACCCTCTCCTCGACCAACGCGCCCCCGCTGTTCGGGAACGTCGGTCGTCGTCGCGCGGTCGGACTCGGCAGTCACCCATGGCAAATAATATAGTTCTGTCCCTCCATTAGTTCTTTTAAGCGCTTTACAATAATAATAATACTTTATTACAGATAGCCATCCATATGTGTTGGTCATACAAAAAAACCTTACAAACTATGTTAGTAACAAGAATATACAAATAATCAATTCAAATATCTGTGCCACTTACTGGATGCACTCTCACCATAAATATGTATACGGCAATAGTGCACCAGGAGTGGACACTCAGGCCTATTAACAATTGCACCCAAGATGCTGTTAGTGCTCCCCACATAGCTGGCACATCAATGATGCAGATTGCTTCCTGATTATTTATGATACTATTTTTTTAATTTTATTAGTATATTTGCAATGATATTCAATAGATAATGTTTATTGCAACTTATTTTGGCGTAAGCTGCATTACTTTTTGTGTCTTATCACATCTGTCCTAAGTAAAACTTGTGGTGTATGTAGTGAGGTGTAAACTCAATAAAGTTATGCACATAGGCTGAAAAAAAAGCATCACTTCAGCTCATATATGTCCCACTCTTTGGCTTGGGCCTGCTCCACAATAGGAGGAAAATTGACCTACCATACCACACCGGTCAGACGAGAAGATTAAACTTACATTTATAATTTGTTAGTGATTTATAGAATTCATATCAAATTTATTTCTACAAATTTTTTAATTAAATGAATCACTTATAACTACTTTTTTTTATATATTATAGATTGATCTATTAGCTGCAGCAAGATGTAACATGTTCTCCCATGTGTTATCAAATTACCAAGGATCTTTTATAACATTTACTACAAAAGTTTCACAAACATTATTAGCTACAGCTGATACTATGAATTCTGCACCTCAATACGAGTTCTGTATATTAAAGGAATTGTCACAAAATTTGAGTGACTGTGAACCAAAGGAAAACATTTTTACACAAGATAAAGATCAGATGTTATTTTTTCAGGTAATTATTTTAAATAATACTTTTCATATTTCACATTTACTGAATTTATTTTTACTGATGTTAGTTTTCAGTTCTGTAATATGTTCAATATGTATGTTCAGTTTAGTAATGTATGCCTCTCCATATTAAAATGTAATTATAAATAAAGTAGTTACAATGACTTCCAGGATGAATACAAGGACAATTCAGACAATGGCACTAAGAACACAATTCCACCTAAAACTAATGATGAAACAGACAATGTACCATCACTTGAAAAAGATGCAAAACCAGGGACTTCTATGAATCTTATTGACACTAATCTAGAATTTGAACAGGCAGGAGCAGAGCCAGGAATATTTTCTGATTTGGCAGGCTTAAGCTTGGATTGCGGTGATATGCCTACAAATTTCAGCGCCTTTATGCCTTCACAGTTATTACAGGTAAAAATATCTTAACTACAAGGTAATAAAGACTAGTTTTAAAGAATTCACAAATAATTTATGTCTGTTAAATTATATGTTAGTAAAGTACAATACAAAGTTTAATACCTTAGTGCAGAGTATTGGTTTACAAATAAAAAAACTGCTCAACTAAAATCAGATTTGAATCAACTCCATCTATACATCCATTAGCATACCTACATTGGCTGTTAATCATTGATTGAATAGGGAATCATCATCATCATCTCAGCTCGTATACATCCCACTGTGGGGCTTGAGCCTCCTCCACAATAGGAGGGAAATTGACCTTATCATGCTGGTAAGACAGGTTGGTATAGGGTTTTATTTCGAGTTTTCCTTCTCTTGCATAGATGTTATATCCTTATTATATAGGAAATTGATGTACTATATCACGCTGGTTAGGGTTTTATTTCGAGTTTTCCGACTATTCCATAGATACTATATACCAGTTATATCTCTTAGTCGTCTTTTACGACATCCACGGGCAAGATGGTGGACATCCACAGCAAGACGGGCAGAGTGGTGAATTATTATTCTAACTCCGTCACCACATGGACAATTATTAGTGAATAACATAAGCTATACTCGTTCCAACCATTTATTTTACTTTTGACACATGCTTTAGGACGTAACTGTTTCATTATACGCAATTATTAACTTTGAAACGAGTGAACAGAGAAATATATAAACTGCCCAATAATATTTATATATCTTAATTATTACCCACTAAATACATTAATATGCCGTAAATAGCTCTATTCATAAAATTTAAGTGATAATTCATTTCCGTTATAAAAAAAGTTACGTTCTATCGCATCTAGTGACAGGATCAAAAGTATTCGGTGCAAACTAATGAATCGCAAATAATCGATTACACTTATTTGCAGTTAAGTCAGCTGACAACTGAGTTTTGAATTGTTGTAATAGACAACACGTTAAAATTGTATCAGGGAGATATAAAAATCTTCTCATCATACCTATAACATGAAATAAAACAACCAAAATATTTTAATATTATTTTATTATAATGAATCGTCGGATTCTTCATACGAACTCGAATCGTCGCTTGAATCATCTGCAGTGTTTATTATTAACTCTTGTGTAGGTATGTTGTCAAATTCAATTTCCCGATCCCAATCAGAGAATATTATATTTTTTGTCTTGTTGACGACACTCGCCCAGTTTTCAGGCGTCACACTAGCACATGCGTTTTTTAAAAGTTCAAGCATTTTATTTGCTGTGAAAGGAGGAGTTGTATTGTTTCTTGCGGCGTGTCCTTTGACTTGTGCCCAGATCATTTCAATTGGATTATATTGACAGTGGTACGGAGGAATTCTGATTACAACATGCCCATATTCTGCTGCCATTTCGTCGATGACATATCGTTTTAGCTGCTTTTTACTTTTTAATATTTTAAGTAATTCTACTTTTAGTAGGGATTCGTCCACATCTTCCCCATTATCACGAAGCCAGTTTATAATCTCGTGTTTTTTGTTGGCCTGTGTTGGCATTTTATTAATTTGGCGAGAGTGATAGGGTGCATTATCAATAAATATTGTTGATGGCTCTTCAAGTGATGTAAGCATTTCTCTGAACCACTTTTCATACACGTCCGCATTCATCTCCTCATGATAGTCTCCTGTTTTTTTTTTATTTGAACGCTAACAGAGCGTCTGGTACAAATCCCTTTGTAGTTCCCGCATGGCAAATGATGAGGCGTTCACCTTTCCCCATTGGCACTGCAGAAGTAGAAGCAGCAGTATCGTCAGTCCAACCTTTTGGTATGGAATGATTGGCATTGAGCCAAGTTTCATCTGTGAAAACGACATTCGACCAGTCTTCTATTTTCTTCGCTTGTCTTAAAAATTCACAGCGAGACAAGGCTATATCACGACGTTCCATTAAAATTTTTCTTTTGTCGGATTTCTTATACAAGAACCCGATTTGGTGCAGCACCTTTGACAAAGAAGATTTTTGACCACGAAACAAGCCACAATTTCGTAGAGACGCTACTAATTTTTCAAAGTAGGAATCTCTTTGCTTGTGTAATAATTGTATATATGACGACGAATAGCATCAGTATCAAAACTGTCAATTGCTGTCACTTTACGGGGCTGACGTTTTTTCTTAGGCGTAGATAGCTTGTTCTGTTCAATACCACTACTACCATAGGCTTCTTTAGTGATTTTCGCCACCGTTGGAGCACTAATACCTAATGCTGCTGCAACACGGTCTCTAACTTGGGTTACTGGTATAAGGAATCCGCCATTGCGGCTTTCCTTTTCAAAAAATTCACGAAGCCGCAGCACTAACTCTCTGGATTGTCCTTTAAGCACCATACCTTTCGGCATTTTGCAAGTAAAATCTTACTGGGAGGAACGATACGCTCAACTCAATCAAAGTAAAAACAATGAAATCAATACGGTGGAATATAAATACTCAACACAGCGTATGAAAAATATGAAAGAGCACTCAGCGAACAGAAATGTGACTGGCACGGGAGTCTTGTTGCGAGTGACAGACAACACAACAAAATGGCGTCGCCGGCGCGCCGTTCAGTGTTGCCAATTCGGCTTAAAAAAAAAGGGGTAGGCTGGATGAGAAAATTAGTGATTTACTACCGCAGACGAGGGCGCCATTGTCTCTAAGTAAAGTTTGGAGCAGCGGACTCCGCTTAATGGAAAAATGCTTCATAAAGTAGTTATTTTTTATTTTGCAAAGTACAAAGTAAAATATTTTGGGAGGACTGAATTAGTGGGTATGCAAAAATTAATGTGCCCAAATAACAAATATATTTACAGAAGTGAAGTTTTTAAATAATATGAAATATGTATTTAAGCAAAAATAAAATATCCGTGTTAAATCGATTAAAAGTTCTTCCTGACTAAAATCGATTATTACAAAACATAGTATCCGTAATACATTGGTACAACACTAATTGATCAGAATTCGACCTGCCAAAAGTAAAATAAATGGTTGGAACGAGTATATATTTTATCCCCCTACTCCTATGGGATTATGTAGGAGAAACAGCAGAGAGCTGTTATTATCTTAATAATCATAAACCTATTTCTATGAGATATATAAAATCATATGCTTTCTTTTCAGAGCTCTTCCACTTGTTTGCAAAGTGCTATAATGCCAACTGGCGGCAACAACAATCAATTACCCACATCACCTCAGCCAAAAGATTCAAAGCCAAATTTACCCTCAACTGCGCCTAAGAAAAATGACAAAGCTGCCTGGTTTAAACTATTTGCTGAATTAGATCCACTAGCCAATCCTGATAATCTTCTCGGAACTAATACCAACCAGAGCCATGCTGCTTAATCTGTTATATAAGTTGAAGCTAAAATGAGACCAGTGTGGCTACCACCAGTTTTCAAGCAGTCTAATCAATCAGAATGAGATTCTATTATAAGATGATTTAAGTAAGCTTACTTTAACATCAAAGCATCTAAGTTATGGTGACAAGGTAATTTTGTTTTTTGTGACATTCCATAAAAAAATAAGTCTTGAGAAAATTAGACGGAAATTAAAAGACTGTCTCATTTGATGGTGAATATATTTCACCACTGTGTGACATTAAAAGGAATATTAGTTTACTGATAGTTATGGTATTAAAATTTGAGTTAATTTAAGATTAAAAAACATATATGAAATTTTATTGTTTTGTAAAAGTTGGTAGTAGGCGTTCTGGCCTTTATACATGGTTGCCTCTTGCCTTTATACACAAGACCTTTTAGTGCTTACTACATTACAATACCATTACACGAAGACTGCCATTTCAGTGACTAGGTTGAGTTTTATCTAATTATCGCCGATATTTACGCGAGTATTACACATCCATACTAATATTATAAATGCGAAAGTAAGGATGTTTGTTTGTTTGTAACGCTTTCACGCTTAAACCACCGAACCGATTTCAAAATTTCTTTCACCAATGGAAAGCTATAATATCAGGGAGTAACATAGGCTATATTTTATCCCGATATTCCCACAGGAACGGGAACTACGCGGGTTTAAGCGACTGAAACCGAAGCGAAGCGAGGGCGGGTTGCTAGTTGTAAATAAAACTATTTTATCGCGTTTGTATTTGATTATTCAAATTAAAATAAAAATCATATATCTCTTCTTGTACTGGCAATAAATTAGTACCAAAATGTGGGTCAAAATTTAATAACTACTTTCTGTAGCGGGTAGATGTAAATCTCTTTAATAACTATGAATTGTTGAAAGTGAGAAATCTTAGTCCGCCCGTGACCATGATCGAAACTACAGTGTTCGAAACTTCGGGCATCAAAAATCAAATACAAACGCGATAAAATTCGTGAATTTTACCTTTTGTTAAATTTGATAATAGCTAGTTACAAACAATATTCTATATTGTTTACAACTGAAATCCCGGGATACTAGTCATAGATTTTTATAAGTAATATTAGCAGCAGCGCATTTATGTCTGATATTGTCCTAAATATCCAATACCGCGTATTGCAAACGATCGCACGTATTGACATCCGGCTGATGCGACATTAAGTCAGAATATAGAAATGTATTTCACAGCCTACGTCCTCGGTCCTCGAAAACGGTCATACGTGATCAATCACTTAAATCCGCGTTGCACGGCAATATAACTTAAGCAGTGCGAGTTTGCTACCGAAGTTTTTTTTTATTATTATTGCACATGGTGGCAAATGAGCAAACAGTACACCTGATGGTAAGTGTTGCTGCCGCTCATGGACCATTGCAAGGCCCCTGCCTACCGCGACGAAAGTGAAGGGAGTGTGAATGCATGCAATGAGGTTCGGTGATTCTAAAGGTATCACGAAAGCCGACCACACGCAAAGACCCTCAGAAAGTTGGGCTTCCGGCACTCTCGCTCACCGAACGAAACGCAGTAACAAATTGCTACTACACAGACGTCGATTTTCTGCGAGAATGTGTTACTACCCCGAACGGACCGGTCCGCGGCTGTAGACAGACAACGGTCAACAGTGTGGTCCTACCACTATGAAGTCAAGAAATCATTACCGGTGGTCAGCTCTATGGTGATAGGGAAATAATAGTGTATGTTATGCGGCCGCCAGTACTTCCTCGTCCCGGACGGATCGGACGAGAGGCCTGTCCAGACCATAGGCTGCCACAAAAATAACGAGATATGCCGCCCTATTTAATCTGTGAGGAAATAATTATCAAAGTTTACTATGCAATTTTTTGCTGCTTTTAAAATTTTCGGATTCTAAAAATGTTGTCATCCCAAAAATTATGTCGCCTTGGGCTAAACCTCACGAGCCTAGCCAGAAATCCACCATTGAATATTAAATATGTGCTCAGTAGATTAACAGTAGCAGAAAAACCTGAATACACGTATCACGTGTTGTGTTATTAGAACAACATGAAAAATAAATCAATATCTAGTCCTAACACTTTTTAATATTAAAATTAATGAAGTAAATTAATTATTTGTGTCACCTATGATCTGTTACGAACTTCAGCATTATTTCTATTTGTTTATGGAGAATTTGACCCCAACACACCTGGGATCGCATAACAAGCGAGTGTAAAATAAACAGGCGTTCTAAACAACTCCTGTTTATTTTTCTATCTTGTTTTGCTATTGCCAAGGCAATTAAACGCTTCTTTACCCTTGTAAATCCAGGTTTACAGGAATGGCAATAATGTGAAAATTATGGATTACATTCAAACAATATCTACCGAAAAGTATGATAAGTTTTAAAAAAACATAGGAATACGGCAAACCTTAACCATTAATTTAACCCATAATTGTAGTTAATTTAGTTTTCAATATAAATTATATGTAAAAATATATATATACCCACTAAATATATTATTAAAATAATACGCTAGTATTACTACTATTAAGAGGTGTAATGTCTTAAAAGTAAATAAATAGTAATAAACCTATGTGATAATCGAATGTAATTGAAAAATAATAGGATGGGTTTGACTACAGTAAAATTTTAGCTATAAAATAACTTGGTTTAAAAAATATTCTTCAATATATTTTTATTGTTTCCTCATTCTTACCTACAATTTTGTACAAAACTACTATATCATCATCAATCTCGGCTAATATGTGTCCCACTGTTGGGCTCAAGAGCCCCATAATAAGAGGAAAATTGACCTACACTATTCAAATGGGTTGATAAAGCCCACAGGTAAGATAGAGGGTGGTGAATGAGTATTCTTACTTCGTAACCACGCAGATAGGTGGTGTAGTATTAGATGATAATTACCTATTTATTTAAATTGATTTGATTTTTTCGATGTTTGTACTTAATGCTTTCGAATATCTTATTTTCAACACTACAATATGTACTATAACGTATACCTACGTAAATATTTTTATGTGTTTTGTGATTTGAAATCGTATATAACATTTTGTAAGCTTGTAATATCACTTAACTACTTATATATGCTTAATTTTATGAATATTAAAACTAATATATTAATATCGATTAATTAATACATTCCTAAAATTGAATATAATTTCAGTTAGTAATAAAACTAAGTTGTCTTGCGGCTGAATATTTGAAAATAAGAGTGCATTATGAGAAATTTGAAAGAAATATTATGCAGCTATATGTTACTATCTTAGAATAATAACGTATAGAGGGTAAGTTCACGCACAAAAAGTGATGCATTTCAATTGGAGCCTAATGGAGCTTACGCCGGAATCGGTCTGTAATGTACAAGTCATTGTATTACACGTACGTACGCAACTCTTAAAATATAAATTGATAATTATGACGGTTTGTGCATTCAAATGGTGTCACAACACATTTGAAAAACTTAAAAAGGTTTTTAACATTACTTTTAAAAGTATTTCGACGATTTATGTTAATAATATTTTCCGTGTGGTGACGGAGTAAGAATACAATTCACCACTCCCTATCTTACCCGTGGGTGATCGTACGAGACGACTAAGGGATATAAAACGCATATAACATCTATGCGAGAGAAGAAAAACTTGAAATAAAACCCTATATCAACACGTCTGACCAGCGTGGTATAGTAGGTCAATTACTCTTCCATTATGGAGGAGGCCCGAGCCCAACAGTGGGACATATATGGGCTGAGATGATGATGATGATGTTAATAAAAACAAAATTTGATTTCATAATTTGTATAGTCGTTTGCGTGTGTACGTGTGTAATCGTCTGCGCGCCATTAGTATTTTATATTCAAATTTTGAAAGTTCGAAGTATTGACACTATCCTTCTATACGTTATTATTCTAAGGTTACTATATTGTAATGTTTATGCTTAGAATAATAACTTATAGAAGGATAGTGTCGGTACTTCGAACGTTCGAAACATGAATCTAAAAATATTACATGCGCGCAGACGATTACACACGCACACCACTATTCAAATTATGAAATCAAATTTTGTTTTTATTAACATAAATCGTCGAAATACTTTTAAAAGTAATGTTAAAAACCTTTTTAAGTTTTTTAAATGTTTTAGGACACCATTTGGATGCACAAACCGTCATAATTACCTATTTATTTTTTAAGAGTTGCGTACGTACGTGCAGTACAATGACCTTGTACATAACGGAACGGTTCCGGCGTAAGCTCCATAATTGAAATGCTTCACTTTTTGCGCGCGAACTTACCTTCTATACGTTATTAGTCTAAGTGTTTATGTTTTGTCCTGTTATTCACATAGCTGTGATGGGCAAATTAAAATCGCTCACGACACATTATACAAGCCTAGTCCATTAGTTTTCATCTCCCTATTATAAAGCGATAACAAGGCTTCCATCCGTAGATCTGCGATAGCTAAGTCATACTGCTAATATCTATATCATAGACAACACCAATCTATGTCTAAGCATTAAAGATAAAGTATTGTAAAACTGTGAAGGAATTTTGTTTTAACACTGAGCAGTTTGCTAGTCAAGTTCATACCAAAAGTAATTATGTATATGTTTATTCTAAGTATTTACAATGTGGTGTATTATTTATTTAATAAAGTGTGATACGATTGCTTTCTATACTTTAATAAAAGTTATCTGTATAATTTGTTTATCTTTCTAACTATATTATGTACTAGCAATCCGCCCTCGCTTCGCTTCGGTTATAGGTTATACTCGTTTTACCCGCGTAGTTCCCGTTCCCGTGGGAATACCGGGATAAAATATAGCCTAGTTTACGCCCTGATATTATAGCTTTGCATTGGTGAAAGAATTTTTGAAATCGGTCCACCCGTTTTGAAGATTACCCGGAACAAACAGACAGACAGACAAAAATTTTTTAATTGCTATTTTAGGCATAGGTGTCGTGCAAATAACCGTGTGAGCATGAAAAAAGCCTATTATTTTGACATTACAAACAGACTCCAATTTTATTTATTGCTATAGATAACTGGCTTTTGCTTGAAATTTTCATTTCTATGGTTACCGATAACAGATATTACGAGTTATCCATAGAACACAAACATAGGGTATTGAGCTAGCCAGTTATTCATTAACAATCAGTTACCGCTATTTATTTTATTTCTATATAGTCTTATGCTATGTGACGTGAGGATATACCCATTACTAAACAACTAGAAACTAAACAACATTCCTCAATGAAAAAGTTAAGAAGCTATTTATGCGTACTTCACGCATATAGGTAGGTGAGCACTAATAGCAGAAATTGCCATCATCATCACAGCTCATATACTTACATCCCACTATAGGGCTCGAGCCTCCTCCATATTGAGAGGGAAATTGACTTACCACGCTGGTCAGGCGGGTTGTTATAGGTTTTTATTTCGACTTCTCCTTCTCTTCCATAGTTGTTATATGCACAAGATATCACTTAGTCACAGTTTACGACATACACGGGCAAGAGGGGTGGTGAATTGTATTCTTACTTCGTCACCACTCGGCAAAATTGTATTGATGGAATATATTTTTCGTGGTTATAAATTTGCATATTAAATAAAGATTCTCAAAATAGCATTTAGTACTCGTCCAGAAAATTCAGATCTCGGCTACTTGTTAGCAAGTTCTCGACCACTGATTATTGTATAGGAAATAGTAAATAGTATACGTTTATAGAAAGGCAGTGTTTTGTTGGTGGCGAGCAACTAGCTCTACTTATAGTACCTAAGTGATAATGCCTACTTTGCTTGGTCGCTGCCTGCCGTGTAGGAAGTGAAGGGAGTAGTGTTGCCCAAATGCAAGACCAAGACGAGACTTGGACCAGTCTTGGTCTTGCAACAGCACAGCTGGTCTCGTCTTGGTCTTGGTATTGCACACTCGAGTCTTGGTATTGCAGCAAGAGTCTCGCAAAGTCTTGCAGTTGGAATAACGTTACAGTCATTTATCATGGCGATGAAAAATCCAACTAAATTAATCAAATATCATCCTATCCTATCTATCCATCAGCTAGCCTATATATTGAATATAACCCTTACCATTGGGGAAAATTACTCTCCTATTCCTCTGGTATTACATTAGACAGAGTTAATACTCTTATGGCAAAGGAAGGAATTTCGACCCTGTTTTCTTAAGACGTCACCAAACGAGGCAGTTGATACAATAAATTTTATGTCATTTAACATTTCCCCTTTCTAACAAAAAGATTTTTTCAATTTGATTGGCAAGCGACGGAGTTATTTGACCACTGACGAGAAGTCACCCTGCACCGGTGGCCGGACCAATAACGAGGCGACGTGGGTACGGGTCGGTTATAGGCCCGCGCCGTCTTTTCGTAGCCCCGGATGGAGTAGACCGCGTGTGCGCTTACCATAGCCCACCCATAAAAAAAAGCGAAGGAGTTATGCACGGAATAACATAAAAAAATACAAGCATTCGAATTGAGAACCTCCTTCTTTTTAAAAGTCGGTTAAAAACGAGTTATGATAGCTAAAAATGGTTATTTATCATAATCATTTATTACTTTTTTTTTAATACATATATTATACAATTAATATGTAATTTAAAATACAAGGAAGAATTTTAACTTAAAGAATAGTTTTTAGGATATAGAACGCCATCTTTTAAATATATGTATATCAATGCCAGTGGATCGCTCAATTAATAATGGGCGCAAAATAAGTTGAGTTCTAGGGGTCGCATGTCGCTCTTACGTCATTGCAGATGGTTCAGATAAAGAGTGACCTACCCGCGCACTAACTTAGGTACCTATGCATACTTACAAATTTACGACTTATAAGTACTTATTTCATTAGAATAGGTACTTATTTTATTTTGAAACTATAGATCTCGGCATGTTCACAGAGCTATGTTCTATTCGACATATTTACTCGTATACATTTATTCGTCTACAAGGACAAAGAGTGATGCTGCATTACAAGAGATCCGCCATACCTAATAGTTGCGCAATAAAGAGGGATATGTTAATGACGACATTTATACCTATAATTCTACCTACCTGCCTCTAGATATATTTAATACTAGATGTTCCACCAGCTTCGCTTGCTTGACTCACGTATCCATATAATGCTATTATTTCGTTTAAATACCCATATCGCCCCCTGGCGTTAAAAATAATTTCATTATTTATATGTAATATCCATAACATACCTACTTACTTTAATTACAATTTTTGTTATCTAAGTAGATAGTTGCCGTAACAATGGCTACTACGGACAACGCTTGACAGTTATTGCTTCAAAATTTTGTCCGATTTGTTAACCTTAATAGACACTGCTCCAGACCAATTTACCAATATGTCGCAGTGTTATGTATTAGAGTCTAAAACTTTTCTGGATAAACAGACTATCTGACAAAATAACATTCTTTTGAAATACAGCTGGTATTTTCTGGGATTAGGGCGTTCAAATATACAATTTCATTCGATTTATAATAAGTAGGTAGTAGTATAGATAATAATAGTTTTTAATAGGTAATATACATTTTTTTTTCTCGCTGTGGAAATGCATTTACGCACTATCCCCCGCCGGTTACAGACAGGGGAGTGTGTGTGGGACTCGCCGGCCACAGAAGTGACCGAAATACCCACTAAAACCACAGCGGCCCCTTCCGCGCTTTTACGAGGTGCCGGAGAGATCGTCTGATGACATTCTATCCCCGACACCCCAACGCTTGGCCGTCTGGCCACGTCCTGTCATCATTCAGGGCGGTGGGAGGAGGAGCGCATAACGGCGTCTCCTCCTCCCTGGTCGTCGCCGGCGGAGCGAGTCTGCGGACGCAAGTGCCCGCTCCGCGGCCTCCTTCCTTGTAATGACAGCCTCACAGAAGGAAGCCATCGACGACCAACAGCTGTCGCTGCCGAGTATCTTCGAGATGATGGTCGACAACGACAGGTCCGCTGTTCCCATGTCCGTTGACAGGACGTGGCGCTGAGGCCCCCAGGCGGGGCATACTTCTAGTGTGTGGCGCGCATCGTCGATTAGCGCGCCACACTCATGCCATCCTCCTCTTCCAATTTTGTGCAGGTACTTACCGAAGACCCCATGTCCGATAAGCACCTGAGATAGGTAATATACCTACGAAGAGGATCACCAAATGTATGATATTCGTCGTCATCGTCACAGCTCATAAAAGTGCCACTGCTGGGCTTAAGCTTCCTTCCAGTAAGAGGAAAATTGATCTACTATACCACGCTGGTCAGACATGTTGTTATAGGCTTTTATTTCTAGTTTCACTTCTCTTGCACATATGTTATATACACAGGGTGTATCAGGTTATGCGGCAGCTGTTCGAGTATGTTGTAGTTCAACGGTCATAGATCATAATTAGAATGTATATTACACAAAAACAATATAAAATAAAAGTTATAGTGATTATAAAAATGTGTCTAAGATTTTATGCCTTAAATTTTACGCATTATGTAAGTATGTACAGACAGGATATATGTAAGCATGTAAAAAGGGCTATAATATATAACATCGGTGCAAGAGAAGGAAAGCTTGACATGAAACCCTGTAACAACACGGCCGATCACCGTGGCAATTTCCCTCCGGCCACGGCCGATTGCCCTCCTATTATGTAGAAGACATGAGCTCAACCGTATATAAGCTGACATGGTGATTTGAATTAAATGCAAGACCGCGAGACTCTTGCAGGCTCAGTCTTGGTCTTGCTCAAGTCTTGCAGAGCCAGTCTTGGTCTTGCAAAAATTAAGCAGTCTTGGTCTCGGTTTTGCATTTCTCGCAAGACCAAAACCAAGACCGCAAGACCAAGACTTTTTTGGGCAACACTAGAAGGGAGTGTGAATGCGTGCAATAAGTTTCAGTGATGCTAAAGGCATTACCGAAACCCACTGCACACAAACACCCTCAGAAAATTGGGCTGCCGGCTATCTCGCTCACCAAATGAAGCGCAGTAAAAGATTGTTACTATTCGGACATAGATTTTCTACGAGTGTGGTACTACCATGGACGGACCGGCCCACAACTGTCGACAGTGTCCTATCACAATATTATCATTTTTCCCGTTTACCTACAATCATTTTTATCCCGGATGAACATCTTTGAATTTATTTTTATACTCTTCATGTTCGTCAGGGCATTTAACCGTATGCAAGAGATTAAATTATAACTCCAAGATTTACTAATATGTTATATACTATCAAGGGCGCTTACACTACATTTAAACGTATTCATCAGAGCTCTAGCAACTGATCT
Source organism: Lymantria dispar (assembly GCA_032191425.1). Classification (NCBI taxonomy): domain Eukaryota; kingdom Metazoa; phylum Arthropoda; class Insecta; order Lepidoptera; family Erebidae; genus Lymantria; species Lymantria dispar. The sequence goes on along the minus strand of CM063457.1, from coordinate 15,259,354 downwards.
TATATCTTTAAACGAGCAATTCTTGTATATATATATATATATATATATATATATATTGAGGATCTCGGAAACGGCTCCAACGATTTTCTTGAAACTTGGCATACTAGAGGATTCAGGCCCAAAAAATCGATCTAGCTGGGTTTTATTTATAGAAAATGTTGTTTTGTCCGTGTTTTTAGCGAAACAAACAATGACATTAAATTTTAAAAGAATATGAATTCAAATTTCATTGTCAACGTCATGAGTAACGATAGCTCAGATGAGAAGTTGACAGAACAGCGTCGGTTTGAAACTCGGTGTTATTATTCTCTTTTTGTAATTTTTTATATAAATTTCATTATTTATTTTTTATTAATATATATCTAAATAAATACTACAAAAATACTCCGAGCGAAGCTCGGTCAACCTGATATTAAAGTATTATGAGGACAGGAAGCCGCTCGATGGTAAGTACGCATAACAAGTATAACAACACCAATCGTTGCTTTTATCAATTAACATCGTTTGTATCGCAGCCTCTACAGTCTGAAGAATTTACCGGGGAAAAATTTATTTAAGGTATATGCCCACCAACAACAAAATATCAAATAAGTTGTAAATAATTAAACTAGTGCATTAAACACGGCGTTTAGCAAGTAATAAAATTATATTTTATTTAACTTTATAAAATGAACTACACAAAATATAGATTTCACATCATTACTAATATTATAAATGCGAAAGATTAGTTTGTTTGTTACGCATTCAGGCTTAAACCACAACCGATTTCAAAAATTTTTTCACCATTGGCAAGCTATAGTATCAGGAAGTAACAGAGGCTGTATTTTATCCCGATATTCCCACAGGAACGAGAACTACGGGGGGTAAGGCGACTGAAACCAAAGCGAAGCGAGGGCGGGTTGCTAGTTGTAAATAAAACTACTTTTACGGATTTTATCGCGTTTGTGATTTACGATTGCCCGATGTTTCGAACACTACAGCATTCATGGTCACCATTATAAAAATCTGTAATAACGTTGACTTGTTTGGACGTCAGACCCGTGACCCGTGACCATGAGTGCTGTAAAGTGTTCGAAACGTGGGGCAATCATAAATCAAATTCGAGCCGACCACTGATATCAAGTCACCTCCACCAGTGGTCGGCCCAACGACGAAGGCGACGTGTCTCGCGGGTGGGTTACGGGTGTGTGTGCTTACGTCCCTCTGTCACCCTGGACAGAGCGGACGAGGAGTGCGCCGACCGTAGCTCGTAAAAAAAAATCATAAATCAAATACAAACGCGATAAAATCCGTAAAAGTAGTTTTATTTACAATGTGTAGTGCTCCCGTAAACATCAGAAATCATATTATAAATTTCACGTTACTATATGACGTCTTTTTTTTATGGGTGGGCTATGGTGAGCGCACACACGGTCCATTCCGTCCGGGGCGACAAAACGACGGCGCGTGGGCCCATAACTCACCCGTACCCACGTCGCCTTCGTCGTTAGGCCGACCATCGGAGCAGGGTGACTTGTCGTCAGTGGTCGGCCCGACAGAATACCCTTTCGGGTACCCTCACCTGTCGACGTCCCTGTCCCGGGACGTCGGTCGCCTTCGCGCGGTCAGCCTCTCTGCGGGTCAAATTCAAATCATTTATAATGTATAAACCCCGCAGGAGCACTTACATATTGTCATTTTTTTACTATTTTTTAAGTTATAATTACCGCCGGATCGGAACGCGACCGCACTGAGAAGATCCGGCAAGAAACTCAGCGGGATTGTCTATTTTTTATTTTTTTTTAAATTTCATTTAAATAAAATTACATCTTACATCATGCTTATTAATAGTTCCAGTGTAATACCATTCGAAATATTATATAATATAGTTCACAAATATAATAATAATCACAAATGTAATGAAAAAATTATGGTTGGACCAGATCCCGCAAGCGGCACCCGATCACGAGTTAACTACTAGAGCATCACTCCCCTCAACCATAATGGAGGGAAGGGAGTGACCCGCTCCTCATAGCTACCGCTAGCAGACCCTTCAGTGAGCATGACCAATACCATTTGCCACAAACATAAAACACAGATCCAATAAAAAAATCGTTTGGCAAAACACGCTACACTTTACAAATATAGTAGCAACAATAAAAAAATAATAATAATAAACATCTGCATAATTTCTATCATTGTAATAATGAGGAAATTCCTGTATGAGGAGCTGCTCATTGCCAGTCCGAGTTATCATCAAGATAATCTGAGATTTTATAATAACCTTTTAGATAAAATCTACTCTTGATTGCTTTTTTGAACTTATTCACTGGCATATCTCGGATATTATTTGGTAATTTGTTGTAAAAGCGTATACTTTGCCCCATGAAAGACCTGTTAACTCGCTGAAGACGAGTACTATGGACAACTAATTTGTGCTTATTCCTGGTATTTACATGATGAATGTCACTATATTTTTCAAATTTACGTGTATTTTTTTTTACATATAAAACATTTTCGTACGGACGGACGACGGACTAAAATCCCTGGTCCAGTCACCCGCGGCCTCGGCTAGGGCGGCATCAGACGCAGGTAACCACATGACGTCTGGGAGTATAACTTATGTTGTCTACTCTTACCCTTTCATTTGATATCAACACGAAAGGCGGTTAAAATAACTGGTGGTGTGGGGCCTTGACAATGGAAATGGATGAACTCTGCTACGGTATCGAGTGGTACGTTGGTAAAATGGTGACGGTGGGACCAAGTCAAACAGTTCCTCGCCTGAGAGGTTAATTATGCTGATGGCGGGTTATCGAGGCCTCTTGGCATTTGTGAAAGGTACATGTGAGCATGGTCTTTCGGCCCCGGGGTAGGTGTCTAGGTGAAACATGGACAGGAGCGGTCTGCTCCTGTTTTGGGACATTTTAAAAGAAGGTAAAATTGAAGTGTCTGTAATGTCAAAATAGTGGACTTTTTGTGTTCGTATGGTTATTTGCCCGATACCTATGCCTAAAAACCAGTTTAAATATTTTTTGTCTGTCTGTTTGTTTGAGGTAATCTTCAAAGCGGCTGGACGGATTCTGAAAATATTTTACCATCAGGTAGTTGTCTATTTAAAGAGAAACTTAGGCTATATTTTATTTCGGTATTCCCACGGGAACGAGAACTACGCCAGTAAAGCGACTGACAGCGAAGTGAGGGTGGGTGGCCAGTTTATAATAAAAAAAGCTTGTAAAATACACGACGTCTGAATAGCGTATTTTGCAATTTCACTACGATAGAAACGCAATCTATAGATAATCAAGTGCGTTTGTTCTGGGAGCTAGAAGAATTACACAAGACGCACGTAGTGAGGATGAACATCAATTTGAAGAACACTTCTTACAAACAATAAAAGGAGTTGCCGATAGAAGGTGTCGTTCGAATCCCATTGAAAAAATCACCTATAAACCAACAATATACTAACCAAATTAGATGAATTCTATTCAAAAGCTGAAAAGCCTTTTTTGGGTTAGAGAAGCGTTTAGAAAGTAACCCCACATATCAACAGTTATATAAAGACTAGCTTTATCCGCGACTGCGTCCGCGAGTAAAGCATTTGTGTAAGACACAATCATAGTGCAGGATGTTCTGGGTCCTATAGGATTATCATATTGCTGCATAATGTAGGCAAGCTACTTGAGAAAATCCTGGCTGCCCGTATCACCCAGCACTTTAGCGAGGTTTAGCTTTATTCTATCGGTCGCCCTGGTCGTTTTATGGAAGGACATACCACGATAGCGGTCTTACTGCGCTAGAAGCCCTTAGTAGCAGAGGTGATCCCCGTAGGAAGGGCTTTATTGCATCAGCGCCATCAGCATCAATTAAAGCCCAGATTAAATATGTGGACCTAGTGCTCGCTGGATGGTGGTGGTTCCGGTAGCATTATCGTCCATTGGCTCACTGGCTTGGCGATGCAGCGTCCGTCCTATCCTGGCTCATGCCGAATGTAAGTAGACCCGCTGTTCCATGTTGAGGGCTGTATGAGGAGAGGGCCCTCAATATAGGTGCGCCATCTGTCTGGGCGAGGTCTCTGACTTCTTGTCTTTCGAGTTTTCTTGGGCCACAGTAAGGGTTTTTGGCGGGAACGTGAAACAGGCATTGGCCTTGTAATATACAGTATGACTGGTAAAATATTGTACCTACATATTGAAGGAAACTATAGATAATGGTGATATGTAACCAATAAAAATGTTATAAGAAGGCAATATTAATTAACTACATAAAGAAGGTTGACGTCAGGCAGGTGGCTGGTCATAAGACTATTGCCAAAACACTTACCGTATATACGATGGAGGAAGAGGACAAGAGAGATTGGGATAAGATCAGGATTACTGAGCATTTGATTAGAAAATTCCACTTTAAATTCCAATCTGTCTTTTCATGGCTCATGTCAAATGTGGGCGGACCCATCAGTGTTACGTGCCAACTGCTGTACGAGGGAGGTGGGCGAATTGAAGTTAGTTTTAATTAAGCAAAACGTTTTTATAGCGAAAGTAGCGAAATACTAACACGTTTTTTTACTATTATTAGTGCAAGTGTAACTAGAATAAATATTATTTCGACACCAACAATTTATACTACGCTAAGTCATGAAAGTGTACTTTACAGTAGAGGTTTATATAGGCAAGAACGTGATAACTATATTAATTAAGATATTTATTTGCGTTGTATGAGATTTGTAACTTTGTTATTTTTGTGTATTTCTTCACGATTTTTTATGACATAAAAGAAACCACATTTTAAACTATTTGGCATAAAAACGATTTTCTTAAAATTTGAGTTAGCGTAATATAAATTAATTGTTAGTGTCGATTTAATTGTTCGAATAGCAGCAGCAGCTCGAACGTCTTGTTTATCTTAATTCCATGGCTACTATACCTATATGGGTAACGTCTAACAGAGTTGATGATAATCCAATTACAATGCTTTACGTTTACGAAACGAAGTAATATATTACAGCGTTAAAATTAATAGGCGTTTTAATAATAGCGTTATAGTTATAACGCGTTTAAAATTCAAAGCAGATTAACAGTTATTTTAAGCACTGTGAACGCTTGGTCAAACGTAGCATTAAAAATATGCAAGAGGATTTTGGCGGGAATCTGGAAGTACCATGTGTTGTTTTTGTATTATATTGAATATCTTAGTGTTTTAACGTGTTATATTAAATAATTTTGATGGCATTTTATGTAATATATAGCGGTAGAGCTGCTGAGGTGTAGTGAATATGATATAAAACTGCTATACATACCTTTTTGTTTCCACCAAAATTCTCAGAAGATACCCTTAACAGTGGCCATTACACTGTTGAAGGTGACAATTTGACTTACTGACGGACCATTACGGACATGAAGAAACTGATAAATTAAAGAGAAATATATAAGTGCGGCCGCAGACATACAATTGTAAGTTGGCCGACTAAATTGCAAGTAGGTGTATTAGGCGTAGTTACTTATGCTAGCCCGCACATCGTCTCCAACTAAATCGTCCTACTAATTAATTGGACACCGATCGTATAAGAATCACGATTCCCTTCTGATTAAAAAGTCCAACTATCGGCCAACTGCTTATTAAGACGGTTATCCAATGCAAGTTCGCACACTATCCAACTTAGTTGGACAGTTGCACCGCAAGATTCAAGATGACCACACGCGTGCGCGTGATTTCCACACGCTCGCATCTTCGTCGACGGGTACGATGTCTGTCTCCCGATCACTTGTTGCAAACGAAAAAGTAGAAGAGCTCATAGAGGAAGTTCATAAAAGGCCAGGGTTGTACAAAAAAGACTTGAAACAATTTGTCAGGGTAATTTCTGAGTTAATAATGCAATGTATGATGCTTCCCATATTGTAATCTTAATATGGGATGCACCCAAAATGTTCTCTTTTGTTTTCGTCTTCTTTTTATTAATAGAGCAATTAAAAGGTTTTTCCCGCATTTTCACGCACATGCACCGCGTTGGCAATACTGGCACTGACTAAATCAGTTAAGTCTGCGGCGTGTAACCAATTAAATAAAGTTGGCCAACTAAATTGTAAGAGCACGCAATTTAGTTGTACAATAGTCGTCCAACTTGCATTGTATGTGTGCTGCGGGCTCTCTAACTCGACACTGGCAAAAATGGCTTGTATTAGTAGCTGATTGCCAAGGCAAAAAAAGAAGAAGAAGAAAAATATGCAATACTCTATGACAATTGCTACATAAATGTCAATAATCGAGCCATTAACTCAAAAAAAAAAATGTCAATAATCAATATTATTTACATAACGAGTGATTAGATGTCATCTCTTATTGCAAGTGACGGATTAGCAATACCTATCTATGTAATAAGACTTGCGACGTTAAGAAAATAATATCATAAAAAAATTAGATGAACTTTGTTCAACGTTGTGACACACAATCAAGTATTAGTGTTTTATTTAGTCAAATTTAGCAAGGCAAATAATGTTAAATTCAAGTAAGCTATAAATCTATGTAAATATATCATAATAGAATAGCTATTGCAGCTTTTAAATTTAATTGCATTTATTTGTTGTATGCAGTTTTTCGTGGTCTACTCGGAATGGAGGAAGCTCCGGACAAAGTTCTAGAGGTACGATCTGATAACTATATTTCAAGGCCTATACACTATAGAGAAGATTCTATGTTATTGTATGGACCGAAAGCAGATGGAAAGAGCTCTAAAGAGAAAAATTACGAAATAGTTCTTCAGAAGCCTTTTACTGAGAGCTTACATCAGATGTACAGGTAGTTAATTTTATTTTTTGTGATTCATTGATATTTTTAGCCTTTATAATATTAAATATTTGTGTAAATGTTATATGTCATGACTGCCTTGTTAGTTTAATGAAAAAACATGTGACTGTAGACTAAGATGATAAGTTAGATTTATAAGTTTGCTATGGTACAATTTTTAGTGTTAGCATGACACCTAAATCAATGAAAATAATAAGTACATTTGTATTTTTTATATCATGATTAAGTTTTCTGTGTTATATGATAGAGTAAAGAATACAATTCACCACCCCCTTTCTTACCTCTGTGTGTTGTTAAACAGAAATAAAGGACTATAATTAACGTATAGGTTTGCAAGAATATCAACGTAATTCAAACTGATGTCAGATTGAATATTGTAAGCCAAATGATCCTTGATATTTTGTTGTGAATGGAGAAATTTTCCTTTAATCAGTACAGTAACGCGCTCAATAAATCATTGAAATATTATGATATGCACTAAAACATATAAAAATAAAGTTAAAAATTTTTTTTTTTTTTTTTTTTTTTTATATATTCACGCCTTTTTCCCATAGGGGTAGGCAGAGTCCACTGCCCTCCACCTGCTACGATCTTTGACATATTCAGCGTAGCAGAGCGGTTCTCTGTGGGCCACTTTTCGCCCCCGACGGAAACGAGACGTGACGTGTCGCGAACCACATCGCCGCCATTCGTACAGTTTTTTTAATTTTTGAAACTCATTGCGTTTCCGCGAGAAATACATACACATATAATTAACGGACACAAATTACATCCAGACTCAGAACAACAATTTGTGGATCGCACAAAGTGTTGTCCTGCGTGGGATTCGAACCCCCGACACTGGCGCTGTAGGTCACTAGCATTAACCACTACGCCATCTGTGCAGTTAAAAATTTCCTTCTCTAAAATCTGTAATTTTTATTTACGTCACTATTCTGGCAAATATACAGGTTGTCCCTAAATTAAATGTCTAATGGTAATATCTGATGCCAAAACTAGCCTATTTGTCGCTATAGTACTTGAAAATATCATACAAGGTCTGATCTTTCACCGTTTTTAGTGATATGCTCATATCAAAAAAAAGTGACATGGTTTTTTTTTTGTTTTTTTCATAGCTGTCATAAAGTCATCTACCACCCACTTACCATTGGACGTTTAATTTAGGGATATCTTACGTCCATGGCGATATTATGTCCATGTAAGAAAAACAAAACTGGAAATACACCTTTACTAATTCATCTGATCAACAGGGTAAAATAAGTCAATTACCTTCGTGTTGTGAAGGAGGCTAAGCCTAGCAGTGGTATATGGATGAGCCATGATAATAGTGATTAATTCTAGTAATAGTACTATACATACTGCATTTCCATGTGGTGACAAAGTAAGAATACAATTTACCACCCCCTCTCATACCTGTGGGTGTTGTAAAAGATTACTAAGGGATATATTATGCATATAACATTTATGCAAGAGACTGAAAACTCGAAACAAAACCCTATGCCAACTGGTCTGACCAGCACGGTATAATAAGGTCAATTTCTCTTCTATAATGGAGGAGACTCGAGCCCAGCAGTGGGACGTACATGAGCCGAAATGATGAAATGATGGCATACTGCATACCCTTTTATGGATAAAGGTACACAACTATTAGAAATGTATATATTTAAAAACTTTACTAAACTTTTAAATTTATCTCTGTATACCTTTTAATTCAGATATAATAATTGAGCATTTTACAGCTTATATCGGGCACCAAATTTAGAAAATGCAGAAGAAAAGTTCATTGTTTATAAGGAAAGGATACCAGTATTTATCAGAATAACTAAAGAAGTAAGTTTATTATTTAATTCTCGTATATTAAATACTAGGAACACTTGTTTTGCATATGGTTTTTATAGGTTGATGTCATATTATACTACTAGTTTTAATAAACTCAAGGTTATGAGAGGACTATAGGATAATTGACATTAAAAATTACAGTAGAAACTCGATTAACTGGACTCACTGTTGTCGTTAGGCATTAAAGTAATTGAATGTATGAAGAACCTCCTTTGGTTTTGTGCATACAGTAATACCCCGACTTACGCTACCCCATTTTACGTGAATTCAAAGATACGCAGGTTTTTCTTTGAATGCTCAGGCCTTAGGCTTACTTTTTTTATTCATAAAATTTCAATTATTTTTATCTAACATTTTAAAATTATTGCCCTCTGATTTTTTTTGTTTGGATCGCCCTTACGGGCAGGCTTAAGTCTTTTCGTCCATACTGACTTGTCTTACGTAGCTTACAAATAATTTTCTTTACATATTATTTACTTCTTCATATTGTATAACTTATTAATAGTCATTGTCCATCAGTAAGTCAAGTCGTTATCATTAATTAGGCGCTGAAAACCTAATTAAATGATCTCTCTGGGAATTTCGGTAGAATATGAAAATACACGTAAACCACTCTTATATCACATTCACCACACTTCAGCACCTTAATTGTATTATATTACATAAAACATCAGCAAAATTATTCAATATAAAACACTAAAAAAATGAATATAATACAAGAGCTTGTTAAGCTCTTGTATTATATTCATTTTTAGACATTTCCATATTCGCGCCGAAACTCCTTGCCCCCTCTGAACTAGTCCCAAATGACTTTTTTTTTGTACATGTAATATGAGCAAAATTAACTTGCGAATTCCACTTACGCGATTATCGCTCGGTTCCGACTATCGCATAAGTCCGGCGTCTTACTGTATATAGTAGGTCCATAATTTTGTGCGTTTATTTAAACACGTGTACGCACATCAGAGCGGAGTAACAATTACTAACTAAAACAATAAAGAAATGCGTGTGGCAGCGATCCTGCGAGGCGTGGGTGGGATATGCCATTTCAGATATGTTCCAGCAGCAGCAGAAATGGAGTTTATGCAAAACTCCATTTCTAGGTGCAATATACTACCAAATCCGAATAACTGAGGGCGGAATAATTGAGTTTCTATTGTATATCAATTTTGGTACTCCTTCTTATTTTAGGCTGTTTAATAGATTGCCTTATTATGGTCTTCTTTTAAGGTCATATATGCCTCACTATTGTACACAGCCCTCTTCTATAATGGGATTCAAACCGACTTACCATGCAGACAAGTTAATATAGGGTTTTATTTCACGTTTTTCTCCTCTTGTAGTCATGTTATCTGTTTCTCTCCTTTAGTCTATCCTTTATCCTTTAGTTTTATGACAACCATGAAGAATGAACAATTTATCTTAATGGCAGTAATTTTGGCCACATAAAAGGCCACATATAGTGATGGGCAATCTTTTATTTTAGAAAAACTATCATCGCATACTCTGTCATGGGAGTTGTAAAAACTACCAGAGATATCCAAGAATAGGCCACAGCATTTTCCTGAAAAAGTATAAGAACAACTGCGATTGCCAAGCTATCTGCTAAATGTGGCAATTAAAATATTCATCATCATCCCAACCCACATACGTCCCACTGTTGGGCTCGGGCCTTCTCCACAATGGAAAAGAATTTAACCTACTATACCATGCTGGTCAGCCATGTTGGTATACGGTTTAATTTCGAGTTTTCCTTCTCTTGCACAGATTTTCTGTGATTTATATTATACCCTTAGTCGTCTTTTACGGTATCCACAGGCAAGATAGGGAATGGTGAATTGTATTCATACTCAGTCATCACTTGGAAAAAAGATAATATTATTCACCTATCTTTAATAGTTGATGATAATACCATGAGAGATGAATGCCAAAGGCTGTCTTTCATCACATGCTGATCAACAATATTGAAAGAATAATATATCTTTATGAAAATGAAATACCTATCTCTGAATAAAAAACGAATCACAATTTTATTAGCTTGATTTAGCTTTGTCCGACATTTCCAATTTTTCATTAAATTCACATTTCATATCTTTAAAGCCAAATTGTAAATACATTTTATGATGACAGACAGTGGAGTAACTACCTAAGACTTGTAGCAATTTATTGTAATAGTACAATTTATTTATTGGGTCTATTAATTTATTTGCCCCCATCTTGATGTAAAAAAAAAAAAAATTATCATTATGTTCTAAATTATATAATTTAGTTTTATAATTCATGTAGATATATTTTTGTGTTAATATCTAATTGCTACAGATTTATTTATTAATATTTTGAATAATTTTAATTTATATTTGTACTAGCAACTAGTGGTGGTCGTTGAATAAACGAACAGTTTTTTTCGACTGTTTCTTTGCCGTGAACTAATAAACCAGTTTATAGTTGACTGATAAACATGTTTACGTATGAACGGCTTCGCGAAACGGTCGTCGTATCAACGAATGACACGAACGCGACGACTTGCAACTATTCGAAAGCGCCCGAATCGGCCCGAACTTGGAAGACGAGATGCGCGCGCGCTCGCACGGCTCGCTACGCTTTTTACCCGCCCCGCAAACCTCACCGCCCTTAGGCGTGAGTTGAGCCGAAATCATAACGCATAGATAGATTGATTGCAATTCATTGAACTCTGCTATCATGTGATGGGACTATCATTATATATTGAAGCGTCAATGTATATTGTACAATGAAACTGTTGTCTAATAAAATTCGTTGAAGTTTCGTTGTCCTTTACCAATGGACGATCAACGTACGTTATAATATAAACTAAACGTCTCGTCTTGTCTAAGCGTGTACGACGTAAAATAGTCAAAAATTAGACTGTTTATTCAACTAGTTTACCATCGACGATAAACGGTCTCGTTGCGTCGACTGTAGAATCGTCGACGACCCACTACTACTAGCAACCCACCGTCGCTTCCCTTCGGTTTCAGTGGCCTTACCCGCGCAGTTCCCATTCAAGGGGGAATACCGTGATAAAATATAGCCTATGTTACTCCTTGATATTGTAACTTTCCATTGGTGAAAGAATCTTTGAAATCGGTCCGGTGGTTTAAGCGTGAAAGCGTAATAAACGAACAAACAAACTTACTTTCGCATTTATAATATAATATTAGTGAGGATTGTACCCATGGAGTCTTGGGTCAAGGAACCGTAATGTTTGCCAACATATTCTTAAACCACTGATGATAGATGTATTTTATGACTAATGTTTTGCAATTTGTATAGCTCATAATCACTAACCAGATATCATTTTCCAGTGCACACTTACAATACTACAAAAACTATGCGAGATATTATCGAACCATCAGTTGTGGACAATAGCACATATAGCAGCCCATTTTGGCTTGCTTGATTTATTTAATAACCCAGAGGTCCAAAAATACATTGATGACGTAGATCCTTTAACTGGAGCCACACCGCTTATGGTAAGTACCTATTTAATAAGTAAGAATGAGAGTGTGCCAGTGACTAGTCTTTATTGCAAAAAAATGTTTTACAATATTAATCAGTGCCAGATTTACCACCAAGCTGAGTAACCTGCACCCTATGGTGGCAAATTTGAGTGGGCGGCAATTTATCTTAAAAAGTTGATGTGATGTTGAATGTAACATTTAAAACAGCTTTCTACGATGGGGCCATTGCTAATTTGATGTTAGATCTAATAATATGCCGATTAAATTAGCGAATTTATAGTTAACGTTTAAACTATATATTTTATTTCTCACGAGTTTCTGATATTTCGGCACAAGAACTATCCACCCGCATAAAGTATATACAGGTACAAATATATACAGTGTATCAGGTTATGGGGCAACTGGTCAAACGGAAGATAGGCAATAGTGGTGGAAACCAGGAAAAAACGTTTGAAGGAAAAATATCGATTCGTTAATGAATTAGAGACGTGTAAAGTTTTCAATTTTGTCATCGCTTTTTCGTGTAAATCTGATTGAAATGTATAAAGTCAGTGATACTTAATGTGCAACATATTTGTACTTTGTTAAATGTTCATTAGAAATAGAAAACATCAATGATTACGTTCGCATAAGCAAAACAAACTTCGCTTTAAATCAGCTGATCGGCCGATGACCGTCGTCGAGTCGCGTTTTTACCTACGCTACCATTGAAGCGTTTGCGCAATTCCTACCTATTCATACTGTCGAATCTTTACATGCCTACATGTATCTTGTCTATACATGCCTACATAATACGTAACATTTAAGGCATAGACTGTTTAACACACATTTTTTAAATCACCATAACTTTTATGTTATATTGTTTTTTGTGTAATATACATTTTAATTACGATCTATGACCGGTAAACTACAACATACTCGAACAGTTGCCCCATAACCTGATACCTTAGAATAATAACGTATAGAAGGTAAGTTCACGCACAAAAAGTGAGGCATTTCAATTGGAGCCTAATGAAGCTTACACCGGAACCGTTCCGTAATGTACAAGTCATTGTACTGCACGAACGTACGCAACTCTTAAAAAATAAATAGGTAATTATGACGGTTTGTGCATTCAATTGGTGTCACAACACATTTGAAAAATATAAAAAGATTAACATTACTTTTAAAGGTAATTCGACGATTTATGTTAATAACAACAAAATTTGATTTCATAATTTGTATAGTGGTGTGCGTGTGTACGTGTGTAATCGTCTGCGCGCCATTAGTATTTTTGGATTCAAATTTTGAAAGTTCGAAGTATTGACACTATCCTTCTATACGTTATTATTCTAAGCCTGATAGACTCTGTATATGTGCGTGGATAGTTCATATGCGGTCAGACATATTTGTCTACCCGCTGTCTCAATCGTTTATTACCCGCTGTCGTATCACTATAACCACTATCAATTATCTCACTATCGATCAGGGCACGCAATACTAATAGTATTAATTCTGGGAGGTATTTTTCTTTGTGGAAAAACGAATCACTGATCGCCAGGTGCTAGATAATGTAAATCCAGGTCATTTCACCATCTCTGTATGTTATGAAAAAACTGATTATAATTTTTTTAGGTGGCAATACAAGCTGGAAATATTCGTACGGTGCAAGCTTTGGTATCATTAAATAGTTCACTGGATGTGATCGATCTAGAAGGGAACACAGTGTTTCATTATGCAGCTGCACGTAATAAGGAGATTATTAATGTAAGTTATTTTATCAGCGAATTAAGTTCATCATCATCATCTCAGCTCATACATGTCTCACTGTTGGGCTTGAGCCTCATGCCCAAAAGGAGGGTGATTTACCTATACCATGCTGGTCAGGCATGTTGGTATATGGTTTTTATTTCGAGTCTTCCTTTTCTTGCACAGATGTTATATGCATACTAGCTTATGTCCGCAAGTTCGTCCGCGTGGAACAGTTAATTTGGGCTAATGCTAACTTTAACCTGCGACTTTGTTTCCGTAGAAGATGTAAATATTTTCAAATAATACAATTCTATCATACATGATTTTTCAAAACCTAACCGTTTATGTAGTGCACGCAGCGACATCTCTCAAAAGGAAAAAATACCTGATACTAAAACATTTTTCATTGTTGCTCCGCTCCTGTTGGTCTTAGCGTGATGATATGTAGCCTATAGCCTTCCTCGATAAATGGGCTATCTAACACTGAAAGAATTATTCAAATCGGACCTGTAGTTCATGAGATTAAAACGTTCAAACAAACTCTTCCACTTTTATATTAGTATAGACTAAATCTCGTAGTTGTCTTTTACAACAGCCACTGGCTAGAAAAGAGGTGGAGAAAAAGGTTTGAACGAGTACCATAGGTTATTTGATTTTGTATAGAATTTTAACTTTCACCAAGTGGTGGGTCCACCTGTTTTGGGTGGGATAATGACGTAATCGCCACATTTGGCAGACGAGTGGGCGATCGCAATGAGGTGTTATACGTTTTTAGGAGAGAGCTGATGCCCATTCTCCTGGTGAGCTCTTATCCGATTTTTACTACTACCCACGAACAAGTGATGGTCTTGTTTTGTATTTTTTATATTACTCTGTCACCTTATGGAAGAATGCAATGTAACGATAACATTACATTTCAGTATGCCTATTATCAAACAAGAATATCTTTTTTCTAATCACAAAATTGAATATATCTATTTGTTATTCTTACAAAAGTAAATATTAGATAAGATAAATTTTAATTCGGCACATAGACACACAGTAATTCATGCTTTATGTCCTTCAAAATATTAATAGTATAAAATGATTATAATACTATTGCAATTGAAGTAACACTCGAAGTTCAATTCATAACTCATCAAAGCTTTTCAGCCCTTAAACGTTTTACAGACACCTGTATCTTCTACAATGGAAGAAAATGTAGCTATAGGCAACATCACACAGATCAGATAAGTTGTGATATCGCTGTTTTGGGTTCGCCTTGCATCTACATATATTATTTATTCGCCTCTGTTTTATGTCAACAAATAGAAAATCGACGTCTGAGTAGTAGCGATTTGTTACTGCGCTTCGTTCGGTGAGCGAGAGAGCCGGAAGCCCAATTTTCTGAGGGTGTTTGCGTGTGGAGGGTTTTGGTGGTGCCCTTGGTATCACCGAGCCTCAATGCACGCATTCACACTCCCTTCAATTTCTTCGCGGTAGGCAGCGGCCTTGTAGAGGTCCATGAGCGGCAGCAACACTTACCATCAGGTGTACTGTTTGCTCGTTTGCCACCGATTGCAATAAAAAAAAAAAAACTAAGATAAAGCGGGTTTGAGACTACCATACATAAAATATAGTATAATACAGTATAAAAAGTATAATACAGTATAAAATATAGTACAGTACAGTGTGAACGTGTCCTTAACAATGTATGGTGCGCGATATTGTTGTGTTTTGAGCTATATACTATTATATTATAGCGTAGTCTAAAACCCGCTTAAGCCGGGCTGGCCGCACTTCCTACTCTAATTGCACTTACTCCGTCACCACATGGAAAATATTTGACTATTGTCGTTATATTAAACCCTCTTTTATGGTAGACTATGGTCTGGACACACTCCACCCAATCTGTCTGAGGCGTGGGATAGGCGGGGTGCGGCCCCATAACCTACTGTATTCCCTCCCTGTTATATTATTAAAGCCTGGAAATCAATGGAGGAAATAGGCTATCGATTTGAGGAGCAAATCTAGGCTATATAATATCACGCTACGGTTAATAGGAGTATCAATGAAAACTATTGTAAAAACGAGGATAAATTATTCTTTTTATGAACTGCCGCTACGTGGGTTGCACTTGACAATGATCCACTCTTTCTAACCCGGTCTTTTGCGCGGGTGAGCTAGTGTAATAAAAATGTCATAAAACACTAGTATGACACTAAAAAATTAGTATTACACTAAAACTTTAATATGACACAAAATCATTAGTATGACACTAAAACATTAGTATGACACTAAAATATTAGTATAACACCAAAACATTAGTATGACACTATATTATTTTAGTCTACTACTTAGTCTTTGGCGAAAATGGTAACGAGTAATGTGATCATATTTTTGTACGTAAATACGGGACTTCGTAAAATGCGACCATTGTATTTTGTGCCAGTACGGGACTCTTCAATTCGGTTGGGATCAGCATCCAGGCCCATATGAATTACTTGGGCCTGGTGCTCAACGGGCGATGGTGGTTTCGGGAGCATTTCCGCAGGCTTGTCCCGCGGCTCGTCGGCGTGGCGTCCGCCCTATAATGGCTGATGCCGAATGTGGGCGGACCGAGCGCGGCATGTCGACAGCTGTACGCGGGGGTCATCCGGTCGATGGCCCTGTACGGCGCACCGGTGTGGGCGGGATCCATGACCGCCCGACTTAGGGCCCTTCTGTGGCGTCCACAGAAGGTCATGGCGGTCAGGATCATCCGCGGGTACCGCACGGTGGCGACGGAGGCGACGTGCCTATTGGCCGGGACTCCCCCGTGGGACCTGGAGGCGGACATGCTCGCCGACCTGTATCGGCGGGTGTCGGAGGGGGGGGGGGGGGAGTCGGTGTGGTTTCCCTGAGGGAGCTCACCGCCTGGCGCGAGAGGCCTCGATACGGTGTTTGGACCGTGGAGGCTTTCCGGCCGGTGCTGATGCAGTGGTTGGAAAGGCGGCACGGGGTGCTCTCCTTCCGACTCGTACAGGTCTTGACGGGGTATGGATGCTTCGGCAAGTACCTGTACAGGGTCACTAGGAGGGAGAGAACTCCGTCCTGCCACCACTGCGATTGCGACGAGGACACGGCGCAGCATACGCTCGAGGTCTGTGCCGCTTGGGCAGAGCCGTGTCGTGAACTCGTCGCAATCATCGGTGCCGACCTGACGCTGCCGACCATCGTTAGGGCGATGCTCGGCAGCATCAGGAATTGGGACGCGGTCGCAGCCTTCTGCGAGGCAGTTATCTCGCAGAAGGAGGCGGCGGGTCGCGAGCGCGAGGAGCACAGCCTCGATGATGCGACCCGCTGCCGGCGACTGGGGCGGCGCAGGCGGGATTACCTGCGTGCAATGCCGCCCTAGCCTAGGCCGCGGGTGACGTGACCGGAGATTAGTCCGTCACCCGCCGAGAGGCCGACCGCGTGAGGAAAAACCGACGTCCTCCCCGGGGGGTAGGGGGTGTTCCGTCGGGCCGACCACTGATGACAAGTAACCCTGCTCCAGTGGTCGGCCCAACGACGAAGGCGACGTGGTGTTCGGGTGGGTTGCGGGTGTTGCGTGCTTAAGCCCCTCTGTCGCCCCGGACGGAGTGGTGCGGAAGCGCGCCGACCGCAGCCCACCCCAAAAAAAAAGCACGGGACTCTTGCAGAAATAAGCAAAAGTATGAACTCAAAACCTAAAATAAAAACAAGGACAATATAAAAAGCCCTACAAAAATAGAAATTTGTGATCTGTTTTTAAAAATTGGTAGTCTGAAAGCTGGACTGTCCCATCGACGATGGGACGTATGGTCAAGTTAGTCCTTGGATTAAGAGAATTCTGGTGTCTTATTTCCTTGTGTCAGACAAACAAAAATGCTTAATTTTCAGGCGTTAACGAGTAAGAACCGGTCGACGTTAAATATTTACAACAAGCAAGGTTATACTCCGCTACATACAGCATGTCTAGCTAATGAACCAGATTGCGTACGCGCACTAATCCTGGCTGGCGCTGATGTCAACCTCTCAGCTGCTAAAAGATCTATTAGCACATTACCAGGTATATTATGTTCTCTATCTCTCATCTTTATCAGCATCATTTCAGACTATGGCCGTCTACTACTGGATATAGGGCTCCTCCAGAAATGGCATATGTTGCCCAGAAACAAGTTGCTGAGCACTGTCTTGCGTGACGAGAGTCGTGAAAATCGTCTTTACGAGTGACGTGTCGTGAAAATCGTTTAAAAGACGATTTTTACGACTCTCACGGACAAGTAAGGGGTGGTGACAATTGTATTCTTATCACGTCGTCACACGGGCTCTTTGGCAGGGAAAAAGGCCTACACTAAACTCTGAGCCTGCCTTGCCTTACGATTTTATTACAAGTACTTATTTTCTTTGTATTCATGTTATCTGCCTACGTCATTTAGTCGTTTTAAAACGTAAGCGAGTGTCGTAAACAGTGGCAAAGGAAGGAATAGTAATAATAAACCCCTGTCTGATATTACTTTGACTTCAGTAATATCAATCTTGCTCTCCCTGATTGGGAGACGTATACGTGACCATATGAGTGTAACCATGAAAAAACAATCCCATGATTTGCAAAAATTGCCGCCGTAATAATGATTTTTTTTTTCAAGACAACATTCTACACTAATACTTGTATTGCGTGGGACTTTACAAACATATAATTAACGGATACATTTCATACCCACACTCGAGATAACAATTTGTGGCTCGCACAAAGTGTTCAGGGTGAAGGAACGCATGAACTCTGAAAAGTATTTGAAACGTCGGGAAATATAAAATCAAAGTACCAAAGAAGATGCATGAGGCGATTAATGAATGTTGAAGAGGCGAAAGTGGTATGTCTAGATCGTAGCAAGTAGAGAGAAGTGACTCTGCCTACCCCTATGGAAAAGTGGTGTGAATATATGTATGTGTGTATGTAGTGATCAAACCCGTGAACTTCATAGCTGGCAGTTGAACGCTGAAATAGTTGGAACTAAATAGTCAATTATTCTAGAAATACATTACACATGTGTTTTCCGTGAGAATGACCTTCGCGTATGACAATTATTTAAACACGGTCAGCATTATCGTTAACTAACATTCATACTATACGTCTGACTTTTATAAGTAAATTCATTGAACCGCTTTGAGGTGAACGCAGTGAGATTGTCGGAATGAGGGACTTATATTAAATGATAACTCCTCTTGCTTGTAACAAGGTGTTATGATTTTCTATATTTAGTGTTTTGAACCGATTTACTGGCACACATAAATGTAGTCGGCGTTTCGTGATGTCTTGTTGCACTCGTGTCTTGTTTAATTTTGTTTCTTTTTTATCAGTTTAATTAATTCTTGACAAGTAAATAATATTATTTAGAATAGATTATTCAGATTAGGCAGATTATAGTTAAAATCAAATATTGTAACAATGTTGTCAGATATGCTTGAAGGAATTGGTGGTAAGTAATATTCATCCATTGTAATAAGAATGTTATTTGACGGTCATGTGTTCTTTTTGACTACGTTTACGTCAAAACCGCTGCTTGAGTGACGGTCAGGTATTTTTTTTTGTATCAGAACAGGACACATGACACATCATCATCATCTCAGCCCATATACGTCCCACTGTTGGGCTCGGGCCTCCTCCATAATGGAAGGGTAATTGACCTACTATACCACGCTGGTCAGACGTGTTGGTATAGGGTTTTATTTCGAGTCTTCCTTCTCTCGCATAGATGTTATATGCGTTTTATATCCCTTAGTCGGCTCGTACGATCACCCACGGGGAGGTAGAGGGTGGTGAATTGTATTCTTACTCCGTCACCATACGGAAGACACATAAAAGACATGACACATAAAAATGTGAAATTAAAAGCTAAAAAATAAGTACACCTAAAAAATATTTTAGGAATATATGTAGATGATTTTAAAACATCCATACTAATATTATAAATGCGAAAGTAAGGATGTTTGTTTGTTTGTTTGTAACGCTTTCATGCTTAAACCACCGAACCGATTTCAAAAATTCTTTCACCAATGGAAAGCTATAATATCAGGGAGTAACATAGGCTACATTTTATCCCGGTATTCCCACGGGAACAGGAACTACGCGGGTTTAAGTGACTGAAACCGAAGCGAAGCGAGGGCGGGTTGCTAGTTATGAAATAAAATACGTCCCTATCATTATAACAAAGGAAAGCCCTGCAGAAATTGTGAAAATTATCATTTATGCTCTGTTTGCAAAATGGATAAATTTTGTCGTTCAAAACGAGATGTATATTCACGTTATGTATACTGTTAATCCAACATTGTTTGCGAGTATCGCAAATGCTTTCTAAGAGTTATGTTGATTCAGTTCAATTCCACCTAATGGTCTCTGGTCGTTAATTACGGTGACAAAGAGGTTTGGTGGCAGGTAGACGGCCGGTCGTAAAACTTAGCATCATCATCTTGCTCTTATCCCAATTACTTGGGGTCGACGCAATATGTCATCTGTTTTGACATATTGCAAAAAGTTTCGGCAATGACTTTTATGACCGGCCGCCTGCCTGACGTCAACCCTCCTTGGGAATGTAATCGTTGACCCAAATGGTACCAGATGGAGTTGGTCCGGGTCAATCTAGGGCTCTTAGTCGTCTTTTACGACACCCACGAGCAAAGCAAGGGTTGGTAGTATTCGAAGCCGCTACCATACAGCACAAAACTTAGCAAAAGTTCTATTCAGCATATATTGCTCCTTAGCCACTTTTGTTATATATTCTTCCTACTAGCAATCCGCCCTCGCTGCGTTTCGGTTTTAGTCGCCTTGTTCCCGCATTTTAAATCTCAAATACCTTCTAAAATATTATAAGCAATTGCAGTCCATGAGACCTCGATTCGATCCCGAACCGGGCAAAATTTAATAGGAGTTTCTTGAGAAGAAAAATAACCTAAATTACTCCTTAGACAGACCTTAAATAGACAGACCTTAAATAGACAGTTGCCTGATAGTAAAATATTAAAATCGGTCCAGCCGTTTGAAAGTTTGCCCGGAACAAACAGATAGACAAAAAAAATTAAATGGTTTTTAGCCATAGTATCGTATAAATAACCGTGGGAGCATGGAAAAGAACGTATTACTTTGACATTACAAACGGACACTTTAATTTATTTGTATAGATTCTATCTCGACCTCCCATAAATTGGGCAAAGAGCAAGGGTAGTGTTACCAACCCACTGTTTTGATAGATTTGCTGTTTTCACATTGATTGCCCTGTTTTCTATCTCGTGCCGACTTTTTTATCGTCATCATCATCTCAGCCCATACACGTCCCACTGTTGGACTCGGGGCCCCCTTCACTCCACACGGGGAGGGAAATTAACCTGGACCACGCTGGTCACACGTGTTGGTATACTATATAAACTCGATACAAAACCGAGTTTTCCTTCTCCTACACTCACGGGCAAGAGAGGGTGGTGAATTATATTCTAACTCCGTCACAACACGGGCAATTTTTATTATTTTTACTGGTTTTCAATCGGCGTTCAGCGCCACCTATTACACTGTGCAAATACTCTTTGATATTTAAAGGTATGAAATGTAACGAAATAATATTAGATTGCAGTATAATAATAATAATAATAATAATTTTAAGACAACACCATGCACTAAGGAAATAATCCTTGTATTGCTGGGAACTTTACAAACATATAATTAACGGACACAAATTACATCCAGACTCAGAACAACAAGTTGTGGATCACACAAAGTGTTGTCCCGCGTGGGATTCGAACCCCTGACACTGGCGTTGTAAGTAGCTATCTTAACCACTACGCCATCTGTGCAGTCAGTATTTGCTCTTGACGAAATTCGAGGAATCTCCCAAATCATATTTATTTGAACGGGAATCCCGGAGTAAGAATGACAGCCACTGGCTAAAATCCAATTGTACTGCGTATGTACTCTGTGGCTCTTATGCTTTAAATGATAAAATGTTTGTGTCTCCGCCGTTTATAAATCACAATTAAAAAAATTGATTGGATCTTCAATAAAATTGAAGTGCGTTTGTAATGTCGAAATTATAGATTTTACTTGCTATGTATATGTATATGAAAATATATAAAGGACTAGAAATGTAAATATTTTATTCATCTGTTTATTCCGGCCAATCTCTGTAACGGCTGGGAAGTGTACTGAATAAGTTACGAGACTATAATTAATAAAAAATATGAAAAATTTGTTTTTTAACTTCACTGAATTGTTTACCAAAAAAGTGAATCTTCAATGAAAAGTATACAATGTATACTGCATGCAAAAGCTAGGTTGCCAACCTTTTTCTGGCCCTTACTACCTGGCTGTCGTGTGCAAACATGCGCTCAACTGTTTTTCATTTTTAAATTATACAAAAATTCTCCATCCCACATTCCTTATTCCAACACTACACGCTTGGAATAGTAGGATATTTGCTCTCCTATTGTGGAGGAGACCTGTGTGCCTACTCTTGAAATCAATTCTAATTTCGAATCCGATTCAATCAATCCGATCCAAACTTATATTTGGTACTCTTAAACAAAATCGAGAATGAATTTTTCGCATTTGCCATTGTTATTTTCACCAAATGTGGCGTATTTTATTACTTTAAATTAATAACGTTACCGAACTCGATCATTACAAAGACGCTTTCTTCAAATTGTACAATATTAACGATTTTAAACTACGTTAAAATCATGTCGGGAGTAGCAAATATTTGACTTAGTCGACGAGTCGAGTTCATTTAGTTTATAAAAATTCCACCGAATTTGATTCCAATCGTGCGCTAGTACCGCTCTCAAGAGTACCAGATTGCTCAAATTCGAGCTGCGATTGGATTTAGAATTGAAATCGAGATTCAAGAGTAAGCACACTGGCCCCTACTACCTGGCTGTCGTGTGCAAACATGCGCTCAACTGTTTTTCATTTTTAAATTATACAAAAATTCTCCATCCCACATTCCTTATTCCAACACTACACGCTTGGAATAGTAGGTTATTTGCTCTCCTATTGTGGAGGAGACCTGAGCCCAACAGTGAGACTTACATATCTATACCAATAAATAAAATTGGAGTGTCTGTTTGTAATGTCAAAATAATAGGCTTTTTTCATGCTCACACGGTTATTTGCATGACACCTATGCCTAAAATAGCAATTAAAAAATTTTTGTCTGTCTGTTTGTTCCGGGAAATCTTCAAAACGGATGGACCGACTTCAAAAATTCTTTCACCAATGGAAAGCTATAATATCAGGGCGTAAACTAGGCTATATTTTATCCCGGTATTCCCACGGGAACGGGAACTACGCGGGTAAAACGACTATAACCTATAACCGAAGCGAAGCGAGGGCGGATTGCTAGTACTGAAATAAATTGATGTTATTAGTATCTATAGACCATAACGATTTAGCTAGATGTTAATCCGCACCTTTTTACAGGTATCGTTGGAGATCTACTTCAAGACAGTCAAACAAAGTTATATCAACAGGACATGAAACATGGCGGTACACCGCTTCACTGGGCTGTATCCCGAGAAGTAATTGACGCCCTGGTCGATAAAAACTGTGATATTAATGCTTTAAATTTTGACGGTAGATCAGCATTACATATAATGGTATTACGCGGCCGATTGGAATGTGCTATTGCTTTACTGTCCAGAGGTGCTGAACATTCAATTGGTGACAACGAAGGCAATACTCCTCTTCATTTGGCCATGAAACAATCAAGTATATCGATTGTACAAGCATTGGTTACATTTGGGGCGAATTTGGATGCAAAGAATAAAATGGGTTATACGGCTAGACATGTTATACCAGCGGAAATGTCTAACAGTACTTACGATAGGATGTTATATATACTTCATGCAGTTGGAGCAAAAAGGTGACATTTAGTTTTATTAAATTACTAGCAACCCGCCCTCGCTTCGCTTCGGTTATAGGTTATAGTCGTTTTACCCGCGTAGTTCCCGTGGGAATACCGGGATAAAATATAGCCTAGTTTACGCCCTGATATTATAGCTTTCCATTGGTGAAAGAATTTTTGAAATCGGTCCAGCCGTTTTGAAGATTACCCGGAACAAACAGACAGACAGACAGACAAAAATTTTTTAATTGCTATTTTAGGCATAGGAGTCGTGCAAATAACCGTGTGAGCATGAAAAAAGCCTATTATTTTGACATTACAAACAGACACTCCAATTTTATTTATTGGTATAGATTTTCTATGTGGTTTTCCGCGTGGTAACGTAATAAGCGTATATATAATTCACTAA
Organism: Lymantria dispar; assembly: GCA_032191425.1. Taxonomy (NCBI): domain Eukaryota; kingdom Metazoa; phylum Arthropoda; class Insecta; order Lepidoptera; family Erebidae; genus Lymantria; species Lymantria dispar. The sequence goes on along the minus strand of CM063457.1, from coordinate 15,235,244 downwards.
TCTCTATCTTATTCCTGGGTGTCGTAAAAGACGATTAGGAGATATAATATGCATTAACATTATTGCAAGAGAAGGAATACTTGACATAAAACTTTGTATCAAATCGTCTGGCCAACTTATTGTGTTGAATTCAAGCGGCCCTATATTCAACATTAACTTTACTACCTGTGTGTTACCAGTGATGACTTATGGGACGGAAACGTGGTCCCTAAATGTAGGCCTCATAACAAGGCTCAAAGTCGCTCAACGTGCTATGGAGCGGGCTATGCTCGGGATTTCTCTGCGAGATGAATCCGGAATACGGAAATCCGCAGAAGAACGGGTGTAACTGACATAGCACGGAGAATTGACACGCTGAAGTGGCAATGGGCAGGTCACATCACTCGACGAACTGACAAGCGCTGGGGAAGAAAGGTTCTCGAGTGGCGACCGCGTATCGAACGACGCAGTGTAGGAGGCCCCCCCACTAGGTGGACCGACGACCTGGTGAAAGTTGCTGAGCGTCGTTGGATGCAGGCGGCACAGAACCGCACTTTGTGGCCTAACATGAGAGAGGTCTACGTCCAGCAGTGGACGGCGATAGGCTGCAATGATGATGATGATGATGATGATGATGATGATGATCATGATGATGATGAACCTTACTAACCTAAAATATAATTATAGACCCATAAATTGGGCAAGTGGGCTGGCGTTAGCAGGTGTTATAAGTTTTCTAAAAAAAATCTGCTGCCCGTTTCCCTAGTGCTTCTTTAACCAACTTTTACGAGACCAATTAAAACTCTCAGGTTCGTGACATATTCTTAATCCAGTCACTACACTTGAATATTATATTATTACTAGTTGATTCAACAGACTTTGTTCTGTTCAAATAAAATAAAAGGAATTCTCATTGAAATCGACCTACTGGGTCCAATTGTGAATCTAAATCATTCTCGAATCCCACGCACAAAAAATTTCATCAACATCGGTACAGCCGTTTAGGAGGAGTTTAGTGACATATATACGTACGCAAGAAATTTATATATAAGATATAAATTGAATAACAATCATCATCAGCATTTCAGCTGATATATGTCCCACTGTTGGGCTCGAGTCTCCCCCATAATAGAAGAGAAATTAACTTCTCCACGCTGGTCGGATGGGCAGGTATAGGGTTTTATTTTGAGTTTTCCTTCTCTTGCGTAGATGTTATATGCATATTGTAGTCGTCTTTTACGACACCCATGGGCAAAGGGGTGGTGAATTGTATGCTTACACCGTCATCACACGCAATTGAATAATGCTAAACATAATTAATTTAGATGCACCTCGGAAGTCGCAGGATGTAAACCCAGTTGTTCTCACCGCGGTGATTATAATGGTATACCACCGGCACTTGTCGCTTGCTCCGCGACGAGGGACCTCGTAAACCAGATGTTATCAGTCGCTGCCATGGAGAAAGCCGCTGGTCCAGATAATAATCAGAAGCAAGGAAGGTATGTTTTTAGTCAAATCACTCATTGTTGATTTTGTATTTGATGTGTTAAGCTATAAAAAAATTGGTTTCCAATAGTTTCCATTATAGGAAACCAATATAATTATTAATTGAATTTATTTATTATCATTGACTTACTTTTTAAAGGCATTTTAATTTAACTTTTTAAGGCTTTTAAGGCTTTAAAGGCTTTTTAATTTAACTTGTCCTGTTACTATGGGACAAATCTTGCGAATTAAATTAGAACCACTTCTTGTCATTAGATTAGGTTGAAATTTGGTTTACTTACGTAACTTCAGTGATAATGCAATAATATGGCACCATGAAGCTGGTCTCAAGATGGCATCGGAAGGTGGACATAGGAACTAGAGCTTTTTAATTAATATTTTTTAAATATTAAGGAGTTAATTGAAATTTTGTTTTTTGACATTTTTTTTTTGCATGCGTTAAACAAATATTTTTCAGTTCAATTATACAGATTCATTAGGAGTGATAATGTTCTATTAATAATTTATTTACAACTTGGTATTGGTTGTCCTTAAAGCGTGTGGCGTTTAGGCCGATCGTGCCTCTATCGCTTGCGCGCTCGGCTCAAGTGGAACGTGACAGTGAGTCATTCTTTGTCGAGCGTGCAGCCGGCACTCATCGCTTTACAAGACGTTATCACGTCAAAAATGGGTTTCTGTCTATTGGAAGGCGGTTGGAACGGCTTTTCAATAGATTTGGGTTTATATTTTGTTCAATGGGAACTTATCACATATATATTTTTCTAAATTTACTGTTTTCGTAAATGTAAAGATGTTTTTAGATATTATGGAGACAATGTGATAGTCTAATTATTAGAAAAATTAAACTACCAGGAAAAGTTCTTGAATTTTAAACCACGACTATATTTAATATTTTCATTTTAGGTGTGAGTTGGATTTATAAATCTAATCGTCGTTATCGTCGGCGCCCTCGCGGCTGGAGCCTTCTCCACAATGAGAGAAAAATTAACTTACTGTACCACGCTGGTCAAAGTGGTTGGTACAGGTTATTATTTCGAGTTTAGCTTCTCTACATACATATTACTCTAACTATTATAATCCCTTATGTTCATTTATGACAGCCATCACACGGAAGATATGTAAGTCACATATCATTAAATTAAATCGGTGGAAACCATTGTGTATATTAAATATTCTCTCATCATACCCAACTGATCATGCCTCTCTATCGCTTGTTCTGCGCTCTCAGGCGGAACGTGACAATGAGTCATACTTTGTCGTGCGTGCAGCCGGCGTTCATCGATTTATAAGATTTTATCACGGATATCATAAAAGCTGACAATAATTTCAGGTTATTATGCTTAGACGGTGGCGGTATCAGAGGTTTGGTGTTGGTGCAAGTGCTTTTAAGCCTAGAAGAAGCTGTGGGTAGACCAATTATACATTGTTTCGATTGGATCGCTGGTACTAGTACGGGAGGCATCTTGGCTCTGGCGTTGGCCAGCGGGAAAACGTTAAGGGAATGTCAGAGAATATATTTTAGAATGAAAGAATTCGCTTTTGTGGGCATGAGGCCTTATCCATCAGAAGCTCTGGAGAATATACTGAAAGAGTGCCTAGGTAAGGTATCGTAATTACTAATATTTTATATAGTAGTATTTGCAATTTTTAATGGAATTGAACTTATTATCGAATAATATTGGAAGTACAGAATTTTTAAATTGCATTGAAATTTGACGTTTTGAGATCGTCGCTCATAAACATTGTATGCCTGGTAGGGGTTAGGAATACTATTAGCTTCAATGCTTCACATGGAAACTGATTAAGAGCTTTGTACATGTTTTCATTAACGACTTCTAAACTTTAGGTAACACCTCATTTCAGCTCCTCCACAATAAGAGGGAAGTTGACATACTAAATCACGCTGGTCAGACACGAGTTTTTCTTATCTTGCACAGATTTAATATGTATATTTAATCCCTTAGTCATCTTTAACGACACCCACGGGCAAGAGAGGGAATGGTGAATTGTATTCTTACTTCATCACCATACGGAAAACAGGTAGATAACATATAGCAATATGAATGACAAATATAATTTGAGTTTAATAATCATTTGATGATATTTTATTAACCACAGTGTATTGAATATATAGCCTGTTATATATTCAATAAAAAAATGTACTTGAACGTACTTACTACGTAGCAATGTTTCTAATTTCAGGCTAAGTGCCATTTTGGCCTCAGGTCACCTCCACTTTGAGAGGGAAGTCGTTTTACTATTCTACGCTAGTCAGACGTGTTGGAGTAGTCTTTTATTTAATTTTCTTCTCTTGCGTCAATGTTATCTGCATATATATACACTGAGCAACGGAATATCCCTCGGAGTATTCAGGAAAGAAGGGTTCAACTTGTGTCTGAAGTCGAGCGCTCTCTGGGGCGGGCCTCGGAATGGGGTGAACGGAACCTAGTCCAGTTCAACCCTACAAAGACACAAGTTTGCGCGTTCACTGCAAAGAAGGACCCATTTGTCATGGCGCCTCAGTTCCAAGGAGTAACTCTTCCAATTTCTGAGAGTATTGGGATTCTCGGCGTCAAAATATCGAGCAAAGTCCAGTTTGGGAGTCATTTGGAGGACAAAGCCAAATTGGCAAGCAAAAAGTTGGGCGTCCTGAACAGAGCCAGGCGGTACTTCACACCGAGACAGCGTCTTGTGCTATACAAAGCACAAGTTCGTCCTCATGTGGAGTACTGCTCACATCTCTGGGCAGGTGCGCCCAAATATCAGCTAGACCCACTTGACTCCCTGCAAAGACGGGCTGTTCGAATCGTCGGGGATCCCAATCTTACGGACAGATTGGAGTCGCTGGAGCAGCGGAGAGACTTTGGGTCACTCTGTGTACTCTACCGACTCTTTCACGGGGAGTGCTCCGAGGAACTGTTTGACTTGGTACCACCGTCACCATTCTACCAACGTACCACTCGACATCGCAGCAGGGTTCATCCATTTCACCTGGAAACGTTATGGTCTTCAACTGTACGTTTCCAGCGATCATTTCTCCCACGTACGTGCAAGCTCTGGAATGAACTACCTGCTGCTGTGTTTCCCGAGCGCTATGACATGTCCTTCTTTAAACGAGGTTTAAGAAGAATTTCCTTATTTAAAAAGTAAAAAAGTATTTCCTTCACGGTAGGCAGCGGCCTGGCTGTGCCCCTGGTATTGCAATGGTCCATGTGCAGCAGTTTCACTTACCATCAGGTGTGCTGCTTGCTCGTTTGCCACCGTTGGCAATAAAAAAAAAAAAAAAAAATATATCCCTCAGTCATCTCATACAACATGCACGGACAAGAGAGGATGGTTAATTGTGTTCATACTCCGTAACCACATGGATAGTTAGTTAAATATATAATGTAATGTTAATAAATATATAGCCTGAGTTACTAAAAAGCGGTCATATCGTGTGTGCAACGTTTTCTCCTAGAACCTTGCTTTCTCTGAACGGAACCAGTCTCTTGCTATCGAGTCCTGGTTCTTTGGACGGTCGAACGACTTACCTTTGGCCCCTATGAGATATAATATTGGCTACACCCCTCTTCCAGTAGCGCTATAATTTTACCAGCTCCTATTGCTTTTTCTATCATTATGATATACACAAAGATATCTGTTTTATGTCACAATAAGGTAGGATTATATGACAAACATAATTATTCTACTTAAAATAACGCAAATTTAGGTTTAGTTGCCTGATAACCTATTAACCGCAATCCCGCCAAAAGTAAGTGAAAAGTTACAAATTGACAAGGGGATTATTATTTTTAAAAGTGAAACTTTCGAATTTAAAATCAACTTTTTTCATACCCAGACTCTTTATTAAGTGCCAGTAACATAGTTTGGCTGTTAAAACCTCTTAAAAACTGACTTATTCCCAAAAGTGTAGCAAAATCCAAACCGTCGATTTTCTTTTTTGCAATGGAGTGTATATGTATATTGAACATAAGTGTGTATTCACCGCTTCTTTTAGAAGACTAATGAGCGTTTGACTTTTAATTTTATAACTTTTTCAACAGGCACAGAAACAGTGATGGCTGACATTAAACATCCAAAGGTGATGATACTTGCATTGCTAGCCGATCGCAAGCCTGTAGATCTTCACATATTCAGAAATTATAAATCAGCTCAGGAGATACTACATGAGCACCATGGAACTAGTAGTAAGTGGACTAAGACTAATGAATATTTATTCCTTCCTAATCATTGTATTATGAGGTACATTCATCATAATCATTTAGCGTCTTGCCGTTCGCTGCTGGTCGTAAGCCTGCCTTATACAACGCCACAAAATGTCACGCTGTGCTGTCTGCTTCCAACGACTCCCAGCTGCTTACACCAAGTTGTTGGTCCACCTTATCGCATCCTATCCTGCATTATCCGATACATGGTCGCCAATCGAGAACTTTTGAAATCCCAACCATAGCCTGGTCCGTAGCCCGCTGAGGCATTCTGAGCTTAGTTAAAGGCCGCCATTCAGGAACCATGTTTTTGTACTATGTCATCATTGGTAACATACACTGGTCATAGACCTGTGCTTTCAGGCACTGAATAATGTTGGATGAGGTACCCTTTTTTTTGCTGCAAATGGTGGCAAACGAACAAACAGTACACCTGATGGTAATTGTTGTTGCCGCTCATGGACCTTTACAAGGCCGCTGCCTATCGCGAAGGAATTGAAGGGAGTGTGAATGCGTGCAATGAGGATCGGTGATGTAGAAGCATCATTAAAAAACCCACCACACGCAAACACCTCAAAAAGTTGGGCTTCCGTCTCTCTCGCTCAACGAACGAAGCGCAGTAATTGTTACTACCCGGACGTCGATTTTTTGCGAGAGTGTGGTACTGCCCCGGACGGACCGGCCCACAGACAGACAACTGTCAATAGTGTGGTTCACCAACCAACCACTATGAACTTTACAAACTTGCAATCAACTAACTCGAAATATACCCGGAGAGGAATTTTTTAATTATTATCTGTGTCGTCATCATCACAGCTCATCTACGTACCATCACCATTCTCGATTAATTGACCTACAATACCACACTGGTCAGGCGAGTTGGTATAGAGTTTTATTTCGAGTTTTCCATATCTTGCACATTGGTTATATGCCTAACTAGGAACCCGCCCTCGCTTCGCTTAGGTTTTAGTCGTTTTACCCGCGTAGTTCCCGTTCCCGTGGGAATACCAGGATAAAATATAGCTTAGTTTACGCCCTGACACTATAGATTTCCATTGGTCAAAGAATTTTTGAAATTGGTCCAGCCGTTTTGAAGATTACCCGGAGCAAACAGACAGACAGACAAAAATTATTTAATCTGTATTTTAGGCATAGGTAGGTGTCGTGCAAATAACCGTATGAGCATGAAAAAAGCCTATTATTTTGACATCACAAACAGACACTCCAATTTTATTTATTGGTATAGATATATCCCTTAGTCGTTTTTTACGACACCGACACCAATATTTTTTTTTTGTGTGTGACTTAATTGTTAGCCTCAGATGGCTGTGACAACTTTACCCAGACTGGTGGGTGAGCGCTGAGGGCTCTCAACCAGTTACAACAACATTATCTGTGTATTGCATAAAATTTGTTCAACCTAGAATTGAACATAAGATCTAGCTACTTATACCAGACATCGGCTGTTTCCATCAAATGTTATTTTTAATGGATGGGAAAGAATAGTTTGTAAGAAAACGTATGAATTAATTTCTGCGCGTTTGGAAGTTATATCTTCTCCGTTTTTTTTATTATCTTTGGTGTTGTACGAGTAAGAAGCTACCTTGTGGTAAATGGTAACTGTCGCTCACAGATTTTGGCAATACCACGGCATTCACCAGGTCTTCGTCTAAAGAGAATAAATAAGGAAAAGACAGTAGAAAATAGGATAAAAGCACAACACATTAATGGTATAAGTATTATCTAAAAGTGTTGTGATTGTTAGGTCCTCAGGCGGAAGCCGGTGATCAAGCGGCGGTGGTGTCATTACCTGCTCCGCCTCCTCCATCCGAACAACTAGTGTGGCAAGCCGCCAGGGCTACGGGCGCAGCACCATCATATTTTAGAGCTTCTGGAAGGTATGTACTGTTAAAAAAAAAAACAGGGTAGGAAATTAAAATATTTAACGATATTCACCACTCCTTATCTTGCCTGTGGATATGGTAAGAGACGACTAAGGGATATAATACGCATATAATATCTATGCAAAAGAATTGCTGTGTGGTAGCGGCTTTGAATACTACCAACCCTTGCTTTGCTCGTGGGTGTCGTAAAAGACGACTAAGAGCCCTAGATTGATCCGGACCAACTCCATCTGGTACCATTTGGATCAACGATTACATTCCCAAGGAGGGTTGACGTCAGGCAGGCGGCCGGTCATAAAAGTCATTGCCGAAACTTTTTGCAATATGTCAAAACAGATGACATATTGCGTCGACCCCAAGTAATTGGGATAAGAGCAAGATGATGATGAATATCTATGCAAAAGAAGGAAAACTTGAAACAAAACCCTATACCAATCTGTCTAACCAGCAAGGTATAGTAAGGTCAATTTCCTTTCCATTATGTGGGAGGCTCGAGCCCAACAGTGGGACATACATGAGCCGATATTATGAATGATATTAATCCAGAACTTTTCTGAAGACCGTTTGGCTAATCTAGAAAAGAAAGGCATTAGACAAGTCATTTATGAACTATCAAAATATATTTAAACTTAGGCATCTAAAGATAAAAATATTTTGTATTCCTGTAATAAAAAGTTATCTATTAAAAATACAAGATTAAATTTTTAAAGGTATTTAGATGGAGGTCTAATGGGCAACAATCCTACTTTGGATGTATTGACTGAATTGACGGAATTGAATCTTGCGTTGCGTGCTACGGGACAACTCGAGGCCGCACAGAAGACTAGCTTGAAAGTCGTGGTCTCATGTGGAACTGGTATGTGTTTAATATATTTTTTCTTGTGCTGTCAGTCAAGGTCATTGATCTAATTGCTTAATCATGACATTGTTGACTTGTATGGAATTGTTCTATAGGGTTTTTCGGTCAATTTGTCAGCGATAGCACGAATTCTTGTATGGTACCAATTGGTACAAGAATTAGTGACCAAATATGTAATTGTATGCTTGTGTGTATTTAAATATGTGCATGCTAGTGCCTACGTGCGTATAAATATTTTACAGAAGTGTGGTTCTTTCTCTTGCTGTGATGATTCTCTTATTGTAGTATCATCTGCTTACGCCTTTTATTAGTTTTTTAGAATACCCTGAAGAAGGTAAGCCGTTGTTATACACGGTATTATTAGCGTGTCATTCCATGATCATATATCAAAGACTTCATGAAAAAAGCTACTATAACTAAAAAGTTCTAAAAAATAAATCAGTGCCAGTCTGTGGATACCCGAAAGAAGCGAAGCTTTTCGTAAAAGATTTTTGAAAATGATTGGCGTAGATTCGCAGAGTAGTTAAAGAAATAGAAAGACACGCCAGCCACGCACACTGAGAGAAAGCCAAGCGTGAACGTACTGGCGTCCGTGCCGCAGCTGCTACTCTGTATACCTATTTATATCGTGTAACGTTATTGAATCTGACGCTGTCGGGTAACGGTAAAATCTGACGCCTAGAAAAGATGGGGTGGCCGCGCAGCCAACGTCCCGAAAGGCCGTACAGAAGCCTCGCTTCAAAAAAGATCCTGAGCTTTTCTTTTAATTTTCTGTACTACTAACGTATTCAGTATGAAATTCTTAAGCAAATTGCCTCCTCCATGTCTATTGATAAACAATTATAATGCCAGAATGGCTCACGTATAACGCTGATATATGAACGTTCCTATGCGGAGGCTCCGCGTGTTTACGTAAACTAGGGATATTATGGATATGAAGTTTCTGGAAGGATCTTGATGGGATTACGGATATTAGGATAACATTATGTCGATTACGGATGTATGTAATTATTTCGAATTATTTATATTCGGATATTATTATTTTAGATAGTTCAGTCACATTATCCAAAAATATTCAAAAGTTTTAAATCGGTTTCGGTTATATTTTCATTTCAGATATCTGATAATTACGGTTATGGACTCCCATAACATCTCTAATATGAACTTAGTCGTAGGAATAAAGTTAAGGGAACGTCGAGAGGAGAGGGTACCCCGCGACCGGGGTATTCCATCGGGCCCACCACTGAAGACAAGTTACCCTGCACCGGTGGTCGGCCCAACGACGAAGGTGACGTGTCACGGGTGGGTCCTGGGGCCGCGCGCCGCCCCTCTGTCGCCCCGGACGAATCCGGGCGGCGGGTGCGCTGACCATGGCCCACCCCTAAAAAAAAAGGGATAAAGTTAAGACTTGTTTGTGAGAGAGAGAGAGAGGTTTATTTGTGTGTAGATTTTTATTAAAGGGCTTCTTTTAGGAAGTTGTACATTCCTTATTTTCATACTCTATTCTTTTCTATTCTAGGGCTCATACCTGTGACAACATTAAAAGATATAGATGTGTTCAAACCGGAGAGTATATGGGATACAGCCAGGCTTGCTTGGGGTCTGAGCGCTATTGGTGGTCTACTCGTCGATCAGGTAATTCAAACGATTTATTTTGTTTCTGCAACCCGTATCTGAACCACTTTGGTACGTGACTCTTCTATAGTGGGTATTTCAGATTCAACAAGTTATTAAACAGCTTTATTTTATAGATTGAGCGCAAAATTAAATAAAATATGAATTAAAAAAAATTAAAAACAAGCTTTTATTTAAATGTTCTAAAACGAAGAAAAGGCTGTCATGTAGCACAAGAGTGGTTGTCAAGATTATTCAAACGAGTCCAAACTCGACAGTTTTATCTCGTTTAGTTTAGGAGTTCCTATGGCCACCTTCCGACGCCATCTTGAGATCCTGGCTGTCATGTAGCACAAGATTGCTTATCAAGACTATTCAAACGAGTCCAAACTCGACGGCTTTATCTTGTTTAGGCGTTCCTATAGCGACCTTCCGACCAGCTTCATGGTACCATATTATTGCATTATCACCGAAGTTAGGTAAGTAAACCAAATTTCAACCTAATCTAACGACAGGAAGTGGTTCTAATTTAACTTGCAAGATTTGTCCCATGCTAACATACTAACAGGACAAGTTAAATAAAAGCTTTTAATTAAAAAAATATCATTCTCATAACTTTAACCTATTTTTTTTATGATAAAGGATTTTTTATGATAAGGTAAGAAGTAACTATGGTGTAAGACACTTTGGAAGATTTTGGTTAACTGGCTTGTCTGACGTTATTCTCCTTGAGTACATATATTGTTGACGAAGCAGTAATTACAATTGGCCCAGTGATATTACCGTGTTTTATCAAGTGGTACTTCAAGTTTTATCAAGTCGTACTTGGCATATGATCCATGAAATTGTTTTAATTCATAAAATGGTACTACTAACTGAATTAATATCTGTATATACAGTTATTGTTTACATACCTGCACGAAGAAAGAAAATAAATATTTTGCTCTTATACAGTATGACTGGTAAAAGATTGTACATATTCAAGGAAACGATAGATAATGGCCACATGTAACTAATAAAAGTGTAAAAAGAAGATTAATATTAATTAACTACATAGTAAACATCAACAATATTAGTGTTACAAGACTTCCAAAAATATTGTCACCCTACTGGTGATACACCGATACCGAAATCGAGTAACAGTTTTGTTAGCACTGTTGTCAAGATTTTGGATATTTATTACTAGAATTACTTTGGCACCGCATTGGTTGGAGTACTATGATGTCACGTTTTGAACACGTGATACCCGAGTCTTCTAGTTAGGGCTGTCTATATAAAAAAAAAATAGTTTTTCGATATATCGATATTTTTAAATATATATCGCCCATAAATAATGGCGATTTTAAAAACTTTTTTTAGCGTAATGGGTTATATTTTGGATGTGTTATATTTATTTCTAGTAATGTAATAACTAGTAGAAACGTTTAAAAAAATAAAAAAATATCATGCATATTCCCTATTGCTGACGTACGTTGACCTATCCCATGTGTCCATAACTAAATATTTTTATAAGATAATTAGTTCAAAATTTAAGTACCAATTTTTTTTATATATTCGGTATCAGAATCGAGTACTGAATACCCTCCTTCAATATGTACAATCTTTTACCAGTCACCCTGTATAATTATATTTCTGTATGGTAATGGAAGTAATGTAATATACAATGTATGTATGTAATGTATGTATGTAATGTACATAGCACGAAAAATTAGCACGTTGAAGTGGCAATAGGCAGGCCACATCGCTCAACGAACCGACAACCGCTGGGGAAGAAAGGTTCTCGAGTGGCGACCACTTATCGGACGACGCAGTGTAGGACGCCCGCCCACTAGGTGGACCGATGACCTAGTGAAAGTTGCTGGGCGTCGTTGGATGCAGGCGGCACAGGACCGCACATTGTGGCGTAACATGAGGGAGGCCTAGCAGTGGACGGCAATAGGCTGAAATGATGATGATGGTAATGGAGTAAGAATATAATTCACTACTCCCAATCTTGCTTGTGGGTGTCGTAAAAGACGATTAAGGCATATGATATGCAAGAGAAGGAAGACTTGAAATAAAATCCTATAGTAACACGTGTGACCAATATGGCATAGTAGATCAATTTCCCCCCTATTGCGGAGGAGGCTCGAGCCCAACAGTGGGACGTATATGGGCTGAGATGATGATGATGATGATTATCATTATTTTGTAAAATACTAAGGAGTTAATTGAGAATGTTTTTTGATGTGAAACATCTATTAGGTCCATTTCCGAAGGAGGCTCGAGGCCAGCAGTGAGACATGTATGAGCCATGATGATAATGAATGTATGTGTATACTATGTAAGTGATTATCACAATTTTTTAAGGCATTTAAATATTGCATTCTGAGGTTCAATGCTTAATGGTCAATTTTCTTCCCATTCTGGAGAAGGCTGGCCTTGGTACGTAAATGAATGATGATGATGAATATTTTGTTTCAGGCAACCCAAACAGACGGTCGTGTAGTGGACCGTGCTCGCGCTTGGTGTTCCAGTTTGGGCGTGCCTTATTATCGGTTTGCGCCACAAATGTCCAAAGATGTGGCTATGGATGAACGAGCTGATGAGATCCTGGTCACCATGCTGTGGGAAGTACAGGCGTACATGTACTGTAATAGAGACAGAGTTGCTGAATTAGCTGCATTACTCAACGACGGGTAAGACGTTGAAAATACCATATTTATGTTACCGGCTCCCAAATAACGTATTGTATTTCAAGACTCTTTTGCAATAATTATTGTTGATGTTTACGCGAGTGTAGTAACCGCGTAAAGATAATTTTGGAATAAAATGATTTTTCCTTTCTTTTTTTGTGTGACTTAGTTGTTAGCCGCAGAGGGCTGTGACCACTTTACTCGGACTGGTGGGTGAGCGCTGAGGGCTCTCAACCCGAATTATTTTTTTACGAATTTTAACGCGTTTTATTCTTGCTGATTTTATCGTGCGGCTTTTAATTTCGAGACGTTTTGAACACTTCAACGTTCATGGCCCCGGGATGACTAAAGTGTCTCACAATCACTTATTGGAATATTTCGAAACATTGGGAAATCAATTACAAATACAAACGGGATAAAATCCGTAAAAATAGACTCACTTGTAACTTTTCTTCTTCAACCATTATATCCTAAAAAATAAATATGCAGAACTTTTATGAAATAATCACCTTATTTTAACCTCATTTGAACTATTTGGAGTCGAAGCAAGGCAAAGCTAGCCCACGTCTGATATCCAGTCCACATGATCACCTTATTGAATCCCTACTTGGATAGACGTTAGTTTTTTTATTTCACGCCCTCCTTTCAATCGTCACATTCCCTTTCTGTACTATACTTATCATGTATTTTAATTTTTCTCGAGTGTTTCTACTCTGTATACTCTATAATATACATATCTTTTGCTACTAAAACTCAAAGACTATAGTCCATAAAATATAGGATGATCTCTGTGACAGTTGTCCCTAGTGCTGTCACGCTTACGATAAAGTCCGTAGTTTTTATCGATAAAACTCTTTATTTTTATAATACTATGATTTTCTATTATAATTGAAATACAACCAATGAAAATCTTTTTGAATTTATTTCAAACAAAACTCTTTTTTGACTGTTTTAATTATTCAAAAGTTCAAGACAATCAAGGTCTAGGTCACTATTATCGTCATCACTGGAGCGTTCCTGCTAGAACATTTATCATTTTTTGCTAAAATAGGGACAGTCGTTAGATCAATCGATCAATTACGACTGTTTTATAAATAAACATGTCTAGTTTAGCTAGAGATCAAGGTATGGCAACACTGCTTGTTCTGCTTGATTATTCGCGCGCTTTCGATAGTATTAATATTTCACTCCTTCTCTCAAAGCTTTCTTTCTATGGATGTAATGCTGAGACTATCCAATGGTTTAATAGTTATTTATCAAATCGATCCCAATGTGTACAAATTAAGAGCAAGGATGGTAACAATATGACATCTCTTCCCAGACTGATTAACAGAGGCGTTCCTCAGGGTTCCGTCCTTGGACCGCTCCTCTTTATTCTGTACACATGTGATATCACTAATTGTTTAGTTTACTCGAAATATCATCTTTACGCTGACGATCTCCAACTGTATCACTCTTTTCATCCAAAAAATATAGGAGAGGCTGTAAATAAAATAAGCGAAGACCTCGAGAGGATTTCAAAGTGGTCAGAAAGAAATTGCTTAAGGTTGAACCCTGATAAAAGTAAATTTATTATTGCCGGTAGCAGAAATATATTAAAAAAATGTCAAAGTGTGGACATTAAAATTAATGGTCATCCAATTGCACAAGTGCAACAAGCGCGTAATTTGGGGGTTATGTTTGATGGACACTTGCGGTTTGAAACTCATGTACTCGATGCGATACGAAATTGCTTTTACAGACTCAAGCTACTGTACCAAATTCGCCAGTATTTAAGTGTGGATATGCGTGTCATGCTGTGCGAGTCACTCATTCTGTCAAAGCTCAATTATGCTGACACTGTGTACGGTACTTGTATCCTCGGTAAAACCGAGAAATTAATCCAGAGAGTGCAAAACGCCTGTGCACGATTCTGTTTTAATATTCCTCCTCGAGCTCATGTAACCCCATTTTTAAATAGCGGTAATCTTATGAAGATGACTGCTCGCAGGCAACTTCATCTAGCTACTCTTCTTTTCGACGTGATTGTTTCAAAACAACCAGAGTATTTATACAGTAAGTTGTCATGGTCAAAAAATTATCATAAAGTAAACACCAGGGCGTCAAGTTACATGTTAATAACACAGAGGCACAGAACGACAGCATTCCGTGGCAGTTTCAAATTTGCTGCAACCCGTTGCTGGAACGATCTGCCACCTCCATTACGCAAAATAAAAACGGTTAAAACTTTCAAACTTAAATTTAAAGACTATTTGCTTAGAAAACAAAAGGCATTCTTGTAGTTTGTCAATCTATATGCTGTTGTTACTGTGTTAATGTTTCAGAACTACAACCACACTAAAAGAAACTTGCGTGAACACACCCGTAAATTTATAGATGCGAGATGAGGGTAACCATATTTGTTTGTATATGTGTGTATACCTATTTTTTGAGAATTTGGTTATTTATTATTATTTTTGGTTATAATATATTTATTTCTGCCTAATTTTTATTTATTTTCTTTTTTTTTTTTTTTTTTAATCTTATGCTTACTATGTATTTTTATTGTTAATATTATCTCATATTCAAAAATAATGATATTTATTATGTGTTTGTATGTGTCGTGGCGGCCCGTGCTCAACGAAATGGTTTTGCCTGAAAACCAGCGCTGTAGCACCTCTGTGCTGCAGCTTATGCTGAGGTAGAACCTTTTCGGTCTACTACAGTATTTTAAATATTTACCTTTATCATTGTTAGCAGTAGTCTTTGTTTTTATAATTAGTATATAAGTAGTTATAAGTTATTACTTTTTAAATATGCTGTAGAGACTGAAATAAATATTTTTCTTTCTTTCTTTCTTTCTTTCTAGTTTAATGACAATAATGCGTACATAATATTGTCATTCACTCTGAGATAAAAAGTAGTTTTTAATGTTTAATTAATTCAATTTATGTATTTTATAATGTAACTGTCTGTTTTAATTGTAAAAAATATGTTGAAAGTTTTATATAGGTACTGTACTGGGTTTATTTCTTTTATGAATAATTTAATAAAGATCGGTTATCGATTTACATATATCTGTCCCATCTCTTTTTTATTTTCAGTCCAGTATAACCTTGTACGTACGTAAGCGCCATTTTTCTATAAAATATTTACTAGGTATTTCAGTACATACGAGGTACATTTTAGGCATGAATATTAATATTTTTATCTATACCAATAAATAAAATTGGAGTGTCTGTTTGTAATGTCAAAATAATAGGCTTTTTTCATGCTCACACGGTTATTTGCACGACACCTATGCCTAAAATAGCAATTAAAAAATTTTTGTCTGTCTGTCTGTTTGTTCCGGGTAATCTTCAAAATGGCTGGACCGATTTCAAAAATTCTTTCACCAATGGAAAGCTATAATATCAGGGCGTAAACTAGGCTATATTTTATCCCGGTATTCCCACGGGAACGAGAACTACGCGGGTAAAACGACTATAACCTATAACCGAAGCGAAGCGAGGGCGGGTTGCTAGTATTTATAATATATTGCAATTCAGTTGCAATAAAATTGGCACGAAAAATAATGAAAATATATTTGATATGAAATGAAATTGTAAACATGTCGCTCGTTAAAACTTACTTCGTTGGTTTCGTTGACATCTGTCACAGAGATCAAGCTATATTTTATGGACTATAAACAGTATTATTTTCATCACGCCTCTTTCACATATCTATCGCATTCAGATTCCCGTATTTAACTTATAATCTAATTCACTGGTGGTTGGTATAGATATCAATAATTTTTTCAATGTCTTAATAGTTTCTCATAATCTATTTTTAACACAACGGGTCGCTTTATCTTTTTCTCTTTTTGTTTCAGCTGTTAATAACAAGACTTGATCTACGCACAAAACATGACACTGCAATTAAACGCAATAGGGTATTTCACTGTTTTTCGAAAACTATCAATATCGTTCAATCATGCCACGCTTACATGTTTTGTCTGAATTTTAAATTCCTAGTTTACTAAAATAATTAATTTTACACGAAATTCTAAATTCCTGGTGTATTAAATGATTAAAGTGCCTATACCTATCTCTATTTATAGTACTCGGCAATAAATATTGCACATCGACCGATGGAAAAGGACAACTAATTTGGACTTCATAGAGCGTTGTCTCTGTCACACACACTACATATGTAACGGTACAAAGTACTAATAGTTTGGTATCTATTTTCTAAATTGTTGAAGTTTTAACAATTCCATATACTTGCGTCCAGCAAATGTCCTTCTCGCACTTGTACAACGACTAACAAATATCATACAGGTAAACCGTAAACCGATTGCCTCATTCCAAAGATCGATTTACAATATTTATAGCCCGGCACTCTACTAGAATCTAAATGATCTAATAATCTAAATGATAAAAATATACATATTTCTTCGTAAATATTAATTCAGTGAACCTTATTTTATTAAACCGTAATAAAACTTTTTCAGATATCTAATTGCATATATATATATATAAAACTTATATATAAGTTTTTTTTATGATAAATCAACATTCATGATGCTTTTTAAGGAATTAATTTTAAAGTCAATATGTATTCAATTAGGAATATACCAAAACTTAACATATTTTTATACAGTCAAATACCCTAATAAAACAAGTATAGAATTATGCTTAGCTGAAATATTTATAATTATACTAACAGAATATATATAATGCTAGTAATATATTATTTACGTGCTAAGCTATTGCTTATCAATAAAATGAGACCTAAAAATGAGTAGTATATAATATATCTAATAGTATATAATATAATAATTTTAGGTCTCTTCTATTTTGCCTAAGCCAAAATAGAAAACAAACTTTAGTTTTATTTTTTCCTTTATGAAAATTTTTTGTAAGATAGCCTATCAGCAAATGGTGAAATTTGCAGTTATCATTGGAGCTTATCTTCACTAAATTGAACTTCTAATATGCAGAGGTAATTTCAAGGTACCCGAAGACATGTATAAAATACAGATTTTATTCCGTCAGTTCATTCTAGAAGATTATTATATGATTATTTTCTTTTAAACTAGTATCTCACCATTATTTCAATGTTCTATTAGCCTCTATCGGACGATAGGTTCACTGCTCCAAATCCATACAAATTGGTCTCGATAACTTTACGAATACTTGAATTCAAATATTCGTGCTAAGCCCACAGTATTGACTTAACGAAGAGTGACTGTATCGTTCTGAATTCGAGCATATTGCCTATTCAAAATGGCAGAAAAGTAGGCTTAGTCTATTTGGCTTAGACAAATATAGATATTATTAAAAACCTATAAAAGAGCGAGAAAATAAATTAATAATTAATTTTATTCTGTTAAAAACCTTTAACATATTAAGTTTCACAAAATTTTCAGGGTCTAGTTAATATACTAATTGTAGGCATATATTAATTAATTTATTTAATTTAAGTTTTTTTGATGTGATAACGTCTTATAAATCGATGAACGCCGGCTGCGCCCACGAAAAATTGTGACTCATTGTCATTTTCCGCCTCAATCGAGCGTGAGAGCGAGAACTTTGAAGAAGCGTTAGAGAAGTATGATCAGCCTAAGCGTTTGGCTTGTGACGCAACTATCTCTAAAAAAATATTTCAACTAACGAGTACCAGTAAATGTTAATTTATCTAAAAAAAAATCTTAATTTTCAGTGGTAATAATTCTATTTATAAAAGTATGCAATTTTTCATCAATGCTTTTTTATACCCAATATCACGTAAATTATTTTGCGTAAACCGACTTTTCAGACAAACAATATTTTTTTAAGGCAACATTATGATTGAGATTAATTGGGGCCATGAGAACCATAGTGGCCTAACAATTTTTTTATAGTATTGAGTTTATGATTTTTTACAGATATAATTAAACATTTTAATAAAACCAAGGTGGCCTAAAAGTGATACAAGGAATATTCACTAGATGGCAGTATAATCATTGTTAAGGTTTTTTACTATACTTTTTTTTTATTTTTTATGGTGCCCACATTCTTCGAAAAGCGAGACGAACACCTCATAACATATAAAAGTGGAAACCATCGCACCCAAATAGATTATTTCCTTCTCAGAAGAAATACCCTACGCACTGTTGTTGACTGTAAGGTAATCCCGGGTGAGCCTTTAACTTCCCAACATCGCTTATTGCTGCTGGAAATTAAAATCGTAGGCCAAATAGCTAAGTTTAAACCTAAGCCCCCACCAAAAATTAAATGGTACAGGATAGAAGAAGAAGATTGTGCGAATGAATTCCGGAAGAGAGTGGCTGACAAAATGATTGAGATGAAAAATAGTATGAGTATAAAATCGATAAATGAATGTTGGAACGAGATGGCTTCGTATGTAAGGGAAGTAGCGAAGGATATTCTGGGTGAGACGAAAGGTAAAGGTGTGATTGCAAAAGAAACATGGTGGTGGGGTGATAGTATCCAAAAGGTCTTGAAAGAAAAGAAGAATGCTTTCAAAGAATGGAAATGTGTGAATGAAGACAACCCGCTATTGAAAGAACAGAAGATAATAATTTATATGGAATGCAAGAAGAAGAGTAAGAAAGGTGTAGCTATTGCTAGAGGTAGGGTACAAGATAGACTATACCAAAGTCTCGAGGGTCCCAAGGGGCAGAAAGAATTGTACCGTATAGCAAAAGTGAGAGAAAAGAATGCTAGAGATATTTTGCATAATAATATCTGATGTTTACGCGAGCACTACACATTGTAAATAAAACTACTTTTACGGATTATATCGCGTTTGTATTTGATTTATGATTGCATGTTAAATGTATAAAAGATGGTAATGGAAGAGTCTTAATGAACGATGAAGAAATAAAAGGCCGCTGGAAGAGTTACTTTGAAAATTTATTGAATGAGGAGAATATTTGGAGTGGTGAGGTAGTGGATCAACCAACTAATTTGGCTTTGGTAGGAGCAATAAGTGTAGAGGAAGCTGGCTGTGCAGAAGATGAAAAAAGGGAAGGCAGTTGGCCCAGATCGTATACCTGTAGAGGTATGGAAGGTTTTGAAAGCTGAGGAATGGACGTGGCTGACTTTATTCTTCAATAAGTTGTTGCATGAAGAGTCGATCCCGAAAGAATGGCGTACCAGTTCACTGGTGCCTATCTTTAAAAGAAAGGGTGATGTACAAGAATGTAACAACTACCGAGGAATAAAGCTCATGTCACACAGCATGAAGATTTGGGAGAAAGTGGTAGAGAAGAGAATAAGAAAGGAAAGTAGAATAACCCAGAACGAGTTTGGTTTTATGCCAGGACTGGGAACCACAGATGCAATTTTTGCGTTACGCCAACTCATGAAAAAATACCAAAGTGCGCGTAAAAACCTGCACATGGTATTTATCGACCTAGAGAAGGCGTACGACCGAGTTCCCAGGGAGGTTCTGTGGTGGGCTATGAAAGAACGAAGAGTGCCAGGGAAGTATGTAAGATTAGTGAAAGCTATGTATGCAGGAGCGTGCACGAATGTCCGGTCGGAAGCCGGAGTCACTGATGAGTTCAGTGTCACTGTAGGCTTGCACCAGGGTTCGGCCTTGAGCCCCTACTTATTCCTCCTGGTGATGGATGCGCTGACATCGGACATACAGGAGGAAGCCCCGTGGTGTATGCTATTTGCAGATGACATTGTCCTCGTCGGGGAAGAGAGCTGAGGTACAAAGCAGACTGGGGCAATGGCGTGAGAGGTTGGAAAGAGTAGGCCTTAAGATCAGCCGCACCAAGGCTGAACATATGTTCTGTAACTTCGGTGGCTCTTCCAATTTTTGTCACATTGCCCTAGATGAGGTATCCCTACCGGTTTGCTCCGATTACAAGTATCTAGGCTCGCTTCTCCAAGACGATGGCAACATTGACCGAGAGATTAATAGTAGAATGAATGCAGGATGGATGAAGTGGCGGCAGGTCTCGGGGACAATTTGTGACGCCCGGTTGCCTCTCAAACTTAAGGGGAAAATATACAAGAGTGTCATCAGACCTGTTGCTATGTATGGATCTGAATGTTGGGCATTGAAAAAGACGGATGAGAGAAGAGTGCATGCTACAGAGATGCGTATGCTAAGATGGATGTGTGGGGTTACAAGGTCAGATAAAGTATGAAATGAGTATATTAGGGGAAGTCTAAAAGTGGCACCAGTGATAGAGAAGATTAGGAGCGCGAGATTGTCATGGTATGGATATGTGATGAGGAGGGATGAAAGGCATGTGACAAGGAGGGTTGTCAATATGATTGTGGATGGACGAAAGAAGCGTGGGAGACCCAAAAAGAGATGGATGGACTGCGTGAATGAAGATATGCGTATGAAAGCAGTGAGTGCACATATGACGGCTGATAGGAGGCTATGGAAGGTAAAGACATGTTGTGCCGACCCCACTTAGCGTGGGATGAGGGCAGGAAAATGATGATGATGATGGTGCCCAAAAGGCTTATCCATTGAATTAGGTCAGGTTGGTTCTCATGGCCTCAATTATTGCCTTTAATAATCTATATATAATTTTAATATGCAAACTAAGAATACTCGTAAATTACCTTTAATAATAACAGCCTCAACTTTGTCAAATTCTGTGCAATCTTGTATTTGAACATTCCTGACTATACAATAATGATGCGAGGTGCCATTAATTTCTGTTTTGTCATGCTTTTACAAGACACTTCATGTTAGTACAATTCTTTATATTGATTATGGAGTCTTAGAAGTAATTCCACAAACAAGCGTAATATATTTTCTTCAACATAAAGTACAACAAATACTACTGCTTAATAATGTCTTTATTATGAGGCATCTAGATGTTGCACCTTTGCATTCTGGCTACAACCATGTTGGTTATTCATTATCATTCTAATAATCTATTTAAAATAGTGGATGATATTTTTATAAGTTATTGTTTACTGACAAAGCAAATATTTGTCGAGTATTTGCAATGCAATACCTGTTTAAAATACACTGTGATAGTTACTAGTTATTTTTTTAATTAATAAATTAGGTATTCAGCTTTACTTTCATGTTCTTTCCAGTTATATAATAGTAAAATCTATACTTTACCTTTTGTGTTAACAATCCCAGAAATAATATATGCTTTAAATAATAATTTATAGAATTGATTGTTAGAAATTAAATATGTTTCTTAAAAAAAAGCAAACACAATTGATAAAGTTAGCGCTATTGAAATAATTCTCCATTACTCTGTATTATAATCCTTTCAAGTCCAAACCGATTTAGCGTACCTGATAGGCTAGCCATAAGGTATTAGTATATCATATGTATCTGTTTAGACTTGAAAGATTAAGCGTATAGCAAAATAATTATCTATGTTCCAGATTATTCGCACATCTGTGGTAACACCTTTTTACAAGATTTCATTTTTAGTTTGTAATGTTTTTTAATCGTTTGATTAGATTTTTTAAATAAAATTCATGTTCAGTTCTGATTATGCAAATCAATAAAATAACAAAATGTCAAATTTCAATATGGCAGCCACACGAAATAGCCTTTTTTTATTTAGAATTATTTTATTTAATCTGT
This sequence comes from Lymantria dispar, assembly GCA_032191425.1. Classification (NCBI taxonomy): domain Eukaryota; kingdom Metazoa; phylum Arthropoda; class Insecta; order Lepidoptera; family Erebidae; genus Lymantria; species Lymantria dispar. Next base: position 15,212,947 of record CM063457.1, on the reverse strand, counting down.
ATAAAATGTAATGCTTTACTATTGAGAACATGTAGCACTACGTTAAGTGCAATGTACATATATATGGCTATAACCATAAGGTGTAAACAATTTAGGTATTATATATTATGTGTATATAATTATTTAATCATTTATATGAAACACATCACAACATTCGACAATCTGTATGATCCTAATAAACTTAACTTAAAGTAAATAATATTTAATATAGACTATATATTGTTTTGAAGAAGAGATTATTGATTACCGTGATAATATATAATGAAATTAGCTCCTTGCTAAATACATAATTATATGTCAACTTTTTACATAGCGATATTCGTGATATACTGTACAATATACTTAAGATTGTTAGAATATGTTAGCGCTACAGTAGCTGGAAACTATTGTTAATGTGTGAGTCCATGATATGTCATTGAAAAATTTATTTTCACTTCAAATTTGTTTTTATCGTTGTTATTATTCCGTAGATATGTAGGTTTCGCTGATGTAGATATTCTATTAAACGCACTCTCAATATATTTGCATTATTGTCAATGCTATAACTAGATTTCTTATTAAATACCTTATACATATGTGTTTTATTTTTCGGCCATTTTGATATAAATATGAAAGAAGCCATTAACATTTAATAAATCCTTTGGAATATAAAATACAAAAAGGGACCACAGTTATATAAACACATTGTACTCAATATTGTCTACGGTATAACATTCATAATCCGCGCCAATGACGAAACCAATTTAAAATGGCGACTACTACTTGTAATGACAGGATATACCGTCAGCAAAACAGGATTCCGAAATGGGTGATATTTTCTTATTATAAACCTTTGTAGTTTTTTAAATAGCGAGGTATTTTAAAAGTCAACAAGTTCTAATCCAAATCCCGGAGATGGTCGGATTCAGTACTTTACTAGAACAAATAAAACCTAACGCTTGAGTACATAATACTATTGAATAATGCTTTAATTTTTTATGTGACAACGATTGACATTTGGTGGATTACTATTCGTATAATGTTTTAACATTATTACAATTTATAAATGAAGCGCGAAATTAAATTTATCAAAATCCATAAATATATTAACAATAAACAACAAGGAAAGTCATTCACAAGCAAAAACTTAAAAGTTAAGAAAATAACAATTTAATCTTAGAATAATAACGTATAGAAGGATAGTGTCAGTACTTCGAACGTTCGAAACATGAATCTAAAAATACTAATGGCGCGCAGACGATTACACACGCACACCACTATACAAATTATGAAGTCAAATTTTGTTATTATTAACATAAATCCTCCAAATACTTTCAAAAGTAATGTTAAAAACCATTTTAAGTTTTTCAAATGTGTTATGACACCATTTGAATGCACAAACCGTCATAATTACCTATTTATTTTTTAAGAGTTGCGTGCGTACGTGCAGTACAATGACTTGTACATTACGGAACGGTTCCGGCGTAAGCTCCATTAGGCTCCAATTGAAATGCTTCACTTTTTGTGCACGAACTTACCTTCTATACGTTATTATTCTAAGAATTTAATAAAGAATTTAGAAAGACCAGACCCATACTGAATTATCTGATCTATAGTATCGACGTGTGTGAGTTAAGTAAGACAGATATAAGGTGCCAGGGAGTGGAAATGATTAGTGCTGTCATTTACGATTCGTTTCTTTATTGGCGCGGTTACCAATAAACTAAAAATTGAAGCCACTTTCATTATCATACCCTTTTCCAAAATTGGTGTTATTAACAGGTTATCTCGGTGCGATCTTCTGCGTCTATGTCTATTTATTATTGTTATAGTTTTTCTTGTTTACTTTCTAAATAATAAATACGTTGAACATTTTCTTTAGTGTCTCAGTATCACATGCCATTTTGCTTTCAACTATTACTTTAAAAATCTCAAAATAAGTTAGTTGCAGCTTTATGACAATCATTGTATTATCTGTTTCGATGTTCTGACATGATTTCCAAAAAGTTTTATACGTGGATACGTATTGTATTTCAAAGTATTATTTCTATAGTTTAATTAGACTAATTAATCATTAATGAGAAATGATTTATGCCTAGCTACCTGTTATTGTCTTTTGAATACGACTGTTTGTTTTCTTTGTGCTTTGTTTTGATTTGTTTTAGTTAAGTAAAGTTTATTCATAATAAAAATTTAGTTAAGTAAAGTTATTGAATTTTTCGAAGACTACTTTTACTTTGTGTTCACTATATTTTTTTTATAAATCATCTGAATAATATTTAGTATCGAGTTGAAGAGTTTGTTTGTTTTAAACTTCACTGTGGTTTTTCCTCTAGGCCGGTCTCTTTTTTTCCTACAAAAACAAGGGGCTCTCATACGCTTGCAAATCATACATTAAACTGGCCATTGATCCGCGCCAACAGTCCCTCAGCACAGCACACACAGCACAGCTAGGCCACGCGACCGACCATTGGAAAAATCATTCAACACAAAAGACAGCCAAATTTCTCGTTCTAAAATAAATCATTTGAGTAGTATTTTAAGACTTCGGGTTAAAATAATGTAAAACTTTGACATTATGTATTCATAAGGCATAATTAAATATGTTAATCAAAAGTCAGTTGTTTAAGATATGAAAAAGAGTGTGTGTGCACGTATGAAGTTATACTTCTTTGGCGTAACAAGATAAAAAACTTTCTAAAAAGTTTATCCTTTGCGTTATCCTACATTTGTAGAAAAAACGACACTAATAATAAAAAATATTACATTGAAAGTTTTATTATAACGCATTATCTAGTTGACATTTATAACGGTGCGCGCGCGCGCATCGTTAAAAATGTTGACTATCTAACTTCGTTTTTCGCGATAGTGTGCACGTGCATCGTAAAATTTACTCATCACTTTTCCTTAACGCGCACAAAGCATAACTTCATTATTAACCCAACTGACCCCATGTAGCTTTAAAACGCCGCCTTTACACGATGACGCAACAGATTAAAGTTTTACAAACGATGGCTGTAGCGCATATTTAATTTCATTCGAATATCCTGAGTCGAGCTGTACGCGCCTGCTGCCGATTTTCCGTGTGGTCACGGAGTAAGAACTCGTCACCCCGTAGGTGTCATAAAATACAATTATGGAATACGTTATGCAGATAAAATCTATGCAAGAGAAGGAAAACTTTATATAAAACTATGTCAACACGTTTGATCACGCGCTATCATCATTTTAGCTCGTATAGATAGGTCCCTGTATTGGGCTCGAGCCTCCTCTAATAGGAGGGAAATTGACCTACTATGCCACACGCCGGTGAGAAGTGTTGATATAGGGTGATCCGACATTTCAAATATGCCTTCTCGTGTTATATGTATATTTAATTCCTTATTCGTTTTTTAATAGTAATTGATCCATGGGCAAGAAAGGGGGTGGTGAATATTATTCTTATGCCACCACGGTATAGTAGGTCAAATTCCCTCCCATTCCGAAAGTGCTTTTACGTTGCTCATGGATGTCGTAAAACACGACTAAGAGCCTGGGACAGCTCCATCTGATGCCGTCTGATCAAAAATTACATGCCCAAGGAGAGTTGACGTTAGGAAAGCGGCCGATGATAAAACTATTGCCAATAACTTGTAATATTTACGATGGAAAAGGAGAACATATTGCGTGGACTCCCAAGTAATTGAGATAAGAGCAGGATTTGGATCTCTCTTGCCTGTTGGAGCTACCTTTACACCCATATCCTAGCAACGCAATACAAGCTCTCCAACACCATATGCTCTGCTCGTCTATGATTGATAGGTCATCGTGTATAGAAGGCATTTATAATAGGTGTGTGAATATTTAATCACGTAACAAACAAGTGGTGTAACTGTTAACTAGCCACTCTATTTAATTATTTTACAAACTTCACATTTTTAATTCAAATGTTAATTAAAATCGTTTACCTCATACTACATTACTAGCTTAGAATAATAACGTATAGAAGGATAATGTCGGTACTTCGAACGTTCGAAACATGGATCAAAAAATACTACATGCGCGCAGACGATTACACACGTACACACGCACACCACTATACAAATTATGAAATCAAATTTTGTTTTTATTAACATTAATCGTCGAAATACTTTTTAAAGTAATGTTAAAAACCTTTTTATGTTTTTCAAATGTGTTGTGACACCATTTGAATGCACAAACCGTCATCATTACCTATTTATTTTTTAAGAGTTGCGTACGTACGTGCAGTAAAATGGCCGTGTGCACTACGGAACGGTTCCGGCGTAAGCTCCATTACGCTCCAATTGAAATGCTTCACTTTTTGTGCGCGAACTTACCTTCTATACGTTATTATTCTAAGATTACTAGATTATATTATGATAGCTAGGTGAAAACTTTCGTTCTTGAATAATATTTTTATTCGACAGTTATAGATTGGCTAGTTCACGTACCAGAAAATAATCTTAAGTACATTTATTTGTAAATGCACCCACGATCTTTGTTTAAAATCAAAATCCTGTGAAATTAACAGTCTGTTAAACTCGTTATTAATTTGTTATTAATAAATAAATGGAATTCACTAAGATAATCTGTTTTTATTTCAATAAAACGATCGTATATACGCAAGCTCTCTTTATTCAATAATATTATAATTCTAATCACAATATAAACTAACTTAGGCTTATACAAAGACTCAATAATATCACATTTCTCATGTGGATATTATTAATCCACGACTAAACTAAATTATACTAAAACTAAATTCTAATTTGTCTAATTAACTAAGTACCACCAATATAGTGCGAAATAAATTAAGATTTATTACCATTTCCATTAATTTTATACCTGCACCTAAAATGGTAAAGTCAAATTGTTTAGACAAATATTATGAGTCACGCAAATGTCTTAAGTACCAAATTAGACTTACAAAATGTAAGTCATATTACTAACCTGTAGTGAGGCCAAACTATCGATAGTTAATTCAGTTAGGATATCGATGGTAAAAAATGTCATAATACTATTGCTGCTCTGCAATACCATCGATAGTATCCACACTGTCAATAGTATCGATACTACTGTCATCCATGATAACTTTATTATCGATAGTCCTATCGAATTGTCCACTATCGATAGTTTATCGGGGGTAACCTATCGATCAGCATCACTACTAGTCTGTTCATGTATACATAGTTAAATATTGTTTTTTTTTTAATATCGGTATATGTAAGTACTTTGAGATTCTACTATATCGTCAATTTAAGTAACTAGTCAGTTATCACAACTAAAATTTCAACAACACATGAATGCACAACGCTTTGATATTATATATACTAATATAATTAATATTGGGGTACTTCGATAAATATATTTTAGAATCATCTATAGGAACGCAAAATCTTATTCTAATGTAATAAAATGTAGTGATGATTTCAATGCTTAAGAGCAATATGTAGCGGCCCCATTTGGATTGTTGAATTGTCGATGCATGTGAACAAAGGCATACTGTGCAATAGCAGCCCCATTGGGATTGAATTATCCATGCATGCAAGTAATGGTATGCAATACAAGGATAAAATAGTGTAAGAATGTCAATAAAATATCGCAAATCCAGTCTAGGGCGACTCGAGACAATATACCGTGCTTTTGAAAAAGAAATCTACTACTGTTCTTAAATTAAAAAATAAACAAACTGAAAGTCTCTACAAGTCCTCATAAAAATTAAATTAAATATTCATCATTTTGAATAGTATACGAGGCTCTTAGAATTAATATGAATAGCCAATAAAGCTACAATTATATTACATGTCGTATTGTAAAAATTAATCAAGATAAAATCCCAAAAACGAGGTTTTTATAGTTTTCTCTATAGTCGAATATTGCGGTGTTTCAATGTTGCCTAAATTATGGAAGAACAAGTTTTTAACTCAAAGCGCATAAAACTATTGAAATAATTATAAAAATGTCTGCACATAAACCGTGTGCGCATTACGTCATTTGTTGAAGTTTATTAAAAATCTATTAAGTTCAACCAAACGAAGATGATAAAACCATAACATTACTAAATTAAGAAATAACAACATAAGACAATAAATTTGGTAACAATATTTAGGGATCTTACCCATACCCTTTTTTGAATTCTTTTATCTCTTTACCCCATTCGGTGACCATTCGTACTTGTATACGGCAAAGGCCCATTTTGGTCTACGCATGTTATTTTTAAATACAGGTCATGTGGTATGAGTAAGTTCCCTCATTTAGTAAAAAGTAAATAATAACAAATGTGTACGCCAAGTACATATCATTTAAATGCCATATGATGATTAAAACTATTTTACGTTATTATTACCAAACCAAAATCAATAACAAAGGCTTTGGCACAAATGGTAGGATAAAAAAACTGTAAATTAGAAAATATTAAATAATGGATTTTATAGTAAATAGCATTACACTTTTGATATGAATGAAAATAACGACGAATGACTTTTTTTTTCTAATATAGAGTCAGATGTTAACATGCTTTGGCGTTTTGTCATACAATAAAAACGGACTTGTATGTAATATAAAATATTAAATAATTTAAGGTAAGGTAGGTATTAAAGCACTATATCAGAAAGGCACCTTGTATTTGTAAAATGTACACCAAAGCATGGAAATTTTAATGCAATCCTCAAGGTTTACGTATCCTCGATATGCTTGATCCCTTTAAGCCCAAATAAATAGTAACACCTAAAATCTAGTTTCTCTCGTACTCAGATTTTAGCAATCGCACACAGCCCTTTGACATCGTATAAAGATTAATATAATCGTTTATTCGAGTCATATCTCACTCCTTAATCAAATATCACAATATGTAAACCTTTGGCACAATATTATAAAGAATTCGCTATAAATAATAATATATAATAATTTGGAACTCAAATAAGAAAAAGCTCCATTATTTTTACATATGTATATAATTTTTTTCTGTACATGTGAATGTAGGTTTAGGAGTTCAGTTAGGTAACTGAACTCCTAAACTGCTGGACCAAATTTGATGATATTTTCTTTGTGTGAGTTCAGATTTAGATTAATAATTGTACCCGGTAATTCGCTGTTATCGATACCAGGGAATTCCATTTTATTTTTCATTAGATTTGTACAGAACAGCGCATATTGGGTCAGCTAGTATTTATATAAAACAAAAATAGCGAAATGTCACAAATAAATCTACATACACACAAACAAACACAATTATGTTTGTGTGGAAATTATTTATACGTTATTTATTTATAAATATAATTATAAAGGTCACAATCTTAGCAATCTATTAGACATAAACGGTGTTTATTATTCTCAATTTATCTCTCATTAAAATAATATTGATTAATGCAATTCATACTCAATAAATTAAATTATTTTATTTACTGTGACATATTATCTATATAACATTCCTTTTTAGGGGATGCATGTAATACAACAACCAAGTTTCTCAACTAAGGAAAAAATAAGTACTTATATGTTCATAGAAAACGTAAAATATTTTAAATAACATATTTTTAGTGATGAATGTTAAGAAATTGTTTTCATTTAACGAGTTTTAAAATGTCGATTTTTACTTTGGCAATGGCATACATAAATAAAATTATAACTAAAACTTATTCATAGCCTTACAGTACTATTATAGTACCTTCAATAGTAATTAAGTTCATGCAAATATAATTTATTTTGTTACCGAATAATTCCTTATGTATATTGTGCCTTAGTCGTATTTTCAATGTATTGTACATCACACAAATATATATTACGTCAAAGAAATTTAATAGGGATCGTCGGGATATTCCATGTTTGCGATCAAGTTTTTCTTTTCTTCCTTGCCTGGTTTTTCCTTTAGCGACGGGCGGATTGTTGATCTTGGCTCGAAACATGGCTGTAACAAAAATAACTTTTTATCAATAACGTCTCTCATATGTAATTATTTTCAGCTGCTTTTTATAACTGATCGTAAATGATTTTCTAACAAGTTTCGTATTTTTTTTTAAATAGAGATATTTTTCAACTAACTTCAAAAAAGGAGGAGGCTGTCAATTTGACTACTTTTTTATGTTGTTGCCTCAAGAACTTTCGTCTGAGTGAACCGATTTTGATTATTTTTTTTATTTTATAGCTGGTGCTTGCCGTGTGGTCCCATTTGGATTAGGTTCAGTTTTGACAATGAGATCCGTGAGAAAACGGTTGAAATAGGGTTCTTTTTCATCAGAATTTTGTTTATATATAAATATTTTAACAGGTTTATCTATATTTTAACAGGATTTGCAAGGGGTGTTGCGGGGGCGTTAACAATAATATACATATAAAGGAACAGGGTGAGCCGAAGCTACTGAAGCTAGAAAAATGAAATTTGGACCGTAGTTTCATTTCGTGATGCAGACACCCCACTAAGAAAAGATTTTTTGAAATTCCGCCAATAAGGGGTGAAACGCAACGGTAAAGTCTGTATGGAAAGAAAAAAAATCTTTAGCTATTGTCTTCAAATTAAGCACAAATACTCTTTAATAAAAATAAATAAACACGTGTTTCAACGTTTGTCCATTTTCATCCTCTAAGGGTGTAAAATATGAAGAAAGATGTCAGTTTACCGACTTATCACAGAGCTGAAACTACTGAAGTCAGAAACATAAAATTTTGACATTAGTTTCTTTGCGTGACGTAGAAACCCACTAAGAAAGGGTTTTTTGAAATTCATCCCCTAGGGGGTAAACCGCAGTAACAAAGTTTGTATAAGGAGAGAAAAAATCTACATCGATTTTCTTCAAATTCTCCAAACATACTCTTTAGTAAAAATAAACACGTGTTTCAGCATTTTTTAATTTTCACCCTCTAAGGATATAATCTACACTAATATTATAAAGAGGAAACGCTCCTTACGAATAAACTCAAAACTCCTGGACGGATTTCGATAATCCTTTCACCATTAGATTGTTACAGTATCCCTGAGTAACATAGGCTATATTTTATCTCAGTATACCCACGGGAACGGACATTATGCGAGTAAGGCGACTGAAACCGAAGCGAAGCGAGGGCGGGTTGCTAGTATATTATAAATATCAATAATATTTTATTATTTCGTTATATCCCATACACGCCCTATTGTAACTAGGTACAAGTAACAATGGCGGAGAATTACAAAGAAAACTTTAGAATTGTTCTGCGTGGGGATTGAATCCACGACGCACGACACGTGTGGTCAGTATTTGGACCACTCCGCCATCTGCCCAGTAAAAAAACTGTCTTTCTTGTTGTAATTAGATGTGCTTACGTCGCTCAGCTGCCTCATTGGAAACCGGTGGCATAAAGTGATGGTAGTGTCAAATTTGTTTCCTAGTACGCCATCAAGCGATTAATGTTCTGGTTAAGGGCATTAAAACACTAGCAATGCCCGCGCTTTTGTTCAAATTGAAAATTAATTTTCTATGCTTCAGGAACAAAACATTTTTCCTATTGTAAAGTTCCTATAGCATTTTCTGCACAGCGACTATTTGTATGCACAAACTCAACATGTCCGGTTAAGGCGTAGAAGCGTAACAAACAAACCCACGTTCGCATTTATAATATTAATAGTGTATACTTATATAACAATAGTAATATTCAAAATATTATTATTAATCAAATTTTATTTTACTTAAACTTTAACAAAGCTATGGTTAAACATGCTACGTACGTTGCACGTATTGCGATGTGTTATGGTACATGCTTTCCTTTGTGTTATCTACATGCCTTTATGTAAATGAATAAGATTATATGTGCTACGAATTCATATTCGCCAATTAAAAATTGTTAAATAAGTTAATAGGTTAAAAAAAATAACTTATAAAATAAAGTCAAGGTTAGTGAAAAACAAGCATGAAAACTGTTAATAAAATGTATTATTCGGATTATTGAAGATTTAGTAAGACTGAATACGTAAGTAATCATACCTCTGACAGTAAAGGAAGCAAGACACCCAAGAATGAAATTAAAAATATTTTAGTTGGTCATCGACTGTACCCAAAGCGTGCAGGGTGTAAGCTAAATGTAATTTTAAAATGTAAACCTTATTAAAACAGCATAAAGACCCATGCTCACGGCTGTTGACTTGCCCAAGCATTATCAACCTGTACGCAAAATGTTATGGGATTTTTATAAAATCATATTTCAGTGATTTTTAATTCACTAACGTTTACTCGTGGAATTAGAGTTTATAGGTTTCATTTAAACTCTTTAGTGTAGACATCGTTCCTGACATCCTGTTAAGTCTAGTGGTTCTTCAAACAAAGTACATGCCGTTGTTGTATATTTTCAGAAATAGAATTGTTTCACGGTGCCCATAGGATTTCACATGCAAGTTTTAGAAATGTGAATTTGTATCATCCATAAAAATTTCTCTTGTTTACGCGAGTATATACATTGTAAATAAAATTATTTTTACAGATTTAACCGCGTTTCTATTTGATTTTTAATTTGCCTCTGTAATAACGATGACTTGTTGGAGACATCTTCATCCACCTATGACCATGAACGCTGTAGTATTCGATAAGTCGGCCACTCAAAAATCAAATACAAACGCGATAAAAGTCTTAAAAATTGTTTATTTTACAATTGTATAATTCAGTTTTAAAATTCGTGATACTCTAGTTCAATTATTAAAATAATATTTTACCAATAAGCAGTGTTGTGAGTAAATGTTTCAAGTGCCACAATATTCACAGATACACACAACGTGCACGCGTGCAAACAAGCCAGGTTGACTCTAAACAAATGCAACATCCAACACAAAACAAATGTAAAAATTTACTATTAGTAACATCGTAATTTTCACACGATAGTGCTAAGGGACAACTATTAAGGGACTTGGACAATTTGTATAAATTACCCTCAAACGGCACTATCAATAAAGTCGCCCGATTTATATTTTTTTGCTATTCTATGATAAAATTCCTTAATTTTTATATTAAAAACAATAATATGTACATTAATTTCAATTACTTGAGCCTAGCTTAAATATATATAATTCAAATATAAAATTCAAAATTAATAAAATTTCACCCATACCTACATATCAATATCATCCACATTATAGATATCTACTATGGGACATACCCGTACATAGTTCTCTCTCCAAAGGGCTAATGCCATAATCGCCACACTTGACAGGCGGGTTTGACAATCGCAGTTAGTGTTATGTTTTTCCCAAGCAGTGTCAGACTCCCATAGTGCTTTCTTAGTCGGATTTTAAAACTTCCAAGGGAATTTTAAGCCCCAGTTTGCACACTTACCTACTACCAACAACCGAATGATTTAATATTTCTCTTAATGGTGGTCTTATTTATACAGTATCTTAACTGTCGTATGTACAATATCTAAACAACATTTAATTACAAAATGGATAATAGCATAAAGTCATAAAGGGCAAACGAAAAGAGATACATATCTCATTTTTATGAATATAAATTTAAATAGGGTAAGTTCGCCTTTTCGCGTCCATCGCCCAATTCGCGTCCATTTTACGGATCTCCCTTTGAAAACTCTCGAAATTAAGTATCCTAACACATCAATAAGTCGAAAAGTCATTACCGAGAATACCTTAGTGTATAACAGGCAAGCACATATAAACTAAAGTTCCGTGCGCCCAACCAATCCTGTGTAGAAAAATATTTAGTGACGGCTGTTCAACAAGAGAACGCAAATGCGCCAGATTTTGAGAAAAAAAATAGTGGGCATCGGTGCGTTTGAAGGTAAGTATTTTATTGTTTTATGTGTATTTCAGATAGAGCTGTTTCTAGACGTTGATAATGATTAAGGGAATTATATTAATTATGAATTTGGTTATTTTTGTTATATTTATTAGTTAAAATAAGGTGGACGCGAATTACTACACCAAATTTATAAAAAAAGCAATTTGCGTCCGCAATGGACGCAAACTAACCTACAGGGAATAATAACAAAAGCAAATCGCGTCCATTTTTTTAATTAATTACCTACCATTGCTTTGTCTGTATTTTTGAATACAAAATGTATTGTAGCTACATTTTTGATTATAATTACAAGTTTAAAACCTATTCAACTTTGAATGAAATTAATAATATTTTTATTTCCTTTTTTCCGTTTAAGAGTTCTTCGGAGATAAGAAAGAAGAAGGGAAAAAGAGCATACACAGAAGAAGATTTAAGGAAAGCGTTGAATGAAATTCGAGAGAAGAAGAAATCGATATGACAAATATGCAAAGAATATCGATAGTTCTTCGAATACCACCAGCTTCAGCAGTTGTTGGAGAATTAACACAAAAGAAAATTTCAGATTCATTTAAAAACCACCTGATGCTGCCTGAAATCTCTAATTAAACAAGGAAAGATAATCAAAGAACTCCAGCAGCATATCAGCATATCTTTTGCTGCATGGAAAAGTACAGTATAATCTCACTAATCCGGCACTTCAATAGACCGACACATCCAATAATCCGGCACCCTCTACTCACGCCTCCCTCACCCCTCTTCGCTTATGCGCTCCGGTCTAACCTCAAAACTTATCACTTGCATATATGTATTGCATCTATTATGTGCATGTATTTAACTTATCATGTGCATACATAATAATATGTAAATTCAATATACACTCATTTGCAAAAAAAACGGGCACCTAAGCAATGAACCATTTCAAATGTTAATATTTCTTTGTTTGATAATTATAGGTAGTTTTATCCACACAATTTGCTAAATTAATAAGAAAATAATCGTTTTCATCAGTATTTCATAAAATTTAGATACAATTTATGGGAAATAATGCTAAACCTCGCTAGTAGTGTATATTCGCTAGTAGTGCATATGCTCATGAAGTAAAAATAAAAAAGTTTTTTTGTTTGTTTTTCTTTAATAAAGTAAAAGCAGATAAATGTTTAGTATCGAATGTGACCCCCTCTAGCTAAAATCACAGCTTGAATTCGTCTGGGCATGCTAGCGAGTATATCCCGGATACTTGCTTGCGGAATACGTTCCCACTCCGCAGTAATCACATTCTTCAGCTCTCTGATGGTCTGCGGAGCCGGGTGTACTGATCTCACACGCCGTTTCAGAACGTCCCAGACATGCTCTATGGGATTGAGGTCGGGACTTCGAGCTGGCCAATCCAAACGACGAATGCCGACCTCTTGCACATACGCATTAACATCGCGGGATCGGTGGGCGCGAGCATTGTCGTCCATAAAAATCGAGTCTTCACCTAGAGCGGCCAATGCGGGTTGTGCATGAGAAATTAGAACTTCCGTTATGTATCGATGCCCAGTCAGTGAGCCGTTTTCAATGAAGACTATCTCTGTACGATCCATTGAATTTATTCCTGCCCAAAACATAACAGAGCCCCCACCATAAGGTGTGATTTCTTCGAAACATGCCTCTGCAAAGCGTTCTCCTTGTCTTCTTAGCACTCGCCGACGTCGATCTTCACCGAACAGAGATATCCTGGCTTCATCAGAGAACAAAACCCTATTCCAATCGTCTTGAGTCCATGATTCACAATTTCTAGCGAACCTAAGCCTGTGAACTCTGTGCTCACGGAGTAATTTGGGGCCGCGGGCCGGGCGGTGACTGCGTATATTGGCAGCGAGAAGCCTCCTCCTGACCGTCCATAGACTAATATGCACATTTCTTACTTCTTGGAGGTTGTTCTTAAGATCCACATACGAAGATTTGCGATTTCTCAATGCGCGACTCACAAGAAAACGATCATCCCGTGGTTGGGTACATGGTTTTCTTCCAGAACCAGGCGTTCTCTCGACGGAACCAGTCTCCTGATATCGCTGCCAGGTCCTTTGGACTGTCGAGCGACTAACATTTAGCCTCCTAGCCACGAAACATTGGCTGCAACCCTCTTCAAGCAGCGCGATAATTTTGGTAGCTTTTACCACTTTATCTACCATTTTTGATACAGCCAAACAGCATTAAATAAAGCTTTGACAGTCAAGGATATGAAATTAATCGATAAAAATTGAATAAAAGTTATGAAAGTCGATGTTAACTTCTGGAACTTCGCGCCAAAAATGTAGGATAAAAAGGGGTTTTCTGTAAAAATGAACATCAAATGAAAAATTGAATTTAGAACGTACTTTTTTAAATACCACAGCATTTTTAAAACCGGCCAGTAACGTGTACAAACGATTGAAACCTTTTTGGTATTGTATCTTTTTAAATATGAATGAAAATCAAAACCGCCCGTTTTTTTTGCAAATGAGTTTATTATATGTATCTCTCTCTGTATGAAATGCTTTATTTTTTATTTGATTTTTCTATATAATCCAGTAATCCGAACATTCCAATAATCAGGCACCCTCTGACTTTTAATAGTGCCGGATTAGTGAGATTACACTGTATTTTATGAAGATAAAGAACAGATCAAGAACAAAAAGCAGAAGACAATACGAAAAAGAAAGCTAGAACGAATAGAAAAACAAGAACAGAAAGAACTTTAAAACACTCTCCAATAATTCGTAAAACTACTCCGAAATGATAAAAGGAAATACATCCTCTTCAAGAAGTCGCAAAGAAAACGGTAGACGTGGAAATTGAGAAAGAAAATTTACTAGCCGTAGAACGAGTGAGATGTTCTAAATGTGACGATATTTTCAGATGTAGAAGACGACGATGAGAAAAACATTGGTTGTGACAAGTGTATTAGATAGTATCATCATGCACGCGATTATTCCTTCTAATTTTAGGGTAAAATTAAAAGAACAGATTATTGTTGAATTTGAAAGGTGGAATTATTATTTACTTATTACATAGGTACCTCATTTGTTTTTATATTTTAAGTTCTATGAATATTTAGAAGTATAAATAGGTGTTTTTGTTTTCTTTATAGTGATTTATTAATGCTAATATGTTGATTTTTAAATATCCATACTACTTTAATAAATAAATTATTAAAATCTGCTCTCTCTTTACATGATCATAAAGATATCACCCCTTAATTCCTTTTCTACGCTGGTGGACGCCAAGTGGTCCAACCGGAGGACGCAAATTGGATTTTATGGACGTAAAGTGGGTAAATCGCCTAATTCTGAAGTTTGTCTTTTTGAAAAAAAAAGCACAAGATGTTTCAATCAAAGCTAAAAATTACTTTAAAATAGACTATTATTATGAATAGATTACATAAACTTTTAATTGAAATTAGTGCTGGAACATTTTTATTTTCTTCTTCAAACTTACCAACTGCACTAAATGGACGCGAACAGGCGAAATGACCCTATAATGATTTTATCTATAATAGTCTTGCACACGTGACATTATTGTTAAGGAAAAATTTGACAAGTAGGTACATAATGAACCATTGTTTTCAACTTAATTTTTAACAAAAATACATACCTATTATTGAATAAGTAAATACCTATGTATTTTGTCTGGTGGTTATTTAAATAATAACAGAAAAATTAATATTTCTGTGTACATAACTGTTTTGGTAGGTATATTATTAATTCGCCAGAACGGATTGCAGGACGTGGCCTAGCGGCCAATCGCGGGGGTTCGGGGATAGCATGTCGAAAGACGATCTCTCCGAACCTCCAACTAAGCGTTGGACGTGGGTCGCTGTGGTTTTAGTGGGTATTCCGGTCACACAGGTGGCTGGCGAGTCCCACACACCCCCCTGTCTGTCGCCGGCGGGGGATAGTGCGTAAATGCATTTCCACAGCGTGATCAAAAAAAAAAGGTATATTATTAATTAATATACATATTTAGGTTCCTATCATATTATACCTACTATTATAAACGTGTTTAATGTTCATATTAAACATTTCTTGTGGGTGTTGTAAAATAACTAAGTCTTAATTCTTTGCATCGATGTGGGTCAAATTTATCTAATGTCGTCTGGTTAACAATTACATTTCCAAGACGTCAGGCAAGGCATATTTTTTTTTGTGTGTGACTTAGTTGTGTATTTTTTTTTTAATTTATTTATTTAAGACAATACCCTGCACTAAGGAAATGATCCTTGTATTGCGGGGGACTTTACAAACATAATTAACGGACACAAATTACATCCAGACTCAGAACAACAATTTGTGGATCGCACAGTGTTGTCCGCGTGGGATTCGAACCCCCGACACTGGCGCTGTAGGTCGCTATCTTAACCACTACGCCATCTGTGCAGTCATTCAGTTGTTAGCCGCAGATTGCTGTGACAACTTTACCCGGACTTGATGGTGAGCACTGAGGGCTCTCAACCCGAACGTCAGGCAACCGGACTGTCATAAAACTATTGCTTAACTTTTGCAATATGTCGCGCAGAAAGGAGTACATAAGTGTTGGCCTCGAGTAAATGGTATAAAAGCGGCATGATGCTGATGATTATGTTCAAAATGAAAAACTGATAGATGATTCTTCACCATCCCCTTTCTTGCCCGTACGTAGGTGTCGTAAAAAACGACTAAGGTATATAATATGTAGATGACATCTATGCAAGAGAAGGCAAACATAAAATAATAACTTAATCAACCCGTCTGACTTACGTCGTAGGTAAAAAAGGTAATTTGCCTCCATATTGTGAAGGAGCTTCGAACCCGACATATTGCCACATATGATATGAAAAATGCAATTTTTCGATATTATTTGATGTGATATAAAATGAAGATTTTAGCTTAAAATTAAAGCGATATAAATGATACTGATATTATATTGCTTTAGGTACCTACTACCTAAAATTTAGTTGTGAAAACGGACATTAATGACTTAAATTACCCGTAAATCCTTTTCTGTAGCGATTCTCCGATGGTCAATACACAGCCTTTCTATCAATAAGAGCGAGGTCATCACCATCATCTCAGCTCATATTCGTCTCTTTGCTGAGTTCGAATGTACTCCACAATAGGAGGCGAAATGACCTACTATACCACGCTGGTCAAACGGGTTGTTACAGGATTTTATTTCGACTTATCTTTTTCTTGCCTAAATGTTATACGCATTTATATCCTTTAGTCACACTCACAGACAAGATAGGGAGTGGTGAATTATATTATTATTCCGTCAACACACGGCAAAACGAAGTGGTGGAGTAATATTGCCCTATTTCTTTTTTCTTTTTGGGAGGTGGATTACTGTCGGCGCACTCCTAGCTGCACTCCGTCCGGGGCGACAGAGGGGCGTAAGCACGCACACCCGTATAGCACGTCGCCTTCGTCGTAGGGTCGACCACCGGTGCAGAATTCCTTGCCTTCAGTGGTCAATCCGACGGAATACCGCGAGGGAGTACCCTCTCCCGACGACGTCCCCTACTGGGACGTCGATCGCCGTCGCGAGGATAACCTCTCCGCGGATGCCTGTACTAAATCCCCGGTAAATATTGCCCTATAAATTATATCTATAAGTCAATTCAGCTACAGTTGTAGATAGTCTCTATAGGTCTTTGCCGCCATGATTAAAGTAAGGCCATATAAATTAATGAATTCAATATTAAAATATTAATATATTATTAAAATGACAGAATTACAATTTTTAATTCAATTAAAGCACAAGTTTGTTAGACTTACAACGTATTAATTTTGTTAAAGACAACCCTCAGCACTAAAGAAATTATTCTTGTATTGTGTTAGGCTTTACAAACGGACACAAATTACACCAAGATTCAGAACGATTTGTGGTTGAATCTGCGGCACCGTAGTTCAGTATTATTTTTTATGTTATTATTTATTGTTTTACAGTATTATATTGACTATTGCATTATCGGTGCAGTATAAATGCAAGTACATACAATGTTGGCGATGGATAAAATTAATATAGACAATCATAAACGTTAGTTACTTACAGTTTCACATATATTCATGTTACAGCAATTCTCAATGGTGATTTCACATTGATCAGGGCGAGCCGTCAATGGGGTTACGTTCTTGTTAACAATGATGCGCTTCTTTATTCTGAAATACAACAAAATATATAAATTTATAGTACGTGTAACGTGACCGTATGTTACAATATTCAGAGAGGCTGACCGCGTGACGGCGACCGACGTCCCAGGACGTCGAGAGGTGAGAGGTTACCCGCAAGGGTATTCCGTCGGGCCGACCACTGACGACAAGTCACATCTGCTCCGGTGGTCGGCCCAACAACGAGGTGACGTGGGTGGGTTATGGGCCCGCGCGCCGTCCTTTCATCGCCCCGGACGGACTGGACCGTGCGTGCGCTTACCATAGCCCACCCATAAAAAAACAAAAATGTTACAATATTTGTAATAAAACCGCCCAGGAAAATAGTGACTGGTTTTGAACATTTGCCTTTTGGGTACAAATCAATTTAGCTCATATGCGTTCTATTATTGAGCTCAAGACTCCGCAATAAGATTGAAATTGGCATACTTCACCACGCTGGTCAGACGAGGGTTTCTTTTTTACGGCAACATCAGACAAGTCTCGTTACCGAATGCATTCTATCACCACTACTGAATACAATAGCAATTCAATCGGATAATTTAAGTAGCTATGTTATCGTAAAAGAAAAGCTTTAAATAAATCTCGGTTAACGCCATCTGATGCCGTTTGGTCAATAATTACATTCGTAAGGAGGGTTGACATCAGGCGGTAGCTGGTCGTATAGTTGTGGCCAAAACTTTTACAATATGCACTGTATTATTTTGCATATGGTAATATGTACTTATTACTGCATGTTGTACATGCAATATTACAATTATCATCATCATCATCACAACTCATGGGTTTGACCCTGCTCCACAGTGGGAGCGAAATTGGTCTACTATACGTTGTTCAGACATGTGTTTTATTTCGAGTTTTCTTCTCTTGCATAGATGTTATATGCATATTATATCCCTTAGTTGTCTTTTACAACACCCACGGACAAGAAAGGGTGAGCTGAATTGTATTCTTACTCCGTCACCTCACGGACAATTACAATATGTTCTTATATTAAAGAAGAGTAAAATAAGAGATAAAATAACGAAGATGAGACATTGTTCATAAAAGCTAGAGTTTAAAATATAATATCACAAACCTTGGTCTTCTCTTCAGTTGAAGAATCTTAGTGAGGAGCACAACGCAAACCAGACATAGAACTCCAACTAGAGTACCCAAAGTCATGATGACAGGGTCTCTGACTGAATCCCATTCATTCGTGCAATTAGGAATTACTTCATCAACAATTTGTGTGTATGTTGACGAGTCAGCCACAGATTTTGCGATTCTTGATGTATTTGTTGTATCATTTGAGACGATAGATGTCTCTGTGTCATTTTGAGTTACAGGACAACTGAAATGTAAAATACAATAATTATATCAAACAAAATTAAATTTAGGATATTACATTACATCACGCGTATTTCATTCGTTAAATGTATGACAAACTTGCAAATGGAGTTTCTACCTAAATATTTATAGGAGGAATTATTTAATTCTAGAAATGTTACAGTAATTTACCTACTCTGTGGTGTTGTTTTTTTTTAAATAAAGTATATTTCTTATATTATCATCTACACTAATATTAAAAAGAGGAAAAATGTGTGTGTGTAAACTAACGTGCCAATTTCAAAAATTCTTTCATCATTGGAAAGCTACATCATCCCTGAGTAATATAGGCTATATTTTATCCCGGTATTCCCGGTAAATCCTATGGTTTTATTACGAATTTTCCTTCTTTTACTTGGCATATGCATATTATATCCCCCAGTCGTCTTTTAAAACATCCACGGGCAAGATAAGGGGTCACCATACGAAAAGTTTCTCTTGATACAATTATCAATTTAAATACAATGGCATCTGTCCAGGCCCCCTGAAGGAGGCAATGACGTGATACGCTACTCTCGAGAGACAGGTTGACGATCGCAGATGGTGTTAGTATCCCAAAATAGTGTTACTGCCAATTTTTCTGATGATTCCTTAGCCGGTTTTTACGGTCTCCACGACATAGTAAGGGATGGTAACACATTATATTCTTAATCTATCACCAATTTTTTATTACTTACTCGCAAATTGGAGTGGTGTTTGTTAATGTAGTGGCTATCTTCAACAATTCACATCTAGAACCTTCGTAGTCATCCATACATTGACACATCGGTTTATCAATTTCATTCAATGAACAGCTACCTTTATTTAAACAATAATTGTGACAAACGTAAGCATCACAACGTATACCTAAATATCCAGCCTCACAACTGAAAAACACAAGAAACTTTATCATTATTTTGAAATAAAGAAAGTTATTTTAATATTAGTTCTGATATCTCAAATATTTACGATTCTCAATGACACAGGATCACTAAGTTCAGTGATAATAAATGATCAAAAACAATTTTATGTTTCATATTAAATTTGATATATTGTTGCAATTAATGCCAGATTAAAATGCGGGTCAACAAAACTCATTTGTACTAGTAAATCATCGAATGACGTCAATGTATTTTGACTGAGTTAAGAACACTATTTATAAAGAAAATAGTTAAAAAAACTTAATGTATATTATAAAATAGCTAAAGAAGTAATCAAGAATATTTTTAATACATTTACAGTTACCTGCATGTTGGTTGGCCTTCGTCTGTTAAGCTACAGTTCCCTTGTAGACAATAGTTCTGACAGACTGAACGGTCGCATCTTTTACCTGTGTAACCAGGTGAACATTTGCATATTAACTCATTATCAACTTTTTTACCGTGTACACAAAATAGACCATGATCA
The DNA here is from genome assembly GCA_032191425.1 of Lymantria dispar. Classification (NCBI taxonomy): domain Eukaryota; kingdom Metazoa; phylum Arthropoda; class Insecta; order Lepidoptera; family Erebidae; genus Lymantria; species Lymantria dispar. The sequence goes on along the minus strand of CM063457.1, from coordinate 15,192,294 downwards.
TTTGGGATAATATTGTGTGGTTGAATGATATGATCAGTTGTATTTAGTGATACATTTTCTAATGCTTCACAATATTGCCCTTTAATTTGTTCTTCAACTGGATAATTGGCCGCAATACCGAAAGGCACTTCGTTACTAAATTCTACATATTTGATTGGCGCAGTATTTTGGGACGCATTTTTAGGTAATTGCCAGATAGTCTTGTAATCCAAATCGAGCCAGTATACTGAATCTTTGGAAACTGTCAATGCGTTTGGTCGATGATCTTCTCCGTCTAATAAAATCTTTCTGTTGCCACCGTCTAAGTCTGCACTTTCTATTGTATATCTTATGCCTTCTTTGTCATCCGCCCAGTAAATTCGTTTTGTTTGTTGATCTACAGCCAGACTGACTGGCTTATGAAGATCTTTAACAATAACTTCTCTATCTGATCCATTAAAACGAGCCCTCTCTATGGTTGAATTGTTAAAAACTATTTTTGTCCAATAAACGAATCTGCAATTTACAAAGTATTAAATTTACAATCTATTCTGTGAACAATATTAAAAATAAAATATAATTATGAATGACATACCCTCTACAGCTATCAACAGCAATACCTCTAGGTATTCCAGAGTCCATTCGAAACAGAAGATTACCAAATTGATCATTATTTGAACCCGGTTTCATTGAAATCCAATAGATACTGCTGTCATGAGTATCTGCCCAAAAGAGCAGGCCTTCGACTGGATCGAACGCTAGACCGTGTATATTATCATAGGATACCCTTCTCACTAAAGCTTCTTGTTTCTTATTTGTTAAATAAAAGCTAAATATTGATGCATTGTCGTTATTCTTGTTGGCAAACAATAACATATTATTTACAGCGTCGTAAGATAACGCCGTTAAGTCTCTAATTTGCACATTTTTGCTGTATTTTAGTGTGCTGTTGCCGTAAAGTTCAATTTTGTCCTTTGTAGTAACTGCAATATCTGTAACAAAAATGAAAATGTGTGTTATTTTTCAGTAGTAAATAGATGTTTGAAGGTGTTCGTGGAATGTTTAGACACTAACATTTTTATTGTAGCTAGTCGTTACACAACATATGCATAAATCTGGCGAATATATTTGCTACACAGTATTTTTAGAGGTATTTATACAAAATAAATAAGTACATGCAAAACATTTGTTACTTGTAATTGGTATTGTAATATTGAGAATGCCATTGGATATTTTGGCAGAGTTGCAGCTATTTGTAACGAATGAAACATATAATCCTGATGTTATATTTGTTACGAAGGCAAAGTTTACATAACGGTTGTTTCGCTACTGTCTCGTGATTCCTTGCTGACGAAAAACATATTATGTGAAAACACGAAGCCGAAACAAAATAGGATTTAATTATGTACCCTCTTGAATTCTCATTCGATATATAAGATAATTTTCTACTATTTAGGTCATATAATGAGTTACTATGTAATAGTCTTATATAATTGTAAATACAAAGTAAGTTTCTTATATTTTCACACAGATGAATCGATCGATTCACGATATCATAAAATTATGCGCAAACGTCGTCAAGATTTACCGAATTAATTTGGAAAATAGTTGCTTTCTACCAAGAAAAAAAAATAATGTGCCAGGTGATAAAAAAGATTTGACGGTTATCCGTCATAACAACTTGGTCTATCAACATAGGTCGTGCTGGATTAGCAGTAAAGGTAAAGGGAAATGCGATGCCGAGAAAAATTAAGCAAGACGAGGCCGTAGCCTGGTATAATATCTACTATAGCACTTTCAAAAATGTATTTTGTAGTTCTTTTTCGAATAGATTTAAATTAATGCATTCAAATAAAAACCAGTTATATGTGGATACTATAAAAGCGTTAAGAAAGCACCAACAGCACGCTTCTATGGAAATTTTAACAACAACCGCAATTGCCAAAGCGCTTGCTTGGTTATATCATTATCTTTTTTTTGTGATATCTATGTCCAACAGTTGACTTTACAGGCTAATGGATGGATGAATGATTCAATTTTATATACATGTAGTATAACTACGAGCAAATTTCACAATGTCCTCGGTCCACCTGGTTTTTAACCTTAGTAAATGTAAAGCTCTTAATACCAAGTAACTCATAACTTTTAATTATATAAATGTAATCTTCTTGTGGTGACTGAGTAAGACCACCACTCCTTTCCGTGGTTATTGTAAACGACTAACTAATGTCAAAAAAATGAAAACTTGAAATGGAATTTTATGCCTTCTTGTCTGATTAGTACGGTATGTCGAATTATATCTCATAGCGCAGTAGGCTCAAGCGCAGCACTGAGTCGTAAGTATACTAACTGAAAACAAGAAGTATAAAACTAGATAGATTTTAAAATGAATATGAGAGCTAATTTCAAGGTATGACCTAATAAAAAAAATTAAAATTTATAAAATTATATTTTAATTATTGGTATCTTTGTTCATAAAAATTAACATATATTAGGGATGTTATTGCATAATAATATATAAAAGTGTCTGTATGATATACGTCACCACAGGTTTTTTGAAGTTATACTTCTTTAGGCGCGTTATGAAAAAATGATGAGAGTGAAATTTTAATTATGTGACACATTATTAACAGTATGAAGTTGTCTGCTTAACCGCTCATTAAGTCTCGAAAAAAAGCTACCAACAAAATAGAAATTGAACCTCGATATTAGTCGCGCATGTTGGTACGCTCGTCACCTCTGATCACTGTTTTTTTTTTCTTTTTTTTTTAATATTTTTTTTTATTTCTTTTTATTTTTTTTATTTATTTTTTTTATTTTTTTTTATTTTTTTTTTTATATTTTTTTATTTTTTTTTTTATATTTTTTATTTTTTTTATATATATATTTTTTTCTTATTTTTATTATTATTTTTTTCTTATTTTTATTATTATTATTTTTTATTTAGATTATTCTCTAAATTTGGTTTTTAATAATTATATATATATATATTTTAATGATGCCAAAGAAGTATAACTTCTCACCCGCGTACATAAGTACACGCACCCATTTTTTTTTTAACTGACAGCCCATTGTTGGGGTATGGTCTGGAGACACGCCATCTGTGCCGTCGATTAAAGGACGCGGTCGACATTGGACCGACCACTGGTATCAAATCCTTGACGTGGCCGGCTATGATAAGTGTAGTCATTATTGAATTATTCCCTTTTAAAATATTCTAAAATCCAATATCTGTAACTCAAACTATTCGTAATTGTCGGATAATCCGAAATAATTTCATTACTCGAACCGCATCCGAAACCGGAATCATTTTTTTCTAATATCCGTGTCCAGATCCCGGAACTTTATATCCGCAACATCCCTAATATGTATAACGTATATAATTAAGGAAAATGAAGTATTTATCGGATCCGCATTCAAAAACATAACGTTGTCAATCTTATCTGGTTGACAGGTCGTAATACAACTCGCAGCTATTAATATCCTTCTCAAGCATTAATGATTAAATACCAATTAATATTGCTATATTATAAACATATATTGGTAAACCCCAGTATGCACTTCCGTGTGGTGACGCAATAAAAATAGAATGGTCACCAACCCTACCTTCCCCGTGGAGATCCTAAAACTCGATTAAAGTGTGTAAACCTCTGTATCTTTGCTATATTGTGACGGAATAAAAATACAACTCATTGCTCCCTTATTTTGCTCGTGGCTGTCGTAAAAGACGTAGGTACAGTGTGCAAATAATATCTATGCAAGAAAAGGGAAACTCGAAAAAAGAACGTGCGTACAAAATAAGCGCATGTTAGAAGTGAAACTTCTTTGGTGCCACATGTTTTTTATCATCATCATCTTGCTCTTATCCCAATTACTGAGGGTCGACGCAATATGTCATCTGTTTTGACATATTGCAAAAAGTTTCGGCAATGACTTTTATGACCGGCCGCCTGCCTGACGTCAACCCTCCTTGGGAATGTAATCGTTGACCCAAATGGTACCAGATGGAGTTGGTCCGGGTCAATCTAGGGCTCTTAGTCGTCTTTTACGACACCCACGAGCAAAGCAAGGGTTGGTAGTATTCGAAGCCGCTACCACACAGCATTGTACATGTTTTTTATCAATATAAAAAAAAGATAAAAAAAATAAATAATGATTATAAATATTGGACTGGCCTGTCCTGTAACAGGACAGGCTATAATAATACGCGCATGCGTCCGAGTGCCACGCATTCACTCTCGCGCTGTCTCTTTCTATTTCAGTAGCGTTAAACGTTTAACGCTACTGGAATAGAAAATTCTAATGCGACTTCCTTGTTGGAAGTCGCATTAGAATAGTTTAGTTGGAAGTAGAAGTTTCACTTTAATAAAGCCCTTTACCCGTCTGATCAGCGTGATCTAGTACGATAATTTCTCTTTCATTGTAGCTGAGGCTCAAGCACATCAGTGGGATGTACGAGTAATCGAGCTGAGATGAATTACCATTTAAAAATCAAATTGCAATGGAATTCATTTTTTTATGTATTAAATTATTAACTATTATTATATTAGTACAATTTTACTGTGTGAAAGCTAGCTACGAATACTGCCAACCCTATTGTACCTGGGTGTCGTAAAAGAGCTTTCATCGACCTGTGCTAACTCCATCTGATACCGTCTGGTCAACAATTACATACATTCCCAAGGAGGGTTGATGCCACGCAAGCGGCCGGTCATAAAACTATAGTCGAAAACACTGCGATAGCCATCTCCGTCGGATATCGTATGGTCTTCATTCCCAAGGAAGGTTGATGTTCACTAGCAGGTCGTTAAACTATTGCCGAAACTATTGCAATATGTACGATGAAAGAAGAATAATTTTGCGTCGATCCCAAGTGAAAGGAATAAAAACAGGATAACGATCATTATTACTATGAACTTTCACTTTATCTCACCCCGGCTCATATACGTCCCAAAGCTGAGCTTGAGCCTTCTCCGTAATAGAAGGGATTATCTACTATACCACCCAGTTTAGACGGGTTGCTATAGGGTTTCACTTCGAGATTTCCTACCCTTGCATAGACGTTATATGTATATTATATCCTTCAGTCATCTTTTACATCCACGGTCAAGATAGGAAGTGGTGGATTGTTTTCTTACTCCGTAATCACACGGGTAAAAAATTTGTATTGATTATGTTAATAATTATGTAAAAAAAATATATGTACCGACTGACCATTTAATTAATATTTCATGAGTATTTCACATAATAAATAAAGTTATTTTTACGGATTCCATTGCCCGACGGTGTTCTTAAGATATTTAACAAAAGGACTTGTTCAACTGACGAAATAACTAACCTTACCGTTGATGGTAACATTCCAATTCTTATCGAAGATACCAAAATAAAGATAAACATGAACGTTTCAATGTATTCTAAAAATACATTCGTTATAATACAAAATGATCTTAGTTTCTTAGAAGTATAATCAGTTCTCTCTTAACATAAACATAAAATTTATTTAGCCTTCATCAATGGCCAATGACTTTATAACTTATTTATACGATCGGTTTTAATGATTAAATACCAAGTGGCGGTATTAATTCACCGACACTTTTCTTGCTAGTGGGTATCGTAGACGATGCAGGCCTTAAAAGACGACATAAAGCTTTACACTGACCTTAGCCAAATTCATCTGATGCCATCTGATCAACAATTATATTCCTGAAGAAATTGGATGTCAAGCAGGCGGTCGGTTATAAAAATATTGTCAATAACTGAGGTAACTGAGGATATATTGCGTCGACTCCAAGTAATTGGGACAGGAGCAGGCTGCCAATGAAAACTAACCCGTCTGATAAGCGTGGTAATTTTTCTCCCATTGTGAGAGAGCCTCGAGTCCAGCAATGGGACGTATACGAGCTGAGATAATGATGTTAGTGAAAGAAACATTGCCTTTAATTATCGAATGAAATCTACAGAAATAAATAAAATTGAAGTGTCTGTTTTTAATGTCAAAATAATGCGCTTTTTCATGATGATACAGTTTTTTGCACGATACCTATGCCTGAAAATCGGTTTAAAAATTTTTATTTGTCTGTATGTTTGTTTTAGGTAATCTTCAAAACGGCTAGACGGATTTTGATAATATTTTACTACCAGGTAAATGAAGGAGTAAATTTATCCATAGTAATATTATAAAGCTGAAGAGTTTGTTTGTTTGAATGCGCTAATCTCAGGAACCGCTGGTCCTATTTGAAAAATTCTTTCAGTGTTGGATAGGCCATTTATCGAGGAAGGCTATAGGCTATATTACATTTTCAAAAAAATTAGAGATCCTCACTAAAAGTCCTATAATGTAACCCAAGGTGTAAAAAAATTACCCGAAAAAATCCTTACATCGCGTGTGCTGCGAAAACTATTGATTATAGAACAAAACAATGTACTACAACTTTGCAGAACATATAATTGTCTACAAAAAATTTCGCGACACCATATGTCTAACTATTGTAGTTATCTCACAATAAGTGTTCTTGTATCTATATAAGGTTAAGGCTATATTTTATCCCGGTATTCCCACGGGAACGGCAACTACGCAGGTAAGGTGATTGAAAACGAAGCGAAGCGAGGGCGGGTTGCTAATGATAAATATAATTGCTATAACACTCATTAATGGCATGTCTATGAATAATATTAAGAATTTGTTAAAAGTCAGTCAATTTCTATCCATCCATTATGGAGCAGACCCGTACCTAATAGGTACGTGTACCTAATAATGTTATCTAAATATGTATATGGATTTAAGAAGAAGCTATTAATTTCTCTCCCATTTTACCATCTTCAGAAAGAAAAATGATACAGATGATATTGACAGTTGTTTAACATACAAATAAATACATATAATAATTTCATAGTTTGATAGTTGACATCATGAAAGGTTCTTTTCGTTAATCTTGGCAACAGTTGGGACTACGTTGACCAGATATTAATATACAACTTATTGTTATCGCCAAACGAAAGGTGGCAACACAAAGTATGCTCTATACAACATTGGTAGCTGCGTATGGCCACGCTTGAGTGGTTTACTAGCGAACAACGGTTATAAATAGATGGTCACAAATGAGTTGAGGGCATTCGGTGGTCACACATGGAAGAGTCAACAGAAGCAAGGAAGAAGTATCTATAACAGTTTAACATTACAAGTGCTTATTAAGGCTATGTTACTAAGTGTGTATTTATAAAGATGTAATTATGGAGGTATACGAATAAAATAATATACGTCATTGTCTTAGTGTTTTATATTATGATGCTTTTCCGGCATAATATTAAAGATGCGCAAAAAAATCTGTCTCTTGTGAATTTTAAAATCAGGTTGCGTTGGAATTGTCAATAGCGCATAATTTATGATTGATATTCAGCAAACTACGAGCTCAAGTGCAATATAATGGCAATAATTTTATTTTTAATAAAATATAAGCTAGTAACAGTATTAATTAATTTCTTATTGCTAATTATCCCAACCTTAATAATGCAGGCAATTACTTCCTGCATTAGTTAATGCTTTCTTAGCTATTATAAATTATAATATGGATTATAATCCACGATTTGATTATAATTGATATTGGATTATAATTCTTAGATTATCCTGTTGTAATAATGATAATTATTGTCAAGTATCTAATTATTGAAAGGTAAAATATTCATGTTTTTTATAATATAAAGTCAATGTATACAATTCAACGGTCAAGGTTAATTAATAACATTATTATAAGTATAATTTAAGCACCACAAAATTTCAAGAAAAAAATTACGTAGTTACATATTTTTTAAATTTATTATTCTCTACATGAATCTCGCGAAGTTACCCAGAAAATCCCACGCTATTAGGTTATAGGTATCTACTTAAGAAATAATTTTTTATACGCTAAACATATGTACATATATTATAATAAAAAATTACAAAAAGATATACGATACGATATAAAAAAATATACACACAACTTTTCTATAGTAATTTTAGTTTTTTTAGACGACCACTCTTTCTGCGTTTTTTTTGGTACCCACACCCCGCCGCGCCGAATCCGCCCGGGGCGACGGCGGATGAGCGGCGTGTGACCCCATAACCTACCGTATTCCCTCCCCGTCGCCACTGGGCCGACCACTGGTACCGATTCCTTGATATCCGTGGTCAGCCCGGTTTACCCTTTCGTGTACCTCTGACTCCGCGGCAACAAGACAGTGCTGCCGGAGCGTCGCCCTCACGCGGTCAGACTCTGCGGGTGGCGGACCATCCGCGACCCCGGTCTGACCATCCGCGTAATCCCCGGTCTGACCATCCGCGACCCTGGCTAGGGTGAAATCAGGCGCAAGTTGATCACTCTAAAGAACCTTGTGACGCGGGAAACTACAAACATATAATAATTAGCGATACATGAGAGCCAAACTCACAACAATAATTTGTGAACCACATATCGGGTTCGAACACATGATACTCACTTTAGGTGGACTTAGACCACTTTGCCACCTCAGCAGTCTATTATTAATTTATATTAGAACTTATCCCATTACACATGCCCACTAATGTAACTCTTGTAAGCCAACATTCACAATGATCTTCTAAAATAACACGGGGGTTTAATCTCTCAGGAAGTGCATGGCAACGGTTTTAATTGATCTTGGCAACCGCAACAAATTCAAGTAGGAAAAAAAGGAGCGTTTAAATAAATCCACTTTCCTCCTACGCAAAAAGATATGAAGCAAAATTGGCTAATAAGGTAATAAGGTGATGTACAGCGTAGCAGTACGGGACCACGGATACAACAGATTTTGAGAAGCCTATATGTGAACCTTAAAATTGATTGCAATAATAAAGTATTGCAGAAACACTGAAACTCGGATAAAAGATTAGTAAAATTATTTTTATCGAATTTAAATGACTTACATGTCATATAAATTGATAAAAACTTGTCTTGCAGTATCATCGTGCTCTGTCGGTATTTTAGTAGGTACTCGGAATAAATGGAACAATTGATAATAAAATGTTATGCCACATGAGATGGTTCACTGGAAAGTTCCCGAGGTACAGGTAACAATAGCGTGAGTTGTGTGAATAAAACATTGCAACCGCGCATTTGAGTTGTGACGTCAGCTTTATTGCGGCTATTACTAAGTTATATTTGGACATTTCTTAGTTTCATATATCTAGCGAGAAGTTGTGCCCGCCGATTAATAGCTATTCTGTCATCTATGCCGTCGACGCCATTCGAATGACGCAAGACTTCCGTTGTAATACTTTAAACATCAGGCTGATTCTCATTAATAATTTAAACCTGCATTGTTTACAGGAAATTTTGGCAATAACTTATTTTTGGATTAAAAAATTTTAGAAAGAAAACTGCTAATAGAAGTAAAAATATTAATACACATGTTAAAAGAGTAATTGCACCGATTTGAAAGGATGGTCAAGCAAAGAAATCAATACTGATATGAATACCCATTCACTTGTTTTGTTAAGGTGAATTTAATTATTGAATCACAAAAAATATGAATATTTTAGCTACTTCAATGTGGTGACAGCTTAATATAACAATATTTCACTCCTATTACTTTCTCGCTGGCACAAAGAGAAAAGAACAGAAGTAAAATTCTATAAATATCTCAATATAAAAGACATTAGCTCTAATCATCATCCTCGTGCTGCTCTTAATCCAATAACTTGGGGTCGACACAATAAGTACTCCCCTTCCATAGTACGTATAGCAAAGGTAATAGTTTTATGAGCGGCCGAACGCTTGATGTCAACCCTCCTTGGGAATGTAATTGTTGACCAGACTGCATCTGATGAAGTTGTCCCAGATCGATGAAAAGCTATTAGTCATCTTTTACAACACCCACGAACAATGTAGAAATATTCATAGTCGCTATCATACAACACTCGCTCCAATATGAGCAGTCAATAAAAAAAAAGAAAGACAATTTCGCTTGTAAAATTCTTACTATTACTAATACTACATTTATAAAATTTTACAAGATAAATTTGTTATTTCAAGAGGACAGCACAACAGCTTATCTAATTATTTTTAGTCACGTGAGAGAAACACGTGGTTCTGAAGGTCAACACCATAGGTTAATAATTAAGTACCAACGAATATGTCAAAATGATTCTGATACGAATTTAATTATATTCATATTAATGCACTTTTAAAATGATCAGCGTGACAAAATACAACGTGACCGACCAAGAATTGATAGCCGATTACACACTATTATTAATTAAAGAAAGGTTAATAAATACTGCGATGGTATGTATTTTTCCACCAAGACCCCATGTCACGTGATCTGATAAATGCTTTAGAATAAAACTTATCACTTGTTTCGAATATTTAAATAAAACGTATCTATTTCGTAACGCCAATTCGCGTGGCGTAACATGCGTGACATGGTACACACACACACACCTTTTTATGATGGACTTGCCTCCGATGTAGTGCCATGGCTTTTTTGGATACCTAATTTAGTATAATGAAAGATCACTATGTATGGAGTATGCCATAGATATAGCTTCTAGTAGCGCGGAACGGTATGGCGGTTTGAAGGACTAGATACTTGAAAAAGGTCAAGCGTTTATAACTTCCTAACTGAAAGAGAGACGTGGTAACATTTGCATAATCTGTGTTTCTACCTTTATACATTTAATATATTCGCCGAGGCTTTTTAATCCTGATCGTATTAATGTCAGTTCTGAATCTATAATTTTAGTCTATATTTTCATGAACGAAGTACGCGAATTTTCATTCCATTGTGGAGAAGGCTTGAGCCCAGTAGTTGGAGGTAAATAGCTGTGATGAAGGCGTAAATAATTATCCTTTTCCGGCATATATTTCTTGTACATAAGTGTAGTCTTCGAAATAGACGTCTTCGATAAAGGCTGTATGTCTATGCAGCGTTAACTTGTCGTCAGTGGTCGGCCCGACGGAATACCCCTAATTGGGGTACCCTCCCATCGACCGACGTCCCCCCCTCGGGGAGGACGTCGGTCTTTCCTCACGCGGTCGGCCTCTCGGCGGATGACGGACTAATCCCCGGTCACGTCACCCGCGGCCTCGGCTAGGGCGGCATGAGGCGCAGATAGTTGCGCCTGCGGCGCCCCAGTCGCCGGCGGCGGATCTCCTCATCGAGGCTGCGCTCCTCGCGCAGGCGATCCGCCGCCTCCTTCCGCGAGATCACCGTCTCGCAGAAGGCTGCGACCGCGTCCCAATTCCCGACGCTATCGACCATCGCCCTAGCGATAGCCGGCAGCGTCAGGTCCGTACCGATGATTGCAACGAGTTCACAGCGCTGCACTGCCCAAGCCCCGCAGGCCTCGAGCGTATGGCGTGCCGTGTCCTCGTCGCAATCGCAGTGGTGGCAGGACGGTGTACTCTCCCTCCTAACGACCTTGTGCAGGTATTTGGCGAAGCACCCATGCCCCGTCAAAACCTGCACCAGTTGGAAGGAGAGCACCCCGTGCCGCCTTTCCAACCACTGCATCAGCACCGGCCGGAAGGCCTCCACGGTTCGCACCCCGAACCGAGGCTTCTCCAGCCGGACTGCCCAACGGGCGATGACGTCTCGGCGGGCGTCGACGCGCCAGGCGGTGAGATCCCTTAACGAGACCGCACCGCCCTCCGCTCGCACCCCCGTCACCCGCCGATATAGTCCGGCGAGCATCTCCGCCTCCAGGTCCCACGGGGGAGTCCCGGCCAATAGGCATGCTGCCTCCGTCGCCACCGTGCGGTATCCGCGGATGGCCCTAACCGCCATGACCCTCTGTGGTCGCCACAGAAGGGCCCTAAGTCGGACAAAATTCTCTCGATTAGGCTGTAAATGGAGTTCATTTATTATTTCATAATTAATCCTGAATAATTAAAACTGAGAAATCAGTACGTTATAGTTACTAAGTAAAAATTATGAAGAGATATTAATAAAATTATTCTTATAAATTATTATCCTTGCAACGGCTACCTTCTCGGAACAATGGCCGCCTTGTCAATATCTTTTTAATATATCGTTGGCCATTAACACAAATCACGTAACAGTAAAAAAAACTAAGTAAATTAATTTGATATAATGGTATAATAAATTTTATTTATGTATAAGATAAACATTGGAGACAAAGGTATCAGAGGTCTACATGATCTTCCTGGTCTGTCAAAGAAAGTGATTGAAGTAAATGATGATAAGGACGTTATCTTCATTTAGTTCAATCACTTTCTTTACTATAAGCACTTAGTGTTACAGTAAACAGTAACCATATAATAAAGTGAAAATTTAATTACTCTTATTGTTAGGAATATTGATTATATAGAAAAACGTCGTAAAGAAGTCGCAAATTCTGGCTGAATTGTTGTCGAATATTTACAAGATTGTATATAGACTCGAGGCTCTTTCACAATGGGAGGGAAATTGATCAACTACACCTCGTTGGTCAGACGTACCAACGTACAGGGTTTTATTTAAAATTTTCTTTCATGTAACATATAATCGTAATCTATTAAAGTTTTTATTAGATAAAAGTGAGTACTCAAAAACAAAAAATATTTTTCTGGGAACAAACGTTTATTTATATAGTTAATTTTGAAAAATTTACCATACATTAAGAGCGTTATCGGTAATCGGCACTTCTCGCATTTTTGGTTTTTTGCTACGGTTCGATATCGACGCACACTAATGCACTACACACACGCGAGTTCATAGAATGACCAGTTTTGAGCCTTGGCGCTTATAATAATCAATCTCTAATATATTCTTCGGAGAAGTAGATTTTCAAAAATCAACATGATGTAAATTTTAAAATTTTTAATTAAAAACCAAATCTCATAACAGTAAAACGGTTAAAATTGTATTTTTAATATGCAAAGTACAGGAAATAGTAAAATATAGGCACAGAGTGTAACTTACAACCAGACCCTCAGACGTGTGGGTCGGGGATTTCCATGATTTTTGGTGGGGTGGTAGAGGGGGCACGAGGGTATCACAACTATCAAATATTAGGGTCAACTGGGCCCTCGTTAAAAAGATTTTAAGGGTCAAAGTTGGATGGGTAATTTATGTACTAGAAAAATTCAAAGTCGAATCGCCATCAAGCGGTAATCTCGTGGTAACGTGCTCGCCGGCGGGAACTCTGGTCTCGGGTTCGAGACTCAACAACTTATTTTTTTTAAATTATCACATTAATGTGTAATAATTTTAAGAAAATAAAAAAACCCCAATCGACGTCGGTCGCCGTCACACGGTCAGGCTCTCTGCGGGTGACACACTAAAGTCCCCGGTCCGGTCACCCGCGGACTCGCCTAGGGCGGCGTGAGGCGCGGATACTCGTATCTGCGCCGCCCGAGTCGCCGGTGGCGGAACGTGTGACCAAAGATTGATCATACACGAGCCGGCTTCTGCTTTCGTGAGATGACAGCCTCACAGAAGGCGGTGACCGCGTTCCAGTTCCTGACGCTGCTGAGCATCTCCCTAGTGATGGTCGGCAGGGTCCGGTCGGCACCGGTGATTGCAACGAGTTCACGGCGCTTCTCTGCCCACGAGGCACACACCTCGAGCCTGTGCTGCGCCGTGCTCACGTCGCAATAGTAGAGGTGGCAGGATGGTGTGCTCTCCCTCCTAACGAGCTTGCGCAGGTACTTGGCTATCGTGACCCATCTTGGCATACCTGCACCAGTCGGAAGGAATGTACCCCGTGCTGCCGACCCAACCACCCCATCAGCACCAGCTGAAAGGACTCGACGGTCCTGATACCGTATTGAGGCTTCTCCAGTCCGATTGCCCAACGAGCAATGGCGTCTCGGCGGGCGTCGACCCGCCAGGCGGCAATCACCTTGATTGAGGCTATATGTGGCTCGCGTCTCTGATACTCGCAGGTAAAGCTCGGCGAGTACCTCCGCCTGCAGGTCCCACCGCAGAGTTCCGGCAAAGAGGCACGCTGCCTCCGTGGCTGCCGTGCAGTAGTCGAGTATGGCCCTAGTCCCTATGGCCATGGATGTCTAACAAGTCCAGTCAGAGATTTAAATCTACCCACTACAGAAATTAGTTATTAAATTTTGATCCACACTTTACTACATATTTATTGCTAGTACAAGAAGAAAATGATTCTCTATGAAAAAATTATATTGTGTATGGTTAGTATTATTAAACATTAAATTTGAGTTAGCTGATAATCTTCAGAAGATGAGGCTGCATAAATGTTCCGTTCAGATTTTTGATGTGAAATATCTATAGGCGGGGTGAACCTGATCGTCGCGTGGCATTAAAAGCGGCGTTAACGCCACGCTTTGCGGTAACGACTTCAAAATCATTTTGATGTTTCACATCTGCCAGGCGTCCTGAGTGACGGCTCACTTCTCTTTTCGTTTACTCTTTTGAAACTATAAGTACCTTACAGTTTTGTCGTGTGTTCTCAAAGTCCGACTTTACACCACCTGCCTACGGCCTATCATGACCTATGCCAGCGTGGTGTTCGCGCACGTAAAGCCACACAGGATCCACAGGCTACAGACACTACAAAATCATTACATGCGCCGAGCTACGGGAGCACCGTGGTTCATACGAAACGTCGATCTCCACATCGACCTCGAACTGCCGACCATCAAGCAGTTTATGAAACGGTGCTCTCAGAGCTACTTTGACTCTGCCATGACACACCCCAACCAACTAGTGGTTGGGGCGGCTTCCTATAGACCCTCCAAAATCTCATCCATCCGACGTCCTCAACGAAGAGGACGACAATATCACACTCGCTCAACAAAGAGCCTACACGGCCCGCGAGGCCTTAACAAATAAATATCCACGGTTCCGCCCTCGCCGTAGAGGTGCGAAACCGCGCCGCGCAAAAATCACGACTAAAAACGTAAAAAGATTCTATATTATTCTTTATAGAGATCGCATGAAAGTAATTAAAAGAATTAGGTAGTAATAAATACTTAGGAATCAAAACCGATCAGTCGCAGTATACACTGAAGTTCGTATTGTCGTCTTTTACGCTGTGAGCGGAGCGCTCGAGCGACGTGACCCTGCTCCGTTGAGCGCCAAGGCGCGACTGGCTTACGAACAATTATGCCGTTCAATTTATAGTAATATTTAAAATTTAATTACGAGGGTGACTATTCGTATTTCAGTTTGGTTTTTTTTTTACTGCTTCTACAATAGTCGAACAAATAGTGGATATTTTTTTAAATATTCCAAGATTAGTATTATTCACAAAATTAAATGTTTTACAGGAGCCATTTTCGTCAAATTAATCTTAAGGAAATATTTTTTTTTTAGTTTTAAAAGGAAGAAATCTTGAATTTCATTTTATACATACCCAAGAACAGTAATTTTCCTAACATCTACAATTTTTTTCGAGCTGCCACGACTTATCGTTTATTCGTACCTGAACTTCAAAACTCAGCGTTTTCGTAAAATCTCATTAACTTAAGTTCAAAATACCCTTGCCTTTTAATAAAATAGTTACAATATTGAGTTATAATTCTGTACAAGCACAATATAAAGATGTGTTTAATGTAGTGGTTATATAAATTTTTAGTAAGCTATTATGATGAACGAGTAACCAGTCCTCAAAAAACCACATTTTTGGGTTTACGGCCGCTTATTACCGATAACGCTCTTAATAGGTAACTTCTTAATGCGCAACATAAATAAATACATAATAAATGTACATAGGTACTACGACAAAAATATGGAAATGCTTAGACAACATACTTATTTAAATACAGACGTCATAACGACGCACATAAGCTATACGGAACTGCTTCTGAACCAGTATAACAGTTGTTTTGATTTAAAGGATAAACTAATCTGTTATTTTTGATATAGATATTCTCACAAATGAACAGTATTCTTCGAAGCGGGGAACTTTTGCAAAATTACAATCATAAGAACCTAAACCGTCAATTGGACGTAAAAAACTACAATATTATGTAAATAATGCTCCACCTGTAATTTCAAGAAATTTATTTCTATATTTATTTATTACTTACTACTAGGAATGAATACAAACATGCCCGGCTGGTATTCTCCATAACTGCAGCGATTAATACATTTAGAGAAGAACAGATAATAGATCGATAAATAGGTTGGGTCACTCTCATTAATATTCATTAAATACCGTAAAATATACTTGCTTCCGTATGGGGACGGAATAAGTATAGACACATTGTACGGCTACTGCTTTCCTTCCAGTGCGTGTTAGTAAAATACTAAAAGGCGCAGGCTGAGTACATCATTGCAAGAGAAACAAAAACTAGAAATAAACCATAAGGTAAAACGTTTGACTAAAACGGTATATGCCAATTTCTCCATTTTGTTGAGACGGCTCGTACCCAACAATAGAACGATTTATGTACGGAGAAGAACTGTGCGGTATTTTTTTTACAATATCATGAAGTTTTCACATTATCACATTCTTGTTACCAAATAAAACATAAGTACAATTGAAAAACACGTCAAGGTCAAAAGCAAATTGAAAAACAAAACCTATTTTTCTTGTAAACATTTTTTTTAAAATGTATAAATACCGCCGCCACTAAGGAATAAATCGTAATTATTTCAAATCCACCTCTTTAACTGAATGAATGGTATGCAGAAGTAATAATTTGGCAATAAATGTAAGTCTTACTAGCTGGCGTTAGTTCAATAGAACATTGCCCTCCGCATATGTGACGCTACCTGTCAATTACATAATGCGCTCGATAAATTTCAGAACACGCTTCATTTACAATACTGAATTTACATAGGTTCACTTCAAAGTTTATAAGGTTTTTGTCCCATATATTAGTCAATCTTATTTGAAAATGAGTAGCCGACTTAAAAGGCTTGGCACTATAAATAAAAAAATTGAATACGTTGAAATTAATAACAGAGCCTTAATGCGTTAGTTAGTCTATAACTGATATAGAAATGTTTTGCATAGTATATGAACAGATAATTATACATATCCAGATCGAATAGAATTTTAGATTATTACTACTAGATAATCTACACTAGATAAATCTAGTGTCCTAGTTGAGGTTATCTACCTTGGACAATTTCATTTACATTGACCCATAACATCTGCAGGAATGACATATTACCAAATTAACTAATCCAGTATCGAAATATCCTAAACAACTAAAAATAATTGATGCATGTGACAGCTTTTTTTAAATTAACTCTCAGATTCTCACGTGATAAAATCAGCATTAACGTGGGCGACGCTGTAAGATATATCTACCCAGTTATACTCTTAAGTCTGTTCTTGAGACAGTCCGAACGTCAAATTGATGCCAATGTGCCTATGTCTATATGACCTAGCACTTTACAGTGAATCGCTTAGAATTAATAAGAACCAAAATAAGGAGAATCGTCTCTAAACTGATTATTTTGCAAGTTCACACGTTTTCGCAAACTGCGTTAATTGAATTGAGAAATTATGAGTGGGCGGCTCTTATATAGGGTGTATCAGGTTATGGGGCAACTGTCAAACGGGAGATAGGCAAAGGTGGTAGGAACCCATAAAAAAATTTGTAGGAAAAATATCGATTCGTTAATGAATTAGAGACATGTAAAGTTTTCAATTTTGTCATCACTTTTTCGTGTAAATCTAATTGAAATGTATAAAGTCAATGATACTTAATCTGCAATATATTCATACTTTATTAAATGTTCATTAGAAATTGAAAAAATAAATGATAACGCTCGCATTAGCAAAACAAATTGTTCGTTTTAAATCAGCTGATCGCCGATGACCGTCGCCGAGTCGCGTTTTTACCTACGCTACCATTGAAGCGTTGCGTAATTCCTACCTATTCATACTGTCGAAGCTTTACATGCCTACATATATCCTGTCGGTACAGTGTACATGCCTACATAAAACGCAACATTTAAGGCATAGACTGTTTAACACACATTTTTTTAAATAACTATAACTTTTATGTTATATTGTTTTTTGTGTAATATACATTTTAATTACGATCTATGACCAGTAAACTACAACATACTCGAACAGTTGCCCCATAACCTGATACAGCCTGTATTTAGCTAACAACAGTTGAAAACTAAACGTAGAAGTTAATAGTAATTTATAACTATGTTCACCTCGATTTCACATTGGTAATTATAATAATAATATTACGTACTTAGTATAGTTAAGTTTGTGCTTGCATGCGGATCAAATGAATATGAGTGGATTGATCTCATTTATGCTGATAAGTTTATGTATTTTTACGATAAAAATATGTATAGGGCAAACAAAGTTGCATAACATCTTTATTTAAAATAAGCCTTTAACACATTTTGAGAAAAGTAAGTAACACATTTTGAGAAAAGTAAGTATTTCATTTCTATTGAAAGTTATAACAATCAGTTTGAAAATTCACACTTTACCCGTCCACACAGATATAAATTCTGTTTTCCCTGTTTCACGACTACCTATATTATATTGCATAGCTAATCTAAACTATTAGGGGAGAACAGGGTAATGGGCGCCTACTAAGGGATATTTAAAAAAAACACATATTAGTAAACATTCTCATAATCTTTGATTAGACATTGTAACATTATTTATTAAAGTATATTTTAGTCATAGTTATAATCAATTACAGCCTTGTATTAATGTACAATAACGATTTTAAAAATAGTCACTCGCTCTCATTACCCGACACCTGAGGGTAATGAGAGCCCATTTAATTTTCATATATGTAATGGCAGACATACCACTTGATCATCATCATCACAGCTTATATACGTCCCACTGCTGGACTCAAACCCACAACGGGAGGGAATGTGTGTGGTGTGTGTACCACAATAATAATAGTTAAAGATAATTTTATAAATCAAAAATCTTTTAGTAAGACAAAGTAAGCCGCATCTAAAATTAAAAATCAATATTAATTTAGCATCATGTCCCCTGAGTTTTCTTGCCGGATCTTTCTCAGTGTGGCCGCGTTCCGATTCGACTAACAAAACTAATATACTATCCGGTTCGGATAGTATATTAGTTTTGTTAGTTTTAAATCAACTGTAACAATAATTGCTACAAATTTAATAATTAATAATTACTAACCATAAACAATATAATTTTTTCATATAGAATCATTTTCTTCTTACACTGGCAATAAATTTGTACTAAAATGTGGGTCACAATTTAATAAATTTATAACTAATTTTCTGTATCGGGTAGATAATTATAAATGTCTGTAATAACGATTACTTGTTGGACGTGAGACACCTTAGTCCGCCCGTGACCATGAATGCTGCAAAGTGTTCGAAACGTCGGGCAATCATAAATCAAATTCAAACGCGATATAATCCGTAAAAGTAGTTTTATTTATATCTACCTGTTTATCATATCTTATTAATATAATTAAAAAAATATTAACAAATGTCTAGGCACGTCCTTCAACTAAAAGAATCGAGTATTTAAATATAATACTGATAAAACAGATTATAAAATCAGGAACTGTAAGTAATTCGATAAATTACCATAATCTTAAAAATAATAAAAATTGATAGTACATTTAAACGTGATACGAGAGATACCTGTGTTACGGAATTTCATTGATATGACTAATCATGATAAATCATGACATGGATATCTATGAACATTGTATTTGTTATGCTTAATAGTAACGCCTAATAATAGTAACGCTTTTAGGTGGTTCATTTATTTTTGTCTACGATACCTGAAGTTTTCACCAATTTAAACATAGTCGTTATGAATTAATCATTGATGTTGTGTCATAGACTGCTTTGGGTATTATCTAAAATGTAGTGTCGTTAGTGAAATCGGTCAACAGCCTCATAGAAAATATACTACTAATCATTAAAAACACTTTATTACATTACAACTAGAGATGTGCCGACTATCCGGCTAGTATCGTAGTCGGCGATTATTCGGCAAAGAGTGCCGACTATCCGGTTTCTTATTTTGTATGTTTCTCAATAAAATGTATATAGGAGGCATTAGATTTAACACGGTTCCTCATATGTTTTTTCCTGACCACCATGACAAAATTATCATATGACATCAATTACACTTCACTTTCACCATTGTCCAATGGCCAAAGAAATCCATACCCAAGACTTTCTTTTTGACATGATTAAATTTTGATTAAGCTCTACAATGTTAATGAACAATAACAAATATTACAGCCCCATAACCCATTGCATTTCCTCCCTATTAACATTAGACCCATCTTTACAGAATCCTTGGAGTCCGTGGAGACAGTGCGCTTTGTGCGCGAATCAGCTGTAGGTAAACGAGTCGTCACGGGAATTTCCGAATATCCCAGAAACCATGATCGGCTGGGCCGACTAATCCGCCGATTAGTCGGCCTCTTTACAACCGACTAATCGGCTAGTCAGCCATAAGTATAGCCATAAGTAATATATTTATCATTATTTTTCAATGAAACTCAAATATAGGTATATATAAAAAATTAAATATTATTTATTTTATATCTATAGAATGTTTGTGTGGTGTCTGTGTATTTTTTTTTCGTTCTGACAGGGGCGACGACAAGTCGGTGTGTGGACCCATAACCCCCCCATATTTCCTACCTATCGCCATTGGGCCCACTACTGATGTCAGTTCCTTGGCATGCGTGCCTAGCCGGATGGGTCACCTATTCCAGTACCATCCTCCGTCAACGCCCACAACTAACAGTGTTGCTGGGGCGTCGTTCTCGGACAATCGGCCTATGATTACCCGCGTGAACTATCTGCGATGTAATCGATTAGTACCCAAACAAATGTAACTGTCCCATAAGGTTAATACTACAAATACAAATAATAAAGGTTTGCATGTAGATAGGTAAGCCACGACCACATCAAGCAATTATAGCGCCGGTTACGGTGATTAGAATTGTGGTTAGACTGAGTGACGCGTACCATCCGTGCAAATAAGTATATCTCAACAAATAAAATTGAAATGACTGTTCATTTCATAATCTCGGCTCATATACTTACATTCCACTGTTGTGTTCAAGCCTACTCTACAATAGGAGGGCAATTGACCATACTATACCATGCTGATCAGACGGGTTGGTATAGGGTTTTATTTATATATATTCGAGTTTATCTTCTCTTGCATAGATGTTACAATATGCGTATTATATCCCTTAATCGTTTTTTACGACATCTACGGGCAAGAATTATATTCTTACTCTGTTATCACACGGACATGTGATTGTTAATAATGTTAAAATAATTGGTTTTGTCATGCTGATACGGTTATTTGCATGATACCTGTTACTGTTATGATGTTACATACCCATCCCTACTCTATGGTGTCATAGAGGGACATTCTAATGATTATAATTTACTAGCTGACCCAACAGACGTTGTTCTGTTCAAATAAAATAAAGCGCCACCTACCGGGTCTAATGGTGAATCTAAACCATTCTCGAATCCCCTTGAACACACAAAAAATTTCATCAACATCGGTCTAGCCGTTTAGGAGTTCAGTTGTATACACAAGTACACAAGGAATTTATATATTACTAGCAACCCGCCCTCCCTTCGGTTTCAGTCGTCTTTCCTGCGTAGTTCCCGTTCCCGTGGGAATACCGGGACAAAATAGCCTAGTTTATTCCCTGATATTATAGCTTTTCATTGGTGAAAGAATTTTTGAAATCGGTCCAGCCGTTTTGAAGATTACCCGGAACAAACAGACAGACAAAAAAAATATAAAGTGTATTTTAGGCATATGTATAGTGCAAATAACCGTGGGAGCATGAAAAAAGTCCATTATTTTGACATTACAAACAGACACTCCAATTTTATTTATTGGTATAGATATCAAGATAATATAATTAACGTTAACGCTTAGTAGTATCGAGTTACAGTTAAGAAGAAAAATATTATATACTAGCAACCCGCCCTCGCTTCGCTTCGGTTTCAGTCGCTTTACCCGCGGCGTAGTTCCCGTTCCTGTGGGAATACCGGGATAAAATATAGCTTATGTTACTCCCTGATATTATAGCTTTCCATTGGTGAAAGAATTTTTGAAATCGGTTCGGTAGTTTAAGCGTGAAAGCGTTACAAACAAACATCCTTACTTTCGCATTTATAATATTAGTATGGATACATATACAGCTTACTCGCGCATCTTTGCGCATGTAAATTCATATTGTGTGTATTTTTTTACCTAATTGGCGTACTACGATTACAATTTTACAGGATAATAGTGTTTGTTTTAAATAAAAGAATCGATAACAGTACTTATTTTGATAAGAATTAGATTATAAGATATGCACTTACAATGCAGTATCCAATTTGAATAAATATGTTGTTGAAGTAGAAAATGTCCCTAACCCTTACTTTCTCGTGGGAGTTGCGAAAATTGGCTGTGGTACTAGGTGAACGGGCAGCAGTCATAACATCAACGGCAAACGCCAATGGCGATTACGCTATTACCCTAGCTTGTTTAACTTGCGCCTCAATCCTATATTAAACAGTCGTCTAGAAGCTGATGGATAATCTATTATCATAAATTCTTTCAGGATGTGACAAAATTTTTTTACGTTAAGAGGGTACATTTGCGTAACTGTCACTGTCTTCTGTCAGAACGGGACACTTGCAGAAATTGGTTGAAATATTAAAATTATTAAAAGTAAAAAAAAAACAAGAACGCGCGAAGACTTGCAGAAATTGGTATAAAATGGATTTGAAAACAGAAAAAAAAAACAGTAACATCCCAATCAGTATAACAAATGATCATACTCGTATATGCTTAGCAAATAAGGGAAATTTTTAATGGCTACCACAGACCCGTTTGAAATGGAACGTATCACCTTAGTTTAGTAGTTTATGCATGGAAGAGTAACGAACATCCCAGTACTCTTTCGCAATTATAATGTAAAGTAGCATTTAGCAATTTAAAATATTAGTAGGAAGTGTGTTCCACTTTACCAGTACCTAATTAGTTAAGTACATAAAACAAGTTAATCAGGTTTTTGTTACGTCGCTATTCGAGGGTCAGTACTTCAAGTGCATGATCGCCATTACATGACGTGGTATTAGATAACTAGATAGCTACAAAGGTCAGGATGTAGCAACACATTTCATTCATGATAAAAGAAGGTAATAGACATCCTAATAGTATAAAATACACAGTTTGGCTCAAGTCTTGAATTCGGATAAAATGAGATGCACCTGGTAATAGCGACGAATAATCACTTTATTTTGACACAATGTACTTTTTTTCTAACTTTATTAACCCACTAGCAACTCGCCTTTGCTTTGCTTCGGTTTCAGTCGTTTTACCCGCGTAGTTCCCGTTACCGTGGGAATACCGGGATAGAATATGACCTATGTTACTCCCTGATATTATAGCTTTCCATTGGTGAAAGAATATTTGAAATTGGTTCGGTGGTTTAAGCGTGAAAGCGTAACAAAAAAACAAACTTACATTCGCATTTATAATATTAGTAAGGATGTATCAATTTTCGTAAAAAAAGATGGCAACCCGAGTGACGCGGTATACCGAGCATCAGAATATTCTTTGGACAAACCTACCTAATATTTCAGGAAAGAAGAACTGGAGTTGAATTATGTCCGAAGTTGAGAACTCATCATTTGTCATATGCACTGCTAAGGACATGTTCCTGTTGTTTTTTAGGTTGTACGCCCATAACTATACCTATTCCCACAAGCATCGTTGTGACACAAAAAGAAACAGGACAGTTACTCAAGTGTCTTTCTTTATGTAAAAAACAAAATCACATTAGGTATAACTAGGAGAATAGGGAGAAGGACTCTCCTGAGAAATTTGAAAACGTTAACTACGATTGTGAACGCGGCTACCAAGCGTGGCTAATCCCCTCTTGAGACGCCCTCAATTGGTCTAGGCAAGAAACAGGGGATGGATTAGTAAGAGTTAAGATTCGCAATAAAATCAAAACACATAGATTTGATATTTAGTGATGTAACTGCCCATCGGTCAATATTATCGTCATTAAATAGGCATTTGACAACATCTCACGCTCTTGAACTTGTGACAGATGAGCACGCTATCCATACATTTAACGCCCATTAGAAAATAACTATGATTGATAGGTATTGATTATTCTGCAATGGATCGGATTGACAGCAGTCAAATTGACGCCTGATAACCCGGAGTGCGAACTTTGTCATTTTTTAGTAACTTATGAAAACGACAAAGAGTTTTTACATCAACCTAGGACAACTGTATCTGATGTTGTCAGGTCAACAACATTCCCAAAGAGGGTTGACGTTAAACAGGCGACAGTTCATAAAACTATTGCCAAAACATTTGTAATCTATACAAATAAATAAAATTGAAGTGGCTATTTGTAATGTCAATATAATACGTTTTTTTCTTGCCCATACGGTTATTTACACGATACGTATGCCTAAAAACCAATTAAAAAAAAAAAGAGTGTGCGCTTAAGACCGCACGACAGAAGTGAAAACTTCATTGGCCAATCCCAATCAATTAAAGAATAATAATTGTAGTGTTTCAAAATAAAAAAGTTAGGTTAACTTTTAATTATATTACACATACATACATTTATATATACGCATATAATATAAACATGAGGTGCCTTACCTATACGATCGAATCCCTTTATATAATATCAATAACAATAATTATGATTTGTGTAACGGTTATTGTTTATAATTATTTTTTCAAAGTGTATTATTTTTCAATATTACCAAACCGCTAAATACACACACTAACCTCACAATGTAAAACAGATAGTTGTTAAAATAATAATTATCATTACGTATCAATTATAATTATTAATTTAATAAAGACAATTAAGACGTAAGAATTGATCATACGAAATACAGCGATACAACTGCGAAGAGCAGCTGACTGTATCTTTCTCGCTCGGGTACACTCGGCGGTCCCGAGTTCACCCGATCGAGCGTTTCACCTCAGAGCATGACGGATCAGCCTAACTTACTACCCACGAAAAAATCTGTGTGCGGTGCGCCTAAAGAAGTTTTCACTTCAAAAATTGTCGCTCTATTTGTTGGCTGTCTAATGGCTGGACTGACTTTAATGTTTTTCTACCAGGTACCTATAAGAATATTATGTAGGCTATTTTTCCTCTTAAGGATCCCCTATAAAATTTTGCTCAGTGGGGGAATTTAATCGGACGCCTCATGGACTGCAATCGTATATCGTAATATTTTAGAAAATATTGGTGATTTAAAATGCGGGAGCAGGGCGATTGCAACCGAAGCGTAGCGAAGGCGGATTGCTAGCATGCACTATGAAGGGTGGGTTATGGCCCCGCGCGCCGTCCTTTCATCGCCCCGGACGGACTGGACCGCGCGTGCGCTTATAGCCCATCCAAAAAAAAAAAAAAAAAATCATGCACCATGAAGAAGAGTTCATATTAAGTCGACCCAAAAAAAATGGGATAAGAGATGGATGATGTTGATGATAATGCACAGTTGACTTTAAGTTAATATTGTTGGTTTGAGCAGCATTTTTAATTACCTATATTGACATAGGAAAAGGCAATTTAAATATTAAAAAAAATTAAATAACAGCCAACTTCTCTTGCGGTTATTCTCTTTCACCAAAGAAAAACAAACAAAAAAATTTGGAGAGTAAAAAATAAATTGTGCCTAAAAATACATACATAAATATTATGTAAATATTTTAAGTAGATGTGTTACTTATTTAAAATTAATAACAATTCTAAGATATTATTATTTTGAATAAATATTGTTTAAAGTAAAATCGTAAAAGTAAATTGCAAATAGATGTATTTTTTTATTATTATAATAAAGCAGTGTTTAGAAAAGTGACTACTGGATTTCTCACAATCAATTTTATTACAATCCTTCAAATAAGTAGGTATTAAAAGATTATTAATCGTCAATGGGGAAAAAAGTTAATTAAAAGTTCTACTAACTTAATCTTCCTAGTAGTCAATTAAAACTGCAATCGCGTTTTATTAACTGATTAGATTACATTTTCTTTAACATCATGGTGTTTTTAGGTATGATGGCATCGTTGCCTGACTTGCCTGTGTCAATCGATCATAGCATGGCGTACGTGACTTAGGGCACGTTACATTTAGTTTGGCTTCATCTTTCAAGCTTTTGTTGTTGCTAAGCGTTCAATTACGTCCGGTCAATGGCAAGAGGCCTTTCAGTGATAAAATTGATTGCTATGTTTTAAAGAAGGCATAGCTCAGTGGTTCTACAGAATAACTAGAGTAATAGTTTCACAAGGTTTCAAGTTCGAACTTTATATTATATCTTGCTTTAAGGTGAAAGAAAGTATCGTCAATTACTAGAAATGATAAGTGTTCTATATAGCATCTAATTGTAAAGCTCTTGAAAATATAATAATGGTAGGGTCGTGAACTCAATAATTCTGACTTCTGACATCCGATTTTTTTTGTATATGTATAGCTGTTAGCTGCAGATGTCTTTCCCAGCTTAACTCGGAGTGTGGGTGAGCGCTGAGGGTCCTCAACTCAAGCCTGAAATTCGATCAAAAAAAAACCTAAAAAGCTTGATCGAATGTCAGATTAGATATATTTGGCTTAAAATCGTCAACTGTAGGTCTCGTTATGATAATATTGATATTCAATGACATTTTTTTTTGGGTATGGGTTACGGTCGGCGCACTCCTCGCACCACTCCGTCCGGGGCGACAGAAGGGCGTAAGCACGCACACTCGGAACCCACCCGCGTGACACGACGTCTTCGTCGTTGGGTCGACAACCGGAGCAGGGTGACTTGACGTAAGTTGTCGGGCCGACGGAATACTCCTTGAGGATTACCCTTCCATCAACCGACGTCCCCCCCTCGGGGACGACGTCGGTCTTTCCTCACGCGGTCGGCCTCTCGGCGGGTGACGGACTAATCCCCGGTCACGTCATCCGCGGCCTCGGCTAGGGCGGCATGAGGCGCAGGTAGTTGCGCCTACGCCGCCCCAGTCGCCGGCGGCGGATCTCCTCATCGAGGCTGGAGAAGATCTCATTACTATTATATAAGAAGGTAAATAGCAAGAACTCAGCTTCGATTATGACACAGGCGCACGTAGCTAGTGACAATGCGCAACGTTGCACAAAGGATTCGGACCCTCACACGTATCCCATATTATAATTTGGTATGAGGTTCCGTAAAATAAAAAAAATATTTGGATAGAGTTCTGTAAAATAAAAGATATTTGGATGGTGTTCTTTGAACTGTGATCTTTAAAGTTTAGGCACCCCTGTTCTAGATAATCGCCTTCACGGCCTAATTTTTTTTATCATCTGAACTTATATAGGTTCCACTGTTGGATTTGAACCTCATTTATAATAACATGGAAATTGACTTGACGTAAGTAGTCGGGCCGACGGAATACTCCTTGAGGAGTACCCTTCCATCAACCGACGTCCCCCCCTCGGGGACGACGTCGGTCTTTCCTCACGCGGTCGGCCTCTCCGCGGGTGACGGACTAAATCCCCGGTCCAGTCACCCGCGGCCTCGGCTAGGGCGGCATCATTCAATGACATATGATTGATTTTGAAATGCTATCTCAGTACAACTTGCAATAATCACAAATAATAAAGATTACTGTCCCTCGTTATAACATTTGCCAAGATTTTTTTTTTTATGATTACGTAAACATGTAATTTCGCAAATTGTTGCTGTACGCGGCCTTAATATTGCTAACAACTTGTCTATGGTCTAAGTAATCGGCATTGCGTGGTCTGCTGTTCGACGAGTACCTACCTTGAAAAATATTGTTTATTTACTTTGTTAATGTATATTGCAACTAAATATAAAAAAAGTTACATACACACACAACGAATACAAATCTTCGATGAATTTTTATTTGTCTCAGGTAAATACGATATCATAAAAAATGTTCGCCCTTTGCAATTGACATTGTAATCTTGGTTAATGTTTGTGCTAATGTTGATGATTTATGTGTAAGTATGTAATTTAAATTGACCATTAAATTAGCCTTATGGTAAATGTTAATGAAACCTAGCAAACGTCACCTATGGTATCGATTTTCATTGGAAGGTTGACCTTTTCAGAACCAACGGCGCGGTATCCTGCGGGCAACACCCGAACTCACGTATTGTAATATCTTTTATTGTCGTGATATATTACACCTTTTTTCGCTAAAGTTAAACAACTATATGTATAATATACTTATCTATACCAATAAATAAAATCGGAGTGTCTGTTTGTAATGTCAAAATAATAGGCCCTTTTCATGCTCACATGGTTATTTGCACTATACATATGCCTAAAAATCACTTTATATTTTTTTTGTCTGTCTGTCTCTCTGTCTGTCTATCTGTTTGTTCCGGGTAATCTTCAAAACGGCCGGACCGATTTCATAAATCTTTCACCAATGGAAAGCTATAATATCAGGGAGTAAACTAGGTTATATTTTATCCCGGTATTTCCACGGGAACGGAAACTACGGGTATAAGGCGACAGAAACCGAAGCGAAGCGAGAGCGGGTTGCTAGTTTTATCTATACCAATAAATAAAATTGGAGTGTCTGTTTGTAATCTATACCAATAAATAAAATTGGAGTGTCTGTTTGTAATGTCAAAATAATAGGCTTTTTTCATGCTCACACGGTTATTTGCACGACACCTATGCCAAAAATAGCAATTAAAAAATTTTTGTCTGTCTGTCTGTTTGTTCCGGGTAATCTTCAAAACGGCTGGACCGATTTCAAAAATTCTTTCACCAATGGAAAGCTATAATATCAGGGCGTAAACTAGGCTATATTTTAACCCGGTATTCCCACGGGAACGGGAACTACGCGGGTAATACGACTATAACCTATAACTGAAGCGAAGCGAGGGCGGATTGCTAGTGTCAAAATAATAGGCTTTTTTCATGCTCACACGGTTATTTGCACGACACCTATGCCTAAAATAGCAATTAAAAAATTTTTGTCTGTCTGTCTGTCTGTTTGTTCCGGGTAATCTTCAAAACGGCTGGACCTATTTTAAAAATTCTTTCACCAATGGAAAGCTATAATATCAGGGCGTAAACTATGCTATATTTTATCCCGGTATTCCCACGGGAACGGGAACTACGTGGGTAAAACGACTATAACCTATAACCGAAGCGAAGCGAGGGCGGGTTGCTAGTATGACAATATGAGCTATCATATCATATCATTAATGCTAATTAACATATGCCTGCCTATGTTTTTTAGTACAAATAATTTTTCGTGCAACAAATCGTTTTATCGGTTTGGATATGAACAATATTAAGTGTAATATGTTCAAAATAAAGTTTAATAGGATTACTTGCGTCCTTAACCGGGCAAATAAATAATTGCTAAATTAAGTAGATATTATTATGCACACCCACGATAATTTTTCAATTCGGTTTGCAGGTACGACCTTCACTCGTAGGTAAGTAGATACGTGTTGCTCGCTAATTCATAATAATTATCAGTTCATAAGTTTCCACTTAAATTCAAAAAGGTGAATTGTATTAAATTTTGCGGTAGGTTGTATTTTATCGTGCCATTTTATCGGATATTATGATATTTGTGGTTACTGCAACGTTACTATTTGCTTTAATAATTTAAAATATGTATTATGATATTTAACGTATACCTACCTCTGCCATAAAAGCATTTTGAGACCTATAGTCTATAAAATATAGCTTGATCTCTGTGACAGATGTCAACGAAACCAACGAAGTAAGTTTGAACAAGCGACATGTTTACAATTTCATTTTGTATCAAATATATTTTCATTCTTTTCGTGCCAGTTTTATTGCAATTGAATTGCAATATATTATAAATATAAAATATTAATATTCATGCCTAAAATGTACCTCGTAAGTACTGAAATACCTAGTAAACATTTTATACATAAATGACGCTTACGCACATACTGGACTGAAAATAAAAAAGAGATGGGACAGTCGATATAGGTAAATTGATAACCGATCTTTATTAAATTATTCAAAAAAGAAATAAACCCAATACAGTACCTATATAATACTTTCAACATATTTTTTACAATTACAACAGATAGGTACATTATAAAATACATAAATTGAATTAATTAAACATTAAAAAACGACTTTTTGTCTCAGAGTAAATGATAATATTATGTACGCTTTATTGTCCATAAACTATACATATTTATTTATAAAACAGTCGTAATTGATCTATTGATCTAACGACTGTCCCTATTTTGGCAAAAAATTATAAATGTTCTAGCAGGAACACTCCAGTGATGACGATAATAGTGACCTAGACCTTGATTGTTTTGACCTTTTGAATAATTAAAACAGTCAAAAAGAGTTTTGTTTGAAATAAATTCAAAAAGATTTTCTTTGATTGTATTTTATTATAATAGAAAATCACAATTATAAAAATAAAGAGGTTTATCGATAAAAAACTACGGACTTTATCGTAAGCGTAACAGCACTAGGGACAACTGTCACAGAGATCATCCTATATTTTATGGACTACTTACTATCAACTCGCCCTCGCTTCGCTTCGGTTTTAGTGGTTTTACCCGCGTAATTCCCGTTCCCGTGAGAATATCGGGATAAAATATAGCCTAGTTTACTCCCTGATATTATAGCTTTCCATTGGTAAAAGAATTTTTGAAATCGGTCCAGCCGTTTTGAAGATTATCCGGAACAAACAGACAGACAGACAAAATTTTTTTAATCTGTATTTTAGGCATTGGTGACGTGCAAATAACCATGTGAGCATGAAAAAAGCCTATTATTTTGACATTACAAACAAACACTCTAATTTTATTTATTGGTATAGATTGTTATTTTCCTCGCAAACGCAAACGCTCCATCCCGCAATTTTTAAATCTGTAATATCTTCGAAAATATTCATTTAAATTATATGCTGTAAAGGGCCATATAGATCTATATTAAATCAACAATGTATTTAAGGCATTTAATTGGCTAAGGATTAATGCTGTATTGGTTAAAATCGCTTCGAAAATTAGCCATTATTTGTCGTAAAAAGTAAATAACAAAAAAATGTTATTGTGGGATATCCATAAGAGATAGACATATACCATCGCGGAGTTTTCTGTAGACCTTTTCAATGTGTACAATACTTAGTACATTATTTTGACAAATCTCGTAGGGTTCAGCCTGCGTTTGCAATGTAAGCGAAAACAATGTAATTATTTACGACATCACATTAGAAACCTCAAAAATAACAGTATTTCTCAACTATTTAATGGATGTTATTATACATATAAACCTTCCTCTTTAATCACTCTATCTATTAAAAAAAACCGCATCAAAATCCGTTGAGTAGTTTTAAAGATTTAAGCATACATAGGGACATGGGGACAGAGAAAGCGGCTTTGTTTTATAATATGTAGTGATAGGTACCTATCTCGAGCTGACAGATGTTCAGTTTAAAGCAAACGCAATTTGTTTTTGCTTTTTAAATATTGTCAGTATAGTGAGTGTCCCTAGCCGAGGCCGCGGGTGACCGGACCGGGGATTTTAGTTCGTCACCCGCAGAGAGGCTGACCGCGCGACGGCGACCGACGTCCCTGGACAGGGACGGACGTCGAGAGGTGAGGGTACCCGAAAGGGTATTCCGTCGGGCCGATCACTGACGACAAGTCACCCTGCTGGTCGGCCCAACGACGAAGGCGACGTGGGTACGGGTGGGCTATGGGCTCACGCGCCGTCCTTCCGTCGCCCCGGACGGAATGGACCACGTGTGCGCTTACCATAGCCCACCCATAAAAAAAACGGTATAGTGAGTGTGATACAACAGTTTTTTTTATGTGTGACGTAGTTGTTAGCCTCAAATGGCTGTGACAACTTTACCCGGACTGTTGGGTGAGGGCTGAGGGCACTCAACCCGTTTGTGATACAACAGTGGTTTACGTGTATTTTTATGTTCCGCCAAAATACCCAGAGTAAGCATTGATTTGGTTGTCAATTAATGGTCAAAACTTGATTTACTGACAAATAGAAAATCTGCTCAATATTAAAGTGTATTATTATTCTATAATAAGTTATTAAATTATTATATGAAACTTGTGAATGCCAGTAATTTGGTTTAAGTAAACTAACTAAAAATCAATAGCGTTTCTGAAAACCTATGTAATACAAAATGAATTTGAAATGGGATGAACGAGTTCATTTGTAGTGAAAACATATGAATCAATTCATTCATTTGAATGGATAAAATCATATTTATATCAAAAATAGATTCATAATAAACATATTTGTTTAACAACTGATAGTATATGTGTATTTAATTTATAATTGCAAATTGAAGTATTTAATAAATATATTATGTAATACATAGTAAGAATAAGTAAGTAAGAGTAATAAAGTTTATCTCAAAAAACGATTTGGGTGGCTCTCACGTGGCCGTAAGCATGTAATGTACGTACCTAAAAAAATGTTAGTACCTATGTTCATTTCATTTATTCATCTCAGCTCAAATACGACCCACTGTAGAGCTCGAGACTCCTCCACAATAGAAGGAAAATTGACCTACCACGCTGGTCAGACTAGGGTTTTATTTCGAGTCTTCCTTATGTTGTATAGATGTTATATGCGCATTATATGTTACGATACCCACGGTTATGATGTTGGTGAATTGTATTCTTACTCCATCCCCAAACGGAAGAGTTATTATGTTCGCTTGAATAAATAGAGTCTACAACTACAGCCCCCACATTCGTCATTTGGCACTAAAGTCTACAATAGTGGGTGGTATTTGTTTTTATGCTAGCCAGACGCCGTAGTAACTGTTTATTTCGAGTGTTCATGTTCTTGCAGTGACGCTTTATAAATCTAGGCAGTTACGACATTTTTTTTAGTCTGTCATGATAAGGTCTCAATTTAAATTAAATTTATCGAACTTTGATGAAATTAAATGTTTTCAGTGTGGTGACGGAGTAAGAATACAATTCACCATCCTCTCTCTTACCCGTGATTGTCGTAAAAGACGACCAAGGGATTAATAAGTATGCAATTATGCTTATAACATCTATCCAAGAGAAGGAAATCTCGAAATAAAACCATATACAAACACATTTGACCAGCGTGGTATAGTAGGTAAATTTTTCTCCTGCTGTGGAGGAGGCACGAGCCCAACATTGGGACGTATATGAGCTGAAATGCTGATGAAATATATATTTATTCATAGACCAGAAGTGACCAACTATCCATCCATCACCCTATCGACGTCCACTGTTGGATAGGTCACCCTATGAAGTAATGCTGATTCAGATGAGAGCACTGTTATCCACTTAAGAAAATAAAAGATATTAGAGTTATAAATTATAATCGGATTATAATTTATAACCTGGATAGCATCGGGTACGTCTGCTAGATTTTTAATAACACGTGATCAACAATGATACAATTATATGACATAAAATAGATAATTTTCAATTATAAATTCCTTATCTCATGCTATTATGCTAATAAAATGATAATTACGTAATGTTCATTACAAAGACGATTATTGGTCAGGAGATAAATACTATTGCAAGAGATGCCAAACCCGAACTAAACGTCTGTTTCAGATCACTTAGAATTGGATAGTATTTCTGTCATTTTTTTTCCGTTGTGGAGAAAACACATGTTCAAATTGTGATATGTAGACGGACTGAAGGAGAACCGAAACATTTTCTTACCAGAGATGTATAGAAAAGATAATGCAATAATTTGAGAACGAGGCCACAGTACAGGGAGGGGCAATATGACTTATGATAAAAAATCGATTAATATAGTATAGGATCCCGCTATACAACGACCTTCACCGAGATGCTTATTTGATGAAACTTATTTTTTATGTAATTTAATATGTCAATAAATACATTGCATATAGGTTGCCTAACAAATTTTAGTCCAGAGTATGATTAATTAATAACTAAAAAAAAATTGTTTTTTGAACATTGCACCGGTTTGATTATTAGACAAATTCTATACCAATCGAAAGTATGAAGCCCATAGAATATGCAAACGTTAGAGTGCCTATTCTTTTCCGGTCACAACTCTCGGGTAGCCAGGTATAAACAGATAAATCGATACTAGCATTTTGCACCGGTCTGATCGACGTTTGCATATTCTATGGGCTTCATACTTTCGATTGGTATAGAATTTGTGTAATAATCAAACCGGTGCAATGTACAAAAAAAAAGTCATTGCCGAAACTTTTTGCAATATGTCAAAACAGATGACATATTGCGTCGACCCCAAGTAATTGGGATAAGAGCAAGATGATGATGATGATGACTCTGGACTAAAATTTGTTAGGCAACCCATATGCAATATATTTATTGACATATTAAATTACATAAAAAATAAGTTTCATCAAATAAGCATCTCGGTGAAGGTCGTTGTATAGCGGGATCTTAGACCAATACGTACTAGAAACTAATGATTAAGTAACACAGTTTATTGGGTTATGTATTACAATGAATGCCATTAATTAAAACAGTAATAATAAACTTGTGACTTCAACGATCTAGAATTTTCCCCTGGATTTAAATAAAAAAATGTTTTCTTTTCATTGACAACCTCTTGACACTTATTGTAATCAAGAACAATGATGTCTGGTTGAGCAAACTGGTACACGGTCGATGCATTACAGTGTGTTTTACTTATAACAATTCACCAAATAATTCTTGCTTGTACTTGTGCCAATTTTTTATATAACAAATATTTTGTGTGATCGCGGTCGTTCGAAATTATATAAGTGTTTTATTAATACAGTTCAATACAAAATGATTCAGCACATTTATAGAATCGGTAAAATCTGAAATTCAATAGTAGTAATTCAGTAGGTGTATTCAGTTGTTGTAATACGATGCGGTTACGTTGACAACTTTATATTTTTCGGCGAAAATTGTATGAGTCTTAGATATACGTGCAGACATAATCTCTATAAAATATCTATCTATCTTATCTATATTTATTTATTAGAAATTATCTACTCAGTTTATTTTAAGAATTGAATTTATATTTTATATATTTAACTGCAAAAGCAGACGATATTTGGTACCATATTGTAATTTTTTTTTATTGAAACAAACCAATTTCCTAAAATTAATAATACACATAAATATATAGTCCATGAAATTATAAACACTCCTATTACAAACACTACAATAGAAGCTGCATATTGTCCAATATTTAGTAAGTGTTCTTTAGAATATAGTTTATGTTAGTACAATAAGTACTTACCATCCCAGACGTCTATGGCAGGGTAAGCGAATATTTGGTTATTGCCTATATGCTGATGGAGTAAGAATACAATAGTCACCACTCCTTCCTTTAACCTGGATATTGTACAAACTGATTAAGGGAGATAAGCAGATAACGTGGCAAAAAATGAAAACTAGGAATGCGCCTATTACACTGGCTAGATGGAAATCCGTAGTGTAGGCGTAATTGTTATGGAGTTTCGTAGCAGCAAACATATAACTGAAAGCGTTCCGTTACGGTTTAATACATAGTTATAAAAGTTTTGTATATTTTGGAATAGAGTCGGTGTGTATATGAGACAGGTTATGACAGGTTTTCTATCTGCAAGCCGACCCAAAAGTCTAAACATAAGCCTCTCTAAAGGGAACTAATACAATGATCACAATTAGCTAAATCCTTTTACAATTCCTTAAAAAAATAATATCTGTAATCGAAACTATCCGAAACTGTCCAACAATCCGAAATATGTAATTACATATCCGTAACCGATTTATATCGGTTACGGATATGTAATTATTACGGATATGTTATCCTAATATCCGTAAACGTATCCAGATCTGAAACTTCATGTCCATAACATCCCTACTAATGTAAGTCTTAATTTTTTCAACACATAGTTAATTGAGTAAAAGAAGAAGACCATTTATTCATTAAAATTTAAAATAAATGATGCACTAGTGTTGGCTGACCTGACGTCACGGGTGAATGGTAAATAATAAAAGTTAATTTCACTTTACAGTAAGTTAACATTAAGTCGAGTCTCCTTGAGTAACAATGCAAGGTTTCGCTAACCGTCGCCGTCGCTTGCAGTTGTCACGATTTTGTTGTTGACATAATTCGCGTAACTGGTCCAAAGAAAAACTTAGGTTCGATAATATTTTTTAATCGAATAAATATTATAAATATTTTATTAATTGTAGTAAGAGAAAATTAATTGTCAACCATTTTTTATATTAGTTGGTGTTATTGACACGTTTGATAAATAATTACATTACCAGATACATTAAATCTTGTTTTTTGCCTGAGTTAAACGTGCAAAAACGATATGATATTAAAATTTAGAGAAAGGCGCTGTGTAGTAGTGGCTACGAATATTACCAACCATCACATTGTTCGTCGATATCGTAAGAGACGGCTAAGAGTGTTTACCTAGACTTGATCCAACTCCATCTCATGCCACATTTAGAGAAGAGAGAATCTTCTCTAAATGTTTTCTAATTCGAAAGGACTTTTATATTTTTTGCATATCGGTAGTATACTCCATATAACTCAAAAAGTTACATCCATATGTTTTTAATATTCTTGATGTTCATCAATCATTTTAACAAAGACTTTGGTTAATTTTCAATGACTCAGAAAAGTCATAGCGATTTATTTCGTAGGGTATCTAATTTTCAACATAACGTGCAGACGATTTCTTTTCTGTTCCTTAAGGCAATGTCACGAATAAATATAACTTTGGTGAGAAAGCGTAAATATTTCTAGTAGATTTAATATATAGCGCTCCAATTTTAGAACATTGAATTTCATGGATTGGAAGCTAAGTTTTCCAAGTGTAGATTCCCTATTCTCAACGGAATTTACCAAAGTAATCCCGTATAAATAAATAAATAGTACAAAGCCTGGACTATTACTACTGCATAATTTTCTATAATCTTTCAAGTAGTAAATTTATAGCCTATTATTTTCCGTCCATAAATCTAGTGGAACCATTACATTAAAATACAATGCCACCACAACAAAAATGAATAAAACCGTGCAAATAGTTGTCATAGTGTAAACAAGATACGTAGTATTTATCTAACATATAGTACTTAGTAACATAATCACATTATATTTCAGGAATTTTTTTGCTCGCGATACTGTAATTTTTTTCTCGTGGTTCATCTTTTTTTGTGCAAGTGATGCATTTTCACGCGAATAGGAAAACTTCTACCTTAATCTCGCTAACGAACAGTGACATGGATAATGTTACTGAATCGGTATCAGTGGTCGGCCCAATGGCGATAGGTAGGGAATATGGTAGGTTATGGGGTCGCACACCGCCCGTCCGTCGCCCAGGGCGAATTGGGCGGACGGGCGGTGTGTGTCCAGACCATAGGGATATTGTTGCTATCCGTTAGTAAAATTAACTTATAAACCTCCGTTTACAAAAAAAAGTAGTAATCTAATAACATCATCATCATCGCAGCCCACATTGGTCCCACTGTTGAGCTCGGGCCTCCTCCCAAATGGGAGGGAATTTGACCTACTATATCATGCTGGTCAGACATGTTGGTATAGGGTTTCATTTCGAGTTTTCCTTCTCTTACACAGCTGTTACTCGTATGTGCATATTATATCTCTTAGTCGTCTTTTACGACATCCACGGGTAAGATAGGGAGTGGCGAATTGTATTCTTACTCCGTCACGACACGGAACATCTAATCACATTTAGTACAAATACAAAAATATCACATTTAAGCTGTTCTTTGAAATTTAAAACAAAGTTTTGAATTTTAATTTATCTGTAGAAATACGGTAATAACAGTCTGGGCGTTTATATGCATTAAATTATTCTCTAGTCATTCCCATCGTTATTGTTCATCATTTTTATTCTGTTAAATATTAACATGTACATATTTACATTGTGTGTAAATATTTAATTGCTATAGAAAAACAGGTGTTGAGAAAATGACTCGACATTTCCTACAGAAAAATTATGTTCAAATAGACCATATTGAATTACAGCGGCATTTAGTTTTGGAAATTGCAACATTACGTATGCATGTGGAAATCTAAGTGTATTCTACCAGGGTTGGGCAAAAACTGATTTTTATTAAAAAAATCAAAAACCATTGATTTTTTTAAAAAAATCGTGATTTATTTGTTTTTTTTAATTTTTTAAATTTGAACATAAAATTTGAACATTTTGATTCTTTAAAATTATTGTTAATTATTTTAATGTATAAGACTAAAAATTATAATACAATTTGCGCCTCAAAAACTTGTGACAACGTATTTGTCGCGCTTCTTGCTTCTTGCAAGAAAATTCTTGTCGCGATTTGTTTTCCTTCTGTCCTATACACTCACTCACTATACAGTGCCGAGTGAGGCACGAACGCGTTTGTTGTGCTTTTTGCAAGAATATTCCTGTCGTGTCGTGTCGAGGCTTGTTTTCCTTTTCAACCTATAAATTGACGTTCGCGCATTTCGCTAGTTTAGTTAAGTTAGTTAAGTGAAGTGAAAACATATAAATAAAGTAAAATGAGTGGAAGAAAAGAGGACCCAATATGGCAGTTCTATATTAAGACAACAAATCCAAATAAATTGGGGTGTAGGGCTATTTGTAGAAAGTGCAAGTAAGATATTCAAGGGTTAGTCCAAAGACTTAAAGCACACCACGATGTTTGTAATTATCAAGAGAGGAATACAGGTAATTAAATTATTAATTTTATTTTATTTATATTTTAGGCATATATGATTGTTTTTTGTTTTTAAATGTTAGGTGAAATCTAACACGTGGCGTGGCCTTTAATGTAAATTTTTTAACGCGACCTTTCCCAGGTTAATTATTAAAGATTATCTTTACTCTTCTATACTTAATTAATTTTTAATTTTTTTCAACTTAAAAAAATAAATTTGCTTTTACATCTCTATTGAACATTTCAACTTTATTTTAAAATCAATAATTCAATACTATATCAATATATCATCAATTATAATTAATCAATTTCAATTTTCAGTTGTGTTTTTTCTCTTTCCAGAGAGTCGAATGTCGCTTGATAGTTTTGCTAGCACATCATCTGCCTCAAGTTGTAGTTCACTCATGACGAAAGTACCAACACCAACAAGTCCAACAACTTTTGAGCCAGTCCAAAAAAAGAAAGCAATCGAAACTCAGCCTACCATGAGTAGTTTTGTAATGCGGACTTCAACTGCTGAAAAACATAAAATTGACAAACAAATAGCAAAGGCTATTTTTGCTACTAATTCGAGCTTCAGATGTATTGAGAATTTAGAGGTGAAAAAAGCCATTCAGTTATTAAGGCCTGGTTATACACCGCCCTCGAGAAAAACGGTAGCAACAAGTCTTTTGGACGAAATCTATGAAGAGGAAAAAGAAAAATATTTCTCCTCCCTGTCAGGACAGTCCGTAAATATGTCAATTGATGGGTGGTCAAACGTGCACAACGAACCAGTGATATGCACAACGATAACCACTGAAGATGGACAAGCCCTCCTATACGAAACTATAAACACATCAGGAAATCCACATACTTCAGAATATTTAACTCAAATAGTTTGTGACCTGATTTCTTCATGTGAATTAAAATACAAGTGTACCGTAAAATCTTTTGTGACAGACAATGCCGCAAATATGCCACTTATGAGAAAAACATTAGAAGAAAAAACGAACGCAAACTTATAATTTCTGGCTGCTCTGCACATATTTTTAATTTACTGTGCAAGGACTTTCAAGTTAAAGACGTAATTTGGACCACATGTTCTAACATGTGGTCCAAATTGTTAAATATTTTCAAATAAAAAACCATTTGGCTAGAGCTAAATTCAGTCAAGCAGGAGGCAGCGCTTTAGTCCTTCCAAGCGATGTGAGATGGAATAGCCTTGGCAACTGCTTAGAGATGTATGTCACTCAGTGGGACATCATATTAAAAATCTGCGAAGAAAATAAAAACGAGATTGATTCCACTATTTACCGAAAAGTTTCAAATATTGCGATTAAACACGCAGCGCAAGATTATTTAAACATTTTAAAACCTATATCAGTTGCTCTTGATACTGTGCAGAGGAAAAATGCTACTATCGCAGAAACTGTAGAGCAGTGGAAACATTTACAATATATCTTTGATGAATCTGTGGAATTACCATTACAAAAAACACAACAATTTAATAATCGATATAAGCTAGCACTAACGCCATATCATTTTATAGCGTATATGTTGAATCCACAAAAAACAAAATACCAGTTAACAACTGAAGAAAAGAATATAGCTTTAGAAACAATTAAAGAGTTACATGAAAACAATGGGCTGTTACCTTTAGTAATAAAGTTAAATGCCCGCAGTGCTCCATTTAAGCAAGTTATGTTTTCGGACGAAGTAATAAAAAATGTAAACGGACTACAATGGTGGTTATCACAAAATGATGAGCCGGAAATCTTGAAACAGTTGCCAATAATAAAACAGTTCCTGTGTGCAACTGCTTCTTCAGCTTCAGTAGAACGCGTATTTAGTTCTTTTGGTCTTAGGAAGGGAAAGGGAAAGTATTTCCCAAGGGAAGATATCCGGTCCTTTGAAAGGCTTACATGGGGATATGGATCCAACACGCAGAGGCCTTTGGAGAAATTTAATGTAAAAATGGGATGGGACGTCTACCGATGACACTCCACGTCTGCACATAACACACGTGGACTGCCAACGGTAGGTGTAAAACTATTGTGTGATGATGGTATCTAATAACTGTTTATGGGGTTGGAGGTTTGATGTACTGAGTAACTAAAAACTATTGATTAAAAACTGTCGTCTGCCTTCAATACCTTTATCGTCTTGAACTTTGGCAGACGGTGACTCGCCAACTCACTGAATGGGCCCCCCCAAACGGTCGCCACAGACACTCAGGCCATACGGGCAACAGGGGGGCAACATTGGTGCAAGTGGCTTGGTGTGTCGATATAATTTTAATATACACTTAATATACACTCGGATATTAGAAACAGATTAGGCATAGAAAAAGGAGGAAAACTCGTGTTTTTGTTTAAATTGTATAACGAAAATGAATAGACTGAAAATATACGGTAATAAAATTTAGGTGTTACGTTTAGTTTAAGAATTTGGAATTATGTACTTCTTTTTTGTTGTTTTTGCTAAAAGCAGATACTTCTTTTGATTTTTGAGAAAACTTTTATGTTATGTTGTTATCTGGTTCTGAATAAAAAGGAAAAAGAAATGATTTAAATCATGATTTCAATTTAAAAAAATCAAGCGATTTAAATCATGATTTTAATCGTGATTTTAATCAGCCCAACCCTGCCTATGACTTTGCATTATGATACCAGTTTTCCGTGTGGTGACGGAGTAAGAATACAATTCACCAGCCCCCCTATTGCCTGTTAGAGTCGTTAAAAAACGACTAAAGTATTAAGTATACTTATAACAAGAGAAGGCAAACTCGAAATAAAACCCTATAGCAACACGTCTGACCAGAGTGGTATAAGAGGTCAATTTTCCTCCTATCGTAGAGGAAGCTCGAGTCCAACAGTGAGACATATATGAGCCGGAATGAGCTTTATTAAATAAATATACATAAAACACATCAAAATTGAAATTATTTATATATATATATATATATATACATATAATACATACTGCTAATTACATACCAATTATATTTATAAGGAAGAAAATTAAAATGACATTATTTTATGAATTACGACAAGCTAATATTAAATTACCCTTTTATGTGTGTTTAATGTATAAGTGAGTAAATAATAAACTATGCGAGTACCTATATATATAAAATGTTAGTTTAATGGTGTATTTTATCATAATCGCTATCCTTGAACCAGGTAATATGTGTATATATCCTAAGAGGATATATGTAATTGAACTGCGCGTAGATAATTTCTATTGTAAGTTATTGAAGCATTGGAATTGCAATCGAGTTGATATTTCTTACAATAATAACTAAGTATGTATTTTTGAAGTAAAAACTTGTCTAGCATCGTTGTGATTTGATGAAACAAAAAAGCGACAGTAAAAAGAGACAGATACAGATTTGTAAGATTTAACGTGGGAGAAAATGAGATAGGAAGCATTATACAGTGTTACTTATATTCGTGGTTCACGTCGTACTCATCCACTCGTATTTACCAAGACAGTGCTTGGGCCTCTTTTTTTTTTGTGTGTGACTTAGTTGTTAGCCTCGGATGGCTGTGACAACTTTACCCGGACTGGTGGGTGAGCGCTGAGGGCTCTCAACCCGTTTAAAGTTAAGCGACCGATCCCAAGGGCACCCCCTGTGGGGTACGGACCTCGGCTCGGGGGGTCACTGGCAAAGTGGGCACTCTCACGTTTATGATTTTACCGCGGCACGATTTCCGTCCCCGACGGCGGGAGCGGTATCGTGGATATTTATTTGTCAAGGCCTTGCGGGCTGTGTATGCCTCAGTCTGGGCGAGAGTAATAATATCGTTGGGTTCGTATAAAATTAGACGCGGTTGTTTGATCGCGGAAATTTTAGAGGGGATGTAAGAAGCCACCCTTACCACTAATGGGTTCGGGTGTGTCACGGCAGAGTCGAAGTAGCGGCGGGAGCACGTATTGCTGTATTGCCTGATGGTCGGCAAGCCTAGATCTATGTGAAGATCCACATTGCGCATGAACCACGGTGCTCCCGTCGCTCGGCGCATGAACCTATTCTGTAATGCCTGTAGCCGATGTAGCCTGTTTGGCTTCGCTTGTGTGCTTGGGCCTCAGCGTTGTACGTGTATTTATACGTGTTTGTGTGCGCATGCGTAGTACAAAGGTTATACAAAATTGTTGAAGGTTGAACCACGTGTGAATTGCACACATGTTATCGTTTTTTTTTTGTTTAACTAAATGCTTATCTAAATATTACAGGCTAGGTTAAAAATTTAATGAGGCACCACCCATTTTTTATTTATTGTATTAAGCTTTAATAACATTAAAACTTAATATATTAAATTATTAATACTAATAACAATGTGACAGTTTCTTCTAAGCTTATACTATACGTACACTTCTTCTATACATCACACTTCTGGGCTCGTACCTCTTGCAAAATAGAAGGGATATTGACCTACTATAACACGCTGGTCAAACAGGTTGGTATAGTGTTTAATTTCGAGATTTCCTCCACTTACATAAATGTTATATGTATATTATATCTCTTAGTAGTCTTACTCGTTAGTCTCCCTTAGTCACTTGCCCGTAGGAAGATGGTGGTGAATTATATTCTTACTACGTTACCATAATGACAAAAACATGCGAGAATTACTTATAGATACCATATATGAGAGACAAAATAATATATATATATATATAGATATAGTAAGGCAAGTAACAATCAATCCCGTGACCAATAACGCTAGCTTATTACAGTTCCGAAATTGATTCGCTTAAATTTTTGTGTTAACTCTGAAAATATAAATTGACTATATTACTGCAGCTATTTATGAACTTTTTTGTAACTAGCATAAGGAAAATTATCTAAAACTGTTCTTCATAGCAGTGGTGATGCCGCCGTGTAAACCCAGAGAGAACACGAAATTTAAAGGGAGCCAGCAATGGCGGCAATTCAATGCAATGATTTAATTTTCCCGTGATAATCGCGAAAAATCACCAGGATAATAAGTGTGTAGCAGCCTCCTGGGTAAAATATGAACTACGATCGCCACCTGCCAGCTAAGAAGAACGATTATGAGATCATTCTTTTTATGTCCAATAGCAGTTTCAATAGAGGTAAAATGGACGAGTTAAATAATTAGACAACACCAAAGCTATGAATCAAAGCGTGAATATGTGAATTTTAATATTATTTTCGTCCGAATGGAACTAGAAAAGGACTAATCCTTTTCTAGTTCCATTAATTCCTCAGCGTATCGTAACGTAAATCGTAACTTTTGAAGTGCGTCCCCAAATGAGAAAATAAGATCATAATCGTCATTTGTCAGGCGGGTTCGCGATCGTACCTTAGATATAAGTAGGGACTGGAAAACCAAACGGTATATTACTGCCTGCTTCAGTAATAAATGTGCAAATCTATAAAAAATAGGAAACATTGATGTGGCTGTTGGCCGGCGGCAACGAGTTACGTAGCAATGAGTAAGTTCCGTAATAGTAAATAGCATGAGCATTTATAGCCTATACTATAACTAGGTGCTATTGTAGATTAGACGTTTCCAAAAATCGAAAATACAACGCAACGAAGTCGCAATGTTGGGCTCGGGCCTCCTTCATTATAGGAGGGAAATTGATCTATGATACCACGTTGGTCAGACGTGTTGCCAGAGTTTTTTTCGAGTTTTCCTTCTCTTGCATAGATGTTATATGCATATTCCATCCCACACCCACGGGCAAGAGAAGGGTTGGTGAATTGTATTCTTACTCCGTCACCACACAGAATTGTTGCATGTTTATTTA
The DNA here is from genome assembly GCA_032191425.1 of Lymantria dispar. Classification (NCBI taxonomy): domain Eukaryota; kingdom Metazoa; phylum Arthropoda; class Insecta; order Lepidoptera; family Erebidae; genus Lymantria; species Lymantria dispar. Next base: position 15,147,952 of record CM063457.1, on the reverse strand, counting down.
TAATTAAATTATATTATTTAAAAATTTGTTCTAGAAAGACGAACGAGCTTCAATTAAATAATTCAATCTTTTGAAATAAAATTATTTTTACGACTTTTATGGCGTTCGTATTTAATTTTTTAATTACTGACAAAAAAAACAATATTTTTTTATAGAATCATTTTATTTTCGTACTGAAAATAAATTTGTATTAAATATGTGGGTCGAAATTTAATAATTAATGCTGTATGTAGCAAGGAAATATAAATTCTTGTAACGATGATTTGTTGGATTATTGACACCTTATTCCTGTCGTGACATTGAATAATGAAGTGTTCGAAACGTCGGGAAATGCAATACAAACGCAATAAAATTTGTAAAAATTGTTTTATTTGAAACGTAATACTCTCATAAACACTACAAATAATTGCTTAATTTAATTCTCAACTAAGTACTATCTACTGGACTGACATATTTCAGTCCAAAAACAACTTGAAAGAAGACAAAATTCAATACACCAATTTAACAACTAATTACCTATAACAAACTGACCAGTCATGCTGGCTAGTTAAAATTTACATAGGCACAACATTTAAATGTAAACCGGTCTCCTATATGGTACCTAAAATGCGTAGGAGTATGCATAACTTGACCATCATCATCATTTCAGCTCATATACGTCCCACTGTTGGGCTCGAGCCCCACAATAAGAGGGAAATTGACCATCCTATACCATGTTCATCAGACAACTTAGTATAGGATTTTATTATGGTGTTGTATTATGGTGGTTATGAGCAGCTCCTCATTCAGCAATTAATGTTATTGTAATTGTTTTAAGGTAATTAGCTTTAAGGTATTCCTAACTTGTAATATTTATAACTTATTTTTTTTTCTCTTACTCTTGTGATTGTACAGCGTGTTTGCGTGTTTTGCCTGTCGAATTTTGGTTTTAATCTCTTTGCATACCTGCTATAGTTCATAGTTTATTTTATAGTAGTAGTTTTTTTTTTTATATAGTAGTAGTTGTAGTTCGTTTTGTATTTTTATTTATGGTTTGGTCATGCTCACTGAATAAGGTTCTGCTTGCGGTAGCTATGTGGGGCGGGTCGCTCCCTTCCCTCTAATATGGTTGAGGAGAGTGATGGCTGCTCTAGTAGTTAACTCGTGATCGGGTGCTGCTTGTGGGATCTGGTCCAGCCATATATTCTTCCTTTCTTTATGCTTTAATTATTTTTCTGTCTTGTACTAAATCTTGAAAATTTATACATATATACAATTTCGAAGGGCATCACACTGGAGCTAATATCATATATGTTGTACGAAGCATAATATTATGTATATTTAAAGGATTAAGAAAAAAAATGACTGCCCGCTGAGTTTCTTGCCGGATCTTCTCAGTTTGTGGCCGCGTTCCGATCCGGTGGTAGATTGTGGTATTGTATTCAAACGTGTAATTTGACAATATGTAAGTGCCCTTAAGGGGCCTATGCAGAATAAATGATTTGATTTGATTTCGAGTTTTCCGTCTCTTGCATAGATGTTATGTGCGTATTATATCTCTTAGATATCCACGGGCAAGATAGTGAGTGGTGAATTGTATTCTTACTCCCTTTTCACACGGATATAGCTTGACCATAATTTGTTCCGTTTTCAACAGGATAGTCCAGTTTTTGCACCGAAAGCATAAGGTAAGAGCACCAGTAGTTACCTGTAGTATGTACCTGTAGTTGACCACTAACGCATATAAATCGATAAAATAAGAACTTACGACGAGTTTTAAAACTAATTCCATATTAAATAATTGATGCTGCTGCAGTCATCGAATCGTTCAAACTACACACCCTATATTTTTTTTAAATTTCAAATGCACTCCAATTGTTTTCCAAGTAACGCCCTCTAAACATATAAATTGCTTATTGTTAATATTATTAAGGATTGTAAAATATTAAAATGAAATATTAACAATTTAGTGATCTTGTTAATAGAAAATGTTTCTTTTTTATTTGTTTGGAATGAATTAAGGTGACGTTGTATGTGAAATATGAAAAACTTGTATTTACAAAGTCAATATGATCAACAACTGATTCTCAAGTTGTAGGTTTTAATTGTTTTATTTTATTCCATCACTGTACAAGAAAACCACTAGTTTAATGTCATTAAAAACTTCTGCAGGGCTCAGAAAAAAGCAATAATTAAATTCGGGTGAAAATTAAGATTGAGCAATAAAAAAGTAAATTCCAAAAAAGTAATACCCTTAAATGTTTAACTACTGGTGCCCTGCCCTTACCTTATGTGATCATTTGTTACATAGATAGAGAGTATCTATTAGCTTGTATCAATGTTTTACCTATTTCTGCAAATGTTTCGTTCAGACACAAAAAATAACAGAACAGTTACTCAAATGTCCCGTTTTGACGTATAAATAATATGGTCATATTAAGCAGGGTTGGGCTGATTAAAATCAAGTGATTAAAATCACGATTAAAATCATGATTTAAATCGCTTGATTTTTAAAATTAAATTCATGATTTAAATAAATTTTTTTTTGCTTTTTATTCAGAACCAGTAAAAAACATAACATAAAAGTTTTCTCAAAAATCAAAAGAAGTATCTGCTTTTAGCAAAAACAACAAAAAAGAAGTACATAATTCCAAATTCTTAAACTAATCGTAACACCTAAATTTTATTACCGTATATTTTCAGTCTATTCATTTTCGTTATACAATTTAAACAAAAACACGAGTTTTCCTCCTTTTTCTATGCCTAATCTGTTTCTAATATCCGAGTGTACAAGACCAAAAGAGCACTGCGGGCATTTAACTTTATTACTAAAGGTAACAGTCCATTGTTTTCATGTAACTCTTTAATTGTTTCTAAAGCTATATTCTTTTTTTCTGGTGTTAACTGGTATTTTGTTTTTTGTGGATTCAACATATCGTATAGGACAGAAGGAAAACAAATCGCGACAAGAATTTTCTTGCAAGAAGCAAGAAGCGCGACAAATGCGTTGTCATAAGTTTTTGAGGCGCAAATTGTATTATAATTTTTAGACTTATACATTAAAATAATTAACAATAATTTCAAAGAATCAAAATGTTCAAATTTTATGTTCAAATTTAAAAAATCAAAAAAATCAAATAAATCATGACTTTTTTAAAAAAATCAATGGTTTTTGATTTTTTAATAAAAATCAGATTTTGCCCAACCCTGATATTAAGTATACATAACACAAAATAAATTACTGTCTCTTATAACATTAATGCTCTAACATATTTCAAAGTATTATTTACTATTCAAAATTTTAACATTAACTTTATATGTTGCATAAAAAATCTCTGAAGATGTTACGGTAAGATAATGTACTGTTTCTATTCAACTTAGAACATATCTACAATTTTGAAATAAACTACAGTTTTATTAAGTTTAGCTGAATCCATTAATTTCAGGCATTAATCGTTGGATTTATAAAATATATTTGCATCAGTTTTACACATTTGTCTAGGTTATTCCTATCAATATTTCATTTGTTAATATGTACCTATGTAATGCAAAACGGCTAAACAAATTTAAAATTTATCGTACAGTTTATACCCACATAGGTATATAACCTGTCACCAGGTTAAAGAATAAATTAATATAATATGTTTTAATTTTTCACTTTATCGTAGAAGTACTTTTTTTGAAAACTGTCTGGACATACCCCGTGGCGACGGCAGACTTGCGCCTACAGCATCCACCGTGTTTCCTCTCCATTGCCATTGAGTCGACCTGTGGTATCAATTCCTTGACATCCGTGGCCGACCCAGAGGGTTATCCTTTCAAGTACCATCCCTATCGGCGCTCCCGCAGTAAACAACAATGTTGCCGAGCCATTACCCTCAAGCGAACGGCACACTAATCCCCTGTCCTTGCCTAGAGCGGCATCAGGCACAAGTGCCATGGGAGTCCGAAGAACCGACTAAGAGATCAGTAGGCCACTGTCCAACTAACACCAACTTGGTTGTTACACCAACTCTGTTCGTTAACCCGAAAAGTAATGGCTAGAACCTACAAAACTATTCTGCAGTAATTCTCTAATAATTCCCTAGTGCTATGCACCTAGTGATTAAATTTATACACGTTTGTCCCTAATTCATACTAGGTAGGTTAGAATAATAAAGAATTATAATTAAAAGTAAAGTAAAAAAAAAGTATAATTAAAAGAATATAAGAAATAAGAATTAGATTTTGGATAACATGCTAATATTTCTATGGGGGATAACGTGACCACCAATAATAAGTGTATAGCAATGCAGAGTAGATTTAATTAAAACAGTTTCGAATAGTTATAGTTAATTACTCGATCATTAACCTCTCAGCATTCTTGCCTTTTTAAATGACTTATTTACTTAGCCTGAATATCTCTGTATTTTCCTATCCGCCACGTAGCTAGCGCCCGCCCGCCCCATAAACGCCCTTAATTCGTAGATATACCTATTTATTTAGTAGGTACTAGAAATAGCAAGCTAATGCTTGTATTGTTACTGTTACATAAGTAATGTCACATGATTAGGTGCTTATATAGTATATAGTAATTAACAAACTAGTGAAATTATATCAAATTCATAATACAATATAACCTATGATATTTTGTAACTAATTCGATAATAGTATTACAATCAAACAGAAGCCGGTTGAATAAGAACATTATAAGCCTTCATCTATTTATTTGTAAGCAAAAGAATGTTACCAAATGTCTCGAGCCACCGTTTATAAACATTAACCATCTATTTAGGAAATTGTGCGGTTTTAATTGATAACACTCGTTTCCAAATTTCAGTAGAACAACGCGGCAGAATCAAATAGGCTAACAAATTCGCAACTTCGCGATGCTTTTCAATGCAATATTAAACGGTTGGATATACGTGAAACGCTTTTGGTGGCCTACGTGACAAACGGCCCCTTCGCAATGGCGTCGTTGTGCCAGGCAAATTACACCCTTATTGACACACTCGTGTTTTAAATGATTTTATTCTTACAATCTTTTCAAAAAGAATCACGGTATTTTAATAGCATTACTAGGACCACCATTCCAATATGATAGGTTATATAACATTTACCATTACTGAATAGCACGTGTTTAAAAATAGCGGGATCAGCTGATTTCCTAGCGGTACTCACCCCATGAGTGCGCCAACCCCAGGAAAAACGTTGCGAAAGCCAATACACACTGTATTTTGAACATTTTATTTCATAAATTAAATGCACATTTAGTTTGTAGAGCGTGCGAGTTTCAAACAGACGTAGCGTAGATGGCGCGCACGTCTCTCACGACCTCACGGAGCGCGTGTTAAACCGAAACTAACTAAAAGTCGAACTCAACAGAAGCAAACGTTGACTAGAGAATACGGCATTACCGCTGCCGACTTGCCGCGTATACAAAATCTAAATTCATTGAAGATTATTATGCGCATGCGAAACGCGTCGCATTCTTATCAGGGGAAGTAGTCAACACTGCGATTTTAGTGATTTTTTACTATGGTAAAAATTCATCTAATATGCCTAATTTATTAAATATACAGCATGTAGTAGAAAAACACAATTTAGGTCATCGATTTTCTTGCTAATGTAGAGGACTGCAAAGAATTTTGTGTTAAATTTTTGGGTAGCTATCTGCTTACCTACATAAGCTTTTTTAGATAAGTCAATACAGATTAATTAAATATTTATTATATACTCCTAACATGACAGTTTATGAGAAATTGGGCGAAGTTCTAATTTTCATGCCGAGATTGTGAAATTTGGCTGACAATACATAGGTACAGTAAAAAATGCAGATTAAACAGATGTATGCATATAATAAACTAGCTTCTTCTCGCGACTTCGTCCGCGTGGTATAGATACTTTGGACTAACGCTAACTTTAACCTAAGACTTTGTTTACGTAGAAGGTGAAACTATTATTTAATAATACGATTCCATCACATATGATTTTTGCGAAAATTTAGTCGTTTACGCTATGGTTTACGCAGCGGAAGTTCTCAAAAGGAAAAAAACCCGATTTTGAAACATTCTTCATCGGTGCTCCGCTCCTGTTGGTCTTAGCGTGATGATATATAGCCTATAGTTTTCCTCGATAAATGGCCTATCTCACACTGAACGATTTTTTCAAATCGGACCAATAGTTCCTGAGATTAGCGCGTTCAAACAAACAAACTCTTCAGCTTTGATATGTTAGTATAGATAGGATGGATGAGGTTAGGTTAGGTTAGATTATTAAACCAATTTTTAAAGACCTAGGCCTTAAAAATTGGTTTAACAATCGTATCCTGCCTATTCATTTTAAAACAAAAAAAAACTCAATGTTCTTTTCAAACAAATTTTATGAGGGCACCGACTTTAAAATTGAGTAAGCAAAACTAATTTGTAACTAAATGCTTATTGTGGTAAATGCCTAGTTATTATTTAGACAACCCATATAAAATATGGGTTGTCTAAATAATACCATCATGAATTTTAGTAGAACATTGGTTATCTAGCTTTTTATTTTTAAATTACCTAGCTTTTTATACTTAAATTCTTACTTAAATAATAATTTAATTATACAGATAACAGCGACATTATTTTAAATATTAAATGTCATAAATACTAAAATTATTTATTTTAAATTAATTAAGTCACCTACTTAGATTTATCAAAAATAATTCATCATTTTCCTGCCCTCATCCCACGCTAAGTGGGGTCGGCACAACATGTCTTTACCTTCCATAGCCTCCTATCAGCCGTCATATGTGCACTCACTGCTTTCATACGCATATCTTCATTCACGCAGTCCATCCATCTCTTTTTGGGTCTCCCACGCTTTTTTCGTCCATCCACAATCATATTGACAACCCTCCTTGTCACATGCCTTTCATCCCTCCTCATCACATGTCCATACCATGACAATCTCGCGCTCCTAATCTTCTCTATCACTGGTGCCACTTTTAGACTTCCCCTAATATACTCATTTCTTACTTTATCTAACCTTGTAACCCCACACATCCATCTTAACATTCGCATCTCTGTAGCATGCACTCTTCTCTCATCCGTCTTTTTCAATGCCCAACATTCAGATCCATTTATCAAAAATAATTATATTCGCAAATTTTTAATTGGCATGACACTTGCATTTTCGGTTACTATGCACAAGTGATGCACCTCCTCATTACACCATATGGTTATATGGATGCTCCAATACTATACTGACATACTTAAAAGGGGTGGCTGATTTGTAAGGTTCTGTGATCCCGGAGCCTAGGATACAATTAACTATACACAGATAAATAGTTAGTCCATCACCCGCTGAGAGGCCAACCGCGTGAGGAAAGACCGACCTACCTGAGGGGGGGACGTCGGTCGGTGGGAGGGTACTCCAAATAGGGGGTATTGCGTCGGGCCGACCACTGACGTCAAGTCACCCTCCTCCGGTGGTCGGCCCAACGACGAAGGCAACGTGCATCGCGGGTGGGTTGCGGGTGTGCGTGCTTACGCCCCTCTATCGCCCCGGACGGAGTGGTGCGAGGAGCGCACCGACCGCAACCCAACCCAAAAAAAAAGTATAAGCTTTTTTTATGTTTGTTAGCGGATAACTTCGTCGTTTATGAACGGATTTTGATGATTCTTTTTTTGTTGGAAAGGGTATACTTTCCAAATGGTCCCATTAAATTTTTATCAAAATTGGACAAAGCTATTTTTGAAAAATCAACACAAATCTAAAAATTTATCTACATTGTGTACATTATTGAATGCGATTTATTTTTTTTGCAAAAAATAATAATTTATTTTTTAGTATAGTAATTAAATGTTGCTTGTCTGCTACTTATATCTACTGGTGCAACTTTAAAGCGAAAGATAAAATAAGAAGAAATGACCTGCATTCTGGAATTAAGTCGCCTTATGTCGCCATCTGAAGGAAGACTCGCAATAAAACTATAACCAATCCGTCAGCCCAGCGTGGTATAATACGTAACTATCCCATCGTCGAGGAGGCTGGACTCCAGTAGTAGGACGTCGGGCTACAAGGCAGAACGACATATAAGCTGTGATGATGATTATCAACAATAATAAAAATAGTTTAAAAAACTAAAAAACACGCTTTCAACTAAAAAGTGTAAAATAATTGTCAATATAAGCAGAAAATAATAATGAATGAAATATATTAATTTTTTTTTTCATTGTAAACGGTGGCAAACGAGCAAACAGTACACCTGATGGTAAGTGTTGCTGCCGCTCATGGACCTTTATAAGGCCGTTGCCTACCGCGAAGAAAGCGAAGGGAGTGTGAATGCGTGCATTGAGTCTCGGTGATACCAAGGGCACCACCAAAACCCTTCACACGCAATCATCTTCAAAAAGTTGTGCTTCCGGCTCTGTCGCTCACCGAACGAAGCGCAGTAACAAATTGCTACTACTCAGACGTCGATTTTCTGCGAGAGCATAGTACTGCCCCGGACGAACCGGCCCGCGGCTGTAGACAGATAACTGTCGACAGTGTGGTCCTACCACCCCTAATATTATTGTGAAAAAAGCGTGGGGTGCTCGACTTACGAAAATGTGGCACAAAGCGCACATAGATTATCTCAAAATGCTTAAATATTAAATTTTATTACCTCACATTATATTTATTCCGTATGGTGACGGAGTAAGAATACAATTCACCACACCATTTCTTGCCTGTGGGTGTCGTAAAAGACAACTAAGAGATTACAATACGTATGTAGCATCTGTGCAAGAGAGGGGAAATTCGAAATAAAACCTTATACCAACACATTTGACCAAGGTAGTATAGTAGGTCAATTTCCGTCCCATTGTAGAGAAGGATAGAGTCCAGCAATGGATCTTATATGAGCAATGATGATGACGATTAAATTTTATACCTCGTAGAAAATGTAAGTTTTGGTTCAAATTCAAATCATTTATTATGTATAAGCCCCGCGAGGGCACTTAGATATTGTAATTTTTTTACATTTTTTCTTAAAATTACCGCTGGATCGGAACGCGACCGCATTGAGAAGATCCGGCAAGAAACTCAGCGGGATTGTCTATTTTTTATTAATTTTTCTAATTTCACTAAAATAAAATTACATCTCACAACATGCTTGTTAATAGTTCCAGTGTGCTCCCATCGACCGACGTCCCCCCCTCGGGGAGGACGTCGGTCTTTCCACACGCGGTCAGCCTCTCGGCGGGTGACGGACCAATTCCCCAGTCACGTCACCCGCGGCCTCGGCTAGGGCGGCATGAGGCGCAGATAATCGCGCCTACGCCGCCCCAGTCGTCGGCGGCGGGTCGCTTCGTCGAGGATGCGCTCCTCGCGCGGGCGACCCGCATAGAAGAACTATTAGGGCTTTGTCGGAAAAGATTCAATCGTCTTGGTCACGATATTTTTAATGATGATTCAAAGAGAACACAAATTTCTGATAAAATTATAATTATCAAATTTTCCACCATACTTCATCATAGACAAAATTATGTTTAGTTGTCATTTGCGTTTTGTCATTACATATCAAATGCGTTTTTGTTATACCACATTTGATATTGACTTGTATTTTCGCCATTAAAGCAAGAAGAAGAAGAAGACTTTTATTCTCTTTGACATTTTATGTCACGTCCCACGGGAACGCCATCGTACGGAATAAAAAGTATCCTATGTCCGTCTTCTGGTTCTAAGCTACCGCCCCACCAATTTTCGGCCAAATCGGTACAGTCGTTCTTGAGTTATAAATAGTGTAACTAACATTTCTTTTATATATATATATATATATATATATATATATATATATATATATATATATATATATATATATATATATATATATATATATATATATATATATATATATAGAAGATACAATTCATAAATATAACTCACTACCTTTACCTTTAAAGACTTCTTTTTTTTAGACAATACCTTGTACTAAGGAAATAATCCCTGTATTGCGGGGGACTTACCAACATATAATTAATCGATCCAAATTACATTCAGACTCGGAACAACAATTTTTTGATCGCACAAAGTGTTGTCCTGCGTGAGATTCAAACCCGCGACACTGACACGTTAGGTCGGTATCCTAACCACTTCGCCCTCTGTGCAGTCACTTATCCAAGGTCTATCTTCTTCTGATATTATTATATTAATGTGAGTAATAACTAACATCTAGTTTCGCCCTATATCTTAAAAGTACATAAAACCACCCTTTAGATGCATACCTATATCAACATATTTATATACCTTACTAGCTTCTGCTCGCGACTTTGTCTGCGTGGTATAGATACTTTGGGCTAACGTTAACTTTAATCTAAGACTTTGTTTACGTAGAAGGTGAAAATATTTTTATTAATACGATGCCGTCATACGTGATTTTTGCGAAAATTTAGCCGTTTACGCAGCGGAAGCTCTCAAAAGGACAATGCCCCGATTTTGAAACATTCTTCATTGGTGCTCCGCTCCTATTGGTCTTAGGGTGATGATATATAGCCTATAACCTTGCTCGGTAAATGGGCTATCTAACACTGAAAGAATTTTTCAAATCGGACCAGTAGTTCCTGAGATTAGCGCGTTCAAACAAATAAACTCCTCAGCTTTATATATTAGTATAGATTTACCGATTACTAATAAAATTAAACAAATATTTTTTTTTATTCTTCATAGTATTAATTACTTAAAGGCTTCTTCCATATAAGTGTAATGGTTGGACATAGACGTAAATTCGTTGGTGGCATAGACATATATTTACAAGGTTTCCTTATGTTTTTGATTCTTCCTTTCTTAAACTCCATAAATTTTCCTCAAATTATTCTTAAATTTTTCCTTCCTTCCTTGGAGTGGTGTTATTAAATTATAAACCTCAATTATATAAAATTTACGATATTCACGGAAAGTATCGCCATTGTATTTTTAATTGGTTCTCTACCTCACAGATTTTATATTATATCAGGTCTTTATCGTACGGTCCGAATGCAGGTTTCGCGCATAGAATATAAAAGATTCGTAATTAGCATTAAATAAACACCTTCTTTTCCGTGTGGTGACGGAGTAAGAGTACAACTCACCACTCCTTATCTTGCCCGTGGATGTCGTAAAAGACGACTAAGGGATATAATGTGCACATAACATCTGTGCAAGAGAAGGAAACCTCGAAATGATACCCTATACCAACATGTCTGACAAGCATGGTATAATAAGTCAAATTCCCTCCCATTGTGGAGGAGGCCCGAGCCCAACAGTGGGACGTATGTGGGCTGTGATGATGTGATGATGATGAAACACCTTCTATGTGGTGACAGTGTAAGAGCACTGAATTGACTGCACATTTGCCATAGTGGTTAAGATCACCTAGCGTGCGAGTGTCGTGAGTTCGAATCCTATGCAACACTTTTGTGCGTTCCACAAGTTGTTGTTCTGAGTCTGGATGTAATTTGTGTCCGTTAATTACATGTTTGTAAAGTTACTTAATAACCATCAGCCGCTTTCGCGTGCGTGTCATATACCAAGATATATGATATGAATACAGCTTCTATGCAAGAGATGAAAAACTCGAAGTAAAACCCTATACCAACATGTCTGACTATCGTGATATAGTAGGTCAATTGCCCTCTTATTTTGGAGGTGACTCGAGCCTCTTAGCAGTGAGACGTAAATAAGCTGAAATGAATTACTAAAAAACATTTAAATGAATATTTTATGGAACCTAATTGCACAATTATTTGGAAATCATCAAAAAAAATAAATAAAATGAAAGTCACTATTCATATTCACTAACAACCTTGGTTATAATTTTTGCACTTCATGTTCAATTTACTGTCTCAATTGCTCATATCCGATTATTATTTATTAAATAAAATACATACGGATTATCATTGTAACAATTTTTTTTTAAATTATAACCATTAATCTTACGAAACATGTCTGGCCTAGAAATTCTACTTTGTACAAAACTAATTTATTTTAATTTATTAAAGATTTAATTTTTAATATATATCTTTTCTGGGGGCACGGTAGTGCCCCCGCCAAGTCGAGCAAAAAAAAAGTCGGGCAAAACGCAACACTGCCGTAACATACTTTTCTCGAAGCCATTCAGGCCATTTTCGACCCCCTATAACTTCGTTGTTAATAAAGTTAGAAAGCTGAATTTTTAGTAACCTAGCAGACATTGTATACACATCGTGTATTTCAAATTTCATTCAATTTGAACTAATAGTTTAAGAATTATAACTAGTCAAAATTTCGTACTTTTGTCACTCACTGACTGACTGACCGATCATCAATATTAAAGTGGCACTTCTAGTAGAAATAGAAGCTTCAAATTTAGAATGCAATTAATGTTTAGTATATAAATGAAGGAAAAATTATGAAACATAATAATTTTCATCCAGTTTCCGAGATACAATAACTGCATAAATAATTTTGTAAACTCATATAAATATATAGGATTACAAAGTTATATTTGCAGTTAATGCAATGTAACTTTGTAATAAATAAGAATACATTTGTCGCCATCATTGCTTCTCTATGGGAATCGTAACAACCGACTAAAGACTGCGCAGATGACGTAGGTTAATATACCAACGTACCGTGCTAGTGTCGCGGGTTCGAATCCCATGCAAGAAAACACCTTGTACGATCCACAAATTGTTGTTCTGAGTCTGAATGTAGTTTGTGTCGGTTAATTATATGTTCTTTACGTATGGTGACGAAGTAAGAATACAATTCACCACTCTCTATCTTGCCCGTGGATATCGTATAAGACGACTATGGGATATAATATGCACATACCATCTATGCAAGAGAAGGAAATCTAAGCCTACCAAACGTGGCGACTACGTCATTATTCCTCATAAGGCAAAGAAAAATTATACCTAGTCATGGCAACTCTGTTGCCCTTGAGCGTCGTTGGATGCAGGTGCCACAGTACGGCACTTTATGGTGAAGCATGAGGGGGTCTATGATCTACAGTGGACGGCGATAGGCTGAATGATGATTGGCATAATAGGTGTAGATAGATACGTAGATATGATTATGTTCAAAGATTACTTGTAAAATGTTCAATCAACTTAATGAAAAAGCAAGGGTGGGACGTGTCTTATGAAATTGTACCAAAATCTCCGAAAGTATTAAGCAAACTAAATTGCCTCAAATTTATCTGAAAGAAAGAAAGCCATCATTAGGCTCGATTGCCATCAAAGCGGAGAGGAGACTAGAGGAGATGTGTTTCGAAAAACTAATCAAATTTATTTATTTCCACATCTCTCCGCTTAGTTTAGGTAGAATTGACTCAAGCGGAAAGGAGAGATGTCTCATTTTTCAGAAAGTGTGCTCTAAGAAAATCCTTTCTTGGTATTCAAGAAGTAGAAGGTACCGGAAAGGCAAACATGAAGGTCTATCTACAAAAAGAAATGAGATACAATCAAAAACAAGTCTTGTAAAAAAAAGCACTATGTTTAGTACAATTTAATATAATATTTAATTTAATACAATTTAATATATATTACTTGTGAGTGTGTTTTCATGCGATTGCCAAGTCATTCTGTTCATTTAAAACATAAAAGATCTTTAATATTGATATAGTCACTATAAGAAGTTGTTAGGTTAGTTATTTACGTAATAACTTAAGAAGAAAGGTTCCTTAAGCAGGGGCTGAATGAGTTAACCGACTTGGTATAACATGGATCTCACAAATTTTTATGGTAGAAGAACTCAGTTGCGAGGCTTGGCTTTTTTTACAAGACTTGTTTTTGATGGTATTATACTTTTACATTACTGCCCCTTACTACTCCAAGCCAATAAATAAATTTATAATGTGATGATCTTTGTAAATACATTTAATAAACACAAATTATACCCCGATTCGGATAATTAATAAATGAAAGTATTGTCAAGTATATGTCTATACCATCAAAAACAAAGCTTGTAAAAAGAAGCCAAGCCTCGCAACCGAGTTCTTCTACCATAAAAAGTTGTGAGATCTATATTATACCAAGTCAGTTAACTCATTCAATCCCTGCTTAAGGCAGCTTTCTTCTTAAGTTATTCTGTAAATAGCTAACTTAATGACTTCTTATAATGACTATATCAATATTAAAGGTCTTTTATATTTTAAGTAAACAGAATGACTTGGCAAGGAAAGTAGGAAGGCAGGAAGTATTAGCAGCAATTGGGTTAGGCATATTGATAGTTGTCTGTCTACAACCGTGGGTCTGTCCGCCCAGAGAAGTAACAAACCTTGCGCAGAAAATCGACGTCTGAGTAGTAGAAATTTGTTACTGCACTTTGTTTGGTAAGCGAGAGAGCTGGAAGCCTAACTTTCTGAAGGTGTTTGCATGTGGTGGGTTTTGGTGATGCCTTTAGTGTCACTGAGCCTTGTTGCACGCATTCACGCTCTCCTCACTTTCTTCACGGTGGGCAGCGCATTGGCAAAGGTCTATGTGCAGCAGCATCACTTACAATCAGGTGTACTATTCATTAGATTGCCACCGTTTGCATTAAAATAGAAACGTTTCACCTGATACAAGCAGAAGGGTTGGCATGCAACCTCATAACCTGCCGTGCGTGTATCTCTCTGTCGCCATGAAGGCGGGCCGCCGGTCCTTGTCATCGATTGCTCAGCAGTTAATACCCGTACAAGAGTTTGTAAATCTTTAAACGAAATAGATGTCGATAAGTGTTCTAAGTTTGTGGTGGTTGGGAACGGTTTGTAATCAGCTTCTTTCCTATGTAAAGAATTTGTGAAATATACAAGATCTCATTTCGGTTTCATCCTAGGCTCATAAGCTGACTCTAAATATGTTAAAATAAGAGTCTAACACATACTTATTTTGGAATGATATACGATAAGAGACAGAGTGGGTATCTTAGTAGAGATTGACACTATAAATAGCATCTTCGACAGGGTTTTTACTCTAGGCATGGCTGTTCATAAAATTTTGCTGAAACTCTTATAATGTGTTTTGCACTTATTTTAATTGTATATCTAGACTAGAGAAAGAAGAAATCGATAACTACATATTTCCATTTGTGCGTTTGTTTGATTTGAGTTTCGCACCAACCAATACATCCAGGTGTTTTGTATATTTCAAACATACAATAGACTTAGGGGCAAGTGGCGACTACAGTTTATGCACCTTAACAATACTAGGGACACATTCGAGTTGTTGCCCACTTTGAGAAAAAAACTTTACTTAAAACTCATTTAAAGAAGGTCACACCCACAGCGCTCGGCAAACACCGCAGCAGATATTTCATTCTGCTGTCTACAGGTGAAAGAAATCTATGCTTAAAACGTACTGTTGAGGATGATATCGTTTCCAGGTGGTGTAGGCAAATATTACTACGCTACCAACTCAAATAGCACCACATAACATTCTCCATCAAAGGGTCGACAGAGCACACAGAGAGACCGCAAGTCTCTCCGCTGCTCCAATGGCTCCCATGAGTCTGTAACCTTGATTGAATTGATTGATTGACTAAATTAGGTCTCGGTTATATTCAGGATGCCCAGATTGCCGACCACTGAAGACAAGCTACCTTGCACCGGTGGTCGGCCCAACAACGAAGACGATGTGTCACGGATGGGTCATGGGGCCGCGCGCCGCCCCTCTGTCGGGTGTACACACCATGGCCACAGAGTACTCAGGAAAAAAGGGTTCAACTTGTGTCTGAAGTCGAGCGCTCTCTAGGGCGGGCCTCGGAATGGGGTGAACGGAACCTAGTCCAGTTCAACCCCACAAGGACACAAGTTTGCGCGTTCACTGCAAAGAAGGACACGTTTGTCATGGCGCCTCAGTTCCAAGGAGTAACTCCAAATTTCCGACAGTATTGGGATCCTCGGCGTCGAAATATCGAACAAAGTCCAGTTTGGGAGTCATTTGGAGGACAAAGCCAAATTGGCCAGCAAAACGTTGGGCGTCTTGAACAGAGCCAGGCGGTACTTCACACCGAGACAGTGTCTTATACTATACAGCGCAAGTTCGTCCTCATGTGGAGTACTGCTCACATCTCTGGGCAGGCGCGCCCAAATATCAGCTAGACCCACTTGACTCCCTCCAAAGGTGTGCTGTTCGAATCGTCGGGGATCCCAATCTCACGGACGGATTGGAGTCCCTGGAGCGGCGGAGAGACTTTGGGTCACTCTGTGTACTCTACCGACTCTTTCACGGGGAGTGCTCCAAGGAACTGTTTGACTTGGTACCACCGTCACCGTTTTACCAACGTACCACTCGACACCGCAGCAGGGTTCATCCATTTCACCTGGAAACGATATGGTCTTCAACTGTACGTTTCCAGCGATCATTTCTCCCACGTGTAATGAACTACCTGCTGCTGTGTTTCCCGAGCGCTATGACATCTACTTCTTTAAACGAGGTTTAAGAAGAGCATTTACTTCACGGTAGCCAACGGCCCGGCTGTGCCCCTGGTATTGCAAAGGTCCATGTGCGGCAGTGTCACTTACCATCAAGGGTGCTGCCTGCTCGTTTGCCACTATCGGCAATAAAAAAAAAGGATGCCCAGATTTCTGCTCGCAAATATGTATTTATTCTCTAAACGACTGTAAAACTGGACTTTCTAATGCTTAAACAAGGAAAATTTACACAACTGAAGTATCAGCTGCTGTAAGATTAGAGAAGTAGTTCTGGAACCTTTTCCTTCCGAATATAGTGTCGTTTAGAAAATTATTTAATTGTAGCAAATGTTATCATAACTTTAATTTGTGTTTCATGGTAACGAACCGGCCCTCTCATCGAAGCCGACTATATTTACAAAGATAAATGAAATCATTTATTATAAATATAAAATTTGATAACCTCATGCTTCATGGGATCTTCCAGAACTTACTTAATTCGCGTTGGACTATTTCGTTATCACCTAACATCTTGTGAACTTGTTTAAATTAATGGATGGCATGGTTATAATGAATGGTAACTAGTTCATGACAACTCTTTTATATTGGTAGGCTATGATTTGGATGCACCCCGCCCAATCTGTCCGGGGCGACCGATGAGCGGCGTGCGACCCCATAACCTACCGTACCTCTTACCAATCACTATTGGGTCAGTCTACGACAGCCCCGAGTTCCAACTGCGCAGATTGCTCGTATACTTGTAGATACGTCGGCCGCAGGAGAAACTAGGTGGCACTTTTACTATATACTCCAGTGGAATTCAAATTGCATGGGGAAAATTGTACATGTTTAATTAAAAAAATACTACGTTTTCCTTAATTTTTTTTAATACATGATCCGTTCTATAAATAAGATACCGAATTGACGTTATTAATAAAGATAATTAGAGTTATAAGGTTATCTGTTAGTAGATGAATAAACATTTTTTTTAAATAAATATTTATTCATAGTTATATAATTGAATACGATGTTTTATATTGTAACACATTAAAAGGAAGTGTTATAGTATATAAACCCTATTTAGTACATATAATTTATTACGTATAAAATGTTAAAGGAAAATCGTTTAAAAAGCAATAAAAGTGTGCATATTTAATTAATATATATTAAATGTATTTAGCAATGTTTTATTATATTGCAAAATTACTTATAATAACACATTTTAAAAAGTTAAACTCGTTTATTACTTAGTTGTAACAATAAATTAAAATTTTACTAAGTTATACATTGAAATATTTTAGTTCAATGATTTTTGATGTTCACGCGAGTTTGTAATGAATTAAAATCTGCTTTTTTACGGATTTTATTGCATTTGTGCTTGATTTTTAATCACCCGACGTTTCTAGACTTACTGTAGTATTTATCCGAAAAATTTTTCGTGACAAAATAAAAATTAAATACAAACGCGATAAAATCGGTACAATACTTTTACTTTAATATTTTAGTTTAAACCCGAATACTTTTTTTATATATTAAAAAAAGTATTCGGGTTTAAACTTTTTTTCCAACCTAAATCTGTTTCCCAACATACTTTTTGGGAACAGGCGAGTTCCACAATCGGAGGCAAAATCAGCCTAGCATCCAAGTTGGGCAGGTAGGCTGGTGGTTTTGTTTTACTTTCTTCCAGTAATGTTATCTGCTTTCATTACTTAGTTAAGGAGAACCTTTAACCGAAATTAATGTTTAGTTTGCCTTGTGGTGACGGAGTAAGAACGCAAATCCTCTTCCTCTCTCTCTTTACTCCCTATCCTGCCCGTGGATGTCGTAAAAGACGACTAAGGGATATAATATGCACATAACATCTGTTCAAGAGAAGGAAAACTCGAAACGAAAACCTCTACCAACATGTCTGACCAGCATGGTAAAGTAGGTCAAACTTCCTCCCATTGTGGAGAAAGTCCGAGCCCGACAGTGAGACGTAGGTAGCCCACAGGCTGCGATGTTAATGATGATGAATGTTTAATTGATTGCGCTTTTTTTTCCTTCACCACATAGAAAAGACAAGTGTAAAGTGTAAAGGCACAGATAGAGATGCCTGCACAGATGGAGTAGTGGTTTGGACAGCGAGCTGACCATAATACGATTGGGAATAATAAAGGTTCAAAATATTTGAATAATAGCGAGAACTTATTACCATAATCTCGCAGAAGGAGGCGGCGTGTTGCGCGCGCGAGGAGCGCAGCTGGCCCATCGACCAACGTCCCTCCTACTGGGCTACTGCTAGGCTCGAGCCTGCTCCACAACGGGAGGAAAATTTACCTATTATACCACGTCGGTCAGGCGGTTCGGCATAAGTTTTTATTTCGAGTTTTCCGTTTCTTGCTTAGATGTTATCTGCATACTCTCTTAGTCGTCTTTTATAACACCCACGGGTAGAAAAGGGAGTGGTGAATTCACCACGTGAACAACACTTTGCAACAATCTGTTATTCTGAGTCTGGGTATAAATTGTGTTCGTATGTTTGTAAATACAAGCATTATTGCCTAAATCCAGATGGGCCTTTTAAAAAATAAAAAAAAAACCTCTGTGTATATATTTTTATTTTTTTATAATCTACTTATTTAAAAATAAAAAGATAATGAATCTACTATGACAAAAAATAATTATGAGTGTGTTTGGATTAGTTAAAATTAATTAGCCGAAACCAGAGAGGCGCGTAGGCGTTACGAAAAAAAATGATTACATTACATATTTTAAAATACTAGCTGATCGAACGTATACGCTAGCCTCGCTAGCGTATACGTCATACTTACATTTGACGTACTATTAGCTTACTTTTTGTAATAGAGACTAGTAAGCAGCCTATTTAATTATTAATGGTAAAGGCTGATCCGTTAGCAGTAGTTGACAATTATTGTAGTTAATTCACGACGCTGTCAAGCACAGCTCGGGCAGACCTCGAACGTGTCAATGTGCGAATCATAATTCGATATTTCGAAAAATCAGAGTTGCCTGCTATGGGTTTTGAACTCGAAACTTTCGTCTGTTCACGTCCTTGACAAAATCAAGTTCTTCGTGCTGTGAAGGGGTAGGAATATAATTCATTGGCCCTTTCTTAATTGCAGTTGTAACGGGCTAATAAGGGATGAAAGGAGATAACGTTACCACAAGAGGAAAACTTAAAATGCTAAGCCGTTGATAAGCAATACAGGAACAATATTAAGTCAAGTTCTCTCTTCTTCCGAACGAGTCTCCAACATAACGTTGGCTCCAACAAGAGATTCGTGCGCAACTGTAGATTAAAATTTGATTGAGTGGAATACTCTGCTGGTGAATATAATTATATATAAGTATGTCGCAGCGTCATTCTTAATACCTAAGAAACACTCGATTATGGAAACGAAAAGTGCTGCTACACTTTGGTGGAGTCGATACAGCGATTGGCAATAATTTATGACCTCTTGACATGACCATACATTTGGAATGTTATTATGAGAGTTTGTTTTAAGGCGGTCCCATGAATATTCAGATGGGAACGAGAGTCGAGGGCGATCGGTTGTAGTTGTTGCCATGCTGCATCGAAATCACCGCGTTTCCTTAACTTGTGATTTATCCGCCAGCATTCATGTAATTACTGGTTATAATAGAACATTGTTAACGCTAATTGTTGAATATAGTTTAAAAGCCATCCGAAGTGTTATTTCGATTCCATCGCGATGTCTGACCCATCCGATGGTGATGCAGTACGAGACCCCCTCGTAATATATATATTTAGATAAACCTAAAAACAAGATGGAAAAATAATTTCCGTTTACCTATTCTAGATTAAAGGCATAAAAATTATGAGCGGAAGTACACGTTTTTGTAAATATATAAAAAGAATAAGTAAATATGTATTTATTTTATTATGAACGTTGGTAGACGAGTCCACTGTCCACCTGATGAGGAGATAATACTTTGATTTATTTAGGCATCGTATCAGGTCCGAGGACGAATATAGGCTATATTAAGCGCATTAGACAGGAGTCCGGCATCGACATCGAACTATTGTATCAGGTAAAGAAGAAGCTTTACCGATATCTAACTTACATATTTCACGAATAAGATTACTGATAAGAAAGCAGGGTTCCTGAATTATGTTCAAGTTTGACCTTACCTGGATCCTGTTTGATCATTTCCTCAGAGCGAGCTATTTCATTAGTATGCCAGTGGACTGACTTGAGGACGGCTAGAGGCAAGTCCGTTTTCATTATGGTCAACTATAGGTATGTACTCTTAACGCGACCTGGCGCGATAACAACAAAAACGTCAAATCAGTGTGTTAGAATTGACCTA
Organism: Lymantria dispar; assembly: GCA_032191425.1. Classification (NCBI taxonomy): domain Eukaryota; kingdom Metazoa; phylum Arthropoda; class Insecta; order Lepidoptera; family Erebidae; genus Lymantria; species Lymantria dispar. The sequence goes on along the minus strand of CM063457.1, from coordinate 15,127,281 downwards.
AAAGTTAAAATATATCGTGCCAAGCAACGACAGGAGTTTATTTGATCATATCAGGGCCAAGAAAACATTTTTAATAACTTATTTATCTACATTATATCTCTACATATAAGACCTTAAACTCAAAAGGGTTAATGAACCACATTTGCTGCTATTTCGAGACACAAATTCAAAGTGTAGTTTAATTTAACAGCACATAATCATTCCACAATATTGTAAAACAAGTAGATCTGGATCATAACGATATTGGCCTGCAGACTTCCGGATATTATAATGATATCACTTCCACTTCCACCTTCATACTTCCGTATTGCGCTGTATACAATATTGCCGAGACTAGACAAAGCTTTATTACGATAAAATTCTAAATACATTCACAGATTAATATTTTTCTGCCATAGCAACGGTTTTAATATCCGGCATATACCCGGATATTAATATTATGATTACTGACGCATATATTGGCGTGACGTGTAAAAACCAATGGGCCAGCAACTTAACCTTTTTCTTTTCTAAAGCCTAGTTCTCGTAATCTGTCGTCTTGAGTTCCTGACCGAATGGTGGGCAAGTTGGGATGGTCAACAAAGGGCGATCGTGAATGTAGTTGAAGGTTGATCAATGAGTAGAACAATTTCGTGCTGGTCCTGTGAATTTAAAAGTCATCATCAATATCATCAGCACAATCTGGGAGGGGTCTCTGGTGTAACGAGCGCGACTTTATATTAGACAGTTTTCATGTCACGTCTGGAATGGAATACTACTAGTATACGGCCTTGTAGCAAAGTCTTAAAATTGCCGCACGTTCAGAAGTTTTTGTTATATCAACTATTGATCACGGTCTTAAGGTTCATAATATAAGGGCCCATTAGTAGCTGTCGTATACCTATCGGTGTTGTACTATTGCGTTTATCGAAGTCTCGAAGCTGAAAATCCTTTTATTTATCGGTTGATTAGTCAAGTCTGCTTCATACCTTCTTCTTTGTATAGGATGGACCTAAAATCTTTGTAACTACTCCTATTTTATCATTTTCCTAACTATGTTGAGGCATCACGTAAAAGCATTTCCCAAGATTTTCAACAGCAGAAGATCAAATTTGTGTTATTTATGGAGACCATTGTCGATTCACACTTGCAGGAGGTACAATGATGGACAAGTGAAGTCCACAGTATGAGCGAGAAAATTTCTGGTGGACCAGTTATGCTAACCTCATGTTTACAGGAGTAGAAGATTAACGTATTTTAAATAAAACTACTTTACGGATTTTATCATGTTTGTATTTGATTTTTGATTACCCGACGTTTCGAACACCTTGCAGCGTTCATGGTCACGGTCATAATATGCCATTGGGATATGCGGAACTGTTACGTCAATGCCTAACAACTGGTTATTTAATGTGGAATGATGATTTCTACAAGCAAGTAGATGGAGTGGCTATGGGCTCGCCGGTCTCCCCTGTCGTTGCTGATATATTCATGGAAGACTTCGAGGAGACGGCTTTATCAAGCTCACCTGTCACACCCAGGTTCTACAAGCGGTACGTAGATGACACTTTCACAATATTACTCGCAGACAAAATAACCATATTCCTAAACCATCTTACATCCATTAATCCAAAAATTCAATTCACTATGGAACTGGAGTCAAATAACTCTTTAGCCTTCGTAGAGATTTTGGTTATACGTAAACCTAACAACACCTTGAGTCATACAGTGTATCGTAACACATACAGACAGATACTTGAACGATGATTCTCATCATCCCCCTTCACAGTTAGCTACCGTGTGTAAACCTTTGTTGCAGAGAGCACGAGGAATCTGTGACGATGAACACCTGGCTGAGGAGCTGCAGCATGTTAAGCAGGTTCTACATGCCAACAAGCTGCAAATTCCTCGCCCCCGTCGCAGAGACCGAGTGAAACCACCCACAGTTGAGCGCCTTCCTGCAGTACTACCTTATGTCAAAGGAGTCACTGACAAGATTGGCTACATCCTGACACGGTCTTCCATAAAAACTTATTTTAAGCCACTGAAGAGGATTAGCCAATTCTTACCACCTATCAAGTGCCAGATCCCTCTACAAGATGCAGGAGTATATAAACTTGACTGTGACTGTGGTCTCTCTTATATTGGGCAAACAAAGAGATCCATAAGAACTTGGATCAAAGAACACATAGCCGATGTGAAGCACCACCGTCAGACTAAGTCTGCAGTCTGTGAACATAGTCAGGACCGCGTCCGCCATAACATCAGGTTTGATAAACCACAAATCCTCGCAAAAGAACACCGATACCTGCTTAGAATGGTACGCGAGGCTATTGAGATTAACAAACACAAAAATTTCAATGAGAGGATGGCTGGGTGTTACCATCAAGCTGGGATCATATTATAAACATTATTAAAAACAAATCCAAAAAGACCACCACAAGACTGCAAGACACTGTGAGCTCATATTGTATAGATTTAATAGACCCACAATAATAATAACTAAAGATAATTTTATAAATTAAAACCTCATAAAGTAACATAAAGTAAGTCGCTTTCAAAATTAATATTAATTTAGCATCATGTCACCTGAGTTTTCTTGCCGGATCTTTCTCAGTGTGGCCGTGTTCCGATCCGGTGGTAGTATACTAGCTTGTTAGGTTTTTAAATATTATATTATATTTTATTAAATATATTATATTAAATATATATTATATACTTAATGTTAAAAAATTACTAACCATAAACAAAAAAAAATTCATATAGAATCATTTTCTTCTTACACTGGCAATAAATTTACGGTGGCGACGGAGGCAGCGTGCCTATTGGCCGGGACTCCCCCGTGGGACCTGGAGGCGGAGATGCTCGCCGGATTGTATCGGCGGGTGACGGGGGTGCGAGCGGAGGGCGGTGAGATCTCGTTAAGGGAGCTCGCCGCCTGGCGCGTCGACGCCCGCCGAGACGACTGAGGATGGGACGTCGGTCGATGGGAGGGTACCCCGCGTAGGGGGTATTCCGTCAGGCCGACCACTGACGACAAGTAAACCTGCTCCGGTGGTCGGCCCAATGACGAAGGCGAGGTGGTTTTCGGGTGGGTTGCGGGAGTTGCGTGCTTAAGCCCCTCTGTCGCCCCGGACGGAGTGGTGCGGAGGCGCGCCGACCGCAGCCCACCCACAAAAAAAAAAAAAAACCACTGGCAATAAATTTGTATCAAAATCATCATCATCTTGCTCTTATCCCAATTACTTGGGGTCGACACAATATGTCATCTGTCCCGACATATTGCAAAAAGCTTCGGCAATGACTTTGATGACCGGCCGCCGGCCCGACGTCAACCCTCCTTGGGAATGTAATCGTTGACCCAAATGGTACCAGATGGAGTTGGTCCGGGTCAATCTAGGGCTCTTAGTCGTCTTTTACGACACCCATGAGCAAAGCAAGGGTTGGTAGTATTCGAAGCCGCTACCACACAGCAAAGCCGCTACCACACAGCAAATTTGTATTAAAATGTGGGTCAATATTTTATAACTAATTTCTGTATCGGGTAGACAATTATAAATTTTCTGCAGTAACTATGACTTGTTGGACGTGAGACATCTTAGTCCGCCCGTGACCATGAACGCTGCAATGTGTTCGAAACGTCGGGTAATCAAAAATCAAATACAAACGCGATAAAATCCGTAGTTTTATTTAAAATGTGTAATACTCGCGTAAACATCAGAAATGATTATCGTATTATTAATTTGTAAAAATAATGTAGTTTTACATTGAACACTATAGCCTGACTTTTGATTACATTGCGTTAGCCATTAGACGTCTACTGTTAACATATGTCTCCTTACGAGATTGCCGTGGACTCTTCAAGTTCTGTGTCGCCTCAATGCAACAGTTCCTTGTGACTTCTGCAATATCGTTAGTCCAACTTGGTGCGACTTACCACTGTGTCGCGCTTAACGTGGTCGCTAATCAAAAAACTTTTACCCGAAACCCTTATTGATGATGAACCGTCATTGAGCAAGATGGATTAACGCCCTTTCAACATACTAATCGGCTAAGATGGTTACACATATGTATGCTTTTAAGGATATCCGCAATTCGGATTTTATCTCGTAGAAATGCCTAAGTTTAGTTCTTTTCATAGCATGCTGTGCGCCTTTGAGAGTTATACGGTATAAGGTCACATTTAGATATGACGTTTCTATACCGTAAGTCATCGCTGCCAAGAGTGCAGTTATAGACACTCTAGTCTCGACTGTCTGAATTTTCTGTGTTGCTAGTCCCAAAATTTGATTTTTTGCTGTAGCTGGGCAATCCTTGATTTAAACCTTTACCTTGTCCACTAGTGTTATGTGTTGTCCTACTTGTTTTTAAATGGAGGATTATGCCACAGTCGCTGGCAGGTGGTGATCGCAGTTGGAACTTTACCATGAGAGTGCTGAAGCTAGTTTTACTGGTGATACTTCAATCGATTTTTACCGCGATCACGAGGCAGTACCTACGTCATGAATAATTGTATTTATTTATCATTAAGCGAGAAAGTTTTGTTTAAGTAGGTATAGGTAATAAGGTTTGTAAACAAGAGCATTTACAAAATTTTAAACGATCTTAGCATTATGTTTGTGCTCTTAGCGTTTAATTATTTTTAATTTTGATCCATCCATCCACTAGCTCGTAGACCTCCACTTTTGGAGATAGGCCTCCCTTGAGAATACCACTCGGAACGAACGAACCTTCCTTGCGACTGTCAAGATGTTGTCAATCCACCTAGTAGGTCGTCATACGAAGCGTCGTCCGATTCGTGGTCGCCTTTTGAGAATCTATTTATATTTACACTTCCTGCTTATATATATATGTATGTAAATATTAACTTGACGAATGAGGACTGTGGACACATTATTTTAATTAGTACATGTTTGTGTTTAGGTCCAAATTACTTTTTCCTACATGTTGAATTATTGTCCAAGTATCAAGGTTATTTTTGATGTTATTTATGACTATAAGATATTTCCGACTGCCTGGTTGACCTGGTTTCTATAAATAATCCAATTACTGACCTCGTGTAGGTACCTGATTTAAATTATGGAGTCGAGCAGTTTTACATAAAAGTACTAGCTAACCCAACAGACGCTCTCATCAAATGCTCGCTGTTCTGTTCAAATTAAAAAAAGGAATTCTCTTTGTAGTCGATTGCAGCGCCACCGGATCTAATTGTAAATATTAATCTAAATCATTAACGAACCCACTTGAACACATACAAAAAATTTCAACAAAATCGGTCCAGCCGCTTAGAATGTGTTCAATTGAATGTGTGTGAAAAAAACACACGAACAGAAGATTTATATATATAAAAAAATGCCGTTTTGAGACGGATTAAGAATAGAATAAATTAATTCTTACTTTACAAATTAATGTGCCATAAGAGACGATATATCTAATCTCATGTAATTTTTTTTTTATTTCATCATACGTGCCGGCGGTACCTTTTTTACAGTAGCTATGCTTTGGCGAGTATATTTATTCGTAGAAATTCTTGATAATAACTAACTCTGTATGGTGTGACTGGAGAAGAACTTTAATTTTTTTGTTGTTTGTCCTTAGTAACGATTTATTTGTTTAAATTATACTACTCATACATATCCATAAGTTGCCTTGAATTTTATGAATATTTTCATTATTAGGTATAATACTTCTTATGTCTATATTATGCAACATTCAACAGCATAAAAATTATATCGACGCCTTGATTTCAATGTGAAACTTTACCAGTTTATAAATACACTGATTTATTACAAGTTAATTGTCGTATTCATTAATTTGAGGTTAGCGACATCTGTTATGTAGATAGCGTCATTACAAGTCACTATAATTTGACAATAGTGACATCTATAACTATCACAAAGTATCACATTTTTTTTAAATCGATTGTTTATTTAGGTATACATATAAAAATACAGAATAAGTATGCTTAAAGTTTTAAAAAGGTTCTGTAATAACTTGATATGAAATATGAATGGTAAAATAATAATATAATACGCACATTTTTGGTATAGTGACATCTATTAGCATATTATCGTATGAATATGTTCCTTAAAATTATTGTTATCAAAAAGTTGTTATATAACTCTGCTAGAGTGCGCTCGTAAGGAAAAATATCTATAGAGGTCTATTGTAGGTTAGAATTAGAACTAATAAAAATTTAGTAGTCCTGGATAAAAAGAACTATGCTTATTTAAACACCGGGTTGGGAGCCTTCCGCTCGCCCATTGACCGCGTTAAGCTGTCAAGGTCATCTGCGACCAACAGCTAAACACACACAAAAAAAAAATATATGCTTATTTAAAATGACTGAATTATTAAACATGAAGATTCTCTGTAAAAATAAACTGTGTAAGAAAAAAAAAATGGAAGAGTTATGCCTGACTAAGCAAACATAAATGGAATTGAAGACCTCGTCCTTTTATGAAATTGTTTAAAAATTAATCTCATTGAAAAATTTACGCTATGGGTGCCTTTACTCGATTTTTGTCACTACTTCCTTCTCTCCATAGCTCTCTCTCTTAGAACAATATTCTCCTTAGTTCTTCTCATCAATTATCTAAGACTATAATTTTTTTTTGATAGTGTCATAGTTTTTTTTCTGGGTACAGGCTGTACTTTTGAGTTTTCTTTCTCTTGCATAGAACGTTATATGCATATTATATTCCTTACCCTCCCTTAGTCTTTTACGACATTCACGGTCAAGACAACACCGCCTAGATGAATTTTATTCTTACTCCCTTACCACATGGAATAACATTAGATTTATGTTAGTTTTACTGTAATAAATTATAAAAAAATATATAATTAATATATTTATTAATATACTATAATAATTCTCATAATTCAATGTTTGAATGTGATCAAGAATAATATTTTTTTTCTATTTACATCTATTTTGTTATAATTATTAATCATCATCATCCTATTTTAATTCCAATTACTTGGGTTCGATGCAATGTGTATTCTTCTTCAATCGCACATATTGCAAACGTTTTGGCAATAGTTTTATGACTGGCTGCCTGCTTGACGTCAACCATACTTGAAAATTTTGAATAATGAATAAACCTATTAAAACAACGCAGAGATACAATAGTATGACCGGTCTGCATACCTTCGTGGTCGAAGAAGGATGTTAACTAGTCAGTATGAGACGGAATTGCTCTTAATCATCTTTTACGATTCCCACGAGCAATGCAGAGTGGTAGGACCACACTGTCGACAGTTATCTGTCTACAGCCGCGGGCCGGTCCGTCCGGGGCAGTACCACACTCTCGCAGAAAATCGACGTCTGAGTAGTAGCGATTTGTTACTGCGCTTCGTTCGGTGAGCGAGAGAGCCGGAAGCCCAACTTTCTGAGGGTGATTGCGTGTGGAGGGTTTTGGTGGTGCCCTTGGTATCACCGAGCCTCAATGCACGCATTCACACTCCCTTCACTTTCTTCGCGGTAGGCAGCGGCCTTGTAAAGGTTCATGAGTGGCAGCAACACTTACCATCAGGTGTACTGTTTGCTCGTTTGCCATAAAAAAAAAATGCAAGGGTATTCGTAGCCGCTACTATACAGCATTCTACAAATAATTAATATTGTAAAAGAATTTAGGTCAAGTGGTCGCAGTGGTTTCATATTCTTTAGGGTCAGCCGCCAAAATTAACAAATGTCCATATATCTTCGGTCCTGCAGTATTCTTTTAATATTTTTAGTCTCATGTTCATAATATAAAAAAAAAAAAACTATAAATGCAATCGTATACGCAAACTATAATTTCAACAGTTGCACATATGACTACGCAGCATGTAATAGGGATGTTATAGAGCCCCGTAACCGAAATTGTCGGATATCCGAAATGATAATATATCCGAAACTAACTGAAACCGATATCAAAGTATGGGATAATTTCAGATAGGGTCGGTATCTGTTTGAGACAGGTTACGATAGGTTTCCTATCGACCAACTAAACTGACAGCCTAAATACAAACCTCTCCAAAGAAAGATAATATAATTACCACTATTAACAATTAACTGTTCGTGTGGTGCCGGTGTAAGAATATAATTCACCACTCCCTATCTTGGCCGTGGATGTCGTAAAAGACGACTAAGGAATATAATATAACATCTGTGCAAAATAAGTAAAACTCGAAATAAAACCCTATACCAAGATGTCTGACCAGCATGGTATAGTAGGTCAAATTTCCTCTCATTGTGGAGGAGGCCCGAGACCAACAGTGGGATGTATGTGGGCTGCAATGGTGATAATGAATTAACATTTCCCTTTTACAATGCCTTAAAATTCTATATCCGTAACCAAAATTATCCGAGACTATATTAGTTTATAATGTAAATGTATATAAACAAACATGAAAATCTTAATATGCATAATTTATAACATCATATTTTAAATGTATGAACAACAGGCTGACGATAATAATATAAGTAAATCCCTTTTGCTTTAGATCCGCAATTTTATGTGGAAACTTTATTCGGAACGACGGAAGTTTTACTGGCTGCGTTGCGTTTCTGAAGTTAACGTACCCACGGAAACACTGCTTGAAAAATGTATATTTTTTGCGTTCTGGCCTGTTATTTTAGAGTTCTTGCTACATTACAATGGCGTAATTTAACCCCGTAAGCCAAGAAGTTACTGGAAGAAGATAGAATCATTTTCTTCTTACACTGGCTATCAATTTGTATCAAAATGTGGGTCAATATTTAATAACTAATTTTCTGTATTGGGTAGATAATTATAAATTTTCTGTAATAACGATGACGTGAGACATCTTAGACCGCCCGTGACCATGAACGCTGCAAAGTGTTCGAAACGTCGAGCAATCAAAAATCAAATAAAGGGTTTTTCAACAAGATAAATCACACGATCTGGCTGGCCACATAACAGTTGATTTTCGAATAGGCCAAATTGAGTTGTTCAACAACAACTCAATTTTGGCCTATTATTGATGACGTGGATATCACTGACATGTGGTTTCAACAGGACGGTGCCACATGCCACACATCCAATGAAACGATCAATTTATTGCAAACCAAATTTCCGGATCGCATAATATCACGAAAATCAGCTGTTATGTGGCCAGCCAGATCGTGTTTGCCGAACTTTTCTCTTCGTAATACAATAAAAATTTGAATCATCTTCATCTAAATTTCTTGTTTTATTTTGTTTTGGAAAACAAAGTTCTTGTTGAAAAACCCTTTACAAAAGCGATTAAATCCATAGTTTTATTCAAAATTGATAGTATTTATATCGAAATCTTAGAAGATATTGGTAATTTAAATTGCGCCTAGAATCTAAGCGAAGCGAGGGCGGGTCGCCAGTAGTAAATATAACATAAAATATATTAAAGCTATATTGTTTTGGATCGATGTGGGCTTAGTTAAGAAGTCATTACAAACATGCGTTCTCAGAATGTTAATAAGCGTTATTTAGAATAGGTTACATTCAATTTCCTTCCACCGCCTTCTTCATCCTTTTGTTTTGGAGTTAGTCTTAGTTTTAGTGGGATACCATAGAGGCGCGCTTCTAATCGTTTTCGAACACAAATAATTCGTATTAGGGCTAGGATCGTTATCACATAAAATTGAGGACTAGTAGTTATAGTAGTAGATATGACTAGTAGTAAATTACTGTAATTTTTTTTAAGCGAGAACGCTTAATCTTCATAACCACTATACGGTAGGTAGCCACTTAACTGTGACTCTCTGAGTCCATGACCAGCAGCTACCGCTTATCATGAGAAGGTCTATTAGTTTGTTTGGCTAAGTCGCCATCTACCACAGAGTCCTTCCGTCAGGTACTATGCAGACGGATGACCACGAGGTTTAGTGCTTATCCTCTTGTTTCTTTCAAGTAAAAAAAGCCGACTAAGTGCGAGTCGGAAACGCGCACGAAGGGTTCCGTACCATTATCTATAAAAAATAGGCAAAAATCACGGTTTTGTATGACGTATTTTAAATCGCGTATTTTATATGTCCTTAAATATTTATTTTATTTTGTTTTTAGTATTTATTGTTATAGCGGCAACAGAAATAGATAATTAGTAAAAATTTCAACGGTCTAGCTGTTGCGGTTCTTGTGACAGACAGACGGACGGACAGACAACGAAGTCTTAGTAATAGGGTCCCGTTTTTTTTCTTTGGGTACAGAACCCTAAAAACTAGGGAGACTTGCAATAAAAAAACATTGATGCTGATTTTTTTCCAGAGTCAAATACAAAAGTTCTAACTCAATTTTTTGTGTTTAATTGTATTTCGATTGCCTTTCATGTCTGTCAGAAAATAAAAAACAAAATGCTTAATCAATTCGAAAACCATATACAATTGACATTGACAAGATATATTGATAGTTCATTACCGCTAACAGTGAAGTGCAAGTTAGAGGCCATCTATAAAATACATTACACGTTAACGGGGAGAGGTGGTTCGATGAATTATGACAGTGTGTCAAGGGGTGGGAAGGATTCTAAGTTTCGTGACGCCATATTTCTAAATCTTTTGGATCTTAGTGTCGTCGTCTCAGCTCATGCACGCAGGGCCGGATTATCCATAAGGCGGATTAGGCAACCTAGGGGCCCCGCACTGAAGAGGGGCCCCGAGCGTGCACGAAGAAAAATAAACATTTCATCGAACGATATTTTTGAAAAATTGTATACTGCCTCAAAATCCCTTTTTATTGTTGTTAGTGATGATGTTGGTGGCAAATGAAAAAAAAAGTAAGCCGTCGCTCAGGACGCCTGGCAGATGTGAAACTTCGAATTTTTTTTCTACAAGTATATATGATTTATTCATATATACTTGTAGAAAATAGATTACGACAGGAACTAATATGTAAAGTATTGAATAAAATAATACGATTTCTACTATTATTTAAAATATTACAAAGAAATAATATTAGTTCACCGCACAGTCGCTTACGACCTAACATAGCGGTGCTACGTCTCCCTCACACACTTTTACGTAGTTCAAATCAAAAGGATCGGTTAGGTAAGTATGATCTAAATAACGGAAATAACGACATCTATCGAGCTAAGATTAAATCTCAGCTACAAAATATATTTTATAAAGAAATCTCTAATTCTGTAATGATGATGATGATAATGAGACAAGCTATTTAAATTATTTTATCGTCATTGGTCCTTAATTAACAAATTTTAAATGAAATCTGACTGTTGAAAGTGAGTCAAGATCCAATTCCTAGGAGTCTGTAACACAAACAAATAAATATACATCTGAAACTAATAAAACACCTATAAAAAGCGATTGTGCAGTTTTCGTACGTAAAAGTACTGTAAGTAGGTATGGTATACTTATGTTTGAAAGTTAGAGAATTATACATTATTTTATAGAACATACATTATTTTATAGAAGTATATATGCATAAAAGAACAGATTACGACAGGAACTAAAATAGCACATTAATAAAAATACTACTACGATTTTTTTTTCCAAGAAAATGATGATTTTTATTCAATAAACATTTATTTTCATTATAGGTAACAATTTACTTTAAGCGCACTAGATGGCGTTGTACAAATTTTAAATCGCACTATGGTTTCGTTACAAAAATGTACACATATGTATCCGGATTTTTATTTGTAGTCAGCGGGTTGAGAGCCCTCAGCGCTCACCCACTAGTCCGGGTAAAGTTGTCACAGCCATCTGAGGCTAAACAACTAAGTCACACAAAAAGAAAAAATTGTAGTTAATTAAAATGGTGTCCCGAGGGGTGGCGTTAACGCCACGCGACAATCGGGATCACCCTCGCCTATAGATGTTTCACATCAAAAAACAGCACACCTGATGGTAAGTGATACTACTGCTCATAGACCTTGGATCATGGACCCGAGAACCGCATTGCCTAAGGGCCCTGATAGGATTAATCCGGCCCTTCATACACATCTCACTGATGGGCTCGAAGCTCTTCCCCAAAAGTAGAGAAAATTTATTTACTACTATACCATGCTTGTCAGACATGTGTAAGGTTATATTTCGAGTTTTCCTTCTCTTGCACAGATGTTATATGCATAAATTATGTATTCCCTTAGTCATCTTCTGCAACATCCACAAGCCGCGTCATTTAAGTGACGTCAGAGTCACACTAGGGGGGATCACACAAATGTTACCAACTGTGCACTAAATCAGTGTGACTTACTTTATGGATGAGCCCTTATAGACGTAATACTTCTTTATTAATCCAAAAGAGTGATCTATCTGTAATGTCTAAGTATTTTCCCTCTATATCTAAGTAGTTGCGCCAATGATGGTAAAGTTAAGGAGTGAACGACTGACATGGTATGGACATGTGATGAAGCGGGATGAAAGTAATGTGAGAAAAGTTTTGGGTATGAATGTTGAAGGCTTTAGGGGTAAAAAAAGACCGTTGAAAAGATGGATGGACTGCACGACATGGATAGTCTGGGAGTGACTGCAGAGATGACGTCTGATAGGATCGTAGGGAAGAAGATGACATTGTGTTGATCCCAAATATTTGCGATAAGAGCAAGATGATGATGATGATCTAAATAGTATTCTATGCTTCATCATCATCAGCGCAGCCCACATTCGTCCCACTGTTGGGCTCGGGCCTCGTCCACAATGGGAGGGAATTTGACTTACTATACCATGCTGATCAGACATGTTGGTATAGGGTTTCATTTCGAGTTTTCCTTCTCTGACACAGATGTTATGTACATATTAAAACCCTTGGTCGTCTTTTACGACATCCACGGGCAAGATAGGGAATGGTGAATTGTATTCTTATTCCGTCACCACACGGCAAATTCTATGCTTACATTTGGCATAATGATTGTGATATAAAAATAAATTTCAAGTAATTTTCTTATAAGTGGTCCACATTTATTTTCTATATAGGTGTTTATATTTAAATTACATAGTGTTACCGTTTGTCGATACGGTAGCTAGGCCGTGGACACGTTAAAATATTTACGTTCCAACGGCCTTAGCAAACGTGACTATTTCGTAGTACCCCGGCCTCGATACACTGGCCCTGTTTAGTACCGTAGGGAATGTGTGAAGGGAATAAAAATGGCTTTTAATATGGCCGAATATTACTTTTTTGGAATGTTATTTTAAATTTGACAGCTGATATGTATGTAATTGTTTTTTTTTTGTAAAGTATTTTGTTTGTGGCCAGTGGGTAAATTAGCAGTATGACTAATGTAACCATATTTTTTTTCGTTGAAACCAAACGCTTGACTATCTGTTTCGTTATCTTTTGGGACACTTGCAGAAATAGATAAAAATATGAAATTAAAAGTAAAAAAAAATAAGGACACGTGAAAAATTTTGCAGACAGATAAAAGTGTGGATTTAAAACTTTTTTCTTTTCTTGCAAACGATGGTAAACGAGCAAACAATACACCTGCTGGCAAGTGATGCTGCTGCTCATGGACCTTTGCTAGGCACACCGTGAAGAAAGGGAAGAAAGTGTGAATGCATGCAATTAGGTTCGGTGATACTAAAAGCCTCACCAAAACCTACCACACGCAAACACACTCAGAAAGCTCTTTGAAACGGGATGTATGGTCACGTTAAGTATGACTATATGATGACCGTTTGTGTTTAAAGAACTTTTTTCTCATCTTAATAATATATATAAATCTCCTGTCACGATGTTTGTCCGCGATGGACTCCTAAACTACTTAACCGATTTTAACCAAATTTGCACACCGTGTGCAGTTTGATCCAACTTGAAAGATAGGATAGCTTACATCTTAATTTATAGTCGCAATATTATTTTATTGCAAGTTATTTGTCTATTATTTGACATTCACAATTATCTGTTAACTCCAAACGATTTTAAAAGATGGCGATATCTTGACTGGTTTGAGTAATTAATTAATAGATGGCGCTGCTATGTCAAACCTACAAACGTGTCATATACGATTTTAACTTGCTTTTTTACATATGCCATTTGTAAAAAAATATGACGACCTGCATGACAGATGTTCTCCTACAGTTCCACTTAAATAGTTTAATAAAATGTAATATAACAAAAAACATTAGCCACAGCAACGCGTGGCCGGGTCTGCTAGTACAAATATATATTTCACTTATAATGAGATACAGTGTTACTATCCAAAATTGCAGTATGTCAATATCATTTTGCTTCTGAATCACCACATAATTAACATTTTCTCAAACTCTTTCACGAGTTTAAAAATTTGTCGTCATGTCGCAGGTATCATAAGAAACGATCGAAGAATCTTTGGGTATCCATCATCTTTTATTTTCCCATGGGAGTCGTAATAATCGGCTATTTAACCACCAATTGACTGAAAAGTAGCACTTTCCTGGGCAACTCATAACACGAACTGCGATCGCCAACACGACTGCCAAGCGTTGATTATGGTAATAAATATGGGCAGGCCTATATTGAACAGTGGGCGTCGATAAGCTGATTATAATGAGTAATTTATGTATAAATTTTGCTTCTTAACAAATCATTGTCATTTATTGACACCTATGTACCCATATTAGGAGACGGGTTTATTCTTGTTTCTTATGTGAATATGATGATTCATAATAGTTATCTATACTAATATTATAAAGCTGGAGAGTTTGTTTAGTTGAACGCGCTGATCTCAAGAACTACTGGTTTCAATTGAGAAAAAATTCGAGTTGAATATTCCAATCGAGGAAGGCTGCAGGCTATATTAGATCACGATATGAACCACAGCGATTCAAGGGAAAATGTTGGTCAGCTAGTATCATATTTTTATAAATATCGATAAAGGTATACACCTCTATTTTATCAATTATAAAAAGTTTCTCAGATTGAAATTTTAGACTTATTATGCTTTTTTTTATGGGTGGGCCATGGCCAACGCACCCCCCCCGCCCGACTCGGGCGACGGAGGGGCGGTGCGTGGCTCCATGACCCACTCGTGGCACGTCGCCTTCGTCGTTGGGCCGACCACCGGTGCAGAGTAACTTGTCTTCAGTGGCCGGCCAGAATACCTCGGTCGCGGGGTACCCTCTCCTCTCGACGTTCCCCCTCGGGGACGTCAGTCGCCGTGTTAAATCCGCCTCTCTGCGGGTGACGCACTAAATCCCCGGTCCAGTCACCCGCGGCCTCAGTTAGGACGGCATTAGCGAAATGAAACCCTATACCGACAAGTCTGACCAGCGTGATATAGTAATTTAATTTATAGTTTAAATTGTGGGACGTATATGAGCTGAAATGATGATGATGAAGAGTTTTTGAAGTAATGTTTGACAAGACGTCACTGCCTTATTAGTAGAAACCGAAATAGAAATTGTTTAAATTTATTCTATGTGTTACAGAATACGAATTCCTGTTTATGTAGTGTTGTACATATTTCCAAACGCATTTAGCCCGGGCGCTTTGGGTAAATTTATTAGTGCCTTTAAAAAAGTAAAGATTTTTTTTAATTTATACACTTGGCAAAGGCACTCTCGATGCAGTCCGAATGTACCAACAATTTTGCAGCAATGAAATGACTGCCAAAATATTCCAATAGTCTATTACGAATATATCAACAGCTAAAGTTAACTCAATGGTTAGGTACTGTCGTATCCAGAAATGCAACTGCAATGAAATGCGTTTAGTCGAAGTAGCTAATGTTTGTATATCTATCTTTTTCTTCTGCAAGTATTTACGCTGTGTTGAAATGCGATGGAGATATCAGGCAGGTAGGCCTTGCGTTCGTTGGAATAAAGCAACGGACGGCCGCCGTCAGTAAGTGTTGTGTCGTGCTGTAGGGTAGCGGTCGCCTGTGTTTCAGAATTTTGCGGTTAAAATTCACGTGTATATTTACAAACTTTGTAATTGTTTTGTTTTAGATAAAGTTACCATTTTCATACATAGTGTTCAGGGACCTAAATAGTTTTTTTTTTAAAACAATTTTGTTTCGAGCGTGTTTTATTTTTTGTTACGTTAAACTATTGTTTTTAATTTCAGTGTTAGTTGGTGTTTTAACCTTGTGTTTGTTGACTGACGTGTTTTTTTTTCGGCGTTAGTTTATTTTGGCGCGTATGATGTAAGCGATACACTGTACCGGGGTTTGAATCCCGTGTTGATGGCATGCGAGGTGTTGAATCGCGAGTATGCATACTTCAATGATGATGGTAAGTTTATATAATCAAATTAATTGGTATATTTCTCCTTTTAGAGCATTATATTTAATTAAAAACAATATTTTTATAACAATATGATAGTCCTATCTATGCACCAATATATCGAGTGACAAGTGCTGATAAGGATAATAAACTATAACATATCTCGAATTTTAGTACACTACATATTTAGTAATAGCTTTTGTTTTACTGAAGTTTATAATTAATAGCTTCTGTTTTACTGAAGTTAACAAATGAATACCTAATATGTATTTGTTCATTCATTACAGCTCATATAATAATATGTCCCACTGCTAGACTTGAGCCCCCACAATAGAAGGGTACTTGACCTACTATATCGCACTAGTGAGACGAGTGGGTATAGGGTTTTATTTCGAGTATTCCTTCTCTTGCATAGATGTTATCTGCATATCTCTCGGTCGCTTTTTGCGATACCCACGCCCATGGGAGTGGTGTATTATATTCTTACTTTATCAATAATAAAAATGACGCATATGATGCATATGACGTCTATGCAAGAGAAGGACAACTTGAAATAAAAGTTAATAAAACCCTATACCAACCCGTCTGATCAGCGTGGTTTAGTAGGTCAA
This sequence comes from Lymantria dispar, assembly GCA_032191425.1. Classification (NCBI taxonomy): domain Eukaryota; kingdom Metazoa; phylum Arthropoda; class Insecta; order Lepidoptera; family Erebidae; genus Lymantria; species Lymantria dispar. The sequence continues at coordinate 15,110,547 of CM063457.1, read as the reverse complement.
TAGCCCTCCTATTACGTAGGAAGAGGTACGAGACCAGCTGTGGGACGTTTATGAGCAGAAATGATGATGATGTAGATCTACTTGTCTTCGAGTCGTACACTAGAACGCGCACTTTTTGGTTTAGTGTTTAATTTCGAAGATATGTGCAGTATAAATGATTAATTATCGCTTATATATTTTAACGGTAATTTTAACTGTATGTTTGTTTGAAAGTTCTTAGTAATATGACATCAACAAATATTGTCGAATGACTCGTCAGTTAGGTAATTCGAACTGCTATTGAAATAATTGTCTTATACGTATTGATTTTGAAGTTGAGTTCCGTGTGGTGACGGAGTAAGAATAAATTCAAATTCAAACCATTTATTATGCATAGACCCCGAGAGGGCACTTACATAGTGTCAATTTTACAAAATAAAATTAAATTACCAATTCCAAAAAAATAAACTACCACCGGATCGGAACGCGACCGCTACTGAGAAGATCCGGCAAGAAACTCAAGCGGGCTTGTCTATTATTTTTAATTTTTTTTCTTCTAGTTCTTACTAGATGTATATCTATTACTAATTGGGTACATGTTTTGTAAGAATATAATTCAAACGATTATGGCTGGACCAGATCCCACAAGCGGCACCCGATCACGAGTTAACTACTAGAGCAGCCATCACTTCCCTCAACCACTATGCAGGGAAGGGCGAGACCCGCTCCACGCAGCTACCGCAAGTAGATCCTTCAGTGAGCATGACCAAGACCATATTACAAACGATAAAAATACAAAATTTCGTTAGGCAAAACACGCTATACTTTACAATATTAGAGTTATTAAAAAGAGTTTATAGAAATTGCTGAATGTAGTAATCGTTATTACACTCTAATAACGATTACTACAGTACTAGTAATCGTTATTACACTGTAATAACGATTATTTGTTGGACGTGAGACACCTTAGTCCGCCCGTGACCATGAATGCTGCAAAGTGTTCGAAACGTCGGGCAATCATAAATCAAATACAAACGCGATATAATCCGTAAAAGTAGTTTTATTTACAAGACAACCATGGTATATAATATGCACATAACAGCTGTGCAAGAGAAGGAAAATTCGAAATGAAACCCTATACCAGCATGTCTGACCAGCATGGTTTAGTAGGTAAAATTCCCTCGCATTGTGGAGGTGGCTCGAAGCCAACAGTGGGACGTATGTGGGCTGCGATGCGATAACATATTGATTTTGAAGTTGAGTACCGTGTGGTGACGGAGTAAGAATACAATTCACCCCCTTTTTTCTAGTGGGTGTCGTAAAAGACGGCTCCGGGATTATAGTATACGGATAACATTTACTGTAAGAGAAGTTAAACTAGAATTGAAATACTATACCAACATAATAATAATAATTTCATTTATTATCATAAAAACATTACATAGATATGTGGGAATCTCTGGCTCCTACGCTAGTTGTATGCTGTGTTGCAGGAGCCAGTGTCCTCCCCATTACAAAAGACACATTTTAAAATAAATAAATACAGACTAATGACTACAGTAGATGAATACAATGTAAATAATCATAATAAAAAGAAAAACAAAAACCTGTTTGTGCGTGTGTGTTTGTGTGCGCGTGCGAGTGTGTGTGTGTGTGTGTGTGTGTGTGTGTGTGTGGCTGTCACCAGCGTGTTATAGTAGGCCAATTTCCCTTTCATTGTGAAGGAGGCTTTTTTATGGGTGGGCTATGGTAAGCGCACACGCGGTCCATTCCGTCCGGCGTAACGAAAGGACGGCGCGCGGGCCCATAACCCACCCGTACCCACGTCGCCATCGTCGTTGGGCCGACCACCAGTGCCGAGTTCCTTGTCCTCAGTGGTCGGCCTGACGGAATACCCTTTCGGGTACCTTCACCTCTCGACGTCCCTGTCCTGGGACGTCGGTCGCCGTCGCATTGTGAAGGAGGCTAGGGCTAACACTGGGCCGTATATGACCCGTAATAATCACGATGGTGAAGTTGAGACATTATTACGCATACGCTCTCTATCTGCATGTTTGTCCTTTAGCAATTTATCAATTGATTTAAATTGAAACTATCTATTGCTGCTAACAGGTACATGGTGCAAATTTATATATTTTTTTCCTAAATATGTACCTAGACAATTGAAACCTATTGTATCATCTCGGCTCATATAGCTTCTCCATAATAGAAGAAAAATCGATCTATATCACGCTCGCTGGTTAGAAGGATATAGAGTTTTATTTCGAAGTTTTCTTCTCTTGCAATGATATTATTTACATATAATATTCCCTAGTCCGTGTGGTGACAGAGTAAGAATACAATTCATCACTATCCTATCTTGCCCGTGGATGTCGTAAAAGACGACTTAGGGATAAAATATGCACATAACATCTGTGCAAGAGAAGGAAAACTCGGAATGAAACCCTATACTAATATGTCTGACCAGCATGGTATAGTTGGTTAAATTCCCTCCCATTGGAGGAGGCCCGAGCCCAACAGTGAGACGTATATGGGCTGCGATGATTATGATGATGAAAGTTTGCCCGCAATACAAGGATTCTTTAGTGCAAGGAGTTCTTTTGCTGGGCTGGTCACTGAAGTCAAGGAATCTGTATCAATGTTCGAGTCAAATGGGGATGCGAATAGGGTAGGTAGGTTATAAAGCCACAGGACAGGGTGTAGCTATTCAGATTATACCAGGACAAATAAAAATATTAATTAAAAAAATTAAAAAAAAGGCTTTTATTTAAACGCTGGCTAAGTGCTTGTCAAGACTATTCAAACGAGTCTAAACTCGACGGTTTTATTTTGTTTAATTTAGGAGCCACCTTCCGACGCTATCTTGAGACCAGCTTCATTGTACCATATTATTGCATTGGCACCGAAGTTACGTAAGTAAACCAAATTTCAACCCTAATCTAACTACAGGAAGTGGTTCCAATTTAACTCGCAAGATTTGTCCCATACTAACAGGGCAAGTTAAATAAAAGCTTTTAAAAAAGCTTTTAAAATTGGGTTGGCATTTAAAAAAAACTGTATGATACGATAGGTTACAATTCACCACTGCCGTGGGTTTCGTAAAAGACTATTAAGGGATTATAATATGCAGATAACATCTATACAAGAGAAAAAAACTAAATAAGAATCTATACCAACCTGTCTATCACCAGCGTATACCTAAGTCAATTTCCCTTCCAATGTGGAGAAGGCTCGAGCCCAGCATTGGGACGTATATGACATCTGATGAATGAATGAGGACCCTGTCCTTAGCGACTGTTTCATTATTTCATACTTAAATAAATATACACCAAAAAGGTGAGTTAATAACCAATCTTAATAAATATTGTTTATCATATAGTTCCTCGTAGTGTATTATGTGGGTTATCATATTTATACATACCTACATACAAATGAACGTATTATATTTATTTTTATATACCTACCTACTTATCTTTGTTTGAAGTAATTAGCACAATAACTTGTAATTAGGTACCAACAGATTATAGCCATTTAGATATTTAATGAAATTCACATTTTGTTGCAGTCATAGATCGCGGATTATTCATTATACTCTTTTGGTTAAAGGTGCCATGATGGCTGCCAGTGGCGGTGATGAATGCTACCAACCTTTATATTTCTCGTAGGTGCCGTAAAGACGACTTAGAATAATAACGTATTGAAGGATAGTGTCGGTACTTAAGCGATCAAAAACGTGAAGCCAAAAATACTACATGCGTGCAACCGGCACACGTACACACGCACACCACTAGGTATACAATAGAGTTGCCTTATACGCAGTGACCTTCGGCACTACGGAACGGTCCGGCGTAGGGAATCATTTCTAGCTCCAATTTAAATGCTTTAAATTTTGTGTGTGGAGTTAGCTTCTATGAGTTATTATTCTAAGAATTTTACATAGACCTAGGTCAACTTCATCTAATGCCGTCTAATCTCAAGGAGATTCGACGTCAGACAGGCGGTCGGTTATAAAACTATTGCCAATAACATTCGCAATATGTATGGAAGAAAAAGTACGTTTAATATTTACTGTCGTCGACGATGTCGGCCCCAAGTAATTGGAATAAAAGCAGGATGAACACGATAATGATGTTAAAGAAAAACTAAAATACTTAATATCTCATCTAACCTACCTAAAGAGAGGAGGAGAGGAGAAAGACATGCTGTCACTAGTCATACCATCCATTTGAACTTTGAAATATAGAGTAAAATTGCTCCTCTTTATAGTAAAAGGCATGTGTCGGAAAGGATCACCAGAACAAATAGACGTGTCGTGTATAACGCCGCAGTAGCCCATATTGCAAGTGACGGATTATCTTCAGTCCTCTTAAGTATTAGCTGCAAATACTTATGTAATACTTGAGTAGATGTATAACGTTTATAATTCCCGAATCTCTCCGCCTTTATCTACACGAAATTGTTCCTGTTTCACACAAAGGCTCTTGACGATTTTCTTTCGACTTTATTCGATACCATAACGTACGCAACTATAGTACCACGCCATATATCTCAACTTTTATACCTGCCACTGTTGGGCTCAAGCCTCATCTATAACAGGAGAGAAATTGACCTACTGCGTCATGCTGGTCAGACGGGTTGGTATAGACGTTTATTTGGTGTTTTCCTTTTCTTGACATATCTAATCCCTTATTCCTCTTTTACGACACCTACGGGTAAGATAGGGGGTGGTGAATTGTATTCTTACTCTGTCACCACATAGACGCGCCATACACCGATGCTTAACCCCACCGGTGGTGTACCTGAAACTTAATAAGACGCTTTTTACCATCCATACCATCTTTGTCTTAAGGGAGAGAGTCCCTATTACCAGTAGCCTGCTTCACATCTGTCTAATCCCTGATGATTGGGTAATGATTTAAGGTTAAGGAGTGTGGAAGTCCACTGCATCGACTGACGTTGTTACAATTCCTCAATGTTTTGCGGTTCATCTTCATCCTCGGAAAGGTACATGATATGCACCTTTCTTACCATTCGTTAATTAATGAAGCCATTCAGCCAGTTAATGAATAAATGAAGTTTAACAAAAATGTTGTACGTTGTGTAAGCGAGAGTAGAAATTTTTTATTCTAATTCTGTTTTGCAGCTCCTATGGCTCTTCCCTTCCTTGTGGTCTTAACTGAGTCTTCTGTTTGATATGATGATTTGCTGCATATTAAATATTATCTTAGTAATAAATGCACTGAAGCAGGATAAAGAATGGTTTGTACTTATTTCCAAGCACAGGGAAAAGCCAATTTTTTGTCAATCAAACTTCAATGCTGCGAAGGTTTTTACATATCCTCTTTAGTTTTAGTTATTTTTGTCAGTGTTTGAATGTAAGAGGTCAGTAATGAAAATGTAATTAATATAACTCGTTTTAAGCAAAATTGCTATGTAAAAAACAAAACTACGCAGGAATTTCCTATTTATATTGCATTCTTTTGGTTTCTAAGAAACAACTAAAAATCAGTTGACCTCATTATTATAAGAAAATTTTAGACACGTCGTTATTATTGTGAATTTATCGGATAAAAAAATCGTGGCTAGACGGGTTCAAATGCAATAAGACTTGTGTAATGACGTCAAAATCCACTTCCGCAACTTTAACAATTGAATTATCTTGTCGGGCATGAATAGAGCATAATAACAGCTTACGTCATAAGAACCGGCTGGTAAAACAACCGAAACAGCAGTCCGTGCAGGAAACCGCGTGATGACTGCCTTTGTAATATATAAAGTTTGGGTTTTTTTTTCAATACTTAGATATGGTTTTAATTTGTTATATTCTATTGTTTTTTTTTAAACTCATTTGCGTACTACTATCGGCCCCTATCACAAAGGAAAGCAAGTATCAATATCGAATTAGTGTAAGTGGTTATTGGGTAAAAACGGATAGTTATACAGTTGGGATAGGGTTTTATTTTTTGACTTTCTTCTTTTGTAGTAATGTCATCCGCCTACATTTTTAAAGGTGATTTACGGCACTGTTTTTCTTTTTGTTTCTTTTTTGTGACAGCGTGTCTGGTCACAATCTACCCAATTCATCTGAGTTGGTGCAACCTGTCCCTGTATCTCTGACGTTTAAGCTGGGGGCGCGGTATTCGGTAGTCTTTCCCAACACTTGATGATCTCCTGAGCTCCTAATTCCTTTGGCTGAGTTTAGAAGTAGAGTAATCTGTGAATTTGATTTCTTGCTTTATTTTATTATATATGATACATATATGCCTATTCGCTATGATGGCTTAAGAATACATATACATATTTATGTGTCCCAAACTTTTTCCATTTTTCCCAATTGAGGTTTAGGTTTTACATTTCTCCATAACATAAACAATTATTAGAAGGTGTTTTCTTAAATTATCTTTCTTTCACAGCTATACAGTTTTCCTTTCCAGAAACACAAAAGTTAATTTTACCAAGAAGCAATTAATGTTTTTTAATCATTTAATTAAACATTGTTCTTCAGACCACCTATAGTAGACTAAGATTAATGGTGGACTTATTTAGAATTAGTGGATGGAGTGGTAAAGTTTTCCAATAAAAGAGAGATAAAAGTGAATTAAAATTAATGATGCCAAAAATATTCGCAATACCTGGCCGTAGATTTGTTTTATCTAATAACTAAGTGGCTGACATCTGGCATGGCGAAAATGTTCAAGTGTTTAATTGGCATCGATCAATAACGGATGTACTGGCTCTTGACCTTTCAGGATAGACTAAAATATACTGAAAATGAAAATTGGCGTATTGCATTAGATAGTGATAGGGAGTAGGGATGTAGGGCGTATGAAGTTTCGGATCTGGTTCCGAATTTTAGAATAACATTATACCGGTTTCGGTTAGGGTTACGGATGTAAAATTATTTCCAATAATTCCGATAGTTTTGGACAGTTTCGTTTCCTGGTATTGAATTTTTTGGAAATTGTAAAAGGATAATGTTAATTTTTTCTTAAGTAAGTACATAGTAGTAGTTTAATAAGCGTGCCCACGTTTAAAATGTCAGTTCAGTCGATAAAAATTTGTCGTAACGAGTCTCAGACACAGACAGCAACTTTATCCGAAATTATCCGAAACCTTTGTATCGGTTTCGATTACGTTTTCGGATATATTTTCATTTCGGATATTTTACTTTCGGTCATGGTAATGGCGCTCTATAACATCCCTAATAGACACGCGCCCAAGAATTACCCCCATAACCGAAAGGGGCTCATTAAGGAACATCTTAGCATTTAATTATCACTCTTGTTAGCTCCCAAATCCTTTCAAGCCTTACGAGCATATTGAATTGACAAAGAAATGTGCGTCACATAGACAAACACTACGAACGAACATTACAAAATATTAATAAATGCAAATAATAATAAAATAAGTAATATTTAAAATTTTGAATAACCCCCGACACAAATTTAAATAATAAAAAAAAGTATTATGTTCTCTTCAACAGGAATGATTAATTAATTGTCATTTAACGATTATACTAGCACGTGTGAAGCACTTAATCGAGTAATCATACGCCACTACATCATTTTGGAAAAGAGCTGATACTCTAACACTGCTGGACCGACATTAACCAAACATAGCTAAGAACCACCGCAAGGAAACTGGCTTTCAAATGAAAAAAACCGCATCGAAATCGGTCCATCCGTTTGAGAGCTACAATGCCACAGCCAGACACACACACAGACAGACCACGACGTCAAACTTAAAACACCCCTCTTTTTGCGTCGTTGCGTTAATAAAATAGTCCATGTATTAATGGTATTTTATTAGATACCTACGTTATTTCCTCTCGTAAATGTATGTATGAGCTGCTCAGGGCGCCAGTATATCGTTCTTAACTACGGTCGCGTGATAACAACGTGTATTGTACTATTATAGCTTTGATATATTGTTTAATTAACAGTTTATTGAGCCACAGGGCTACTGCGTACTATCATGCACAGGTAGATAGCTATGGTTGAATAAATTAGAGTTATTTTATCGCGGATATGATCGCCTCAATTTGAGTTCTTTTCGAGTGACGGAATACGAATATAATGTTAGTTTACCTTCCTTTTCTGCATAAAAAAGGAAGGCTTGCAAGCAGAATATTAATCTGTTGAGCTCAGGCCTCATCCACAATGGGAGGGGAATTGACCTACTATTCCTCGCTAGTCAGACATGTTGGGATAGAGTTTTGCATTGAGTTTTTCTTCTCTTGCATCGATGCTACATGCATATATTCCGTAATAATTTTTTTACGATACCTATAGGCAAGGGAGGGTTGGTGAATTCTACTCTTACTTCGTCATCACACGGAAAAATGCATTTAGTTTATTAGTTATATATATATTTGTAAATTTTCTTTTAAAATCTAAATTTATGCGTATGTGGGGCTGTTAACATTTTAAAATATCGTATTGTGACAAAAATATTACCGTACCGTAGACTGCACAGATGGCGTAGTGGTTAATGCTAGTGACCTACAGCGCCAGTGTCGGGGGTTCGAATCCCACGCAGGACAACACTTTGTGCGATCCACAAATTGTTGTTCTGAGTCTGGATGTAATTTGTGTCCGTTAATTATATGTGTATGTATTTCTCGCGGAAACGCAATGAGTTTCAAAAATTAAAAAAACTGTACGAATGGCGGCGATGTGGCTCGCGACACGTCACGTCTCGTTTCCGTCGGGGGCGAAAAGTGGCCCACAGAGAACCGCTTTGCTACGCTGAATATGTCAAAGATCGTAGCAGGTGGAGGGCAGTGGACTCTGCCTACCCCTATGGGAAAAAGGCGTGAATATATATAAAAAAAAAAAAAAAAAATATTACCGTTGATGCTAATTAATCGAATTCCGAATAATATTTTACGGTTAAAAGACTCCGATTCGTTGGCATCGTGCTACGAATTCGTGTAAGAAATTTATTGATAACTAAAATTAGAAATTTATTACCAATTATTTTTACCATTATTTCTGGGTAATACAAACCCTGAAACTTGACATTCTGTATAAACTTTGTTGTTGCCAACTTTTAATTGAATATTGGCATATTGTATATTCTTCGAGTTTGTTCGAGTCTATCACGAATGAGACTCGAAAAGTTGTGAAAGTCCATTATATCTGAATAAATCTCTTATTATACACGTAAATAGATAAAATTGAAGAATGAAAAAGGAATGCATTTGAAATGTGGAGTGATAGATAAAAAAAAGGGAGACGTCACTCAAGACGCCTGGCAGATGTAAAACATCGAAATTATTTCGTTTAAGTATACATATATGCATAAAAGATCAGATTACGACAGGCACTAATATGGCATAAAATATTAATAAAATATTACGATTTTATTTTTCCAGAAAATGGTGTTTTTTATTTAATAAACATATATTTTCATGAAGTATACACTATAGGTATGTGTTTAGGTTAATAATTTATTTTGAGCTCACTAGATGGCGTTGTACAAATGTTCTAAAACAGGTTTCGTTACGCAAATGTACATATTCAAGCGTGGAGTTAACGCCACGCCAACGATCAGGTTTACCCTCGCCTATAGACGTTTCACATCAATAAGGAATGCATACAAAAAGCTTTCAAATATAATAAGTACTAGGCAAGCAGGCGATAATGTAGATCCTGTAAATCAATTTATCACTCATGAACAATACTTTTCTTTTGGTGGCGATGGCAGAGACGGCGTGCATGGGTGCATCCCTTTAACTTGCTGAACGCCTTTCTATTGTCATGTGGGTAGGCCACTGGTACCCGGTCTTTACCATTTCGTGTAGACGAGGCATATCGATTAAGTACTTAATGTGTAAAAGCCTAATACATAAACAAACAAGCAAACTCACATTAGCTACGATATACCGATCGTGCTTGGGGTGTTTTTTTTAATATTTTCCTTATTTTCTATACTGAAGTTACTTTTACTTTTCTTGAGCACAATACGACACTGATATAATTTATGTCAATAGGCCGAATTGTTAGGCTGAAAGACCATTCAAAAGGTATTCTTATTTTCTTTGGGTATTTTTTCTGGATGACAATAACCCTTGACAACGTTTATATAAAATTTCATGATGAATGATTGACTACTTAGAACGTGAAAGTGTGCCGAAGAAAAATCACTTTTGCATTTACAATATTAGTTAACAATATTATTGCTTAATTAATGCTGTTTTGTACAATAAAAAATAAATAATGCCGTGAAATCGATCGTGGCGACATCTCGTAACGACATTTAGTGGGTCTAGTAGGATTTTTTAGTGGTTTAAAACCATCTTTGTATTATTGTCTTTCTAATAAAACTGGTTTATACTTGTCGAGACGAAGAAATATTACAAATTATCACCCTCTATCTTGCCCGTGGGTAGTGGCGTAACTATAGGGTGGCAGGGCTGGCAAAATGCCACGGGCCCCCAATCCGAGAGGGCCCCGGCCCAAAATGCCTAGGGATGAATCGATGATACTTACTGGCATCGGTATCGAATCGATTGTGAATGAGCTTTTTTTTAGGAATCTGATTGTACCTGACTTTTTATCTAAATAGAACATGATGGTTCTTACTGATAGGGCCTCATCAAAGAATTTACCACGGGTCCTAGATGGTATAGTTACGCCTCAGCCGTGGGTGTTGTAAAATACGACTAGGGGATTAAATATGCGTGTAACATCTAAGGGAAACTTAATATGACATTCTATACCGAGCCATCTGATCAGTGTGGTAAAGTAGGTCAATTACCTTCCTATTGTGGAAGAGGCTCAAGTCCAGTAGTGGCACATATATGAGCTGGAATGATGACAATTATAAACATACAATCGACGGAGACAAATTTACATCCAGGCTCAGAAGAACAATTTTCGGATCGCGAAAAATATTAACCTGCGAGGGAATCAAACCCGCGCTACTGGTACAGTAGGCTAGTATTTTAAACACTACGTTATCTGTGCAGTCGATAGTCTGTAAATAAAGCTAGTTTGAAATCTAGAGAGAAGATAATATTTTCTTGTGTTTAGAAAGTCTTATGTGTATTTAATTTCGTTTGGGTAATAAAATGCGCTACCATCGGCCTGGTAAACGTCAATTTGTGGGTAGTTAGTAATTATATTGCAATTTAAATTTAGCTTTAGAAGCTTTTTAACCTTATTTTCGGGTACATTTCTAAATATGTTTGATATAATTCTAACATACGGTATTATAGAAAAGAATAGGAAGACTAGGATTTCAATTTCTTTTTATTTTATTTTATAAACATTTATTATATTTTTATTTTATTTTATTTATGGAAATAATCCTTGTACTGCGGGGGACTTTACAAACATAATTAACGAACACAAATTACATCCAGACTCAGAACAACAATTTGTGTATCGCGTGTTGCGTGGGATTCGAAACCGTGACCGTGACTCTATAGGTCGTTTTATGCCATCTGTGCAGGAGGATTTCTAATATTAAAAAGAATACTCATTTAATTACATTCGGCGAGTAATATTTTCAAATCCGATCTTCATCTTATCATCTCAGCCCATATATATTCCAATATTAGGCTCGGGCGTCCTCCATTATGGGAGGGAAATTGACCTACAATACCACGCTGGTCAGATGGGTTGGTATAAGATTTTGTTTGAGCTTTCCTTCTCTGGCACAGATGATATAAGCATATTTTGTCCTTTAGTCGTCGCAAGAGAGGGGGTGATGAATTGTATTCTTACTCCGTCATCACACTGAAATTTCACTACTGGATACTTTAGTTCTGGAGGTAGACCTTTACCATAAATGATTGCCATAATCGTCACGCTGGGCAGACGGGTTAACGGTCGTAGTGAGGTGTTGTTATACACATATTTCAAAGGAAAGTGTTCCTGCCCACTGTTTTCTAATGATACCCTTTATCGATTTTTAAGAGTCCCGAAACAAATGAAGGCGACGACAATTATATTCTTAGCCCATCGCCACACTGAGAAATGATTAACAGATCTGAAATTGAATAACACTGTAAATCTGTCGGGTATTTGATCGATCTATCGATTACTTACTGTGGCTTCACACCTTTTTTTTCATTCGCGTAAGCCTGCGTTGACGTAATTGGATCTCGTGTAATTAGTAAATGCTTCGGGTCAGTTTTAAGAAGGCATCCAAATGTATATTATCTTTATGGAGTTATATCTTGCTTACGCCCCTCTGTCGCCCCGGACGGAGTGGTGCGAGGAGCGCGCCGACCGCAACCCACCCCTAAAAAAAAATGGAGTTATATCTTATGCAAATGATATTTTCTGATAAGATTTTCTTACGTAGAACAATATATACGAATTGTAATATAAATTATTTTGCGGATAAAATCCATAAAATAGTTTTATTTACAATATATAAAAGTAGCGTAAACGAAAGTAGAGAATAAGTAATGAAAATGAGTAAATATATGTGTTTACATTGGAAGCCATAAGTAGTTTAGTGCGATATTGAGGTCCCGTGTTCAATGAATGGGAGGAGTAAAAGGAGTAAAAAGTTAGAATTATCTACAGATGGTCTCACGGCTCCTTTAATAAGTATTAACGTATGCGTAATGAATGATTTTGTACAATTATATGAGGCAGTCGTAAAACCGGTTCAGATATGATTGGTAGCGTCAGGCTGGCATCGATGATTGCGACGAGTTCACGGTGCTACTCTACCCATGCCACCTCGAGCGTGTGCTGCGCCGTGACCTCGTGACAGTTGCAATGGTGGTAGCACAATATATTCTCCTTCCTTACGACCGTGCGTAGGTACTTGGCGAAGCCACCGTGCCTCGTTAACACATGCACCTGCAGCCAGAAAGAAAAGACCCTATGCTGCCGAATCAATCACTCCATCAGCACAATACTCCATCGACTGGCCGACCACCATACCGAGGGCCCTCTAGTCGGACTGCGCAAGCTTAGGGGCAATGACGTCTCGGTGACCTACTACATCATACTGATCAGAGGCGTTGGTAGGATTTATTTGCAGCTTTCATTCTCTTCTCTTGCATCGATGTTATATGAAGTTACTTACCCTTAGTCGTCGTATATGAAATTCACGAATAAGAGAGATTGGTCGTGTGGACGGAACTGCGTTTACTAGTGTAAACTATTTTACAACGATAGTGACAGTTTTCAAACGTGGGATTTTAAGAAGGAAAAGCATGTAAGTAATTATAATGTTAGTTAGACCAATTCGTTACAATATATGGTTGTTGATTGACCTCGATACATTTAGCGTGTGAAACATTCGGTGCGCGTGAGTCTATGTGCATACCTTTTACATAATCTTTATAATTAGCATATGGAATAGAAAGTGCTGAGAATTGTATAGAGTACCATAATTTAATTACAGAATCTTTTTAGTGATATTCTTCGGTAGCCCACGAGAATTATCCCAGTCTTTTTATTTCGTAGATATCCGGCGAATTTCTTTATGGCGATGGAAGAGCGTGGGATCGAGCAATCTGTCGATATTCATGACATGGGCTCGAAATTCATTCTCGGTGATATCTAGGTCCGTATTAATAAATCGCTCGAAATTCCGAGTGCGGTTTTATTGTTTGGATAAGACGCTGAACTATATGTTTGAACATCTTTTATGTTTACTTTGGATTATATTCGAGAGTCATAATATTATCGTTTTTTCCTGAAGTTTTTATAAGCTTAGATTATATTAGTGAGTGAGATTATCAAATCCTGACATTACAAATAGGAATGTGACTTAATTTGTTTTTATGCTTACACGCGTTAACTACTCAACCGATTTTCTTAATTGTACCTTTCATCCCGCCAAAGTTATTATTGCCGTGGGATGGCAGATTGATAAACGAAATCTATATTAATGTGAGCGAAGCCGCGGTTATAACTGGTTATAAAATAAACTCACATACAACATTGTATATTTTTAATAATCTCATGCTTTTATCCTCAAAGAGTATAGTAATACTTCTAGATTTCGCTTCGTCATTTTTAGTCCCAGGTAATAGAATTGGCATTAATATCGTTAATGTTTAGAGAATCTTTATGAATATTAATATTTACTATTATCATCATTTCAGCTCACATACGTCCTACTGTTGGGTTCGAGCCTCCTCCACAATAAGACGGTGAACTCCACAATAATAGTTGGACATATAAATACCTATATTAACTTCAGTATATGTACATAATATAGAAATGTTTCCTAGCAAATTATTTTGTATACACGGATGAACATTATGTACTAACCAAAATCGTTAAATGGGCGCTGCGTCAACATAAAAATGTACTGGACCACTGCCATAATCTCACATTGATTTGTTCTTGTACTGACTAAAAAGACAATATGTCAGCACCCTATTATCTTCTGTCGGTATCGTCTGAACGCGATTAATCAAAAGGTTCTTGACCTCGTTGCACATATTTGCTTAATACTAGACGGGAGAAGCTATTGACTTATCGAGTACGTCCTTAGAAGAGCACGAGTATCCTTCAAAATGAGTGAGGAAGTTTTTATATAAACATAACCAAATAGTGTGTAGCCAATTTCCGTGTGGTGACGGAGTGAGAATACAATTCACCACACCCTCTCATGACCGTGGGTGTCGTAAAAGATGACTAAAACTATTGTAGTGTCCTACCACTACAATAGTTTGTCTGTGTTGACAGTTGACCACTCTGTTGACAGTTGTCTGTCTACAGCCGCGGGCCGGTCCATCTGGGGTAGTACCACACTTTCGCAGAAAAATGTCGGAGTAGTAGCAATTTGTTACTGCGTTTCGTTCGGTGAGCGAGAGAGCCGGAAGCCCGGCCATGGATATCAAGGAATCGGTATTAGTGGTTGGCCCGAGGCGACGAGGAGGGAATACAATAGGTTATGGGGTCGCACGCCGTCTATCCATCGTCCCGGGTAAAAATTGGACGGGGTGTGTCCAAACCTACCACAAAAGTCTTATTATTTGTTATTTTTACTATTACTGTATATTTATATTATCCCGCGTGACGATGTTATCTGCCTAAACAAGACGTTTATTCTTATTAAGCTTAAGAGACGCCGCAAACTGCAGACTTTCTATCGGCCGATAATTTGGTCGGCGTCTTAATCAGTAGGGAGATATATGCAAGTGCGCAAATTGTAACGATTAGTAATCGGCCGATGAATCAGTTTGATGGGAATCCCGATTGCCTTCAAACTAAACTGTCGGCCAACTATCGACCGACCGCTTGATCAGTATAGCGCTCTTCCCCGTCCGCACACTTGCCGATTGTTTAGTCGGCCGAGCTTGACAAGTTCATTAAAGCTGGTTATACTCATTCGATAAAAGGGAAAAAAAATTCAGGTAATCAAGTAATTTGGAATACATTGTCTAAACGGCTGCCCAATTTCAAAACACAGTAAGGGACAAAAATAAAATTTCCCAGGAAATCAATAAAACCTATTACTTTTTAGCCGCACTAAATGGTATTTTTTAATGACGAATTGACCGTTAATTTTTGTCCGGAATTAGGATGGGAACATGAAAAAAAATATATATATCATTTTTACTTTAATTGTGATATTTATTGCACTTACTAGGTTAAAAGTTGTCAGATCATAAAAAAAAATATATTTAACCAATTCAAAAACACAGTAAGTGCCCTTACTTGGTTATTAATTTGAAATCAGCGCAGCAAATCAGTAAAACAAAGTTTTTGAATGAAGAAAAGATATTTAGATAAATAATAGATAATTTTCAATTCTATTTATTGCAAATTATAAGTAACTAATACATCTAAATAATGAACATTAAATTAGTAACAAAGTAATTTTAAATCAGAGTGTGTCTTTTTAATAATATTTTACTATTGACATCCGTCTCACTCTATGTTATGTCACATTACGACAAATTAAATAATTCATGTAATAACTATTACGAACATTAACTAATTAATACTATTAAGATCTACTTTTGTTATTTTTACATTTAAATTTGACAATAAAAAGTAAATAAAATCAAGAATATTTATAGCATGACCAGATAAATTATTTTTATCGTTGAACGCACTTTTAAAATATGTTATAAATGAACAAATAATATAAAAAATTATTAACAATCATGAAAACCTTCGATGGCCTTACCAATAAAACTACTCTTCTGAATCTTCCATTGACTCGTCAAGTAAGTATTATTCACTTTCAGGGCTTCCCAAAAAATTTTTCTGTTCTTTGGCATCAAGGGGCATAACTTCTTTAAAATATAATTTTTTTTATCTAAAGATATTCCCCGAAATTCTTGAGTCATTTGAGGGAGTTCAGTAGTCTTAAACTTTTTTAAAAGAAAATCAATCTCAGTATAAGCATGGCTAAAATCATTTTTGTACATTAATTTACGTGAGCCTGACTCAAATTTAACTTCTACTATAGGATTAAGGAGAAAATTTTTTAAAGGATCATTAGATTTTCGAGATGTACGTTTTTTTTTGCCAATCATAAAAATTTTTAACCTCAACTACACTCAAATGTTTTCGAGATTTAGTAACAGTTTCTTTCAAATCATCAAAATCATAAATATTTTTTATTTTTCTGATGTGTGATTCGATATTTCCATGAACGGAGTCCGCAGACATGTGGGTATGACCTTTAGTTAAGTATTTAATCGTTAAAGATTTTAAATTATTATTCGGTCTATTAACTATACTGACTAAACTAGTAAATAAAATCCAATTCTTATTCTGTGCTGTACAATTGTCAGCCCACAAAACAAAATGTTTAACATCTCTTTGAGATTCAATAAATGTTAATATCGCGTCAATAATATTTTGTGCATCTCGACCAGCCATCGCTTCGTGCCAAAGAATTATATCACCGTCAATATTTACGTCAATATAAAAAGGGTCCCCCTTTTCCAATCCAAATCAATAAAAAGAATAAAGTGTGTTGAGACAGAGATAAAAACTTTACCTACTGCAGACTGATTATCTATGGTCGGTAACCTTATTTTCTATACACGTATACAAGTTTGATTTAATAAACAATTTCAAAACAGTAAATTATAGGCAGCTAACGAGAATTTTCGAATTGTTTCCAGTGTGACTTTGATTTAAATTTGTCAAATTGAAAAAAAAATGTACTTACTAGGTTTTTGAAATTTGATATATGCATTAAAAAATATCAAAAGCAAAATTTATGTCACTTACTTGGTTTTTAAAAATGTTTAGAGAGTTACTTGGTTTTAAATTTGTCAAATTAAAAAAAAATGCACTTACTAGGTTTATCAAATTCAATATTTTTAAGAGAAAATTAAATTATCGCCATATATCGATAGAATCATGTTCACACGACTCCATTGAAACGAAAAATGCTAAAAAATCGATTTTGAAAAATTGTCCCTTACTGTGTTTTGAAATTGGGCAGCCGTAAAATTTTTTACTTACTAATCTATTACTGCGGATGGGATGCACCCAATACTCTCGGAATCTCTTTTTGGCGTTCCTTCTCCGTTGTAAAAGAGCAATGATAACATTTCTGAATAATACTGTATTTATTTTCATTGTGAAACCGTTCTCTTCAACAGTCTATCACAAACTAGTATAATCGTTCGAGAAGAGTCGGCCTATTGTTGGGCTAGTCTGCGCACTCACGTCCAACTCAATTGTTTTGTTGGCCCAGTGTGCGCACTAACAGCCCAACCAGACCAAACTATCGGCCGTTTGCGGGGGCTCTTATAGTGTCTTCCTAAAAGTTGATTATTCTTCATCTAATTTTAATAAGACTAATGGTTATTGCGGGCTAAAGCTAAAGAAATGTATATTCATTATCCTGGACGGACGTAGATCTTTCTTAGACCGCCAATTTAGTGGTAGCCACGTAACTGTCTCCGAAATAGTATTTATTTCTCAAGATTACGAAGACACGTAATTCTCAATAAAATTTAATTAATGAATTAATAGCGGTTATAGCTCAGAGGGAGAACAATAAACGCCCATGCAGAGGCCACAGCTTGTAAGATAAAAATCTATGACAAAATATAACTTTCTATCCATCTATCAACCTGTCTACGTCTACTTTAGGATAAAAGTTTCCTTATGAAGAGGATATAAGTGTATTTTTTTATAAAATTCATAATTGCTACATAGGTAGTTTATTATTATGCATTTAATTTTACTTTTATTATATATTTCCGTGCGTGGATAACAGGATAAGAATACAGTGGTCATTACCTCTTACTTGTCTGTAGGATTCATAAAAATAGATTGAAGTTTCACCAGGAGAATCAGAATAATGATAATAATGAAAGAATAATCGTGGTATTTCTATGAGGTAGATATACGTCCAGCAGTGGACGACAAGTGCCTGAATGATGATGACCTACGTATGGTTTATTTTAATTTATATATTGTATTTCTAATGAATTTAATATAAAAATATTGTCTACATTTCTTCTTTATATACATAAACTTTATAAAAGCACACTCCTTTGTTCGTGTAATTTTCATAAAAAGGGATACATAGTTTTTTCATAAAGTATTAATAATAGTTATAATTTGAATAAAAAATAAATAAATTGAAGATATTCTCAACTTCCGAAAACGGCTTTAGGTTTTATAGGGGGCAATCCCTCATAAAAAATAGTACGATTACTTCGGTTTGCAATTCTTGGCTTCTGAACTGATATGAATTTGACGCGTTGCGCAAACTAGGGATGTGACTTGGAGGGAAAATAATCGATTAATAAATAATCGACTTTTTTCTTTAAAATAAATCGATTATAAAATAATCGATTAATTAAAAATAAATAATTGATTATTAGATAATCGATTTTTTCCCAACAGGATTATGATGACCTTTTTTTTTAGGAATTGTGAGCTTTATTTTCTAATATACCTAGTATGAAAAACTGCACGCAGTATCGTGATGACCTTTTTTTTTTAGGAAATCTGACAGTAAAAGAATCGATTAATTCTAATGTAAAAAAAATTGATTTTTTATTATTTGGATAATCGATCATAAAAATCGATTATTACAAAAAATAATCGATTAATATAAAATCGATTATTTTTTCACATCCCTAGCGCAAACGCTATAAACGTTGCTTTCTCGGCTATTTGTCGGTGTTCTGAACAACTTTGATATGATAATGACCACTAAGGGCGTGTTTAAGCGAAATGGGAAGTTTTGATTGTTCAAAAATATCTCAAATATGGAATGTTATTTGGCATGATATATTTCGAATGTTATATATGATTTTAATGCGGTTTATGTCAGTAGATAAAGTGAGTCATGAGGAATGTTTATATATCTAACTAGCTGACCTGCGCAGCTTCGTTTGCATTATGAATTTTCACATAAGAGAAAATAAGGGTTAGAGGGAGTACGTTGTAGGTAACTGCAACGCTGAGCGTATGCAACGTAAGTTCTAATCTAATTGTAACAAATCTTAAGTATTGTAATTGAAAATATTAAAAGATTTAAAAATAGCTATTTAATAACAGTTACAGTTGCAAGGGTTACAAAGGTATGAATTCATTTGTTAGGAAAAAATATTTTGCATATTTAAAGTGAATTGGACACTATTAAATACTATTATTAATTAATGGAATTACTATTAAATAATGGGTTGTGAAGAAGTTTTAAACCATACAGTATTATTTTCTATCCAAATAAATATATTAGATACATGGTATATTTAATGTAGGTTAAAAATGCCTTATAACGTATCATTAAAATAAATATCTTGTTAATAATGTTTGTTATTATTCATAGGAGTTCCTAACGCTTCATAGGAGTTCCTAACGCTAATCGTCAACCAATCTACTGATTGGTTGACGATTGCAGTCGGTGATATAAGTTCCCTAAGAAAATGTTGCTACTGATGCTCCTAATAATTCCTCAGCTGAATTTGCTACTCTTACGGGAAAGCAATGAGGGTCGACATAACGTTTTATAAACTCGTCACGTTACGAATAATATAAATAGGTAGGTATAAAAAAATAAAGAATAGTGACACACACAATACTCGTAGTTAAAAAAAAAAGCTATCTGAGAATTTACATTCGTTACATAAAAAGGAAGCGTATATGGCCTTGTACGCTGATTGGCAACCCTGACTAGAACAACAGATATGCGTATTATGAAACAAACAGATGTGAATTCGATGCATTAGAGATATTTTCGTTTTGCCAAGACAGTTTTTGCGATATTTTAGACATCAGCGAATAAAAAATGCATGGCGAAGAAGCCGCTTGCAATATTATTGATTCTTTTGAAGATGAAAATCTAATTGGTTGTTCGAATTTATACTACATTGACATGCAGCAGAGAAATTATGCCTTTTGGTTTTTGGTCTTAATCATCATCATCATCATTTCAGCTCATATACGTCCCACTATTGGGATCGAGCCTCCTCTACAATAGGAGGGAAATTGACCTTACCATACCATGCTGGTTAAATAGGTAGGTATAGGGGTTTATTTCAAGTTCTCCTTCTCTTGCATAGATGTTATATGTGTATGACATATCTTAGTCGTCACTCCCTCAGAGGTGGTTTGTATTATTTCTCCGTCACCACACGGATATTCATGTATCAAACATGTACATGTATCAAACTATAAATTTTGGTTATTTACTAGGAAAAAGATAAATTTTTCTGTGCCTGACAAAGAAAAATTTGTTTCGAATTCTGTTAATCAAAACTGCTTTACCTTGAATTATTTTAGTATAGTTGAATTATTTTACTAGTATATTTCGATAGGTTTTAATTAAAATAGTAATATAATTTGTTTTCATCGTGTTTTAATAATCTGTATCTTTTGTTTTGCTAATGTTCATGAGCGACAGTTATCATATACCATGAAGTAGGCTGTCCACTGGTCTTTAGCATAAAAAGTCAATAAAAAAGCCAGATAAAGAACACCAAATAAGTAACTGCAGAATAAATTTTATAATATTTGCAGCAAATTTTATTGCTACGATTATACTGAATTAGGAGAACTATTAATACCGTTATAACGGCAAACTAATTATATCAGATTATTAAATCTATTTATACCGTTTTAAGTTTAATTTACGGATACAACTACGGATAATTATGTACCTATATTTTTTATTCTTAAAAAAAGTAACATTCTGTACTAAGCAGTAAATGTTTGTATCTCCGAGGACTTTATATGTTCGTGAAGAACATAAATTACACCTAGACTCAGAAGTATTGTCCTGCATGGGAATAGAAACTATGAGTTTCGCCGCGATAGGTCGCTTCTTAGACCTGTATATGGATATAGAGTGTTATGCAATCTAATATTGCCTTACGTAAATCCAAACTAATATCATAAATGCGATTGTAAGTCTGTTTGTTACGCTTTCACGCCTAAACCATTAATCCGATTCTAAAAAATTCTTTCATCAATGGGAAGCTACATTAGCGAGTAAAATTTTCTATATTTTATTCCTGTATTACCGAGGGAAAGGAATTTACTCCAGTGAAGCTGTGGGCATTCGCTTTTAATAAATATAGTCGATTGAATGCCAATAGTAATTATCATATAATATGCTAGAAAATATACCAATATAATATGCCAGAAAGTTAATATGTTTGATTACGCTATCCTCACTTATTAGTCTGATTGAAAAACTATTTGGGTTTAGATGCTTTTGATTAAGTTGTGTTATAAAATATAATACCTAGCTTTGCAAAGCTCTGCTAACATATGACACGAGACTAATTTAATTAAATGAATCCAATAAATTACCACCGGATCTGAACGCGACAACTACTGAGAAAAATCGGCAAGAAACTCAGAGGGCTTGTCTATTATTATTATTATATTTATTACCTAATTATAAAATTGTGTATAACATGTCTTGTAAATACTAGCTCCAGTATGATGCCCTTCGAATGACAAGATACGCAAAATAATTCACATATATAATTGAAATGAATATGACTGGACCAGATCCCATAAGTGGTACCCGACTACGAGTTAACTACTAGAGCAGCCATCACTCCCCTCAACAACTATGGAGGGAAGGGATAGACCCGCTTCATGCAGTAACCGCAAATAGACCCTTCAGTGAGCAAAACCAAAAATGTTAATGTCGAAAACCATGTTGATAAGAAATTTAACACAGGCAGTAAGGTGTCTTTGTAAATTTACTCGGGACTCATATTGTGTGTTTAAAAGTTCTGGATTATTGATCTAAGGAGCGTCCTTAGGCCGATATCATAATTCACGACTGGGGGCTTCCTACCGTCAATACAATAAAACACTCCCTTGTGACCGATTAAGACGGGTAAGGAAATATTTCTTTATATTTCTGAATAGAGTCGCTAAGGGATCGTCGGTAGCATTTGTAGTTCTATTGAATTATTATTTAAGGGTAATTTGGTTGCACAATATGGTTTTTATTATAACTGAATTCGTAATGAGTTGCAGCTGCCGTACTTGTTGTATAAGACGCAAGCTGTATATTAACAACTACATATTTTAAAATGCAATGTTAGGTTAGCCCAACTTTTGAGGGTGTTTGCGTGTGGAGGGTTTTGATGGTGCCCTTGATATCACCGAGCCTCAATGTACGCATTCACATTCCCTTCACTTTCTTCGCGGTTGGCAGCGGCCTTGTAGAGGTCCATGAGCGGCAGCAACACTTACCATAAGGTGTACTGTTTGCTCGTTTGCCACCGTTTGCACTAAAAAAAAAAAAAAGGTAACATAACGTTTGAGATTTCGGAACTTGGTTGTTTATATTTTCACTGAATTAATAGAAATTAAATCCAAACAAATATAATCTAAAAATGGATAATTTAAGATGGAAAGTAACTCAATACATTGGGTCATGAACTTGCTATTTAATTTAGATCATTGAGCTATCCATGCTAACAACGAATTTTATGCAATTATTTTGTTTTCTCTCAAATTGACAGAATTGTATCCGTCGCCCGGCTCCGTCTGGGGCGACAGAGGGGCGGCGCGCGGCCCCGTAACCCACTCGTGGCACGTCGCCTTCGTCGTTGGGGCGACCACCGGTGTAGAGTAACTTGTCTTCATAAATACATGAATACCCCTGCGGAGTACCCCCTCCTCACGACGTCCTCCCTCGGGGACGTCAGTCGCCGTCGCGCGGCGGGTTTATGTACAAGACTGAAGTAACACCATAAGATCTCATCCTTAACGATGTGGCATATTAAATAGCTTAATTGGCCTTAAAATTTATATAAATATGATGTAGGGCACGAATACTACTAACCCTTACATATATATATGAGACTAATACAACTGTAATAAGTCAAGAAATTATTTGTAGTTATGTGAAGAAATAAATTGTCACCCTTATCGCACGGTAAAAAGTACTGAGTGGATATTTTTATTGCTTACACAAGAAAATAATGTAGGTAAGTTACGCTGGAGGGATTATTTGAGTGATCGGTTATAGCTAATGGATTCACTTAGCACCTGTATCGTGAAAGTACTGCTGTTATTCTACACGCAAGCTGAATTTCGCGTACAAAATTCAACTACCTCTTAAGACAGAATAAAAACAGAAAAACAACGATATAACCAAATATAGCAAGATCAGATTGACAAACAATCATTGTTGTACGTTATATTTTGTAAGCGTTGGTTCTGCTTGGATGATTTTTAACAAAAATCTTTGATGAATACAGTTTTAATATAGTTTAGTATGGTTGTAGAAATTGTTCCAAACTGTATATTGTGAAATTGGATTCAGTTTTATTTTTAAATGCTTTTCTCTTTTCCGTTTTTAAATTTTCTTTTATGGCTGCGGAATTTATAAATATAGTATAAGGGACACAAATTATGCTGTAATTGTTAATCGTACTATGAATTGTCATACTAACAAATCGAATCAATAATACTCGTTGCAAATGTGTGGTACTCAGACGACTATGCTACCTACACAGCATAATTGTTCCAAAAATAATACCAAAGCAAAGACGCTCGTGGTTGTCGCGAAAATTGCTCTACTAGGACAATGTAGAGCTGTCTAGAACGTCTCTACCATTTCTAATAAGGGCTCCGGGTGGGGCACTTGTAAGTCTTGGCAGTATGTTCTGGTGTTGTATTTTTTTCATTAGATTAGGTAAATACTAAAGCAATAATTATGTGTGATGCTAGATGAAGAATATAATGTTTCATATCTTTTTCTGTCGAGAGTTTCGAAGAAGCGTATGTCATAATCTATATCTATATACATTATACATATATATATATATATATATATATATATATATATATATATAAAAATGAATTGCTGTTCGTCAGTCTCACTAAAACTCGAAAACGGCTGGACCGATTTGGCTAATTGTAGTCTTGAATTATTCGTGGATATCCAGGGAAGGTTTATACGGTGAGAAAATATGGAAAATTGCGAGTAAAATACTAAAAAAATCAATTTTATTTTCCCATACAAACTGCTCTTACCTGTCAAACATTTGATGTCTCACCCCGTACACGTCCAACTACATATTGGGCTCGCACCTCCTCTACTGTGGGAGGGAAATCGACCTACTATACCACGCTGGCCAGACGTGTTAATATAGGGATTAGTTTCGAGTTTGCCTTCTCTTGCATAGATATTATATGCATATTATATCCCTTAGTCGTCTTTTACGACACCAACGGGTGGTGAATTGTATTCTCTCTCCGTCACCGCACGGATAATACTAAAACCAAACTGATAAATATTAAACAACATAATTACGAAAACAGGCGGTTATAGTTTAGATAGTTTTTAAATAAAAATCTATTCAAACTTTTCGGCCACATCAATTTCTCTTTTACTGTCGCAAATACCCATAGAATGTAAGTTTAAAGAAAAGAAAAGAATATTAAATTGACAATATTACACGAATATTTAAGAGTTCAAAACAGTGTCATGATCTCATCCAAACAAATTTGCAATCCGAAATGGTTTGCGAGGCAACATGAAATATGCATTTATTATTCGAGAGCTCAATGAGACGGCGCCTCACGGTACTTCAAAGTAAGATGGCCTGAAATCACTAGATAATGTTATATAAATATCTAACGATCTTAATTGTTTGGAATTTTGTAATAAAAGTTTAATGCCACTAGGATGATTCTTCGCGTAATTGTTTTGCATTGTATGAATCTTCGTTACAAGCTCGAGTTCTTTGTATTTTTTTTTATTACATGCATGCAGCAGTTGTGAACTCAATGAGAACACAAAAGATTCTCATTGAGTTTCTCCTTCTATCAGGGTAATAGCGAATATTTAAGATCAGTATAGGTGGCGAAAACTAATCGATCTCTATGTCATCAACACCCAATACTTCTGCACTAGCGGCGTGGTAGTTATGATACTAACCTAACCTAACGGTCCAATATCATGGGTTCGAATGGCACGTAGGATAACACTTTGTATGATCCACAAATTGTCGTTATGAGTTTGGATGTAATTTGTGTCCGTTAATTCTCCCCCGCAATACAAGAATTAGTTGCTTAGTGCAGGGCGTTTAAGAAAAATATCTAGATTTGAATGATCCGCGTAATAGTGTTTGTTAATTACTGAAAATATTTCACTTGAATTTTACATTTATTTATATTTTATATCATTCACATTCAATCATTTGAACCTGAGATCGTTATAGAACTGTTCACCAACGTTAACGTTATTTCCAATATGAAAGAAGTTGGATAGTGAAAGTAGCTACTAAGACAAATAGGCGATAGATAGTTCTGACCTACATAGGTGCCGATAGTAAAAACGTTTATCAATTCTGACAGATAAGTGGGGCAAACAATAGACTTGTAAGCACGATATCGAGTATGATTATTCAGCGCATGTTTGAAGTACCTGTAGATGCTATTGATATTGACCCTATAGAGCATATTGGTGTTTTAATTATATCGTTTAGTATGAAGGTCAAGTAAAATCTGAGGAATTACCTACCTGTCTGACTTAATAGTTTTCTAAATCGTACATCCATGACAGTGTTCGCGCTAAGCTAACTGGGTTGTTAGGATAGTTACCACCATTTATTTATAACTGGGTATCGAAAAATCAGTTAGGGATGTAAGCAGAGAATGTCTCTGTAAGAGAAGAAAAACTTGAGAAAACTCTATGGCTGGTCTCTGTAGTACACTAATGTCCCTTATCTGAAAGAGTCCGGTGGACAATAGAGGGATGTATATGGGTTGATTAGAAGAAACTAAATAAGGCAACTCCAGTATTGTTAATTATCTTAAAGTTTAACTTTGTATGTAGTTTAAAGAAATATATTTACTTTAGAAATTTTACAAATGTCGTTTAAAAGTTACATAATAATTAATCTTAACTATTGATTAGTGTCTTAAATAATTAACTTAATTATTATCCGTGTGGTGACGGAGTAAGAATACAAATCACCGCTCCCTTTCTTGCCCGTGTGGGTAGTAAAAGATGACAAAGGGATATAATATGCATAAAGCATCTATGCAAGAGAAGAAAAACAGAAAATAAAAACCCTATACCAACACGTCTGACCAGCGTGGTATAGTGGGTTAATTTCCCTCCCATTGTGGAGGAGGCTCGAGCCCAATACGTATATAAGCTATCACAGCTTATGTTGATGATTGATTAATTATTGATTAGTAGTAGTATGCATAAACGTTACAAAATATTACAATATATATACTTGTATTTTTTTATTTTGCATATCAAACGTTTTACTTCTTTGGAACTCTGTATTTTTTTGGAGTCTAGCTATGGTGTAATCATACGCCATCCTATCAGTCTGGGGCGACAGAAGGGTCAGCGACCGATGCGACAGTAGGTAGTCAGTAGAAGTGATAGGTATAGCAGTTGCATTGTGGAAAATTGATAATTTATCAGTTTTTATATGACGCGAAAAACGATCTCTACAGAATACAAGTGGATGAGTGCATCGTAAGTGGACTCTGTTGTGAAATGGCTATTAAACTAACAACATATATCCCAATGATAACATCAATTTCTTTTTTTATTGGTAGCAACAATCTAATTTAATATATTATGTATTACTTGTGGGATACTTAGTTTTCAAGCGAAATCATTAATGAAATGAACGCCACAAAATTATTTTCATTGAAATTTTCAATAATTTTCTACATTTATCTGTGATTTTTATATCGGCTTGTGCTGTTATTGTATTTTATTTTATTAGCGAAGGTACATACATTTTTTTGTTTCAATATTTCTTTTTTATTTGTATTGTCGGTTAGAAAATCTAGATTAGGTTATTATGTAGTAATGAAACTTTCAGGTAACTTTTGCAAACCATTTTTTGTATGTAAGCATTCCAGGACCACTCGTCTGTGTGGTTTATCAGTTTCGGGTAGCATCACACTCTTGCAGAAAATCGTCGTCCGAGTATTAACAATTTGATACTGCACATCATTCGGTGAGCGAGAGGGCTGGAAGCCCAACTTCCTGAGGGTGTTTGCATATGGTGGATTCTGTGTCACCGAACCTTATTGCACACATTCACATTCACTTCACTTTCTTCACGGTAAAGCTACCTACCGGCAGTATCATTTACCATCGGGTGGTGCTGAACAGCAATAAAAAGCAATTATACGTATTGCAGGCAGGCCTGAATATCAGATGGGGAGTTAGTACGTCACCCACCGAGAGGCCGACCGCGTGAGGAAAGACCGACGTCCTCCCCAAGGAGGGGAACGTCGGTCCACCTAGTAGGTTACGCCCCTCTGTCGCCCCGGACGGAGTCGGGCGAGGAGTGCGCAGACCGTAAAACAAAAAAAGGCCTGAATATCAGATAAGCGTTAGTCAATACTTAGCCAAACAATTGCGATGATATTAATAGTCTTGATATCAATGTTACACATTTCATTCTCATTGAGGTAAATAAGAATTACTTTCACTTAAACGTACTATTGTTCAAATTTCTGAATAAAATAACTTCCAAAGTATAATACAAGTAATCGTATCCTATTAAGTAAACTTTACTTAAAAGGAAGCGACTGTAGCAATAGGCATGATGACTAATTTTGAAAAACTGTTTTATATTCTTAAATAACTACTATTATCAAAAAATATATTATTTTTGCAATAAGTACGGTTTCTTTAGAAATAAATGCTATTTTAATTAAATGCTTTTAAATTAGCGCCAAAACGGTGCCTAGTGTCATGGCGTCTGCTTGTGACGCCACGTCTATTCACTTGAGTTGTAAACGTAAGGGAGTTAAAGCAAAAAATCTGATATATTTTATTTAGACATGAATTCGAAAGTCTATAAGTGGTGTGCGGTTCCTCAATGTGTTAATACATCAATAAAAACCCCTAACAAACTGTTTGTTTATGTGCCACACAATAAAACAATAAGATATAAGTGGCTTAATCTTGCACAGCGAGATCCAAAAGCCATAAATTTATATAAATAAATATAAAAAAAATAAATAGGAGACCCTTCCGTGTGGTGACGGAGTAAGAATACAATTCACCACCCCCTATCTTACCCGTGGGTGATCGTACGAGACGACTAAGGGATATAAAACGCATATAACATCTATGCGAGAGAAGGAAAACTCGAAATAAAACCCTATACCAACACGTCTGACCAGCGTGGTATAGGTCAATTACCCTTCCATTATGGAGGAGGCCCGAGCCTAACAGTGGGACGTGTATGGGCTGAGATGATGATGAGATGAAATAGGAGACTATTTATTTCTGTGAAGATCATTTTGACGTAAGTAATTACTTTATATCGTATATTTTATTTGGTATGTCACTTTATTTAACTGCAGTGTAATACCAAGTTTACAAAAGCATTATTTAAATAACATAACCTCTAACATCTCAAGCGGTACTATTTTTAAATAGATTTTAAATTAGATGTTAGAAGATTATTAATCAATATTTTACTTGCATCGTAGTTTTGACATTTCTAAATTCTGCTGAACAGAAGTTTTTGTTTGATGCTAGGTACTCTCTCCCAGCATTAACAAATCAACTCTAGGCAAATAAGAGCTGTTTGCCCTGATGAATCCTTCTTTCATGACTTACATTTTTAGTAAGAACACAAAAGTAAGCAAGAGATCGATAAAAATCACGAAATACTCTTTAAATGCAAGTTAAAACAATTAATAAGCGTAACGATCGTAGAATTTCGTACAGAATTTGCGATGATAACGACAGGTGTACATAGGAGTGACGTAACTCAATTTGATTGGTGTTTAGCTGAGCATGGCGGACTTGTGTATTTTGCAGTTTTATTTTATTAAATAAATTAATAATCTCATCTTATAAAAGAAAATAAATATTTATTTCAAGATATATTCTTTGTGTTACAGTAGATAAACACATTATTTTAGTGATTTTTGGTTACTGTCATCATGCCTATTGAAAGGATTATATCGACCTTGTACTTATTTTTCCATCGTATACTTAAATATTTTTAGCGTTTCAATTGTATGCTCGTGTAATATTCTAGTAACTATAATAAAAAAAATAATATGAGACGATTATCAATTGAAGTGGTCTTCAGGCAAAATCAGTAGAGCCCTTTTGAAGATTCCAAAACAAACAGACAGAATTTTTTTTTAAATTTATTATATTATATTTAATTTTGAAAATATACTATAAACGTAAATTTATAATTAAATAATGCAGTAGAAATAAACTTCAAATTAATATTTATTTCTTGAGCGCAATTATTAAACCATTACAAACCCGTTGTTAAGATTTCTGTGTCAGTTTCTTGCATGTCAATATTAACATTCAATATTTAGGTGCAGTAAATCGATATTGACACCGATAGTGAGGTTTAGACAAACATTTTACCTGTAATTGTTATCATTTTTCGATAGTTGTATGGGCGAGACCCGATAAGATAGAAATCTTCAAGGGCAACTCGATAATGGTATAACGATAAGAATGGTTACTAGTTTCATGTAGGTATTGTTTACTTATAAAATAATATATTTTGTGATAAATAAATAATACTCACTTAAATATATGAAGCATTTTGAGCTGCAACATATCCCTGTTCTTTTTTCTTGTCTTTGTCGTGGAGTAAGTAGGTAAAGTTACGTCAATGAAAGTTTTAGGGTCTATAATAATCCTAAGACTTTCATTCAGAGCCGCCGTAGCCGTGGTCACGTGATTAATTCGCCATCTGCAGAGAGGCTGACCATGTTAGGGCGACGCCCTGGCAATAGTGCTTTGTTGTCGGGCCGTCAATGGTGATGGTATCCGAAGAGGTAATCCGCCGTGTCGGCCATGGATGTCAAGGATTCAGGGTACTGAATCCTGACTCACTACTGGTAAGTAGTCAGCCTAATGGCGATAGGGAGACAACTCGGTACGTTAAGACGCCCATCCGTCAGCCCAGACAGATTGGGCGATGTGTATTCAGACCATAGCATAAAACAAAAAAAAAGAGTGTGTGTACAAAGTACGCATATCAGAAGTGAAACTTCTTTCATCCATCCTTCATCCTTTATCCTTTATCCTTTATCCATTATCCTTTATCCTTTATCCTTTATCCTTTATCCTTTATCCTTTATCCTTTATCCTTTATCCTTTATCCTTTATCCTCTATCCTTTATCCTCTATCCTTTATCCTCTACCCTTTATCCTTTATCCTTTATCCTTTATCCGTTATCCTTTATCCGTTATCCGTTATCCTTTATCCTTCATCCTTTATCCTCTATCGTTAATCTCATTTTCTCGCCGGCTAAATCCTATACATTTACGTGTTTGTGTCTCTATGGACTGACTCGCTTTTTCGTTTTACCGAGTATGAAATCACAACGATTCTAAAAAAGATTCACTTCGAAAAGGCTCTGTAACAAAGTTTCAAATTGGCATCTTATGGTAATTGAAAACATTTCACTCTCAATCTAGACAAAATACTTATTGTATTTTCTATAATTATTGCCCTTTCTTAATATATCTATAGAATTGATTGAAAATATGCAAAAAACATTACCAAGGACCCATTAAAATTTCAAACTATTATTCTGTGCTTTAGCTAACTTTACAAAACTTATTGTTGTGTATGAAAATGTAATTTGCATCGATTTGTTTATGGAATAAACGTACTACTGTATATCTAATTTACATAATTACTTATTAATTAATTATTAAATTGTTTACTATCTTAGTTATGAATATTTATATTTGTTTGTTGCATTTATGTTTGTGAATAGCTAATGTATATTAAATAACTTTTTTTTTTAAGTTGTATAGACGCGTTGAGATTAGTATTAAGGGTATTTGTATTAATTTGTATTAAATCGTCACCGTATGTTGTAAAATAAAATATAACATGTAGTAGAATGTACAGATATAATAATATTATCGTCGTTTCAACTCATATATGTTCAAAATAAGAGTGAAATTGATAGTAGATCTAATATACACACAATATATTTCGAGGTTTTCATCTCTTGCATAGATATTATACGCATATCCTAACTCTTAGTCGTCTTTTATGATACCCACGACACCCAGGGCCGGATTAATCCTATCAGGGGCCCCCTAGGCAATGGCCTAGGATTCTCAGAGATACTAGACAATGCAATTCTCGGGGCCTCTAGGCAATTCAATTCTCAGGGCACATTTCCTTTACCCTTTTCTTACTTTTTAAAATATATACTTTATATTACAAAAGTCCAATTGATCAGATCAACCTTTTTAGTATTCTGTTACTTCAATCGCTTATGGCAACAACATACCTTACCACTTTGACTTGATGCTATAGCATCACCTCAAATGCCTGACTCATTTAATTTCATTTTTATTGAAATTATCTTAATGAATAGGTTATAGTTGTAGTTAAATGATGATCCCGGTCTCATGATGGAGTAGGCAAGAGAAATGAGAATTTTCAAAAAAAATGTTCGATGAAATTAATTGAATTTTTCTTGATGCTTGCTCCCTAGTCGATGCGGGGCGCCTAGGTAGTTGCCTAATCTGCCTTATGGATAATACGGCCTTGACAATACCCAGTTGAGTACCTATATAATATTATGAATATCGGGAAACGTTCGGGAAACTTAAGAGGATCTTCTAGTCCAATATTCCGCAGTGTCTGAAAACAAAGATTTATAACCAGTGTATGTTACCAGCGATCTCTAAATGTCGCCGTCATAAAAAGGGCCAAAGTCGCTCAACGTGCTATGGAGAGGGCTATGCTCGGCATTGCTCTATGTGATACAATTCGTAATATGGAAATCTGTAGAAGAACGGGTGTAAGCGAAACCGAACCGGGTGTAAAGCCCGCAGAGTTATGTTGAAATGGCAATGGTCAGGCCACATCGCTCGTCGAACCGAAAACCGTTAGGGAAGAAAGGTCCTTGTGTGGCGACAACCAATCGGACGACACAGCGTAGGACGACTCCCTACTAGGTAGACTGACGACATTTTCAAAGTCGCAGGGAACAGTTGGGTGCAAGTGGCACAGGACCGTTACGAGTGGCCATCTTGTGGGGAGGCCTATTCCTACAGTGGACGTATATGGGCTAATGAATGGAAATTATAAATATCTAGTTGCTTATTAAAGGGTTCTTCTAATAGATATACGCAAATAAAAGCAATTTCATAACAGTGTTAACGAAATGTCACAGTAGTTAAGTATACTCAATCAGATCGTGGGAAGCTGCACTGTATAGGTACTTACTTTTTTAATATTAACTTACATCATATTTATTATTAAATCTCATTAGTACGATGAACTCTGTGGTAATATTACGTTTTAATAAATTTACTGAAATTATTTGTAATAAAATTGTTATATAATTGTGAGATATCACGCATTCTACTAACCCAAAACTAAGCTCGTGCGTGTCGTAAAAGCTAACTAAGACCTTTATACAAGTCTGAGTTCATTCTATTTATTTCCTTCTGTATATTTATTATATTTAATAGGAGAAGAAAATAGGCAGTTGGAAATAAAACTACTTTACACTTTACAGCGTTCATGGTCACGAGCGGAGTGTTTAAAACGTTGGGCAATAAAAAATCAAATTCAAACGCGATAAAATCCGTAGTGTTATTTACAATGTGTAATATTCGCGTAAACTTGAAAAATCATTAAAATAGGCAGGTGTTAATGTTCTACGTCCCGTGTGGTGACGGAGTAAGAATATAATTCACCACCCTCTTTCTTCCCCGTGGGTGTCGTAAAAGTCAACGGGATGTAATATGCATATAACATCTATACAAGAGGAGGAAAAATCGAAATAAAAACCTATACCAACACGTCTAACTAGCGTGCTATATTAGGTCAATTTCCCTCTCATTATGGAGAAGGCATTCCAACAATGGTACGTATGTGAGCTGTGATGATGATGATGATGATGATGATGAATGTTCGATGTATTACAACAAAAATTATAGTAGGTAGTTAAAAAATAAATTAGATAAAAACCTCTGTACTAAGTAGTCTTTTTTGCCCCTGTGTGTTTAATGACAGTTTTTTTAAGACAGACCTGCACTAAGAAAATAATTCTTGTATTGCGGGGGACTTTACAAACATAACTGACGGACACAAATTACACCCAGACTCAGAACAACAATTTGTGGATCGCATAAAGTGTTGTCCTGCGTGGGATTCGAACCCCTGACACTGGTACTGTAGGTCGGTAACTTAACCACTACGCCATCTGTGCAGTCAAGTTTATTCGTTTCTATTTCATGGTAAAACAATGCATGCGACAATAGTTCAATAGTGTTATCGCGAATTACTTAACATGTCATTGTTGGTAATAAGACCGTGCGTCGATAGGTACTCATGAACTTATTGAATAATTGTTTATTTATAGCATTATGATGCGCGCAATGTTGCTCGCTTAGCAGTTGCATAAATATTGATAAATTGCAATTCGTTTAACGTTTATAATTAGCGTGTTACCTTCCGATACCAAAGACTTGGCTGAATATAATGCTTTTACGCAACCTGTTAGATACTATAACAACAAAAATTATAAGCACTGCACCTTGTTCTACTTCCATTACGAGCCTGTAGCTGCCTTAATCGACGTAATCCTTAATATTAAAAAAAGGAAGCCGTCGCTCAGGACGCCTGGCAGAAATGAAACATTGAAGTTATTTTGTACAAGTATATGCATTTGCATAAAATATCAAATTACGACAGGAACTAATATAGCATAAAGTATTAATAAAATATTACGATTGTTTTTTGCAGAAAATGATGATTTGTATTCAATAAACATTTATTTTTATTAGTATAGTGTTTAGGTTAATAATTTATTTTGAGCTCACTAGATGGCGTTGCACAAAACTTTATAACAGGTTATGATTTCGTTACATAAATGTACATATGGAAACGTGGCGTTAACGCCACGCCAACGATCAGGTTCACCCTCGCCTATAGATGTTTCACACAAAAAAATAGTCAGATATTTCACTAAAAATAACTAATATATTTCATAGTTGAGGACAATTATTTAGTTTAAATAATTATTCTCAACTATAGAATAAAAATCAGTCGTTATCATCATCATCATCATCATTCAGCCTATCGTCGTCTTCTGCTGGACATAGGCTTCTGTCACACTTCACCACAAAATGCGTTCCTGTGCTACCTACATCCAACTACGCCCAGCAACTTTCACAAGGTCGTTGGTCCATCTTATGGGCGTCCTGCACTGCGTTGTCCGATACGTGGTCGCCACTCGAGAACCTCTCTTCCCCAACGGTTGTTGATTCGTCGAGATGATAAAATATATTTTTTCAAATTCTAATATGCATTTTTTAGTTTAATCATCATTTGTCATAACGTCAAAGAGTTTTTACTTCAACGGCGTGTGACGGTTACACAAGCTTTAATTTTAACCGCTTTGGTGTGAATATTTCGGCAGCATCAATCCATACTAATATTATAAATGCGAAAGTAAGGATGTTTGTTTGTTTGTAGCGCTTTCACGCTTAAACCACCGAACCGATTTCAAAAATTCTTTCACCAATGGAAAGCTATAATATCAGGGAGTAACATAGGCTATATTTTATCCCGGTATTCCCACAGGAACGGGAACTACGCTGTGGGTAAAGCTACTGAAACCGAAGCGAAGCGAGGGCGGGTTGCTAGTAAATAATAAACGAATGAGCGAGTCGTGACATAAATATTGTGTAGTAGACATAGTAACGGGAATTTAGTGCTAAGTGCTACGTTTAATTAGTTTCCGAAGCCTCACAAGTATTTTTAACAGACTTCTAAAAAGGAGAGGTTCTCAATTCGGCTGTATTTTTTTATTTATTTATTAATCATTCAACTACTTACTACACTTACAGTCTCCCAAAACGTGTAGAGAGCCATTACACTTTTATAATTTAAAAGTAAAATTAAAAGATAAAAAATACAAACAAAATTTTAAGAATAAATCGAATTTGGTGAAAAATATATCAACTTGCGGATAGTGAGTAATCAGTGAGTTTAGCAACGCAATAGCCTGGCTAGTAGGTGCATATTGTGCAGTACACGTACGCACCTGTGGTAGAGCGAACAGGGGACGTCAACGAAGCCGTGTATATTGGTTTGGTGCTAATAGCGAACAATGCGATAATATATATGAATTTTCAATTTTATTATTAAATAATAAGTAATAATATAGCACACTTACGTCTTAATGCGAGAGTATCGAGACCTAACGCGCCGGATACAAATAGGGACGGATATAAATATGGATAATAACCGTATAACTTTTTGTATAAAAATCTGCAAAATTTACGTTGTACACGTTCAATCATCACGCTGTACTTGACCTCATGTGGGTCCCAGATTATGGAGTTATACTCCAAAATACTACGAACGAAAGAAAAGTACAGCGCAATGATAGTACTCTTACTTTGAAATAGGGATGATTGTCTCATCACAAAGCCTAGGGACATATAGCTCTGTTTACATATGTTTGCGATATGCGTGTTAAAAGTTAGACACGAGTCTAGTGTAACGCCTAGGTCGCGGATTTGAGTGACCCGCTCCAGCGGTACACCAGATATTTTGTAATTGTATGTGCGTGGAGCTCGTGAACGAGTAAACGTTATGGTTTTACATTTGGCCGTATTAAACTCTAGGTGATTGCGCGCACCCCAAGCAACAACGCTATCGATGTCCCGCTGAAGCGCTTCGCAGTCTTTCGTACAATTTATGCCCAAAAACAGTTTTAGGTCATCTGCAAACATGAGACATTGTGCCGAAGAGATGACACTGGGCAAGTCATTGACCATAATTAAGAACTGGGTTGGGCCTAAGACACTGCCCTGACTCACACCAGAGCGAGTGAAATATGAGTCGGAGTGATAATTACCTAGCTGCACGTATTGAATTCGACTAGTATAATAACTAGCAAATAATTTTGTAAGTTTAGGAGTGAATCCAACAGCGTCTAGTTTTTGTAATAGGACATTGTTGTGTACGCGGTCGAAAGCTTTTTTAAAATCAAAGTATGCGGCGTCCACTTGCCTATTGTGGTCCATTTCGGTAACGCAATAGTCAACAAAGTTTATTAAATTGGTGGTAGTTGACTTACCCGTTCTAAACCCATGCTGACACTCATGAAATTGTTGTTTAAACTGTATAGTAATATGTCGGTTTAAAATGTACTCAAACACTTTGACTAATGCTGAGAGTACGGCAATTGGCCTGTAATTAACTATTTTAGACCTTAA
Source organism: Lymantria dispar (assembly GCA_032191425.1). Taxonomy (NCBI): domain Eukaryota; kingdom Metazoa; phylum Arthropoda; class Insecta; order Lepidoptera; family Erebidae; genus Lymantria; species Lymantria dispar. Next base: position 15,073,935 of record CM063457.1, on the reverse strand, counting down.
ACCATCCTTGTGTACCGGAGTAACACGCGAAATTTTCCATAGCGTGGGATAGGTAGCTGTTTTTACGACTAAATTCAAAATATGCAGTAGAGGCACTTGTAGTACTCCAATACAATCTTTTATAATATAGGCGGGTATACCATCGGGTCCGATAGAAGATCGAGCCTTCAAGCGTTTTACTGCCTGCAATAAATCGGATTTGCTAATGTGATCGATACTAATGCGCGAAGAACACAAGTTCATAGTTTTTTGGGACATTAGTTGAAAAAGTGGGCACATTTGTTAAAAACATAGATTTGAAAAATGTTGCAAAACCATTCCCAGCATCTGATCCAGACATTATATTGCCATTGTATTCATATTCAGAACAAAAGTTTCGCGAGGAACGCTGGGTCTTAATAAAGTTCCAAAAGGTCTTTGGGTCCCTCCGTATACCTGCCTCAGTACGGTGTATAAAGTTGGCATGTGCTATCTTTATTAATTCCTTCGTCCGTTGCCTATAATATTTGAACATTTCTTTATTAAAATCTAATTGAAATTTTCTGAACTTTTTTAAATGAAAATGTTTACTTTTGATATTCTTAATAATTTCAGAAGTATACCACGTTGGATATAAAAACCTTCCAAAACCAGTGATGTGCCTTTTTTTGGGCACGTTAGCGTTGAGATTAGTTTTAAGGTGAGAATAAAAAACATCTAAGGCGTTATTAATGTTGTTAGTATCTAGTACCGTGGACCACGATATCGAAGCAAAGGACTCATAATTATGTTTGTTACTTCAGAACTTTCGACTGGGTGAACCGATTTTGATGATTCTTTTTTATTTGAAAGCTGGTGCTTACCGTGTGGGTGCTATTTTCAAAGTAGGTCCCAAATTGATCCAGTTTTGACAATGACATCCAGTAGAAAACATTTGAAGTCGCTTTATCTGCTTAATATTTTAAATTATCATTAGTGTTGCCCAAATGCAAGACCAAGACGAGACCTGGACTAGTCTTGGTCTTGCTCTTGCAACATCACACCTGGTCTCGTCTTGGTCTTGGTATTGCGCACCCGAGTCTTGGTCTTGGTCTTGGTATTGCAGCAAGAGTCTCGCAGAGTCTTGCAAGTCTTGCAGTTGGAATAACGTAACAGTCATTTATCATGGCAAGGCAAAATCCAACTAAATTAATCAAATATCATCCTATCCTATCTATCCATCTGCTAGCCTATAGTCCACTATTGAATATAACCTTTACAATTGAGGAAGATTACTCTCCTATTTTCCTGGTTTTACATTAGACAACGTTACTACTCCTATGCCAAAGGAAGGAATTTTGGCCCTGTTTTCTTAAGACGTCACCACACGGGGCAGTTGATACAATAAATTTTATGACATTTTAAATATTTTTTTTATAATAAATGGTAATGTTAATATTCCCCTTCAAGTTAACAATATCCGGCCATACCTAATAGTTGCGCTATAAAAAGGAATGTGTTTATGACGATTAGGTATCAAACCTATAATTCTACCTACCTAACCTAACCTACCTCTAGATATATTTAATACTAGCTGTCCCAACAGCTTCGTTTGCTTGATTTACCTATCCATATAATGCTATTATTGCGTTTAAATAACCATATCGCCCCCTGGCATTAAAAACAATGTCACCATTTATAATATCCTAATATACCTACTTTAATCACAATTTTTGTTATCTAAGTAGGTAGTTGCCGTAACAACGGCTACTACGGAGAACCCTTAACAGCTTTAAAATGTTGTCCGATTTGTTACCCTTTATAGACATTGCTCCGGACCAATTTACCAATATGTATGTCGAAGTGGTATGTATTAGAGCCTAAAACTTTTCTGGATAAACATACTATCCGACAAAATAACATTCTTTTGGAATATTTTCTGAGATTAGGGCGTTCAAATAAACAATTTCTCCCAATTTATGATAAGTATAGATAATAATAGTTTTTAATAATATACCTATGAAGAGGGTCACCAAATGTATGATATTCGTCGTCATCGTCTCAGTTCATAAAAGTGCCACTACCGGGTTTAATCTTGCTCCCAGTAGGTGGAAAATTTACCTACTATACGACGCTGGTCAGACATGTTAGTGTAGAATTTTATTTCTAGTAGTTTTACTTCTCTTTCACGTTATTATATTGTGATCTTTACGTGCGCATACCAATCTACGCATGATAATTCTTTTATAAAATAACACCCAGACTCGCAGTCTGTGCGTTATTTATGTAGATTAATTGTAGGCATATTTCTATGTCCAACAGTGGACGTCGTTGGGCTAATGAATAAACGGATATATAAATATAGTGGGCAAGAGCACTCTCGTGTGAAACTTATCAAGACTAACCAACAGGGTGACGATTATGGTATTTTTGTCCTTAAGCCTTTCCAAAGAGTAATTCTGAAAAGCGAACACCAATATTGGGAATCGATTGGCCAATAGATGGATATCTCAAGACTGATTTAACTTGCCGTATAGTGACGGAGAAAGAATACAATTCATCACCCCCTATTTTACCCGCGAGTGCGAACCCACGACTAAGGGCTATAATATATAACATCGGTGCAAGAGAAGGAAAACTTGACATGAAACCCTGTAACAACACGGCCTATCACCGTGGCGATCCCCTCCGGCCATGGCCGATTACCCTCCTATTATGTAGAAGACACGAGCTCAACCGTATATAAGCTGAAATGGTGATTTGAATTAAATGCAAGACCGCGAGACTCTTGCAGGCTCAGTCTTGGTTTTGCTCAAGTCTTGCAGGGCCAGTCTTGGTCTTGGTCTTGCAAAAATTAAGCGGTCTTGGTCTTGGTCTCGGTCTCGCATTTCTCGCAAGACCAAGACCAAGACCGCAAGACCAAGACTTTTTTGGGCAACACTAATTATCATCATTCGTCATCATTTCAGCTCATAAACGTCCCAATGTTGGGCCTCCTCCACGATAGAAGGGAAATTGATCTTCCTATACCATACTGGTCAGACAGGTTGGTATAGGGTTTTATTTCGAGTTTTCCTTCTCTTGCATAGATGTTATATGCCTTAGTCGTCTTTAACGACATCCACGGGCAAGATAGGGAGTGGTGAATTGTATTCTTATTCTGTCACCACAAGGATAATTAATCATAGGATAGTTTTAAATTATAGTGTTTATTAATTTATTTGCTCAATATGTTTCGTAATGAGACTAGAGCTGAAAATTAAAATTAATATTCTTTGCCATTTAAAATAGCTATTTACCATTAGAAAAAGTTTTCGCAAGTACTTATTCAAATAAATCTTTAATTCAGTTACTATTTAAACGATGTGTAAAAATACGTCATTATCTTAACGCGTTTGATTATATCTATTAAAAGATTTCATAATAATGATGTACGCTCATATATCAGCAAGAAACCAAGCCCAGCTGCATCGATCATAGCTGTGAATCAGTAAACGGAAGCGGCGGTGTGCGAGCACCGCGCTCGTCTAAAATTAACACGTCTCGTGAAAAACCTCGCCAACCAATGTAAACTGTTTACATTTAGAGCTGTACTTAGCGACAGGAAATGGATTGACGCTTCGCAGTTTGTTCTCTTTATAATCGATGTTCGCGGGGGCTTTATTGTAATTATCACAGCCCTATTATACTTTTAAAGTTTGTGCAATCGTCTAGTTTATTTTAAGAATAACCTATACAATATACACGACGTTATATGTTCGGTAATCTTATGTCAATTGTTAAAAAGTTTTTTGAATAAAATATTTTTTGAAGTATCGTGTGATTTGAGGTTCACACAGCGCCATCTATTAACATTATTGAAAACAGTTGTTTTGTAAATAATTACAAATAAAGAACTCGTTGCTACAAGGTAAGCTATGGCATTTTTATGGTCATAGTAAATATTTAAAAATAGTTTCTTAAGCAACATACAATCCGTGTATACAAAACCGTGCGTGTGGTGTCAGAGTAAGAATACAATTCACCACCCTCTCTCTTGCCCGTGGGTGTCGTAAAAGACGACTAAAGGATTAAATATGCTTATAACATCTATGTAAGAGAAGGAAAACTCGAAATAAAACCCTATACTAACTCGTTTGGCCAGCGTGATATAGTAGGTCAATCTCCCTCCTGTTGTGGAGTTCCAGTTCCAGTCCAACAGTGGGACGTATATGAGCTGCAATGATAAATCAACATAAAAAATAATTTTGGTTTCTTTTTCAAATCTACAGATAAAGAATTTTATATAGGTACTTTGTCGCGGTTAACGGTTAACCAAGAATTGAAACGTTATCCTAAATTGCAATCTTGTGTGTAAATATTTTCGCACTCTACGTTCTGTAACGTGATGGTTGTTACCTCAGAAAATGTGGCAGAGATACAACATTGAATAGTTTTTAAGAACGTTCCCTATGGAGCAGTCGCAAAATTTTGTTACATAATATTTTCTGCAAGATAAGCTAAAATACTGTACCTAAGATTGCATTACTATCACGAGTATTACTTACTTTAAGATGCGAAATTTCTATTAATATTATAAATATTCCACATTTACTTTTGTTTTTATATTTGGATTTCTTTATTCAACTAACGTAAATATGGATTTAAATGAAAATTGACGCAGAGCAAATAGATTAAAATCTAAGATACTTTTTAATCCGGTAAGTGAGATTATTAACTACTTTTTTTGCAGGTTTACTTGTCGTCAGTGGTCGGCCCGACGGAATATCCCCTACGTGGGGTACCCTCCCATCGACCGACGTCCCCCCCTCGGGGAGGACGTCGGTCTTTCCTTACGCGGTTGGCCTCTCGGCGGGTCACCGACTAATCCCCGGTCACGTCACCCGCGGCCTCGGCTAGGGCGGCATGAGGCGCAGGTAGTTGCGCCTGCGCCGCCCCAGTCGCCGGCGGCGGATCTCCTCATCGAGGCTGCGCTCCACGCGCAGACGATCCGCCGCCTCCTTCTGCGAGATCACTGTCTCGCAGAAGGCTGCGACCGCGTCCCAGTTCCCGACGCTGTCGACCATCGCCCTAGCGATGGCCGGCAGCGTCAGGTCGGCACCGATGATTGCGACGAGTTCACGGCGCTGCACTGCCCAAGTCGCGCAGGCCTCGAGCGTGTGGCGCGCCGTGTCCTCGTCGCAATCGCAGTGGTGGCAGGACGGTGTACTCTCCCTCCTTACGACCCTGTGCAGGTATTTGGCGAAGCTCCCGTGCCCCGTAACACCTGCACTAGTCGGAAGGAGAGCACCCCGTGCCGCCTTTCCAACCACTGCATCAGCACCGGCCGGAAGGCCTCCACGGTTCGCACCCCGAACCGAGGCCTCTCCAGCCGGACTGCCCAACGGGCAATGACGTCTCGGCGGGCGTCGACGCGCCAGGCGGTGAGCTCCCTTAACGAGATCTCACCGCCCTCCGCTCGCACCCCCGTCACCCGCCGATACAATCCGGCGAGCATCTCCGCCTCCAGGTCCCACGGGGGAGTCCCGGCCAATAGGCACGCTGCCTCCGTCGCCACCGTGCGGTATCCGCGGATGGCCCTGACCGCCATGACCCTCTGTGGTCGCCACAGAAGGGCCCTAAGTCGGACGGTCAAGGACCCCGCCCACACCGGTGCGCCGTACAGGGCCATCGACCGGATGACCCCCGTGTACAGCCGTCAGCACGTAGCGCTCGGTCCGCCCACGTTCGGCATTAGCCACGATAGGGCAGACGCCGCACCGACGAGCCGCGGAGCGAGCCTGCGGAAATGCTCCCGGAACCACCATTGCCCGTCGAGCACCAGGCCCAAGTACCTCATATGGGCCCGGATGCTGATGTCAACCGATCGGACGGTGATCGAGACGCCGATGGGAGGGTTCATAAGGCGCCCATGGAACAAGAGGGCCTCCGTCTTGTCCAGGGCGACCCTCAACCCCAGCGCCTCGATCCGCCTGACGACCTCTTCGGTGCCATAGGTCGCCAGGCTTACCGCCTCTTCTAGCGTCCCACCGCGGGCTGTGACGAGCGTGTCGTCGGCGTAACAAATCACGCCCAGCCCGGGCGGGAGGCTCCCCCGCAACGCCCAGTCGTAGCCGATGTTCCACAGGGTGGGTCCGAGGACCGACCCCTGTGGGACACCGCACGTCATGGGCGTTCGCACAACGTCCCCTGCTCGGTTGGTACAGAGGACGCTGCGCCCCACCAAATAGTCTGCCACTAGCCGCCTCAGGTAAGCTGGCACTCCGTGATACCGAGATTATTGACTACTGGACTGAATATGTGTCAATTTACATTTTAGCATCAAATTTGGTTATCTATAGATACATAACTAATCCGTGTTGTAATGGAATATGAATACAATAGTCACTATGCTTCCTTTTTCTGACCTCATAAAAATTGAATAAAACGTGTAAGAAATCTATACAATAAAAGCTATGCCACCTCATCTGGACAGCGTGGTATAGTAGGCTATTTTCTCAATCTGAAGAAAGACTGTGCTCTATAGTTTACCGTACACGGTCTTAAGAAGAAGTAGAAATAACTCATTTAGTACAAACATTACGGAAAAGCCTTCCTTTTAATTGCAGGCAAGTCTATTGTACCTTGCTATTCAGACGTATTAGTAAAGAGCTGGTAATTTAAATCAGCTGGTAATTTCAAGATAGGAGTACAAACATGCAGTTTAAAGAGAAGTAATTAAATGCAATGTAAATATACAACAGCTATTCTGATGTGATTAATATTCTTACTTAGTTTTAATGTCAATTTACATCCATCGTTTGTGAGGTTAATACCAACGAAGGCAAGTGTTGACGATTAATATTGACTGCCCAGCATAATGAAGGTCTCGACTTCCTGTGTGGAATATTTTGAGTAGATTTTAATGTGTTTTGATATCTGGTGATTTTAATATCATCATCAACACCCTGCACTAGTGTCAATAACTTAGGGGTTGCATATTGCAAATTTTTCGTGTGGCCACGGAGTAAGATTACAATTCATCACCCCCTCTCTTGCCCGTGGGTATCATAAAAGACGACTAAGGGATATAATACGTATAGGGATTTTATCTCGTTTATGCTTGATTTTTGATTTCCATTTCGTACACTTTTCAGCGTTCATTTAATTTATCATATTCATATAGGCAATTATACATATAAAGACTTAAATAATTGTCAAAAAATGCTATCAAATATTTTGCCAAGAACTACATGCATATTAAGTTAACTAGTAATTAACTTAACAGCCCCGTATACTTATAATGGTAAAAAAGAACAATTTCTGATATTGTTATACTATTTCTATGAGGTAAGGAACTTCTTAATCCTTTGTTTTGTAATTACATGCTGCCATAGATCCATACTGCGCGAACCACAGAAATATATTTTTTTTTGTGGCGTGGACTCTTTTATACAGCCTCACGGGTGAAAATTCAATAATTATAAGGTCGGGACCAAGCGTTTTATTTCATAAAATTTTTAATTATCAGCGCGCTTATCTTAATTTTTTCGAGAAGAAAGGCGAATGAAGTCATTTTTTGTAATTAATCTAATTAGTCTGTCAATTAATCCTCAAAGTAGTTAGAACAGTTTCATAGATTAGCCCAAACAAACACAAAAGCTATGTTTTAGATTATCTATTATGTATAAACTATGTTTTAGGACATTCGTCCAATGTATTTTTATATATTCATGGCTATATAATGATACGCATTAAAGAGTAAGTATGATTAAATATGCGTCGTTGAATGCAGGCGGCAAAGGACCGCACTTTATAACGAAATATGAGGCAGAGTAGCAGCAGTAAACGGCGATAGGCGGATGATGATAATGATAATAATGCTTTTGATATTACAATTAACAGCTTTCGTCTAATTTCTTTGTATGTATTTATTCACAAATCATTCTTCAAAAAACATGTAATATGTTTTTCGGTAATATACTGGAAAACGTATTATACGTGTACCTATGCATTGTACCTATATAGTTATTTATTAAAGCACTTAAGTCCCTATTTATTTAAACAATTTACATATAAATTTATAAAATATAAGAATACTTATGTTTGAACTTCATATTTATATTTGACCAGTCAAGGATCTTGTTTCTTTCTTTATTGTTAAGCAAGTAATATTTTCCTGTTAGTTTCTTGGAAACATTATAAAGACGCTTTTGTAATATTTAGGTCTTTTTTTTTTTTTTTTTTTTGTGGGTGGGCCGCGGTCGGCGCGCCTCCGCACCACTCCGTCCGGGGCGACAGAGGGGCTTAAGCACGCAACTCCCGCGACCCACCCGAAGCCCACGTCGCCTTCGTCGTTGGGCCGACCACCGGAGCAGCGTTAACTTGTCGTCAGTGGAATATTTAGGTCTTATGACGTGTCTCACTAATGTAAGTCCAAGCGCATAAAAACCCATTTGTATAATTTTTATCGAAATTAATCCATGTTGCTCATGATTAATCATTGCTTTTGATGACAGAATACCCGGTAGTTCAATTTTATCGTCAGCCACCTGATCTCTACAATACCAAGTCGCTGCGACAGCCAAGTCGCTGCTTTTATCTTATGCTGTCATTTGGGGCTCCAATTCTCTCGATAAATGAACAAACAGCAAAGTGCCAGTACTCAGACGTCGATTATCTGCGAGAATATTATACTCCGACTAGCTCCATTTATGGCTACAAAAATCGTGGCTTATTAACGTTCAGTTTTTTTTTATAATTGAGTATTAGCACACTTTCCCTGTAATAATCATCATCATCTCAGCCCATATACGTCCCACTGTTGGGCTCGGGCCTCCTCCATAATGGAAGGTTAATTGACTTACTATACCACGCTGGTCAGACGTTTTGGTGTAGGGTTTTGTTTCGAGTTTTCCTTCTCTCCCTGTAATAATACGGAGTAATAATACACTTCATCAACCTACTTCTTGTCCCTGGATGTCTTAAAAAAACTCGAAATAACACCCTATGCCAATCCGTCCGAGAAGCTATTATTATGTTAATACATTAAGTAGTAAGGTATTAAGTATGTAAATTTTCCTCTGATTGTGGCAGAGGCTTAAGTGCAGCAGTGGCTAGGTATATATGAGCTGAGATGAAGATGAAATTATTAGCCTGGTTCGGTTGTACATAGTCATTAAGTTCAGGAAAGGTATATGATAATTTTCAACAATCGTCAAACGTTTAATAATTTAATAGATTATTGCAATAGAACGTTATTAAAAAAACACACATTGATAGTGCTATATTGACTCGTATGTTATAGTTGGTAGAGCTATCGTTGTATTATAATAGGTTGCGTGCGAATTCGTATATTAAGGTTTATTGTTCTATCAAAACTTTGCATAATATTGGTTAGTGTATAGAAATGTTCATAGGTAGATTTCTATGTAAAAATTAAATAGTTTACTTTGTTTTGACTTTAATATACAAAGCTGTTTTGATATTATAAACATTGCCAATTCGTTAATATTACAGATAAATAAAATATTTTGAATATCAATTCAGTTCATATAAGTCGCATTGCCGGGTTCGAGCCTTCGCCATAATAAGAGGGAAATTGACTTATTATACCACGCTGGTTAGACCTGTTGCTATAGAGTTTTATTTCGAGGTTTCTTTCTTTTGCGAGATTTTCTTCTCTTGCATAGATATTATGTGCATATTCGATCATGTAGTCATCTTTTACGACACCTACGAGCAAGACAGGGGGTGATGAATTGTATTCTTACTCGGTTACCACACAGAAAAATATACGCAAACGCTTCAATGACAGCGTAGGTACAAATGCGAGCCGCCAACGGTCATCGGCCGATCAGCTGATTTAAAGCGAAGTTTGTCTTGTTTATACGAACGTAATCACTGATTTATTCAATTTAACAAAGTACGAATATGTCGCAGATTAAGTATCACTGACTTTATACATTTCAATCAGATTTACTCGATAAATCGAAGACAAAATTGAAAACTTTATACATGTCTCTAATTCATTAACGAATCAATATTTTTTCTTAAAATTTTTTTCATGAACTCCTACCACCATTGCCTAACTCTCGTTTGACCAGTTGCCCCATAACTGATACACTCTGTATAACAATTAATATTTATAATATTTATATATATATAAATATTAATTGTATTGAAAATGTTTTATACATATGTATATAATAAATATTGAACTATCTACTATTTTATTTATACTATCTAGAAATAATGTTACGATAATGATAAATTATATGATTCATTATGATATTTATGGAATGGGTCATTGACAGATAAGTCATCGTTCGGATACAAACTGTACATGATTGTCTAATATTTTTTTTATAAGTTATTGAAGTTGTACAGAGAGCATCGACCAGAATAGTTGAGGATATTTTGCAATATATTATTATTTGAATTCTCATCATTATATATTTACTAATAGCCGTTTTTCGTGTGGTGATGGAGTAAGAATACAATTCAAGTCTCTGACCCGTTAGTGTCGTAAAAGATGACTAAGGGATTACATAATAATATGCATATTACATCTGTGTAAGAGAAGGAAAACTCGAAATGAAACTCTATACCAACTTGTCTGACCAGCATGGTATAGTAGGTCAAATTCCCTACACTTGTGGAAGAGGCCCGAGCTCAACAGTGTGACGTTTGTCGGCTGCGATGATGATGACGATGATGAATAGCTGGTTGCCGTGTGGTGATGGAGTAAGAATACAATTCACCACCCTCGTTAATTGCCCGTAAGTTTCTTAAAAGACGACTAAGGGAATATTTATTATATGCATATAATTAGAAAAATAAATAAAAAATAGACAATCCCGGTGAGTTTCTTGCCAGATCTTCTCCATGCGGTCGCGTTCCGATCCGGCGGTAATTTTATGAAAAAATGTAAAAAGATGACAATATTTAAGTGCCCCCGCGGGGTTTATACATAATAAATTATTTGAATTTGAACATTACAACTATGCATGAGAATGAAAAACCCTATATATATGGGGGGCGTCCATCAATTACGTGAGGTGTGTTTTTAAATTTTCTGTGCCTTCCTCCCTCCCTGGTGAGATATCGTGAGATTTTATTCAACCTCTCCCCCATCCCCCAATCTCACGTGAGATTTTTCAAAATGTTCGTTTCACTAAATTTTAGATTATAACGTTATTTATTTAATTTTTTAGGTTACTACCTAAAATTTTTTGAAATTTTATCAGGAATAAAATGTACTCCTAACTAAAGGAATGAACCTCCTAAAGGCCTTTCCATATGACAACAAAAATAATTGTATTTTGCTCGTAGTTAGTAGTTACGGTTTCTTTCAATTTCAGATCATAACATTTAACCGATGGAGTGGTTGGCCACCGTGGATAGTTTACTGCTCTTTGACACACAGTTCGATTCTTTTAATAGTCACAGATATCAATGTAGTGAAAAGTATATAAATACGCATTGAAGAAGAACTCACCGCATTATTCACTTTCGAATGAATTATTATCAATTTTAAAATCGATGCAATTTAAGAGATTAAATCTTAAGCATGTACAATCTGGATTAAACGGACCAAAATAGTATAATTATTTTTTGTTTCAATCAGAAAAAAATTGCGTGATATTTGCCGAGACCCCCCTCTCTCCAACGTAAGATTAGATGAGATTTGTCTCGACCCCCCTCCCCCCCTTAAACATCTCACGTATTTTATGAACGCCCCCTAACTGTTGTCCATGCTTTGTAGCTACAATATGAAAACCGAAATTGTACATTTTTGATATCTATTCCTTTATCACCATCATTTCAAATCTTATACGTCCAACTGTTGGGCTCGTGCCTCCTCCACTTTGAGAGAAGTTGATGTACTATATCACGTGGCTCAGATAGGTTGGTATACAGTTTTATTTCGAGTTTTCCCTTTTTTGAATATATGTCATTTGCATACTATATTCCTTAGTCGTCTTTCACCATACCCATGGGCAAGATAGAGAGTGGTGAATTGTATTTTTACTCCGTCACCACACGGAAAATCTATGCTTTAACAGAAAGTAATTCTTTATTTCTTCTATAGTAATTACATTCAATACCTCAACGTCCTTTTGGTCCCGTGGGTACCAACCGAGCCTCGGGTTCCATGGGTGTCGTAAAAGACGACTAAGTGATATAAGATGCATATAACATCTATGCAAGATTTGGAAAACTCGAAACAAACCCCTATGTCAACACGTCTGACCAGCGTGGATTAATTTCCTTTCCATAGTGAAGGAAGTCCGAGCCCAACAGTGACATCCCACTGGGCTGAGATGGAGATGGAATACCTCAATACTGCATATATTAGATAAGCCATTTAAATAATTATTACGGAGAATACTAGTCAAAAATGGTTTGGCTTTTCATATACCTTGATTGGTGTATCAATGACTAAGCTTAGAATAATTAAATGCGTGTCCTATCTTCTTATTTCTTCATTATTTTAGAAGTTATACGTGCTCTAATAATGTAATACTAAACCGGTGTATATATATATGGGGCTCTGACCTCATTTTAGTTACCACTCATTAATCTTTAGTCATAACAAAAAGTGTAGGGGTGTAAAGTATCGAATGCGGTCTAATTGTAATTTTTATATTGTAGACTTTGCCTACGCATTTAAAATTTACAATATCTTCTAAGATATTGCCTCGACTTCAAGTGCCAGACCGGGCAACATTTCATAGGCTTTTTCTGAAAGGAAATGTAACCTAAGTTACTCCTTATCTATAGCTATCTGGTAGTAAAATATTATCCAAACTCGGTCCAGGCGTTTTGAAGATTACCCGGCATAAACAGACAGAGATAGACAAAAACAAATTGGTTTTTAGGCATAGGCATTGTGCAAATAACAGTATGAGCATGGAAAAGACCTACTCCTTTCACATTCATCATCTCGGCTAATATACGTCCTGACTGCTGGGCTCGAGCCTCCTCCTCAGCAGGAAGGATTTTACAATACCACGCTAGTCAGACAGGTTGGTATAGGATTTTATTGCAAGTTTTCCTTAGACAGTATATGCATATTATATCCCTTAATCACGGGCAAGATAGGGGGTGGTGAATTGTATTCTTATTCCATCACCACAAGGAAAGTTTTCACACTTTCACATTACAAACAGACAATTTATTTATTTGTATAGATGGCGAGGAGGCATATAATGAAGAATTATGTCGTTCTAAATCTAACCTTACGTGGTAGGGTTGCAGGTATGTACAAACGGTATAGTGCAGGCACACTTGTTCACGAGGTCAAAAGCCTATTAACTTTGTTAGCTTATACGCTACCCGCGGACAAGGATAGAGTAACAGTGTATTATTAATTTGTCACTACACTCAAATAAATATATGCTTAGGTAAAACATATAGAAACGTATACGAAATTGATGCTTAGATATATTTAGCAAATATGTACTACTAGCAACCCGCCCTCGCTTCGCTTCGGTTTTAGTCGTTTTACCCGCGTAGTTCCCGTTCCCGTGAGAATATCGGGATAAAATATAGCCTAGTTTACTCCCTGATATTATAGCTTTGCATTGGTGAAAGAATTTTTGAAATCGATCCAGCCGTTTTGAAGATTACCCGTAACAAACAGACAGACAGACAGACAAAAATTTTTTAATCGGTATTTTAGGCATAGGTGTCGTGCAAATAACCGTGCGAGCATGAAAAAAGCCTATTATTTTGACATTTCAAACAGACACTCCAATTTTATTTATTGATATAGATAGAAACCTGCCTTTCCGTGTGGTGAAAGTAAGAATACAATTCACCACCACTCTCATGGGGTGTTGTAAAAGACGACTAAGGGATATGATATTTATGCAAGAGATGGAAAACTTGAAACAACACCCTATACCAACCTGTTTGACCAGCATGGTATAGTAAGGTAAATATGAGCCAAAGTGATGATGATGTACTATAAGAACTATTTATTGCCTTTCTGTGTGGTGAAAGTAAGAATACAATTCACCACCCCCTTTCTTGGCTGTGGGTATTGTAAAAGACGATTCAAGTATATAATATGCATATAACATCTATGCAAGAGAAGGAAAGTTCGAAATAAAACGCTATAAAAAACGTCTTGCCAGCGTGGTATAGTAGGTCAATTTCCCTCCCATAGTGGAGTAGACCCGAGCCCAACAGTAGAACGGGTATGAGTTGAGATGATATGATGAAGAACTGTTGCAATGGGGATTATGTAATATCTATTTTATGAGAACATTACGTAAGGTTTAAAGGTTAAATTTTTAAATGTTGATGTAGGACCTTTTCTGCCCACCTATATTGCATATTTGAATTTACTAAAATTACTATACTATGCTGGTTAGACAATATATCGGATTTATTACGAGATTTTCTATCTTGCATAAATGCCTTTTGCATACATCCTTTAGTAATTTTTTAAGATCAAGAACTCACGAACAAGAAAGAGGATGTTGAATTGTATTTTTACTCCGTCACCACAAGGAATAAATATATATTAAGCATTTTAATCCCGAATTTTCTATAATATACCAATAGGTACTATTCACCACCTATTATTTTGCATCTTTTTTTTTATGGTCGGCGCGCTCCTCGCACCACTCCGTCCGGGGCGACAGAGGGGCGTAAGCACGCACACCCGTAACCCACCCGTGACACGTCGCCTTCATCGTTGGACCGGCCACCGGAGCAGGGTGACTTGACGTCAGTGGTCGGCCCGACGGAATACCCCTTGAGAGTACCCTCCCATCGATCGACGTCCTCCCCTCGGGGAGGATGTCGGTCTTTCCTCGCGCGGTCGCCTTCTCGGCTGGTGAAGGATTAACTCCCCGGTCTAGTCACCCGCGGCCTCGGCTAGGGCGGCATCAGGCGCAGGTAATCGCGCCTGCGCCGCCCCAGTCGCCGGCGGTGGTTCGCGTCGACGAGAAGACGGTCCTCGCGCACGCGCTCCGCCGCCTCCTTCCGCGAGACTACTGCCTCGCAGAAGGCTGCGACCGCGTCCCAATTCCTGACGCTGTCGATCATCGCCCTGGTGATGGTCGGCAGCGTCAGGTCGGCACCGATGATTGCGACGAGTTCACGACGCTGCTCTGCCCAAGCGGCACAAACCGCATGCATTATTTTGCAAATGGGTATACACGCATATAACATTTATGCCAAAGAAAGACAACTCGAAATAAAACCCTACACAAAACCGTGTGACCAGTATGTTATGTTAAATACAAAGGCCGTTTTGGTTTGAGAAGAAAAGAGATTATTCCAAACCTAATCTAGATAAATTTATCGGTCCTCGCCTCGACGCCCCCGATGTCGGAGACGTCCAGCTCCCGCCGGGCGCGTTTTAGGACGCCCTCATAGTTGAGGCCCCTCTCAGCCGCCTCAGGCAGCACGGTGATGACCACCGCGGCCGTCTTCGGCGACTTGAGGCCCCTGCGCGACCTTTTCCCCTTTCTGCCGGCTCCCGCCTGGGGAGCGGCGGCCACGGCGGCACTCTTGGCCGCCGCTCTCCGCTTCTGGCCGCGTGCCTTCCTGCTCCGCTCAGCCACCTGCCAGCCCTGTTCGAGCCTGGCAGCAGCGCTGAGCGCGGAGCGGTCGCGGGTGCGCTGGCCGGCGCCTGCGGTGCAGCCGCTGGCGCTGGCCGCGGCCCGTCCTTGGCGGGAGCCGGCACCTTGCCGGCCTTCTTGGCCCCCTTGGGCCCGGCCGCGGCCGCAGCGTAGCTCACCACGCGGCCACCCTGACAGGGCAGCGGGGTGGGAGCTGACGCTTGCGGCCGCCTCGCCCCGTCCGCGGCGAGCGGTGGTCGGAGAGGCGGCTCAGGCGAGAGCCTGGCCGCTACGGCGGCGATACGCGCATCCACCATCAGCCCTACTCGGGCTAGGATGACGCGTACCGCCGACTCCGACACGCCGTGCACCTCGTCGGGCGGCGGCTCCTCCCCCTTCCGAGGTCTCCCGCGGCCACGAGCCGGCGGAGGAACCACGACGAGGGGAGGAAGCGCCGAGGCCGCGACGGGCGCAGCCGGCGCAGCAGCCGCTACGGGCGCAGCCGGCGCTACGGGCGCAACCGGTGCAGCAGCCGCGACGGCCGCAGCCAGCGCCACGGACGCCGACGACGGGCCCGCCCTCCCCGGCGCAGCCCGTTTCGGTGGCGAGGCCGGCACTGGCGGCGTGGCCGGTGCCAGGCGCGCGAACTGGGCCCGCAGGTCGGCCATCTCCTTGGCCAACCCACGGTTCTCCCGTCGCACCGCCGATAGCTCCGTCTCCAGATTGCGGTTGCGTTCCCGCAAGCCGGAGACCTCCTCACTAAGGCGGACGTTCGCGGCCTGTAGGGCCGCCACCTCGCCACCGTGGCCAGCCGGACCGGGGGTCCCCGATCTCGCTACCACCGCCGATCCGCGACCTCTACGCCCCCTGCGCGTGGTCGGGACCTTGGGAGGAGGCATGACGACGGAACTCCCCTCCGAGTCAGTGTTGGAGCAGCCATCCTCTCGCAGGGGGCGCTTCCAGAGTCTCGGAGGGAGGGCCTCCTCCCTCTTCCTTGCACATGGGGCTGGCGCCTTTGCCGCCTCCACATCCCTCTCCTTCTCCTTCCTTGGCGACGACGACGGCCTACGTGAACTCTCAACCGACGGCCCGCCCATTACCTCCCTACCCACGGCGAATTCACCGCCCTTGCCCTTTCTCCGATCGACCTGTATCCAGGAGGTGGTGCTGCTCTCGTCGGCGGACTGCTCTGTGGCGCTTCCGCCCACGTCCGTTAGCACCATCTCAGAGGCCGTGTCGGTCTCCAGACCTTTGGATGGCCCTGCGGCAGTGCCGCCCTCATCGCTTGACAGCCTCGTTTCTGAGCTGTCGCCTGCTAATCTTGTGCACGGCTCTGCGGCAATGCTGCCCTCGTGCTGGGACTCGCTGCTGCCGTTCTCCTCGCGCGGCGGCCCTGCAGAGGTCTCCATCCTTTCTTCATCCGACGGCTGGGCAGCAACGCTACCCCCGTCGCGCGACGGCCCTGCAGCAGCAATGCTGCCGCCCTCGTCACGTGCAGCAATGGCTTCAGCCTTTTTCCGCTCCCGCCTCGCCTTAGATGCAGTGGCGCTAATGCGGGCTCGCGCAGCGGCGGAACGCCTCGGCTTCGTCCTCCGGGTCTTCTTCCGCCCCTCCTCCTCGTTCCCCTTCCCCCCCTGAGCCACTTGGTGTTGAGCCGGGCTCTCGGCTTCTGAGGCAGTAGTTGTCCCCCACCCATATGATTGGAGACTGACTGTGCCGAGACTTGGGCGCGACTCCAAATGGACGTCGCGCGCAAGCACCGGCACAGCAAGGGATTCCCCGGCCTGGCCGGGACCCTCTGGTGAAGTACTACTTGTCTTGACTTCTGCCATGTTGTTGGACGTTTTTAAGTCTTGCCTTGACTACCACTCTAACGACTGGACGCTCACGCGCTTCTTAACCCACCAGTCATACATCTCCTCGCCGAGTGGCCAAACTTAAGATTGGGGTAATTTTTTATAGGGGTTTTCTTCCCCGCGGTCCGAAGACCCCCGGTGCTGACCCCCCTGCTCAGGATTACGGTTTGGGCCTTCCGGGTCTGGCCGCTCGCGAGCGACCTACCCGTCACGCCCCCGGGCCGTGACGCAACCGTCCCTGGCGACGGAGTGCCATGAGGCACATCCGCCCCATTGGCCCCGGGTCAGATCCGCCGTGCGCTCTGCCACCAGAGCCGCACGCGGAGACCCCCCCCTGCCGGAATCTTGGCCGTCCAAATGGACACGTGACGTCCAAATGGACGTTACCAGGGAGCACCACGATGAGGTGCTCCGGCCGCGCCCCCCATAATATTTTGCCCCTGCCGAGTTTGTACATTTATGAAATTTGTATCTTCGTACGCAAACATCTTCATTTATTTTGTAAGCACAACGATGCTGTCACCAGACCAAGTAGACATACACACAAACTGTTAGTACCTAAGCAAAGATTGAGTATCTTCAACAAAAATGCAATACTCATATATAATAAGTTACCAAATAGATTTAAGACAATTAATACATTAAGGACTTATAAATTACAATTAATCAAACTATTATTAGACAAATGCTATTACTGTATAAAGGATTTTTTAAATGACAAGGAATTATAATGTGCAAAGATATATAAACTAAATTACATTATAAAATGACTAACTCGCTAATTTTACTAATATATAAAATGCTAATGTTACTAAAACCTTTGTAAACTAAATAAATATTTTGTACACCAGTAAATGGTAGAATACGGCTAGTGCTTAAATGTAAGGAACTGTCAACTTTATGTACCCGTATTCTGACAAATAAATTATTATTATAATTATTCTTATGTATCTCCGATTCACGGCTATCTTCCAAGGGAAGATACCCGGTCCTTTGAAAGGCTTACATGGGGATATGGATCCAACACGCAGAGGCCTTTGGAGAAATTTAATGTAAAAATGGGATGGGACGTCTACCGATGACACTCCACGTCTGCACATAACACACGTGGACTGCCAACGGTAGGTGTAAAACTATTGTGTGATGATGGTATCTAATAACTGTTTATGGGGTTGGAGGTTTGATGGACTGGCTAAACTAAAAACTATTGATTGAAAAACTGTCGTCTGCCTTCAATACCTTTATCGTCTTGAACTTTGGCAGACGGTGACTCGCCTACTCACTAAATGGGCCTCCCCAAACGGTCGCCACAGACACACAGGCCATACGGGCAACAGGGGAGCAACATTGGTGCAAGTGGCTTGGGGTGTCGAGCGGTGCGGCGCCGGTTTTACCATCACAGTGGTTTCCCCGTAGTTATGCCCTTGAAAATGACACTTCCACCCCCGAGCATATAGCTCTGGCGACCCCTCTCTGACCAGCCGTTCAAGGCAAGCCAGAGTTGAGAATCCTGCGGGCACTCTTCGGTTTCCACTCCAGCCAGCCAATAAAGGCCAGCTGGATACGAGGCCCTGGCCGACTCTCTGGGGCACTCAGGACCGCAGTGTCACCACTCACTTATTATTATTATTATTATTAATTCCAGTCCTATCGAGTGGAAGCCTGAAGCCCAGTAGTGGGACGTCTATGAGCTAAAATGAATGATTATAATCCTAGGCAAATAATATAACGGTTTCGTGCCAAAGTTGATGCCAACGCTCTAGAGATCTTTAAATATCAACATGTTCAAGCGCAATATAAATTTCTATAAATAGCAGAAACTAGTTAATCTCAAGTGAACCCAAACTAGGTGGATAGGTAATGCTACTGGCGATGTACTGCGACCCGAAACGTCCATCGTATGACGTCATCGATCAACATCCATCACGCGGTCATTATATTCGTATTCTTAGTTATTTTGATTTTAATACCATACTATAACTGCACTAATGGCGTAGTAGTTAAGATACACATACAGACATACCGTGCCAGTGTCGTCGGTTTAAATCTCACGCAGGACAACTTAGTACGATCCACAAATTATTGTTTTCAGTATGGATGTAATTTGTGTCCGTTAATTATATGTTTGTAGTACAAACCTCTACAACACAAGGATTATTACATTAGTGCAGTGTTATAAAAAAAAAATCAATTTGGAAAAGTTATTATTTCCCCTGGTCCTATATTCATCATTTCAGCTCGTACACGTCCTCCTTTTGGACTCGAGCTACCTCCACAATAGGAGGGAAGTTAATCTATACCACACTAGTGAAACGTGTTGGTATAGGGTTCAATTTTAAGTTTACCTTTTCTAGCATAGATGTTATATCCATATTTAATACCTTAGTCGTCTTTTACGACATCTACGGGCAAGAGAAGGGTGATAAATTCTTACTCCGCCATAGTGTATTATAAACCCCATTTTTGTTGCATGCTGTTTTTATTGTAGAAATAGATAGTTCTTATCATTTTAAGCATTAGAGTAAAACACCGGAGTCGATACGGCAAGTAGTTTTTTTTAATAAAAATTGCCAAAGTTGACCATAATCCGGGTCCGAAAAATCACTAAAAAATTAATTAAAAAACACTAAACTACTTATTTAAGTTTTGATTACAATTAATAATTACACACATAATAGGCTAGGCTAATGACTAGGGTGATGATGATGATGAAAAGTTTTATAAAGCAAAGTTATTTATAGGGTAAAGTCTCCTGTGGCGATCATAGAAGATCGTGGCGTTCGAGACTATACGCGGTTACCGCCCGGACGTCATCGTCCTGTGGGCAGTCCAGCTGCAGAGCCTCGGTTCACTCTTCTGACCGTCGAATCTCTGCGGTACTTGGTAGAGTAGATGAAACATTAGCACGGAGCTGTCTGCCTACGACTGTTGCTTGTCTCGTCGGGGCATAGTTGCTTCGGCAAGTATCGAGTGTCTATCTCGTCCTATCAGTAGTAGTCCCTTATATATATATATATATATATATATATATATATATATATATATATATATATGTATATATAGTCGTCTTTTACGACATCCATGGGCAAGATAGGGAGTGCTGAATTGTATTCTTACTCCGTCACCACACGGAAAATAAACAGGGTTTTAATTTATATGTATCGCCCTTTACTTCACGGGATCCGATCACCAAAGGAAGATACCCGGTCCTTTGAAAGGCTTACATGGAGATATGGATCCAAAACGCAGAGGGGTTTGGAGGAATTTAATCTCATTTATATTATTATTGATAAAACTATGGTGGAATGTAGACCCTACAACCAGAACATGTAATAAATTAAATATATCGTCGGATATAATTATATTACCCGTATTAATGATGAGGTATTTGGTAGCTGCTTTAATGGAGCTGTTGAATTGGTGTTATTCAATCTTTATGTAAGTTATTCTGTATTTGTTCGTTACTCTCCTTGTAAATGGTTGGATCGTTTTGTGTGTTCTATTTATTTGGTAGGACCACACTGTCGACAGTTATCTGTCTACAGCCGCGGGCCGGTCCGTCCGGGGTAGTACCACACTCTCCCAGAAAATTGACGTCTGAGTAGTAGCAATTAGTTACTGCGCTTAGTTCGGTGAGCGAGAGAGCCGGGAGCCCAACTTTCTGAGGGTGTTTGCGTGTGGAGGGTTTTGGTGGTGCCCATGGTGTCACCGAGCCTCGATGCACGCATTCGCACTCCCTTCACTTTCTTCGCGGTGAGCAGCGGCCTTGTAAGGGTCCATGAGCGGCAGCAACACTTACCATCAGGTGTACTATTTGCTCGTTTGCCACCGTAGGCAATAAAAAAAAATTAATTCATTTCTGCACATATGCGTCCCACTGCTGGGCTTGAGCCGCCTCCCAATAGGAGTGAAATTGACCTACTACACCATGCTGGTCAAACATGTTGATATACAGTTTTATTTCGAGGTTTTCTTCCCTGGCGTAGATGTTATATGCATATTAAATTCCTTAGTCGTCTTTTACGACATACATGGGCAAGTTAAGGAGTGGTAAATTGTATTGTTTCGTCGTCATCACATGGAAACAAGTATTAATCAGCTATGTATTATACTCTAAATTATATACTCTAACTTTATTTGTACTTACTACGTTATTACACGGCAAATACGACAATGTAATATTGTTATCTTATCATTATTTTCTAATTTGGAAAAAAAATCTACCTCCTATAGAAATACGTTTCCACATTAAGGCCTAAAAATTATACTACATAAACTTCTAATATAGTTCAATGAAATAAGTAAAGTTTTCCTTTTAATGATATGTTATTAGCATATAATTATTTACGGGAGAGTAACTGCACAACATTTTCACTATCGCCTTCGATTTCACTGCATTCTGTCGCTCGGCTCGTGTTCAAATGCATATATTGAACAACAACGCTCTTGTTCTCATTATATTTTACATCATAATTATTTCTACTTTAGTTTTATACGCATTTCATTCTTTATTATGTTAGATAACTTTTGTAATTACCAGTAAAATAAACTACTTTCGCTTTCTAGAAATACCATTATTAATTTATTACGTAAATATTTCATCTAAACTATTCTTCCTGCTATCATAATGACAATAACCACGAAACTGTAACAGTTTATTGTAATCATTTCATCTTTGCTTATGCACGTTTTGTGCCCATAATTAATGTGTATTATTGTGAAATTGCGTAAAAATTTAAGTGTTGAAATATATCGTGGGTATCTATTAACAAAATTATTCATTTCTGCGATGTTTCAATACAGCACTTTTATATTTAACTAAGTAGCAACCCGCCCTCGCTTCGCTTCGGTTGTAGGTTATAGTCGTTTTACCCGCGTAGTTCCCGTTCCCGTGGGAATACCAAGATAAAATATAGCCTAGCTTACGCCCTGATATTATAGCTTTCCATTGGTGAAAGAATTTTTGAAATCGGTCCAGCCGTTTTGAAGATTACCCGGAACAAACAGACAGACAGATAGACAAATTTTTTTTAATTGCTATTTTAGGCATAGGTGTCGTGCAAATAACCGTGTGAGTATGAAAAAAGCCTATTATTTTGACATTACAAACAGACACTCCAATTTTATTTATTGGTATAGATTTGCTATAAACACGTAAATTAATGTTTAAGATTTATAGTAGGTATATTACTCAAAATATTCAATGGTAGTGTATATTTATTTACATATGTTTATAGTTATTTAGGAGACAATTTTACTACGATAATATTGACATTTAAAAATATTCCTACGACAATTTCATTTGGAACCAGCAATATGTTAGCAAATTGAATATTTGTAACGCCACAATACGGATAAAAAAAAATGTTACATATTATTTTACCCGACTACGGAGGGTTATGATTTTGACAGGCATGTATGTATGTTCACCTGTTCCTTCATAGCTCCTCAACTACTTATTGGAACCGGACAGATGAGGTATCGTTAGAAGCGTCTTGATCGTCTGCTGGTTATAAACTATATGATGTATCACCGAATCTAATATGGCTTCCTCTAGAGGTCTTAAAGTACTGTGTTAAAAAATAAATTTGAGACAAATATGTCGTGTTTCGTATCATTGAAAAGGACGTTACTTGTACATTTCAAAAATATTAGCATTTGCTCCGTATTTATCCGATAACTCGTTTTTTATCATAGTTGTGTTTTAGTTCTTACTTTTATCTTGTCTCGTCTCGTTAAGTCGTTACTGTTATTCAATGAATGCAAATACTTCTTATTCATAAATTGTCTACTAGCTCAGCGTAAAATAGTGAAAGGAATATTACATAATACCAAACATAATTACAATTTAACATACCAATTATTCACACCTAAGAATAATATGCCGTTTTTAAATGAAACGGTCGTGTATACAAAAATAAATACAATTTGCGAAGATTATATAGGATTTAAATGTGTGTTTGAAGTGTGCTCGCATGTTAAGTGACTTAAGTACGTGAACTTGACATTAGTTGACAAGTTTAGAGGCCAAAGTCACACGTTAAACCGAGGTTGGAATTGAATAGAATGGTGTGTATACAATTTGACGCAATTTTCTTTACTGTTCTAACATTTGATATAATATATTTTAGCTTAACTAAATCATTTTTTTTTTATTCCGTGTGGTGACGGATTAAGAATACAATTCACCACTCCCTATCTTGCTCGTGGATGTTGTATAAGACGATTAAGGTATATAATATGCACATAAGATCTGTGCAAGAGAAGGAAAACTCGAAATGAAACCCTATACCAACATGTCTAACCAGCATGGTATAATAGGTCAAATTCTCTCCCATTATGGAGGAGGCCCGAGCCCAACAGTGGGACGTATATGGGCTGCGATGATGATGATATCATTTTTTTTAAATGTATCACTGCTAGTCTTAACATTGGGCTGGTCAGACGCTGGTCTGATGGGTTGGTATAGGGTTTATTTCGAGTTATACTTCTCTCGCATAGAATATCACGGAGGACTCATTTTATAGTACATATATAATAATTTTATTTCAAATGCGTAATACTCGCATATACTATATCTCAAATCATCATGTAAATCTTAGCATTTAAATAATATTGCCACATATGTATATTTTAATACTCATCGAGATAACTAGACCAATTACAAGAGTAAAATTACTTAATTACCAATTTCAATGTGCAGTTTTATTATTGCATCATTTAGACTTGCCAGCCATTGATGAACGTAAATATAAGCGAGCCGTAAATGTCACAAGGTGCGGTACTGTGTCGCCTGTGACTTTCTTGTGAGGTGGTAGTAGGTGTTGCCCAGGAGTTAGCTGCTGCCCACTCTCCTGGTGAGATCCTTAGTGTTTATTTATGATTCCTACGGGCAAACAAGCGGCGCTAATTGTATTCTTATTCCAATGCTACATCATCATTATTATCGCAACTCATATACGCTCCACTCCTGGGCTCGAGTCTCCTCTACAATAGGAGGCAAATTGACCTAACATACCACGCTGATTAGATGAGTTAATATTGGGTTTCATTTCGAGTTTTCTTTCTTTTGCATAGACGTTATCTGCAATTATCCCTTAGTCGTATTTTTAGACATCCACGGTCAAGAAGGGGGTGGTGAATTGTATTCTTACTCTATCACCAAACAGTAATATTCCATCGATTTATGAGCGGTGGCAGCAAGGATGCAAAAAAAAAAAACACCATGTAGTATAAGGAATTTAATATTAACTTAAAGTTACATAATTAAGATTATAATTTACTATTAGGGTGTGACTATATCGGTCGGCGATCGACCGAAAAGTGAAGAGCGTTCACATTAGAATTCGACAATTCGTTTGTTGTCTTCGGCAGGCGGTTCCGAGTCAGCATTTTCTGTGTCCACCTGTGTTGGACACAACTGGTATTACTGATATTGCGGCAGTGCGATTAACCAGCGACGTTTCTGACTATGTTTGCGTAACAATCGTAACACGGGTGGTAAATTATTATTACAATTTGAACTTAAATAAACGTGTTTATGGTTTTAGGAAAATCTTTACATAAATGAAACCGTGAACACTTGTAATTGTTTTGATTCAAAGGTACAATCGTCCTTGCATTGTTTCTTCAATGATTAGCTTCTTTACTAGCAATTAACATGATTACTTTGTTAATTGTGTGTAAATGATTCTGTAATAAATTTACTGAGTTTAGTATTTTATCGTACAAATTGCATTTGAGTCTTACAAGCTGACTGTTATGGCTTCTCTAACACAGAGTGTGTCAGCCTGACAGAACTTTGATTGCACAGATGGCGTAGTGGTTAAGATATCGATTTACAGTGCCAGTGTCGTTAGTTCGATTCCCATGCAGGAAAATATTTTTTGCGATATACAAATTGTAATTTGTATTCGTTAATTATATGTTTGTAAAGTCCCTTGCTTTTCCGTGTGGTGACGGAGTAGGAATACAATTTACTACCTGCTTTTCTTGCCCGTGGGTGTCGTAAAAGGTGACTAAGGGATATAATATCTGTTTAAGAGAAGAAAACTCGAAATAAAACCATTTGGCAACACGTGTAAGCAGCGTAGTATAGTAGATTAAATTCTCTCCCATTGCGGAGTAGGCTCGAGTATAGCAGTGGGACGTATATGGCCTGATTTGATGATGATGATGATAGTCCTCTGCAATACAAACATTATTTCCTTAGTTCTCGGTGTCGTCTTTAAAAAGCAATCTGTATTTAAAATAATATATATCTCTAATGATCGTTTTCCATCTCGATGTAACTAATTAATAATGAAAACTGGGTGTAATACTTTATTTTTTAAAACCGGTTGACCAGTATTGACCTGTGACGGAAATCATAGCGGACATAATCATTAAACAAAACAAGTTTTAACTAACATGACCTAGTTTAATACATACCAAACATACGTCAAATATTGTATTGTAAATATTTAGACAAATTTGAACGATTTCGTGAATATATAAATTAATATTTGTATTTTAAACAAACTGTATTTGATGTGGAATTGAAAAGTTTTGGCATTGTTGGTTAGTTATTTTGGATAATATCATTTGTTCTGTAATATCAAAACCAAAAATGTTATCACGCCTTCTTTCCCGTGAGTGATTGTAATAGATGACTAAAACTCCAAGTAAAAGGAAAATAAGTAATAAAACCATTGAAATTACCTAGCGCGGCATATTCAGCCAGTTTTTCCTGGAAGGGAAAGCTCGTGACCAAAATGCTTAGAAGCAAAAGTGCTGAGAACAAAAAAAGAAGAAAAGAACAGCAATGTCTTATTTCTGAAAATAAGATAAATTTCAAGCCCTTGTCATATGAGACATCTTTCTGACAGCCTTACTGTTCTGTGAGAGCACAAATGGATAGAGGGATCGCCGGAGGAGGAGTGACTGAGTCAGTGAGGAGTGGAGTGACTGACCTGAAAAATTCATAACACTAACTGCCAATCTGAATGGCCAGCTTGGCCATTATATTTAGGTAGACTTAGATATAGCAAGGATCTCGGTAGATTGACACTTCCTACTACGAAGGTGAAAAGAATTTTCTTTTATCATGATTAAAAAAGTGTATGTACTTATGTACGCACGTATGTAAGTAATTATACTAATTTTGCGTAATAAGATAAAAATCTTTCTATTAATTTTATCTTTTGTATTAATTATTTTACGTTTGTAGAAAAAACGACGCTAATGATAGAAAAAAAGGTATTTAATACATTGAAAAGTTATAACGCATTTTCTAGTTGACATTTGAGACGGTGAGCGCGCGCATCGTTTCGATCATCACTCTGATTTAAATAAACGAAACAAATTGTACATTTGCTGTATTCATTTTTATTAAAAAGGAATCTAATCGAAACATTGAATCCACAGAATAATACTACACATACATATATCGTAATAACTTTGGTAAGCCAGGATCAACAGCGGCTTTACTGAGACACGACACATCACATTTCTAATAATATTAAAGTGATACATAACATGTCACAACAAATTATTAGGCAGTGACTAATAAGCTTACTTTCTTCAGTTTCTTGGTAATCACACAATTATGAATGTCACATAGATTTAGGAAGGTACTCCATCCAGGTTTGGATAAAGAAAGTAGATTTTTACATAGCTATTAGCGGACCCAACAGGCGCTGTTCTGTTCAAATTGAAAAAAAATCTCTTTGAAATTAATCGCAGCGCCACCTACTGGGCCCAAATATTAATATAAAATATAAATATATATATATATGTTCTATTCAAAATAAAATAAAAGTAATTTAGGTGGAGTTCAGTGACCCACACACACATACACAAGAAATATATATATATTATATATACTAGCAACCTGCCCTCGCTTCGCTTCGGTTTCAGTCGTCTTATCCGCGTAGTTCCCGTTCCCGTGGGCATACCGGGATGAAATATAGCCTATGTTACTCCCTGATATTATAGCTTTCCATCGGTGAAAGAATTTTTGAAATCTGTTCCGTAGTTTCGGCGCCTATTCAATACAAACAAACAAACAATCAAATCTTTCCTCTTTATAATATTAGTATAGATAAAGATAAGTATAGCTTTATTACAAACAATAGTACGACGGACGAACTTTGGGCAAGAACCGAATTGTAGATTACAAGGACACTGTGTTGATAAAAGCGATACCTTCTATATTTCTATAAGTGAGGATAAACTTTTAATAAAAAAAGTGCAAATTTTGCCATGTAAATATAACGGCATTCTACAATCTATTAAAAATAGCCACTATCAGCATTAATATGTATGTTAATAAGGCACGAATACCTTTAACCTGACGAAGTATGGAATGTCTTCAAAACAACAAGCGCGGTGAAATCTGATATTATAGTTTTATCATCAATACAGAAATGATATTAAAGAAGCGGACCGACGAGGCTTGTTACAAAACCAGCCGTGCCAATTGCCTCCCACCAACATGCTTACATTGCTGTTAACAGTTGAATAGTTCAGAGTATCAAGGTAATCTTCTTGACTTATATAAACCCATTATTTAGCTTGAGCCCCTTACTGTACGTATAAAACAGGGAGATGTTATTGTCAAAAAATTACAATTATAAACCATCTAAGTGCGAGTCGGCTCGCACACGAAGGGTTCCGTACCATTATTATTTATAAAAATCGCGCTTATTGTCTGGGAGCCTCCCTTAAATACTTATTTAATTCGGTTTTTAGTATTTGTTCTTATAGCGGCAAGAGAAATACATAATTTGTAAAAATTTCAACAGTCTAGCTATCGCGTTTCTTGAGATACAGGGTGAGGGTCCCGTTTTTATCCCTTGGGACCCTAAAAAAGAAAAAAGCAAGTCAAAAAACGAAAGAAAAATGAGATTGTGATTTTTACTAATAAGCTTAGCACATAATGCCCAAAAGTGTTAGCATAGGTAGTTTTATCATACAATCAGTATTGTTCTCATACAGCCGATGAAATCTAAGCCTTGTTCTGTAATCTGGGAACACTAAAAATTGTTCACCGTCAGAAGGAGGTTCACAATAGTAATTTCTTTTACGTAGGTAATATAAAAATTTGTGAACTTGCATTGCTACAGTCCATTGGTCTCCTTTACAATGCGATGATTCTATGTGGGTATTATAACTCGTAGTGCTCTGTTATCATGTACCACAATAGGCTAGTATATTGATATATTCTTGAAACTCAACACTGACATTATTTATTGTTATTATCATCGTCTCAGCTTAGCTTACGTTCCGCTGCTACGGTCGAGCCTTCTGAATAATGGGAGGGAAATTGACCTACTATAACGATGATCAGACGGGTTGGTATAGGGTTTTAATTTGAGTTTTCCTTCTCTTACATAGTGTTTAAATGTTCAATATATTCCTTAGTCGCGTTTTACGATCCCCGCGGAAAAAAGGGGATTAGTAATTGTATTCCTACTCCGGTACCACACATAAGACAAATACCGAAAACTAACTAATATTTTGTACTAGATACTCAATAAACCTATAGTCTTTAACGTTCTAAAGATGTAAGATTAAATCATCATCATCATTACAGCCCACTTACGTCCCACTATTGGGGTCAAGCCTCCTCCACAATGGGAGGGAATTTGATCTACTATACCATGTTGGTACAGGATTTTATTTCGAGTTTTCCTTCTCTTACACAGATGTTATGTGCATATTATATCCCATAGTCGTCTTTCACGACATCCACGGGCAAGATAGAGAGTGGTGAATTGTATTCTTACTCTACGTTTGGTTATATAAACAACTAGCAACCCGCCTTCGCTTCGCTTCGGTTTCAGTCACTTAAACCCGCGTAGTTCCTGTTCCCGTGGGAATACCGGGATAAAATGTAGCCTATGTTACTCCCTGATATTATAGCTTTCCATTGGTGAAAGAATTTTTGAAATCGGTTCGGTGGTTTAAGCGTGAAAGCCTTACAAACAAACAAACAAACATCCTTACTTTCGCATTTATAATATTAGTATGGATTGTGCGGTTACATCACTTGGTAATGTAACCTAGGTAACGTATAATAATATTTTATGGTAGAATTCGTCCGGTCCATTGTAATAGTCATTACTTTCAATGCCAATAACAACTTGTTTACGCAGCAAAATGGTATGTACATGTCGTCACTTCCTTCAATAATTTAAAATATTATACTCAATGACAGAATTTTAATCTATGTCACAATTTTTAAGGTCTAGGCTCTGTGATATCCTGTCTATTTTAGATTTATTTATTTTAAAAATCATATTGATTACTTCAAAAGCAACTAGTATTACTTTCCTAGTTATACTTACATTACCTATTTAGGGTATTTCTTTATATAAACCTAGACAATTGTAATTATGTACCTGATCAATTTAAATTATAATTAGAATCCCTACATTATGACTGGTTAAGAACTGTGTTATACTTGTTATACTATCTTATTGTATTCATTTCAGCTCTAATACGCCCCACTGCTGGCTTTGAATCGATCTCCTCTAATATAGAAGGGCAATTAACCTCTTGTACTACGCTGGTCAGACGAGTTGGCATAGGATTCTACCTCGATTTTGGCTTCTTTTACACTGATGTTAAATTAAAGTTAGTCAGCCGTCTCTTACAACATCCACGGACAAGATAAGAAGTGGTGAACTGTTTGTTTACTCCGTAACCACACGCAAAAATACTTGCTGTATGGGAGTAGTAAAGGCTGTTTAAGAGAACACCAGCAGAACGGCGACTAAGAGATTTATGCGGACTATATCTCTGCGAAAGAAAGAAATCCATAAATAATATAAGCGTTTGACCATTATAATCATGAAGGAAATATCTTTTTATTTCTTTTATTTATTGATAAAATTTAAAGAAAGACGGCAGTCGCTCTGGCATGAACTTGATATAATAGCAAATGCAGCCACAGTTGAAATGTAGAACCATTGGGAACAATAAAGGTTTACGCGTTGATAATGAACACTGACTAATTTCAGATGCCTTAATTACCTATGATTTATTTTCATCAAAATATGTTTTTATTTCCAATATACAGTTAACACAGTTCTAGGTGTTTTTCCGTGTGGTGACAGAATAAGAATACAATTCTCCCTATCTTGCCCGTGGATGTCGTAAAAGACGACTGAGGGATATAATATGTATATAACATCTATGTAAGTACTCGAAACAAAACCCTATACCAACCTGTCTATCCAGCATGGTGTAGTAAGGACAATAACCCTGCTATTGTGTAGGAGGCTCGAGCCCAGCAGTAGGACGAATATGAGCCGAAATGATGATGATGATAAGTTGTTTAACAAGTCTTAATCATTACTATAAGAACTGTGGTATAGCATAAAGGTAATAGCAGTAAATCAAATTTCACTTTCCACCCATGTGACAATAGCTAGTTGGTGAAGTTAGGGCCTAGGGTTAGGGCGGGTAGATTTAGAAGCTTGGTTCTATATGAGATCTGATATTTTTTTGACAGTGCGAGCCATAAGGTCTCGTCTTGGTAACATTTTACATGAAAATATTTTTGGTGGGATTATATACTAATAATGTCAAGATATGAATATCCATATAATACCTATGCAAGAAAAGAAAACTCAAAACAAAACCCTATACGAACACGTCTGGCCAGCGTGGTATAGTAGGTCCATTACCCTACCATAGTGAAAGAGGCCCGAGCCCAACAGTGAGACGAGTATGGGCTGAAATGATGATGAATTTCAAGATATAGGTATAACAAATCAGTGAAAACCCTGCTGACATAACCTTAACAAAACCTTATATAAAACGTGTCAATGTGGACTACATTATATCGTGTTTGTCCATATCGTTATGGTTTAAGCGTTATGTCCTTAAGAAGTAACGTTAACGAGTATTCAGACTTGTATTCGGATACTTTGTTGAAATTATTAATACGCAACAAAATAGTGCATTTAGCAGAGATGGGTTATGAATAACAAAAAGACTGAGTGACGAAAATAATTTGAAGACCAGTTTGCTGTTTTAAAATATTTTACATTTCTTTTGGGTTCTGGTGTAAGCGGAAAAATTTTTTATAGCAGTCTAATAATTGCAGTCTTAACTTTAATGTTCTAGAATATTTTACTAAATTATTTTGACGACGTAATGTAACGTAGAAAATTGATAAAATGTAATGAATATTTAAAATTCGGATTTAGGCGTTCTACGTGTAAAGTTCTTTCGTAATTCCAGAATCAGCTTCTAGTAGCGTATCAATTGCTCTATTGAAAGAGATTGCTTAACTGACCGACAGATAATTAGGTACTTAAGTAGATAGGTACGTAAGTAGTTAGGAACGTAACTTAAGAAAAACCAACCTTATTTGGCTCTTACTATTATGTAGCTTTAGCCTAGTTGATTACCAAAATTAACAGAAGAAGTACGAAAGTACTCAATGACTCAGTATATTTATAACGATTTTATTTGTAATTCACATTTTCTTTAAAGGATAATGATACACAAATCTTAAGCTAAGCGTTAGAAGAGGAGTGAATTTATAATTTGTTAAGTTCTTTATACATGTACTTGTGGGTTTGGTCAGAGAAGTGTATACAAAAAATGTGCACAGCGCCGTATGGAACCTGCTATTGCAAAGATGACCGTTTGCCCTAGATCGTTTAACCACAGGCCAAATAATGATAAAAAATGTACTGTGACTAACATGAAAAAAAATCTAATATGGTGTTAAATTTATTCAGCCCTTTAGTAAATAGCATTCCTGTGAAAAGGTAGATTAATTTACATTTTATTTCTTTAAAACTTACTTAAAGAAAAGGCTGCGTTTATTTAGGTGAAACGAGCCTTAACGTATGCAGGTGCATTAAAAATTTGCCCGATAAGGAAGGTGCACTTTGTAAACAGTCGCTTAAGATACCGTACTACGACAGCAATTTACAACATAATGTAATAGTTCTTGAATATGCGAGACACATTTTGTTAGTCATAAAATCAAGCAAATATTTAAAAACCACAATACTTAATTGAATCTTATTACAGCTATTTGGCTTCCGTGGGGTAAAAGAGTAATAATACAGTTCACCACTCCATTGTTTGCCCGTGGGTATATAAAAATCGACATAAAGGACATAATATGCAGATAACATATATGTACGAGAAGAAAAACTCGAAATAAAACCCTATACCCACCCGTCTGACCAGCGTGTTGTAGTAGGTAAATTTTCCTTATATTGTGGAAGAGGCTCGAACTCAAAAGTGAGACAGAGATGAGATGATAATATTAATGATTTCGAAGACTATTGAAGAGATGGGCAGAAATGTTATTTGCAAAGATTCTATTTGCAAGTAAAACAAATAGGCATATTTTATTAATTTTTCACTTTGGGAATATTAGTGTATTTGAAACATTATCAAACTCATCACAAATTATCTGCTCGTGCGAGCTACCATAAATATATGAAAGATTAAGTAACTATAGCATGAATGAAATCAGACTGAAGATACTAAAGTGATATACTGTACTACTACTACTACTACTGCCTAAGTGTTTTTGACATGACAACGTCTAATAAATCGATGAACGCTGGCTGCATGCACGAAAAAGTGTCCCGTTACGCTCCTTGTCCCGTTACGCTGATTCAATTTTATTCATAAAAGTATGCAGTAATTTCATCAATGTTTTGTTATGACGTTGTCACGTTAAACTATCGTCCGTAAACCGACTTTACAGACAACCATGTTTTTATGATTGTTATTTTGGTCTATATGTATAATAATTATGATCTTAACTCATATATGGTGGACGGAGTGGAAGGCAGCGCCCTCTGCTGGGCGCAACCTTCCTCCATAACAGAAGCGAAATTGATCTATTATTCCACGCTATTTGTTGGTTTAGTTTTATTTTAAGTTTTATATAGGTTAGTTCCTCGTCCAACATACCTCAGTGTCTGAAAACAAAGGTCTACGACCAGTGTGTGTTACCAGTGATGCCTTACGGCACAGAAACCTGGTCCCTAAATATAGGCCTCATAACAAGGCTCAAAGTTGCTCGGCGTGCTATGGAATGGGCTATGCTCGGGATTTCTCTGAGAGATACAATCCGAAATACGGTAATCCGCAGAAGAACGGGTGTAACCGACATAGCACGAAGAATTAGCACGCTGAAGTGGCAATGGGCAGGCCACATCGCTCGACGAACCGACAACCGCTGCGGAAGAAAGGTTCTCGAGTGGCGACCACGTATCGCACAACGCAGTGTAGGACGACCGCCCACTAGGTGGACCGACGACCTGGTGAAAGTTGCTGGGCGTCGTTGGATGCAGGCGGCACAGGACCGCACTTTGTGGCGTAACATGAGGGAGGCCTACGTCCAACAGTGGACGGCGATAGACTGAAATGATGATGATGAATAGGTTAGTTAGTTTATTTTAAGCAATATATAGGATAGTTAGGTAAGTGTTTTTTACGACCTCAACGGGCAAGAAATGTATTCTTACTTCGTCACCATACGGAAATTCTATTTAAGTTTTAACTAACAAGTTGTCAACTGAATACAAAAAGTTGCTAGTCTATTTCTTCCTACTCCACTGTTATTGGTGTCAACGGATGCTCTTATAAGGTAAACACAGGATATATTACGCTGTTTCTCAAGCGTACTTGACTTGCTATGTTTAGCATGTAGAGCGCGGCTTATTTATAGATATTTTTCCTTATTAGTATTTTTTTATCCTTGATTTCTCATTATTTAATTGTTTTATATTTTCTCTTTCTGTTTAGTAGCGGAGTAAGAATACAGTTCACCACCCCTCCCGTACCCGTGGGTGTCGTAAAAGACGATTAAGGGATATGATAATTAGGTAAGATGATCTTATGACCGTGACTATAAAATAAATATGTCATCGCGATATATGTACAATTGTACATAGGTATATTCTATAAGCGACGTCATCACTAGCACTTGATAAGGGCAGGCTTGTTGGACTACCATAGGCTAATAACTTTTGACAAAACGTCGTCTGTCAACTATAATAATAAAAAGAAAAATCTATGTATTGCATTGCATGTTACTTTTGAATACTGAAATTAATCGTGGCTAATTCTCCGTGACTAAAAGTAAAAGTTGGACGTCTTATTAACTTGTTTGCAGGTGCCGTGCATCAAATTCTCTCGACTGTTTTATAGTTGTTATTTCGCAACAGTTATTGAGAAGTGAACGCTAACCTGAATGTTTCATTAATAGATTAATTGATACCGTAACGTATTGGGTACATACACTTCCTGTCAGTTTCGTACGTTATGATCTACAATTGTTTACTTTATGCTTTGAGTTTTTGAATTATATTGTATTCTAGCTTCATACCTTTGTTACTGTAGGTTTAAAAGGATGTGAAGTTAACGTTTTGATTATGTAATTTTTCAAGCATATGCCTTGACTATTCAAGGCATATATTTCTAATGACCTGAATTTTTTTTATGACGATGTACTAAAATTTTTCAACTAGATTGGCATTTAAATTTCCCAGCCATGGGTATCGTAAGAACAATTAAAGGAAACTAAAGCATATTGCTGAAAACGTCTATGAGAGAAGGCAAAGAGACAAAGAATACTCTAAAAACCCTGTAGTATCCGTCTGTTCAATGGGGTAGAGTCAGTCAGGTAAGTTAATTTCCATTCCATTTTAAAGCAGGCTCGAGCATAGCAGTGGGACGTATATTTGTAATAATAGATCTTGCTTATATTATTTAGTATAATGTAACTCGGTAGACATACGTGATAACAATGAACAGTGTATCTATTTCTGAAGTTGTAGAAAGTCACAACGTAACCTATTTAGGTGATAAGATAACATTGTAGTTAATGTTTAAAGACTGAAATAGAAGCCGTTTTGTTTCTCTGCTTAGTTTCAAACTTTGTTGTCGTGTTGTTTCTAAGATCTATCTACTGTACTGGAGAAGGGATGTTTCTTTGAATCCGTAATTTATTAATCTATAAGTTAAAGAGTTTGTTGGAAAGTAAAAATTATGGCAAATTAAATCTGGAATCTGAAAGGTTGGCATGCTAGTGTGATAAAAATGTTACAGGCCTTTTTTTTTGTGGGTGGGCTATGGTAAGCGCACGCGCGGTCCATTCCGTCCGGGGCGACGGAAAGACAGCGCGCGGGCCCATAACCCACCCGTACCCACGTCACCTCGTTGTTGGGCGACCACCGGAGCAGGGTGACTTGTCGTCAGTGGTCAATGTTACAGGCCTGCTGGATGTTGTGCCCTACAATAAACGAATACATCATCGTCGTCATCGCAGCCCACATACGTGTGGGACGTACGTATTGGGTTCGGGCCTCCTCCACAATGACAGGGAATTTGACCGACTATACCATGCTGGTCAGACATGTTGGTATACGGTATCATATCGAGTTCTTCTTCTCTTGCACAGATGTTATATGCATAAACAAATTGTAGATTGCATTTTCTCCTACTTCTTAAGTATATATTTATTGCTTCTACTTCTACAAGCATTATATTGTTCTTTGGAACATATTATATTCGAAAATTAACTGAGATATGAAAATCCAGAGATATACTGTAACCTCTTTAATTGTGAGTACTTTTTATAATATAAGAATTCTTTTGCGTGTGTGTTAGTTTGTGAGTGTCGAGTTGCTATTCAAGATCTCATTGCGTTGGCGTGACGAATGCATAAGGGTCGCCGTTAGCGGCAAGTACTAGCGTTAATGATTGTACAGATGTCGTAGTGCGACTTCTACTTTTGAATCTCATCGGTTCGATTTTCACTCGTATGATGCCTAAATTACCTTCTTGAAACTGTAGAACTAACTTGTATTCATTAATTAAACGTTTGAAAAAATCACCCACCAATCAAAGATTTTTCCTTAATCCGGATTTTTCCTTAATACGTTTTTTGGTTACGGTATATATTTATACTAGGACTAGTTACCCAGTCTACGATGTCCTTTGTTGAACCCAAAAGTACTCATGAAGGGATTATTATGGCATTATCTCCTCACTGAGTTTTCTAAAGAACTAACTGCTAAGTTATCGTCAATAATACGTATTTGGTTTATTATATTGATAAAAAGTCGCTTTCTAAATAAAAAAGTTTAGACATTATTCTTGGAGATCCACTTAAATAAATACGGTGACACAAAATTTTTACATAAAGATTACTCTCATACTATAACACCAAATATTTTTCTAGTTCCAGTTCAGATACATGCGTCAGAGATAAGTTTTAAGGTAACTGAAGGTATAAAGGTACAAAAGTTTTTCCATTTGCGGCGAATCTACGGTCTGGGTATAACTTCGAGCTTCGCTAATCTCTAAAACATTATCAAATATGAGATAGTTGTCATGTATTTCGTAAAACAAACTACAAAGAATGTTCTTCTCTAACCAGTGAGCTGTAAAATCAATTATAGGCGCAAAATACCTTTTGGAGTTTGTTTAATGGTAAAGATAGTTGAGATTTTATTAAAAATTTAAAATAAAGGTACACTTGATTACGATTCTATATTTTAAATAACCACCCAAAACTTCATAAAAAAATTAGTTACGTGTAAAGTCGGTTTATGGACGATACTTTTAAGTGATAACGTCATAAGGACACATTGATAAAAAATTGCATGCTCTTATAAATTCTATTGAAATATCATCAGTGAATTATCAATATTTTGTCAAATACAAAGGCGTTCATCGACAAATTACAATATTTTCGATAGATTAACGTTTACATGCACTAGTTAATTTAAATATTTTTATTGCATACAAGCGAACAGTCCACCCGTAAAGTACCAGATAAAAAAGTAACTAACAGTCATAGAGCTTCGCAATAGCACAGGCTGAATTAGGTCATTATCTTCTTCTTCTCAGTCCACATAAGTGCCACTGTTGGGCGTGGGCTTCCTCCACAGTGAGAGAGAAAATGGATATACAATCCCTTGTTTGTCAGACGTGATAGTATAAGGCTTTATGTCGAGTTTTCCATGTCGTGCATAGAGGTTAACTGCATATCATATCCCTTGGTCGCCTATTACGATACCCATAACAGAGAAGGAGTAATGATTTGTATTCTCACTCTGTCACCACATGGGAAAGTCATGATCTATTGAGAAAATAGTTTTTTTTTCAAAACTTGTTTAAATAAGAATATAGTGATAGTGTTTGGAGAATACCGCAGTATATGGTAGCTTTCTTTCGTGAAAACCATGTAATCTTTTTTTCCATATAACTCCACTAGTTTTCTCTGTATTCACTTCTATAAATATATATTTTGGGTCATAAATTCATTTTATTTTAATCTACTGCTCATGTTTTAATCTCCAGTATAAACATATCCATACCAATAAATAAAATTGAAGTGTCTGTTTGTAATGTCAAAATAATAGGCATTTTTCATGCTCACATGGTTATTTGCACTATACACATGCCTAAATTCATTTTATATTTTTTTGTCTGTCTGTCTGTCTGTTTGTTCTGGGTAATCTTCAAAACGGTTGGACCGATTTCAAAAATTCTTTCACCAATGGAAAGCTATAATATCAGCGCGTGAACTAGGCTATATTTTATCCTGGTATTCCCACGGGAACAGGAACTACGCGGGTAAAACGACTAAAACCGAAGCGAAGCGAGGGCGGGTTGCTAGTCTATAATATAGCATATCTATATGCAAATATCACCTTCTTATTTCTTTTGACCTTTATCCTCAGAGAGCGTATCCTTTAGTATTTCTTCACCTAGAGGTTGAAAGCATAATTAGTTATTAAATTTACAAATAACTCGATAAAGTTTCATTTATAAAACATATGTATAGCCAAGTTTCCACGCAAATTTATCTTTGGTAATCTCGTAGGTACTTTAAGGATCGTTTTGGCATTTCACAAACATTTATTAACGGACAACATAAATTAATGGACAAGTTACGCCTGGAGTCAAAAAAATTTTTCTGCCGCATAAAGAACCGGTTTGCGTGGAATCAATTTTGTTAGGTTTCGCGAAGTTTTTATAATAATTTAAAGCGATTTAATTGAAAAAAGATTTATAATAGGTTTCAGTCCTATCTAAAGTACACGTGTTACATTTACAAATAAGTTTTACATAAGCGAACGAATAGAAAATAAAAAATATTTATAATTTTATTCATTATGTTTATAATTATATAATTTATTTATTAAAAAGGGGAGTTATCCTGTTTAATGGGAAATTATGCGTGTCAAG
The DNA here is from genome assembly GCA_032191425.1 of Lymantria dispar. NCBI lineage: Eukaryota > Metazoa > Arthropoda > Insecta > Lepidoptera > Erebidae > Lymantria > Lymantria dispar. The sequence continues at coordinate 15,035,333 of CM063457.1, read as the reverse complement.
TAGGTTAGATAAAGCCTGCAATAAATAGAATGAATTATGAAATTTGTATATATATATGACTGTTTTTAACATCCTTAGATGATGATAATTAAGGAATGTTTAAACACGTATTTATTTATTTTAACTGAAGAGTATTTATTAACTTGAGGATAATGGATAGACGTTTTTTGTTCTTTCCATACAAATTCTGCCATTCCCTTTCCAGTTGCATTTGGTAACGACCCTTTTCGGATGTAGGTACCTTACTTTACATTAAAAAAAAAAACTACAATTTAAATTCGTCCTAAGTGTGTTAAAAACAATAGAGGTAAGTATATAACGTTAATGATCGCAAAAGAAAAAAAATCGGCATTTTAACACTATGGCAACCTTGATTTTAACTAGGCTTGGAAAATTTGGCCAATTTCACTTTTTGGATGAGATTTGCGTCTAAGAAACAATATAGGAAAAATAATGTCTTTAAGATGTGACGTGACTTACAAGAACAATCGTTATAACTTTATAAGTACTTATAGCTTATTCGTCGCCTTTTTTTTTGGGGCTAGGTTACGAGCGGCACGCTACTCGCACCACTCCGTCCGGGGCGACAGTGGGGCGTAAGCACGCACACCCGTAACCCACCCGTGACACGTCGCCTTCGCCGTTGGACCGACTACCGGAGTAGGGTGACTTGACGTTAGTGGTCGGTCCGATGGAATACCCCTTGAGGAGTACCCTCTCCTCGACCGACGTCCCCCCTCGGGGAGGATGTCGGTCTAGCGTATTCGCCGCCTGTTGATTAATAGGAAATATACACGGAACAGGTATTAAAACAAATCATCATCGTCATTTTGGCTCATACATGTCCCACTGTTGGGCACGAGCCTTCTCCACAATAGGAGGGAAATTGACCTACTACTACGCTGGTCAGTTGTGTTGGTATAGGATTTAGTGCTGAGTTTTCCTTCTCTTGCATAAATTTTATATGCATATTTTATCCCTTAGTCATCTTTTAAGACGCCTAAGGGCAAGAGAGGGGAACGGAAATTACAAATACCTATGTTTAATTACTACATTTCAAATCTGCAACTATAAGTTATATAATGATCAATAAGGCTTTTCGTGAAAATAGTGGATAACAATAATAGTTTATAAACTAATATAATTTTGTATCACATTTAAGTAAAACAAAATTAAATTTAGTTTTTCTCCAATCCTCAAAAGATATCACGAAATCAAATATTCAAAACAGATAGCTGAATAAAATGCAATATTCAAAAAGGCAATGTTGAAGATAGCGTGCGACATTACCCCAGAGGGGCTGACAAATAATGAGGGTCGAAAATACCCCAAGGAAAGGTTTTTTCACGGCCTGACGCCTTTATGGGTTTATCTCATTAAATTTTAATTTCTTTTTGTAGTAGCTCTTTGGCTTCATCAGTACTAATAAACAGAGGTACGTAGTAATCGTTGATTGCAAAGTTAGATAATATCTTGTTACATTTGGTCTATGATTGATCAATGATGGTTGAATCGAGTCTATAGTCCATAAAATTTAGCTTGATCTCTGTGACAGTTGTCCCTAGTGCTGTCACGCTTACGATGAAGTCCGTAGTTTTTATCGATAAAACTCTTTATTTTTATAGTTGTAATTTTCTATTATAATTGAAATACAACCAATGAAAATCTTTTTGAATTTAAATCAAACAAAACTATTTTTTGACTATTTTAATTATTCGAAAGGAGTACAATCAAGGTCAACGTCACTATTGTTATCATCACTGAAGCGTTCCTGCTAGAACATTTATCATTTTTTGTCATGATAGGGACAGTCGTTATATCAATCGATCAATTGCGACTCTTTTATTACTAAACATGTTTAGTTATTGACAATAATGCGTACATAAAATATTATCATTTACTCTAAGACAAAAAGTAGTTTTTTTTTAATGTTTAATTAATTCAATTTATGTACTTTATAATGTAACTGTCTGTTGTAATTGTAAAAATATGTTGAAAATTTTATATAGGTACTATTTTGGGTTTATTTCTGTTATGAATAATTTAATAAAGATCGGTTATCGATTTACGTACTTATATCGACTGTCCCATCTCTTTTTTATTTACAGTCCAATATAAACTTATATGTGAGTAAGCGTCATTTTTCTATAAAATGTTTACTAGGTGTTTCAATACTTACGAGGTGCATTTTAGGCATAAATATTAATATTTTTATATGTATAATATATTGCACTTCACTTGCAATAAAACTGGCACGAAAAGACTGAAAATATATCTGATATAAAATAAAATTGTAAACATGTCGCTCGTTCAAACTTACTTCGTCGGTTTCGTTGACATATGTCACAGAGATCAAGCTATATTTTATGGACTATAGTTAATAGATATACGGATATTGTCATACTACTATTATTATTACGTCACGACAGTCAGACGTTTCCGTGTGGTGACGGATTAAGAATACAATTCACCACTCCCTATCTTGCCCATGGATGTCGTAAAAGACGACTAAGGCATATAATATGCATATAAGATCAGTGCAAGGGGAGGAAACTCGAAATTAAACCGTATACCAACATGTCTGACCAGCTATAGTAGGTTAAATTCCCTCCTATAGTAGAGGAGGCTCGGGCCCAACAGAGGGACGTACGTTTGCTGTCATGGTGATGATGATGATGAAAGGACGCCTGTAAATGAGATCACTATAAGAAAAGGATAAATTGAAATAAATATCTATGCAAACCCCCTTTTTTTGGGGGTGGGTTACCGTCGGCGCACTATTCGCACCACTCCGTCCGGGGCGACAGAGGGGCGTAGGCATGCACTCCCGTAACCCACCCGCGACACGTCGCTTTCGTCGTTGGGCCGACTACCGGAGCAGGGTGACTTGACGTCAGTGGTCGGCCCGACGGAATACTCCCTTGAGGGGTACCCTCCCAATGCACACCCCTGGAAAGTGGTGCATGATATCCAAAATATATCCTATTTTAAAACCAAAATATTACTTTTCACTATCACTAAACCATTTTCATAGTTAATCCCTTCGAGGATCATTAGGCCAACCGCGGACGTCTTGTTACCCATTCAACGTCAAATTAAGGACATTGTCGTTTCTTTGAATAGGTAAGATATAGCTTACAGGTACTCTTTAGGGAGCGTCGTATCTTTGAGGAGGCTATAACTGTTTCATTTGTTTCAGTGGAATGGAGATAATCGTTTCTAGGTTACGTTAACGCGGCGACATCTCACAGAAATAAAGTTTTGAAAAGATAATTTTAATATAAAACCTTAAAAAGTTGACCTTATATTTTTGTCTAAGAATCATCTTATATTATATCCCTTATTTTTCAACATCTACTGAAAAGAAAGAGAATAGTAAAATGTATTATTATTTCGGTACTACAAGGATAATTTTAGTTAAGTTAAAATAATGGCAAAATTTATAAATGCATGAAAAACGAGTGAAGAATGGCATTTAAGTCGCCTATAAATTCTTTAATTTTATATCTTTAAAATCAATTAGATCGCTTCAGAATGAAAGCATGTCTGATATTTATCATTGAGGCCAGTGTGCGTAAGAAACTACGCTGACTGTGTTATCATTCAAACTGATTCCCACAATATCGTTCATGTTTTTGTCATTTCCCTAAATATAAGCATCAACTATGTTCGAAATTCTGGTGCAAATAATCGATTCTCCTGCGAATTACAAAATGAGAACAGACCAAAATCTGAATCGTTTCTCGATTAAGTTAGTTGCCACTTTGCGAGTCTACAAGTGCCTTGTAGTGCTAATTAGCCGCCCTGAAGTTGAAATCCACTAGATATAAGAGATACAGTCTTAACAATCCTAAAAGTAGTACGTAGCTGTTTTTCTTACTTGAATCATCATCTTATAATAATCTCAGCCCATATACGTCCCACTATTGGGCGCGGGCTTCCATTAAGGGAGAGAATTTAACCACCACGCTGGTCAGACGTGTCGGTATTATTTTTTTTTTTATGCCTGGGCTATGGTAAGTGCACGCGCGGTCCAGTCCGTCCGGGGCGATGAAAGGACGGCGCGGGCCCATAGCCCACCCGTAGCGCGGGCCCATAGCCCACCCGTACCCACGTCACCTCGTTGTTGGGCCGATCCCCGGAGCAGATGTGACTTGTCGTCAGTGGTCGGCCTGACGGAATACCATTTCGGGTAACCTCACCACTCGACGTCCTGGGACGTCGGTCGCCGTCGCGCGGTTAGCCTCCCTGCGGGTGACGGACAATTCCCCGGTCCGATCACCCGCGGCCTCGGCTAGGACGGCATTAGGCGTAGATATTCGCGCCTGCGGCGCCCGAGTCGTGTTGGTATAGGGTTTCATTTCCCTCTTTTGCATCAATGTTATCTGAATACTATATCTCTGAGTCGTCTTTTACGACACCCACGGGTGAGAGAAGGGTGGTGAATTGTATTCTTACTACGTCACCACACGGAAATACAGTAACAAAACATTTAGATATGATATTGCGTAAATAGAAGACGGTACTAATTTTTTTCTAATAAAACTAATGCGCGTTTATCAGAGTCCAATCGATATGGCCTCGCGTTGCAGGTTTCGGCCTCACAGAACAATCAATCACAATTTAACGTGGGACCTTACTGCCCCCTATTGACCGATTTAAAACGTCCAAAGTAATAAGATCCATATTAAGCTTTCCCCCTCTCTCTAATTATAGAGAAACTAGAGATCCATTTACAATGGTAGTCGTCGTCAAATGATAACATGAACTCCTTTTCAATTTAGTGTGTGGATTTTGGTCTTTAAATACTGATTGTAGCGGTTAATACGCTTTGACCCTAATAATATGTTATTATATCTTTATGTAACATATTATCTAATGCTTAACATGAATATATCGACGTAGGAAAGCATATTTGCTGTAAGTAGACATATTGCAATTGTTCACCAGAGCCAAAAAACTTTATTAATTTCGGAAAAAAATTAATAGTGTCTGACCTATCCATGATATTGCTATCATTTTTGGAACATAGATTTATATAACTGCCAGTTACCATTTGCAATGTAAACTTTTTATCCAAAGTTACTATAAGTACGTGTTTGGCTAGTTACAGCACACAGTTTTTTAAATCACATACCTTTAAAACGCTGTAACTAAGGAAGAAAAATGTACGCGTAGATGGAAATATTATTAATTTACAGGCGGTAAATATGCTTTATGCAGTAAATTTATTTATTTGGGTACTGCAATTCAAGATGTAAGATTAAATTTGTAATTATGATTAGATCTTGAAATGCAGTGGGTCGGTTGGTAATGTAATGTTTGGTTGAAATAAAATGTCGTAAATGGTAAAAAAAAATTATGGTCTTTTAAATTGTTGGAACAAAATTTGAAACTCTAATTATACTGCCAGAACTTCGTTTCAACAATACAATGAATTAAAAAAGTATTTTTCTCTTATATATAAGAGATAAAACATAAAAAATAAAATATACAAAATAAAAACTAAGGCCCTAAAACTAGTTAGGAACGCAAGATGTAAATAAAAACATTGTATCCAATAAGAAAATATTTATTTAAAAGTAAAAAACAGAAACTTAGTGGTCTTTGTTTTTATTTTGTCTTTATGTTTGCCTTGCTTGTTCTTATTTCTTTTTGCAGTTTTAGTGTGTTGATCTCCAACTTCCATCTCGTCAGATGACTCTTCCACTTCACTCCAATCTGTTGAGTCATCTGATGGAAACGCTTTATTTAACAATAATGTATCCGCATCGTCCACATAATCAAGATAACATTTATCGAAATTTAGTTTTTTCTTGCATTTTTTAGGATTTATCCTTCTGTTGCCTCTGTCTTCTGTTATCTGTATTTTGTTTGTTTCAGGGGATGGTAAACTACTTCGAAACTCTATCTGCACCACGTTGCTGTCACTCGTTCTAAGGAACATTGATAGACTTGGAGATCCTATTGGCATTATATTGCTCTCAATTGCAGAACTGTTTTCAGAAATAAATTGCATGTGCACAGCGCCATTTGTAGCAGTATTTATGCCAGGAACCAGAGAATAGCTTGAAGATGATACCTGCACTACGTCGCCCTCAATCGCAAAACTCGTTGAAGGTACTAGAGATGGACACCGAACACTTGTATCAAGTAGCAACACTTGTATCAAGAACTGGAGATGGACATTGAAGTTGCGTTTGCACGTGGCTCTCTATTGCTGCACATGCTCTAAGACCGGAGGGTAGACTTTCAAGGTCCATCAATTTTACGTTGCTTTCGATCATAGCTCTCTTCTCAGTAGTTGATGATTTACTTTGAGGCTGTTCCATATTGCTCTCAACACCACCACCTAATTCTGGGATAAAATAGAGACATAGGGTTTTGATTTGCTTACCATCATTCTCATTTGGAAAGTAGGCTTTACAAGCTGTTAAATGTGGAATACTTTCATCCAAAACATCTTCATTCTCAATGATTACAGTAAAATCTAATTTAGCATGTTTTGTAATACATGTTTCGTGGGTGATTTTGTAAACTTTATGCAAGTCTGTTGGGATTTCCGTCAAGCCCGAAGCTTGAAGCGGTGGCGGTAAAATTTGTCTTAGTATGTGGTCGGTGCAGTCATGTATTTTTCTGGGTTTCGAAAAGTTGGAGTCAATTCTTTGCAACTAATCATACCCTCTTTCAAATTCCTTGTACGTCGTGGTGTCGTTTTGCAATTATTTTGCGAAAAATTATTAGATTCATCGGACTGATTTTATTTTTTTATTGTCCAATTTCGAATGAATTAAATTGCCTTGTAGGTATAGTTCGTTGCTTAATATTTATATTTTAGGTTTCTTTCTTGAATGCTTTTCAACAATGTCTTCTTGAAGAGGTCTCAATTCGTCCATCCATTCCCTGCGTTTCGCCATCTAAAATAAGCAAGGTAGTTTATAAAAAATAAAAAAATATCTTGTTACCCTCGTTGGCCAAGTGATTGTGATTGCTGATTATAGGTCATGAGGTTCCAGGTTCGATTCCCGGCTATGGCAAAGTATAATATGTGGTTTTACTGTTGTGAAACTTCCTCAATTGCAGCTCGTAACCGGGTTTGTGCTCGTAGTATATTGGTTGGTTCGCCACCAGTCACATTGGAGACTAAATACGTCGGTGAAATGCCTACTCCGTTAGGGATTACAGGTGTGACGATATTCATAAAAATCTGTAGAAGGACAAGTAAATTGATGATTTTTATACGTTGAAACTACCTAGAAAAATGCTTAAACCTAATTATGGCAGATTACAAATATCTTTGCTTGTATTAGATAGTTTCGATTAAGATACAATACGTAAATACTGATCGACCCTTAATAATAATCATTCGGAAAATTTACTTACATTTTCGTGATAAAATATGAGTATTTTATCAGGTTCAATCTAAGTCACACCACTTATTACGGACACTCAGCACACACGACGTTTCAAATCAAATGCCACGCTTATAATGAGACAATAACAGAATGTCGTACAAGGAATGAAGGGTGCGGGCGGAGCCGGTAGCGATGCGGTAACACCGATACAACTTCAGAGTACTATCATTTTTTCAATGGCGTAACGGTAAAATGAAATGATAAATGGTTTATCAAAATGCATTATCTCAAATTTCTAAAAAATCACAGGTTTTTAAAATGTATTATGTGGTGTGAGCTTTTAAAGCAAATACGTGATGATTTGCTGTAAATAACAAACACTAAAACTGTAGGTTCCCTAAACTTGCTGTAAGTAAACGAATGTAAAAATCACACGCCGCAGAAATGCTGTAAGTAGCGTTAAGTTTTTAAATGGGAAGAAGTAAGTATTTGTAAAGCAAAAAATGCAGTCTTTCTTTTGCTGTAAGTACAAAATGTCTAAAATGACTAGATTTTGGTCTACATACAGCATTTAATCTTGCTAAAAAAAATATAAGTACGGGCGTTTTCAACGGCGTATGTAATTTTTTTTTTATCGTAGAGACACAGGACCCGGGTCATTCGATGCGGCTTTTTTTTCTGATTCTAATGGTAGTAAAAAGTCACTTTAGGTATTTTGTCTACTTACAGCAAATATGCTTTCCTACGTCGATATACATAATCTATATAGATAGGTACTGTTTGTTTGATTTATATTCTTTAGTATTATATGAAACTGGTGTGTTCGTTTGACGAAGACGTGTATTTTAGACATTCACATCGTATTTAAGGGATTAGAAAATATATTCTATTTATTGAGAAAAATTAAGGGATAAAGATAAAGGATAAAGATAAGATAAGATAAGGATAAAGCTTGAAGTTGTGATCTACGAGCTTTGCCCAAAAGTAGAAAAAAGTTATGAAATGTAGTTTAGTTACCAAATGAGGATTTGATATTGGTGGTCCGCCAGTACTATTTTAGGTCTAGTATACAATAATTACAAGACCTCTATAATATAATAAGCTCCTTGGGAATATAATTGTTGACCGGACAGCATCAAAGGGACTTGACCCAGGTTTATGTAAGGTTTGTAGCGGTCTTTTACGATACACGTGAGCATTGTAATTGGTTGGTAGTATTGGAAGCCGCCACCACCCAGTAATATATTTATTAATAGCTATTACAACTAATTGCTATTTGCCATTATTTCTTATAATTTCTTATAAAAACAGTTTCCTCTCGTTTCCTTTTACAAAGGAAATAATGTTCACAATCCGATTATACCTTTGGCGTTCGGCATTCAGGCGAGTGTACACGGTTGAACGGCAACGGAGTCGTTGAATAAAATAGAAGACTAAGCAACAAGCTTTAACAATTGTGTTGCCGCGTAAGTAAGAAAATTACCAAACATTTTTATTTGCTGAATGAGTAATTTAATTTGTGATCACCTTATTGTTCTAATAGCGTAAATATATAGCCTATTTATCGTTACATATCGGGTTTAAAATGTGAACTAGCAAATCTTATAAAAAATGTTGAATACATTATGTAAGTCTGTAGCAGTAGATAGATACAGAATAGGCTGTTTTCATATTAAAAGGGTTTAAAAATTACATTATCAAACATACATAGATGGATGGCGAATGCGCGGCAAGATAAAATAAGTTCGTAATAATGACATTATAATTATTACTAATACGTTCGTTATTTAATTGTTACAGGTAAGTTGCTGCTCCTACAATTATTTTCTTTACTAAACTACCTATTGCAGAATATTCGTAGGTAAGTCAAGTATTCTTTTTCATTTTTTCATATATAATTACACTCTATGAAATCAAGTTAAATTAAGTCTTCCTCTTTGCGCTTTGCAAATATACAACTATGGATTGAAAATTATGTATCATTCGTGGCACATTGAATAATTTATACTGTGTGGAAATAAATCAAAGGTCTTAACACGTGAGTCCATCCATTTGTGCAGTACAATAAAATACAAAAAAATGGGCACAAAAGTATTATAACACTGGCAACACCACGTAACTATGACCGTACATTTACCATTTACGCTTAGGTTGCTTTTCTTTTCTCAGCGTTTTGTTTTTGTACTCCCTAAGGTTTCCAGACTTCAAAATATATAAAATCCACCGAGGATACAAATGTTAGAGAGCGAATAAAATAAAAGTGCTTGGTTATTTAGAAAATAGAGTGTATGACTTTGAATACTAACATTTCAAAGAGTTAATATTGTCCAAATTTGGTTATATTTTTTTAAATCTATCTACGAATAGCGTAATTGTTTTTTTATATTATAATTTAAATATATATGCATGACTTTCTGTAATTATTTTTATTATTAGGTAAGTACATATTCTTATTTATATATTTATTAATTGTGGTTACCTTCCCGTGTTAAAATGTTATTTTTATTCAGATGACTACAGCATCAGTATTATATAATAGTTACTATGAAGTAATTGCCTTTTATATTCATTTTAATAAATAAAGATATATACTGCAGTTGATGGTGGACAAGCCAATGGCCAAAGCATAATTCCAGCTTCAACAAGATTAGGCGTTAAGTCAGTCAAGTTGCTGGCCGTTCCCTGATATTTTAAGTTTCCATTAATGTTTGTGTATAATATTAAACATTGACTTACAAATTACGCCATGATGTAAATTATAAGAAGTTGAAAAATAGAAGGAATGTAGATATTATTTCTTGTTTCTCTCACAAATAACATAAGTATATATTTTTTTTAAGAATTCTTAAATGAAATAAAGAATGATATCTGATGTTTACGCGAGCACTACACATTGTAAATAAAACTACTTTTACGGATTATATCGCGTTTGTATTTGATTTATGATTGCCCGACGTTTCGAACACTTTGCAGCATTCATGGTCACGGGCGGACTAAGGTGTCTCACGTCCAACAAGTAATCGTTATTACAGACATTTATAATTATCTACCCGATACAGAAAATTAGTTATAAATTTATTAAATTGTGACCCACATTTTAGTACAAATTTATTGCCAGTGTAAGAAGAAAATGATTCTATATGAAAAAATTATATTGTTTATGGTTAGTAATTACTAACTATTAAATTTGTAGCAATTATTGTTACAAGTTGATTTAAAACTAACAATGTTCTATGTGACTATGTTCACAGACTGCAGACTTAGTCTGTAATAACGATAATAAAATAATAATAATGTCTGTAATAACGATTACTTGTTGGACGTGAGACACCTTAGTCCGCCCGTGACCATGAATGCTGCAAAGTGTTCGAAACGTCGGGCAATCATAAATCAAATACAAACGCGATATAATCCGTAAAAGTAGTTTTATTTACAATGAAATAAAGAATTTTATATGTATATTTGATATATGTTATACAATAATTTAGATTATTTTTTACTGTCAAAGACCATATTGATATGGGTCAGTTCTTAAGAATGTTCGGGTGTAGTAGTGCGGTCCTCACGTTGTTACACTATTTTACTTTATTTAAATGGGTTTTTGTTATTTCTCTCAGCCTATATAAGTCCCTCTGTTGGGCACAGGTCTCCTCCACAAGAGGAGGGAAATTGACCTACTATTCCACGCTGGTAAGGCGTGTTGAAATAGCGTTTTGTATCAAGTTTTCCTTTTATTGCATCGATGCTACCTGCATATATCCCTTAGTTGGCTTTTACGACACCCACGGTCAAGAAAGGGGGTGATTAGTTGTATTCTTACTTCGTAACCACACGGATGTTTATTATGAACTATTACACACACACACATACACACGTAACATTATGAAATACTTACAAAAATATCAAAATTAAAAAGCAGAATAGTAATAACACTTCGTCACTAACTTTTTTAAGTAGCTAGCTACATGGTACGAGCTACGTGGTACGCGGGTGGCGGCAGCTCGGCCGAGCGTACGGTCGTCGAGACGTCGACATTCTGCGTTCGTCCGTCCTGGTGCGCACACGTGTCACTACGTTGCGTAGCTTACGTCAAAATGTGTTGTCGCGTGTTTTCTAACGGTCCCAACGATCTTCAGCGGATGACAGTGGTAATCCAAATCGCCTTTATTGTTATACATATAGTACATTTACTTTCTTATCGGTCACCACGCTCAAAAAGTGTAACTTGAATTAATATCAAAGAAAAAAATACTGCATAAATAAAAAATAAATAAATAATTATAATTGCATAAGTTGATAAAAAATGCTATGCAATAGCTTTACCGCGGCAGTCCGCGAGGGCCACACGTTTTTTTTCTTTGTTACAGTATTTATGGCAAGACTAGGTATATTCCGAAAAATCCTAAGTATGATTAGCAGTGTTACTTTTCATAACGTGTAACCTTTCCCAATAATCAGGCTATCTGACAATATTCTATTACTATTACAACCCCAAAAATATGATTTGATTTTCGGTTCGTTACTCCATTATGGCATACCCGGTGAATATTATCTGAAAAGAAAAGAGGGATATCTTTTTATCCTTATAAAGCAAGTTTCACTGCTTCATTTCAGTGCCTTAGAGGCAGGGTTTATGTGGTTAAAATAAGGTTTGTTTTAGGGGCTCTTTCAAGATCTGCGTGACAATATTGCTGTATAAAATTAAAGACAAATGAATTTATTAAGAAATTATTGTTAATTAGAAATTATTAGCTAATTTAAATTGATCGCTAATCGATCACTTATGTCTTGAATTTTTATTAAGTAGTCATTTTTAATCCATCATGAATCAGCAGTTATTATACCAAGACAAAAAAACTTGAGTTTGAACTATGTACCAAGACCAAAGAACTATGTCTATGTTAATATCATTATATAATCTGTAGTTAAAGCAAATTCAAACCAGTAGTAATTGGACCATTTAAAAATAATTATTATCCTAGATAATTGTAAATAAAACTATTTTACGGATTTTATCGCGTTTGTATGTGATTTTTGATAGCCCGACGTTTCGTGAACTTTACAGCGTTATAACGCGTCCGATGCGACGTTTTGAATACTTCACAAACTCGCGTAATCATCAGAAATAATTGTCCGGGTTAATATTTAAAATATTCTCATATTTAAAATTGGAATACCATTCGCGCGTTAAAAAGTATAAGTCCAAAGTCTATTGTTAACTTTATCGATATAAAAAAAGAGGAACTAATATCTTAAACGGAGTATCTTGCCTTCAATAGCTATCGATAAACATCAGTTGTTCATTATTACAGCGATAAAATTGTCTTATTACGGGCTTGATAATTAATTAGGTACTACGTTTTCCTAAGCCAATATTGAGGTGCAATTTTAAGTAAACCTTATTTATGAGATTCGAATTGATTCTATAATTTAAAGTTCGCTGAGGTTCGTTCTTACCACAAATAAGAGTAATATCGTGTATTTTTCTTTTTCGTCTTAGCCCATATAAGTCCCACTGTTGGGTTCAGAAGGAAATTGATCTGTTATATTGCGCTGATCAGACGGTTGTATGTTGAATTATACTTCTCTTGCATAGATGTTATCTGCATATCACTTGTTCGTTTTTTACCACCTACGGGCAAGAGAAAGGGTAGTAATTTGTTTTCTAAATTTGTCACACCCGGAATATTATTTATATAAATTTATTAATTTTTTACCGTAAGGTACCCTTAAGGCTCATAAAAGAATCTGAAGACCTGCAAAATCAATGCCTCGAACAATATAATGGACTGTCATGAACGACATGTCGAAATATCCGGCTTAAGACTTAGATTATAATTATTTGATCTAATCTTACAATATAGTCACTCGTGATTACGAATCTTGGATGCCTGATAATCATTCGCTAAAACTAACGTAAACTTTATGATAAATACAAATTTTAGTTGATTGGAAATTCTAAATATAATAAAAAAACATTGAACGCAATAAAATCACGTTTTAACTTTAAATATTAAAGCTTCAAATCAAGAGAGAACTGCGAGAGTAACGAGGGTACAATATGAACATTCGCAATTTATGTGCTGTTCACTTATTCAGGGCATGTGGTCCGACTTATGTTGATAAGTCTGGTGAGACTTACTAAGTTTGAGTAATAGGTACCTTACATGCCATAAAATTTTTAACAAGAAATAAATTATTCCCGTGTGGTGAAGAAGAAAAAATACAATTCACCACCCATCTTACCCGTGGGTGTCCCTAGCCGAGGCCGCGGGTGATCGGACCGGGGAATTGTCCGTCATCCGCAGTGTGGCTAACCGCGCGACGGCGACCGAGAGGTGAGGTTACCCGAAAGGGTATTCCGTCGGGCCGACCACTGACGACAACTGGGCCCGCGCGCCGTCCTTTCCATCGCCCCGGACGGACGGGACCGCGCGTGTGCTTACCATAGCCCACCCACAGAAAAAAAAAAATCTTACCCGTGGGTGTAGTAAATGCGAATAAGTAATCTATAATACACATAACATTCGTGCAAGGGAAGGAAAAATCAAAATAAAGGTCCCTTTCATTATAGAGGAAGCCCGAGCTCAGCAGTGTGGAATATATGAGTTGAGAAGATGATATATATGATATTTCATGTTCAAAAGTTTTAAACAAAGATAATAAGGTCGATTTTCTTTTAACCTTTTAACTTAATCAACTTCTGATTCCATTTAAAAGTCTATTACTTTAAATTTTTTCTATAAATTATTAGTATTCTTGTGAAGGAAGACCCCTTACTATCATGATTTGAGGATCCTGATGAAATCTTAATTGCTCGTGTGACGGCTTAAGATTAGATTTCATCATCTCCTTTATTGCTGGGTATAGTAAAATGCGATTAACTGATATACGCAAATAACGTTGCTGTAAGAACGCAAAATGGACACAAATCTCTATCAATCCGTCTGGTCAGTGTAGAATATAAAGTCGTTGTTATATTGTGTAAAATGCTTCTGCCCAATAGTGGGACAAATATGAACTGAAGAAAGTATCGTCTTGTACTTCTACGTCAGCATTCAGACACGCTATTAAACTTATTTCGCACATTTTGTAATATTTTACAAACGCAAATTTCGTAATGCCTGTATTCGCTAATGCTATAATCTCCAAATTTTAGGGAATACCTGAGGTAATGTAAATCAATATTATGTCATTTACCTCCTCTCACCTCCTGTGGTAAGTAAAATCTGAATTTTATTTAAAATCGATTAAAGTCAAAATAATTAATCGACATCAATGCGTAATTTATATAGCTTTAGGTAATACTTAAAATTTAGGAGACTTTAGTGACAACGAGTAAGTGTAAATGGCTAACATATGAATTATATTACGTACAAGATACTTAATGTGGTTGTTTTTACTTTATTGCTTTAATTCTTTGTATTAAATTATAGTAATAGGTATTTCTAAAGCCCCTTGCATTATTCCCGGCGGGGTAGGCAAATGTTACGAAATTTACAATATAATTGCAAGTGCCACGTAATAGGGAACGAGGCAGTATAATTTTTCAGGCACAGCTCTATCATTATGTTAATTATTGAGGCCACATAATAATATATTTCCCTGATACAGTATTTAAAATTAATAGAAAACAATTAGTAAATAACTGTAATCAATCATTAGTCACATATCTTTTCGACTAAACCAATGAACCAGTCATTGGTTAGGACTGTATATTTAAAATCAGCTAGCAAGCTTATAATATACACGATGTATATACACTCATTTGCAAAAAAAACGGGCACCTAAGCAATGAACCATTTCAAATGTTAATATTTCTTTGTTTGATAATTATAGGTAGTTTTATCCACACAATTTGCTAAATTAATAAGAAAATAATCGTTTTCATCAGTATTTCATAAAATTTAGATACAATTTATGGGAAATAATGCTAAACCTCGCTAGTAGTGTATATTCGCTAGTAGTGCATATGCTCATGAAGTAAAAATAAAAAAGTTTTTTTGTTTGTTTTTCTTTAATAAAGTAAAAGCAGATAAATGTTTAGTATCGAGTGTGACCCCCTCTAGCTAAAATCACAGCTTGAATTCGTCTGGGCATGCTAGCGAGTATATCCCGGATACTTGCTTGCGGAATACGTTCCCACTCCGCAGTAATCACATTCTTCAGCTCTCTGATGGTCTGCGGAGCCGGGTGTACTGATCTCACACGCCGTTTCAGAACGTCCCAGACATGCTCTATGGGATTGAGGTCGGGACTTCGAGCTGGCCAATCCAAACGACGAATGCCGACCTCTTGCACATACGCATTAACATCGCGGGATCGGTGGGCGCGAGCATTGTCGTCCATAAAAATCGAGTCTTCACCTAGAGCGGCCAATGCGGGTTGTGCATGAGAAATTAGAACTTCCGTTATGTATCGATGCCCAGTCAGTGAGCCGTTTTCAATGAAGACTAACTCTGTACGATCCATTGAATTTATTCCTGCCCAAAACATAACAGAGCCCCCACCATAAGGTGTGATTTCTTCGAAACATGCCTCTGCAAAGCGTTCTCCTTGTCTTCTTAGCACTCGCCGACGTCGATCTTCACCGAACAGAGATATCCTGGCTTCATCAGAGAACAAAACCCTATTCCAATCGTCTTGAGTCCATGATTCACAATTTCTAGCGAACCTAAGCCTGTGAACTCTGTGCTCACGGAGTAATTTGGGGCCGCGGGCCGGGCGGTGACTGCGTATATTGGCAGCGAGAAGCCTCCTCCTGACCGTCCATAGACTAATATGCACATTTCTTACTTCTTGGAGGTTGTTCTTAAGATCCACATACGAAGATTTGCGATTTCTCAATGCGCGACTCACAAGAAAACGATCATCCCGTGGTTGGGTACATGGTTTTCTTCCAGAACCAGGCCTTCTCTCGACGGAACCAGTCTCCTGATATCGCTGCCAGGTCCTTTGGACTGTCGAGCGACTAACATTTAGCCTCCTAGCCACGAAACATTGGCTGCAACCCTCTTCAAGCAGCGCGATAATTTTGGTAGCTTTTACCACTTTATCTACCATTTTTGATACAGCCAAACAGCATTAAATAAAGCTTTGACAGTCAAGGATATGAAATTAATCGATAAAAATTGAATAAAAGTTATGAAAGTCGATGTTAACTTCTGGAACTTCGCGCCAAAAATGTAGGATAAAAAGGGGTTTTCTGTAAAAATGAACATCAAATGAAAAATTGAATTTAGAACGTACTTTTTTAAATACCACAGCATTTTTAAAACCGGCCAGTAACGTGTACAAACGATTGAAACCTTTTTGGTATTGTATCTTTTTAAATATGAATGAAAATCAAAACCGCCCGTTTTTTTTGCAAATGAGTTTATTTTAATTGCATATATAACACTTATAATAATAAATCCCTGGGTGGTGACAATATAAGAATACAAAATGTCACCATAACACATTCCTTACTATCCCGTGCGAGTCTTCGAGAGTAAATACCTATAACATCTATACAAGAGAAGGAAATGTCGAAATTTCCCAATTCGCCTGACCAGCTTGGAATGGTAGGTCAATTTCCCCACATTTGTAGAGGAGCTTCGAGTCCAACAGTGGGAGGTGTAAGAGCTGAAATGATGATGATGTAAATAAGTGGCGTCGAAATATAGAATTAAAGATTCAACTTTCATTGGTTCACGATGCAAAAAATTCTATGTGAAAAACTAAAAGCAATATTTTTAAAACTTTCTGTTACCCAGACATACGAAAAATCAAGTTTCTGAATACATTGATTTAATATTTATGAATACAGTTATCTTTTTAGGAGAATACCTTCGATCAAGTATTCAATAGATAGACAATCCTGTACAAATTCAAACCCAATAAACGTCTTCATGTTACATGTATTTACGTCTACGATTCACTTCAGGCACGTTTCAGTAAGAGATAAAAGGTACAGTTAATTATTGTAGTGTCAAAATAGAATTAATAATAACAAACTTCCACTGTCGTGTTATCGCTAAGAGTATGGATTTTTTTATTTATTTATTGCAAATGGTGGCAAGCCAACAAATAGTAGACCTGATGGTAAGTGTTGCTGCTGCTCATGGACCTTTGCAAGGCCGCTGCCTGCCGCGAAGGAAGTGAAGGGAGTGTGAATGCGTTCAATGAGGTTCAATGATACTAAAGATATCACCGAAACCCACCACACGCAAACATCCTCAGAAAGTTGGGCTTCCGGCTCTCTCGCTCACCGAATGAAGCGCAGTAACAAATTGTTACTATTCGGACGTCGGTTTTCTGCGAAAATGTGGTACTACACCGGACGGACCAGCCCGCGGCTGTAAACAGACAACTGTCAACACTGTGGTCCTGCCACTACAGATATTTATATATAAGTATTTAAGCGTTATCATTCATCCATCCTTTCTTCCATTCAACCCATCGATGTCTTCTGTTGACTTCTCCACGAGAATGTGCTAGCACGGTTATGTGCAGTGTGAATTTCTCTGCAATTTGTACTGACAATGTCAGTCCACCTGGCTTACTAATCATTGAGAACCCTCTTTCGCCTATCAAAGTCCAATATTGGATATAAGCTAAAAGGGGATAAGGCCATATTTGACATTTTAAGTCGGTAGGTTGGTATTGGCAGCTGCTTGTATGTTTCCTCTAAGAGTGCTACAGTACATCCATACTAGTCTCTCGGCCGATTTATAATCTCATCCAGCCACTTCTTGGCTAAGCCCCCCATAGTGGGAGAGAATTTAACCTACTAACAAGCTGATCAAACGGGTTGGTACATTACTTAATTTCGAATTTACCTCATATTGCATAGATGGTATTTACATATTATATCGCTTTCCCTTAGTCGATGTTTACGACACCCATGGGTAAGAAATGGGATGATGGACTGTATTCATACTCAGTTTAATTATTTTTATTAGCGTGGCTGCTCCATTGGCAATCGGAAGCGTTTAATCTAAGGTAAATATGGATAACTGATGGACTGTAGTATTTTTCTTATAAGGCAATGATGCTATTACTTGTAAGGCATGTCAAAGTAGTCCTTTGTGTAATTTATAAATGATTATTTTGAGCTATTAGTTAGAAGCACTACTAACTCAGCCGTTGTTCTTGGAGGTCGTGAAAACCAAATCCACTTAGTGCTGTATGTATAACGATCTCAGACAGGCGATGGGTCGTAAAACTTAGCTAAAATTCTATGCAGTAGTGCATACTTTGGTAGATGATATTCTGCATGACCTCTTAAATTGAAAAAAGGGCAGGCTAATTATGATCTTATATTCTAACTCCATAAATCAATTTATTATTTAATTTAAATCACAGTGGTAGGACTGTGGTAGGGCATACTGTCAGCAGTCGTCTGGTTTAGTACCTCAAATGACGGAAATCGACGTCTCAGTAGTGGCAATTTGTTACTGCTCTTCGTTTGGTAAGCGAGAGAGCGAAAACCTAATTTTCTGAGGGTGGTTACATTTGGTGGGTTTTGATGATCCCTTTAGTGTCATCAAAACTCATTCTCACGTCCTTCACTTTCTTCACGGTAAGCAGCGGCCATGAGCAGCACTATCACTTACAATCAGGACTGTTTGCTCGTTTGCCAGGAACAGCAATAAAAAAGAGGTATTTTTAATTACAAATTTCTTGTAGTCCAACTGGTACAGTTAACAAATGCCAATTTTGTTAATATAAAGAATATTTTATGGGCACAATATATTGACAGCTGACACTACTAACCTATAAACATGGTAACACCTTTTTATAATGCCATAAATAAAAGATCTGGGACGCAATGCTTCGCGAACGATTCAAGTTTTTAACTCAAATTTATTTACTTTGATTGCACGAATAGCACAGTGGTTTATGTAGCAACCAAGCATACCTACAGTAGTGGCATACCATAACTGTTATGAGTGCAATGTCTACGCAGAACAGTATTTTGTGCGATTCCCAAATGATAGTTGTTCAATTCTCACTTAGAAGTAGATCACGAAATCGAAACAAAATCGAATTGATATTTTTGAATCTTAAATGAAAAAAAGAGAATCGTCGCTCAGGACGCCTGGCAGATGTAAAACATCGAAATTAGTTTGTACAAATACATATCCATAAAAGAACAGATTACGACAGGAACTAATATAGCATAAAGTATTAATAAAATATTACGATTTTTTTTCCAGAACATGATGATTTTTATTCAATAAACATTTATTTTCATTAGTATACACTATAGAAATGTGTGTGTGTATGGTAAGGTTAATAATTTATTTGGAGCTCACTAGATGTCATTGTACAAAATACTAAAACAGGTTATGGTTTTGTTACACAAATGTACATATCAAAACGTGGCGTTAACGCCACGTCAAGAATCAAGTTCAACCTCGCCTATAGATGTTTCACATCATAAAACCTAATTCTCTAGAGTACTGTCTCTGAATTTTTATTTCTATTTAATAATATTGATTGAAATTAATTACAATCGCAAGTCCGTTAACTCGAAAATATTTTCATTAATTTTCATTTTTTCTTTCTAGAGTTTTATTTTATCATTTTTATACTGTAGATAAATATGGCTATAATTAGAGTTTATCCCGAGGAAAACGTCAATTGGGCTTTGTATATTTTGATTTACGATTGTGATAAGTTCCAATACGAGTTTTTTTCTCGACATCGTGATCAATTTCTATGAATTGACTCCCTCGTCCGCCTGTTTTTGTAGCCTTTATTCTATGTTGGTAAAGTGCCTCGTGATATCATGATTTATTACTAAGTACAAGATGTTTATTGTTTTTCCGTGTGGCGACGGAGTAAGAATATAATTCACCGCTCCCTATCTTGCCCGTGGATGTCGTAAAAGACGTCTTAGGGATACAATAAGTATATAACCTCAGTGCAAGGAAGGAAAACTCGAAACAATACCCTATAAAAATCTTTCCAGCATGTTACAGTAAGGTCAATTTCCTTCCTATTGAAGAGGAGGTACGAGCCCAGTAGTGGGCAAATATGAACCGAGGTGATGATGACAGAATATTGACTTAAATAATTTTAAATCGCAGAAGTCACAAGATCTAGGACGAGCAATACTTACCTACATGTATAGGTGCAGGGTATTTTTTTTAAGTCCTAGCCGAGGCCGCGGGTGGCGTGACCGGGGAATTAGTCCGTCACCCACCGAGAGGCCGACCGCGTGAGGAAAGACCGACGTCCTCCCAGGGGGGGACGTCGGTCGATGGGAGGGTACCCCAAATAGGGGGTATTCCGTCGGGCCGACCACTGACGTCAAGTCACCTTGCTCCGATGGTCGGCCCAACGACGAAGGCGACGTGCATAATAGGTGGGTTGCGGGTGTGCGTGCTTACGCCCCTCTGTCGCGCCGGACGGAGTGGTGCGAAGAGCGCACCGACCGCAACCGACCACAAAAAAAAAAAATTTTAAGTACCAAAGGTAACTCAAAATGCGTATTGCTGACTTAGCAGCGGTAAACAAGGTTTAAAAACACAGCCATATTTCTCTAACTCTATTGGTGAAATCGAGCGTTAAACTCGCGGCCGTATTTCTATTTTCTTATTTATATATATTTTCGTTTCCTTTATAATTTCAGACTTCAAGCTATTGAGATATTCCATTCTGCATCATCATTATCATCTTAGTTGTTATATGCCCTAGTATCGGACTTAAACCGCTTCTACAAGAAGAGGAATGCTGTAGGTCACACACATTGATCAGAGTCACATCACACTGATTAGAGTGGTTGGTATTGATTTAGTTGTCTCTAGTGTTTCTTCTCTCGCAGTAAATTTTACAATAATCCTAAGGAATGGATGTTGTGACGTATTATATTGTAATTCCACCCGTCTACTTTGTCACCACATGGATTATTAAAACAAAGAATTGTTACAAAATAATAACTTAGATAATAAAATGACTTGCTAAGTAATTTAGTCCGTGTGGTGACGGGGTAAGATTACTATTTACCATTACCACCCCCCTATCCTGCCGGTGGGTGTCGTAAAAGACTATGGATGACATTCCTTACTAATATTATAAATGCGAAATTATGTTTGTTTGTTACGCATTCACGCTTAAACCACCCAACTGATTTCAAAAATAATTTCACCGATGGGAATCTACAATATCAGGGAGTAACATAGGCTACGTTTTATCCCGGTATTCCCATTGGAACGGGAACTACGTGGCTAAGGCGACTGAAAGCGAAGCGAAGCGAGGGCGGGTTGATACTATGTACTCGTATATAATGTTTATGTAACAGATGGAGAACTCGAAGTAAAATCCTGTATCGACCCGTCTGACCAGCGTAATATAGTACACTTCAATGGACTAGGCTTCTATGGAGTGGGTTCGAGCTAGGAGTGCACGATATATATCGATATTTCATAAAATATCGATATATGAATACGATATATCGCTTTGACCCGATATTATCGAATAACTGTTTGACTTGGTACCACCGTCATCATTCTACCAACATACCACTCGACACCGTAGCAGAGTTCATCCATTTCACCTGGAAACGTTATGGTCTTCAACTGTACGTTTCCAGCGATCATTTCTCATACGTACGTGCAAGCTCTGGAATGAACTACCTGCTGCTGTGTTTCCCGAGCGCTATGATATGTCCTTCTTCAAACGAGGTTTAAGAAGAGTATTTTCTTCACGATAGGCAACGGCCCGGCTGTGCCCCTGGTATTGCAAAGGTCCATGTGCAGCAGAATCACTTACCATCAGGTGTTCTGCCTGCTCGTTTGCCATCGTTGGCAATAAAAAAAAATCTAGTATCGATATATATCGTCGATACATTTCATCCGATATACCAAATATCGTTAAACATTAAATAACATACTTTCACGGGCAACTTGAGGAAAAATAAAACGTAAAACCCCGAATTATAAAATTACTGGCCGTCGAAAGTTTCGTTACTACAGTAGATAGTACATATCAAATCTACAGTGTATATTCGTCTCAACAGCTGAAGAGCGACTCTCAAGTTTCTCGAATAAGCTCGCTTTTATTTTTTAGTTATTTTTCAGTGATGGGCAATTTTGAGATATACTAATGAAATCATACGATTATGAAAATAAGTAGCTACTTATTATGAAAACATTGATAAAACATATTGGGAATTATAAATAATTAAAGTTGATTTGGTATCTTAACCCTTGTTGTTTTTACTTACATACATCAACCTGATCCCTGTCAAATATTATAGATTAGCTAAATATAAAAAATACATATTCTATATAATTTATTTTTTAATTGCCGCGCATTATTTGAGAAAAGTACTATACAAACTTGGCCACAATTAGGCATTGATGGACTTGCGTATGTGTGCCTCGGCTTCGCCTCGGCTCACATTCACACGTTCGTCCATCAATACCTCTTTTGCTGGCCACTGCAGTAATGTAATATTTCTACGATATATCTGAGATATCGATACTTTTCTACGATATATTGCAAAGTATCGATAGAACGTTACGATATATTATATCGAAAAATATATCTATATTTTTTTTGCATGAACATCCCTAGTTCGGGCACAGCAGTGAGACATACATATATGAGATGTGTTGATGTCTCTGATGAAGTAATTTTTTCATATTTTATTTAAAGTTTTTTATTCATATCTTTATATACGTAAATCTTTTGTTAGTTTGTAATTGAACTCCTTCTAAAGAAGTTTTTTGTGCGTGTTCAAGTGAGTTCGAGATTGTTTAGATTAATATTTGGATCCTGTAGGTGGCGCTTTGATTGTTTTTAAGAATTCCTTGTTTTTAATAGCAATAGGACAGCGTCTATTGGGCCGCCTAGTTATATGTATATACGTAATACGCATACGTATGCGTATTACGTATATACATATAATATATATAAGTATTATACGTATAATAACGCAATTTTAGAGAAGACTACGGGTCTTCTCTAAAATAACAGTAAAAAAAGAATTGATCTTTTTTGAATTATGCAATAGTAGCTATCAGCATATCTTTTCAATACATTAGCGTTTGACCTCACTCATGATTTAATTCACCATAATCGAGGATGCGGGTTGATTTCACGCCAACCCAAATATATTACATGCATTCGTAAATGTTTGTACTATTTTGAACGTTTTAACTATTTTTTTTACCCACATTAATCATAATAATATATTATGTTTACCGTAGTCATTAAAAATAATGAAAGGGGAAAAGGGCTTTCAGAAAATGTGGAGCGAATGTGTATTATGCACGCCTCAAAGGCTTTCTGAAGCAGAGTTAAATCTGAATGGAAATATGTAGTTACTATTTAAGTAATCCGATACTTATATTTTGAAATGGTTATAAAAATATATATTGTAAAATTCTGTGCATTAATATGTACATAGAACAAAAAAAAACCCTTATATGACGGTTATAGACTTTGAAACCATCCAACCAACGTGATCGGATGCGTTGGCTGAATGCTGGTTGTATTCATTTCAGCTCATATACGTCCCACTGTTGGGCTCGAGCCTCCTCCACAATAGGAGGGAAATTGACCTACTATACCACGCTGGTCAGACGTGTTGGTATAGTATTCTACTTCCAGTTTGCCAGTGTTATATGCATATTTAATCTTAAAACTCGAAATAAAATCCTGTACTCATTCCTTTGACCAGCGTGGTATAGTAGGTCAATTTCCTTCCCATTGTGGAGGAGATTCGAGCTCAGCAGTGGGACGAATAAGAGCTGCGATGATGATGATGAAGACGATTTAAGTATACAAATATTACATACAAGTATTCAATATGATTGAATGTCTAAAGAAAGAGAAGAAAATATACTGAGTTTTTTTTTATTACATCAGTGGCAAACGAGCAAACAGTACACCTGATGGTAAGTGTTGCTGCCGCTCATGGACCTTAACAAGGCCGCTGCCTACCGTGAAGAAAGTGAAGGGAGTGTGAATGCGTGCATTGAGGCTCGGTGATACCAAAGGCACCACCAAAACCCTCCACACGCAAACACCCTCAGAAAGTTGGGCTTCCAGCTCTCTAGCTCACCGAACGAAGCGCAGTAACAAATTGCTACTACTCAGACGTCGATTTTTTGCGAAAGCGTGGTACTACCCCGGACGGACCGGCCCGCGGCTGTCGACAGATAACTGTCGACAGTGTGGTCCTACCGCTACCAGTGAGTATTTAAAGTATTGCCATTTAAATTTCAGTCATTTTATGTTTAAGAATTCATGCAGGTTTTCGACAATTCAACCCAAGAATTCGGGCGACGTAAGCCCGCATTTTTGTTAGCCATAATTAGTCACGCGCAGCGCATACAAAATTAATGAACTCTTTATATTTGTTTGTTTTCTTCAAATTAATTATTCATTTATTAATCGGTTAATTTGAGTTTGAACTTATTTACTTTTTCGTAATTATGCTCCTTAATCAAAATTATTATTGTTCTTCATTTAATGTAAATATTTTTTTTCCTTGTTCAAAATATTGAATCTAACAATCTGTAATTTAAATGTTCATAATTAAAAATACCTCTAGTACTTTTTCGTGTGGTGACGAAATAATACAATTCACCACCCCCTATCTTGCTCGTAGATGTAGTAAAGACGACTAAGGGATATATATAAGCATATAAAATCTATAAACGAAAAGGACAACTCGAAACAAAACCCTATACCAATCCGACCAGCGTACGGTACGGTTAATTTCCCTCCTATCGTGGAGGAGGCTCGAGCCCAGCAGTGGGATGTGTAAGAGCCGAGATGATGATGATAGTAGTTTGTTATAAAATGCTATACAAACCCATCTGCCCAGGAGTGGGCAGTATATGAGCTGATGATGATGATGATGAACAAGGGTGAATTACATTAACACCTATGGTACCAAGGTGCCTAATGAAATTTTAATTGGGAATAACCTCTGCTTACTTCTTTAGAGATAAATGAGTAACTAGAAATAAAATTTCCGTGTGGTGATGGAGTAAGAATATAATTCATCAGCACTTTCTTGACCGTGACTGTTGTAAAATACGACTAAGGGATTAAAAATGCTTATAACATCTATATAAGAAAAGAATAACTCGAAATATAACTCTATACCAACACATCTGACCAGCGTGGTATAGTAGGTTAATTTCTTTCCCATTGTGTAGGAGGATCGACCCCAGCAGTGGGACGTATATAAGCTGATGATGAACAACGGGGAATTACATAGCATTATATAGCCTGTTACTATGGTATAAAGGTACATAATGAAATTTGAATGGGAAGAACATCGTCTTACTTCTTTGGAGATAAACGAGTAACTAGAAATAAGAAAGTAAAAACTTTTTAAGGATATCTCTGATGAAATTTTAATGATACAATCATTGACACGGATAATGTTTGACGTCGGCTTGACTGGTGACATTCTGTCGTAGAATGAACACCGCCACTGTCACGTTCACATTTATGGGTTACCTGTATAACTACTTGTTTATTGCATAACATGTTTAAAACCAGAATTACTGGTATTTAGGTTTCAAAATACTGGTATTTCAATACGTTGAAACGTAATTTTCTGCGGCTATGTCATTCGGACAATTATATATAAGTTGTATAATGAGAATTATATTCAGAAAATCATCATCTCGATTGATTTTTGTTCCATATTGCTGGGCTCGAGGCTTCTTCAGTAGAAAAATGATCTACCATACCACGCTGGCTAAACGGATAAGTATAACGTTTTATTTCGAGTTTTCCTTCTCATGCATAGATATTATTATGTTCCCTGTGGTGACGAAGTGAAAATATAATTCACCACTCCCTATATTACCCGTGGATGTCGTAAAATACGACTAAGGGTTGTAATATACACATAACATCTGTGCAAGAGAAGTAAAACTCGAAATGAAACCCTATACCAACATGTCTGACCAGCATGGTATAGTAGATCAAATTCCCTCACATTGTGCAGATGGCGCTAGCCAAAGAGTAAAAGCGGCACCCTATTACTAAGACTTCGCTGTCTGTTCGTCCGTCTGTTTGTCACCGGGCTGTATGTCAAGAACCGGAATAGCTAGACAGTTGAAATTTTTACAAATTATGTATTTCTGTTGCCGCTGTAACAGCAAAAACTAAAAACAAAATGCAATAAATATTTAGGGGGTTCCCATATAACAAACGCGATTCTTTTGCCCTTTTTTGCTCAATGGTAGGAAACCCTTCGTGCCTGAATCATGACTTGCACTTGGCCGACTTTTTACGATACTACTGGTAAGATAGGTGGTGAATAGTATTCTAATAACGCCGTCACCACACGGTAGATATTTTATATTGTAGGATTTATTAAAAAAAAAACGTCCTTAAGGTGTCTTTTAAAATGCCCGTGAGAAATAAAGGTAGTTTTTTTTTTTTTTTTGGGGTGGGCTGCGGTCGGCGCGCTCCTCGCACCACTCCGTCCGGGGCGACAGAGGGGCGTAAGCACGCAACACCCGCAACCCACCCGAAAACCACGTCGCCTTCGTCGATGGGCAGACCACCGGAGCAGGGTTACTTGTCAGTGGTCGAAATAAAGGTCATATTTTATTCTTAATCAATCCTTACACATTATATTTTCATTTATGTAATTTTTGTGCGTCGTAATTCTTATCACGACAGTTTCACACCTTTACCCTTGTAAAATACAGTGTTGTAATCTATATGGGTTCACTAAGATCTTCGCTCTCCGACCCATGACCCATCATTCATGGCTTTCTGCGTTTATGAATGGAGAATGGCTAAAGTTCGTGTTACTTCGCGTTTGTGGAAATTTTATGGCAAATGTCTTGTATCAAGAGTAATGTGGAATAGTGTTGTACCAGTATAGCAGCTTAGTAATTTTTAAATATTTTTTTTTATCTTTCGTCATCCTTATACATCTCATACTGCTGAGTTTAAGCCTTCTCCATCACAGGTCAACAAAAAAAAAATATTTTTTGAGTTTCTGTTCTAATGATTGAATTCTGATTCCAAACGTCGAAAAACACTCGGATATCTATTTTTAACTCTTAAAGTTTGCTTTTGTCCGATATATGTTGATAAGTACATTTTGAAGATTTTAATCTTATATCTTTAAACGAGCAATTCTTGTATATATATATATATATATATATACTAGCAACTCGCCCTCGCTTCGCTTCGGTTTCAGTCGTTTAAACCCGCGTAGTGCCCGTTCCTGTGGGAATACCGGGATAAAATATAGCCTATGTTACTCCCTGATATTATAGCTTTCCACTGGTGAAAGAATTTTTGAAATCGGTTCAGTGGTTTAAGCGTGAAAGCGTTACAAACAAACAAACAAACATCCTTACTTTCGCATTTATAATATTAGTATGGATTCAGGATCTCGGAAACGGCTCCAACGATTTTGTTGAGGCTTGGCATACTAGAGGATTCGGGTCCAAAAAATCGATCTAGCTAGGTTTTATTTATAGAAAATGTTCTTTTGTCGGTGTGTTTAGCATAACAATAAATGACATTAAATTTTTAAAGAATATGAATTCAAATTTCGTTGTAAATGTCAAGGGTTCCGGTAGCTCAGTTGGGGGACGGCCGATTTTGATTTTGAGTTTTGTAGCATCCAAACAGCGTCGGTTCGAATCTCGGTGTCATTATTATTCTCTTTTTGTAATTTTTTTATATAATTTTTAGTTTTTATTAATATATCTAAA
This sequence comes from Lymantria dispar, assembly GCA_032191425.1. Classification (NCBI taxonomy): domain Eukaryota; kingdom Metazoa; phylum Arthropoda; class Insecta; order Lepidoptera; family Erebidae; genus Lymantria; species Lymantria dispar. The sequence goes on along the minus strand of CM063457.1, from coordinate 15,007,276 downwards.
TAAATTCTATAAAAATATTCCGAGCGAAGCTCGGTCAACCTGATATTTGATTTTTATGAGCAATAGGTGGTGAATAGTTAGCACTTTGATTATCTTAATTGCAAATTGTGTATTCTTTCTGAAGGGCACTAGTGAGTGACACTTGTATATTACTAATACAAACACGTCCAATACAGTTGTAACATCCGACTTTTATGTCGTATTTAGTTAGAAAATGTCAACAGGACTGGAAAAGTCAAAATATACAGAATACATAGGCCAGGTGATTTCAAAATTCTACAAAAGCAAACTTTGAGCGGAACAGATATTTTTTAATTTATTTGTAACATAAGAGAAACCAAAATTTTACATTCAGGAGCCAAACCCAGAAATCGTGTTGACCGGTGTAATAGGAGGAAAATTGGCCTACTATATATAAAACTGGTCAGACGTGTTGGTATAGGGTTTTATTTCGAATCTTCCTTCTCTTGTATAGATGTTATATGCATATTCAATCCCTTAGTCATCTTTTACGATACCCACTAGTGAGAGGTGGTGAAATGTAGTCTTATTCCGTCACCACACGGATCTACCGTGTGTAGTGTTAGTTTAAAAAAAATGGTAACTAAGAAAAAAAATGGTGAAACGCTTAGAATAATAACGTATAGAAGGTAAGTTCACGCACAAAAAGTGAGGCATTTCAATTGGAGCCTAATGGAGCGTACACCGGAACCGTTCCGTAATGTACAAGTCATTGTACTGCACGAACGTACGCAACTCTTAAAAAATAAATAGGTAATTATGACGGTTTGTGCATTCAAATGGTGTCACAACATATTTGAAAAATATAAAAAAAATTTTAACATTACTTTTAAAGGTAATTCGACGATTTATGTTAATAAAACAAAATTTGATTTCATAATTTGTATAGTGGTGTGCGTGTGTACGTGTGTAATCATCTGCGCGCCATTAGTATTTTTAGTTTCAAATTTTGAAAGTTCGAAGTATTGACACTATCCTTCTATACGTTATTATTCTAAGGGTAAAACGTAAGTTATTAGATAACTACAAATAAATTTTAAATAAAACTACTTTACATATTTGATCGCGTTTGTATTTGATTTTTGATTGCCCGACGTTTCGAACATTTTGCAGCGTTCATGGTCACGGACGGACTATCCGCCCTTGTACTTTTTTTTTAAATGTTTAATGCTCGCGTCAACATCAGAAATCATTATTGAAATCATTATACAAATATATTGCTGTGTTTAGCCCGCGGCTTCGCCCGCGTAAAAAATTTCTCAGGGTGAAGTTTTATAGAAATACATTCAACGGATTATGCTCGATTGATTAAAAAAGGTAAATTTCACTATTATCCCAAACGTAAACGTTCGACGGGATTATAGAGATAAAAAGTATCCTATGTCCAGAGAATACTCTATATGGCAATTTACATTCAAATCCGTTAGACGGTTTGCGTGTGAAAGAGTATGAAACATTCATACAAACTTTCAAACGTTATAATATTAGTAAAATTAAGATGCCTATATCTTATTATAATTTACACATTATTTTAGGGTAGTATTCTACATATGGCCAATTCAATTTTATTTACCATCATTATTTAAACACATACTTTGTGAATAAATGAATATGAATATTATATTGTCTTTTAAAATATCGCAGAGTCCATTAATAAAGTAACACTAAACATTAATGACAAATTTATAAGAATTTATTATCACAGTGATTGTTATGACAACGGCAATTACGTAGAACGTTTGTTGCCTCAACTTGAGAGCCCTCAGCGCTCACCCAACAGTCCGCATAAGTTTGTCATATTTGTAGCTAACAACTATAGACACATAAAAAAAAATGTTTGTTTTGTCACCTGTCATTTTAGTAATAACAGAAATATTAAACGCTCTTGATCTTACCTGATGTGCTAACAGTTGTGGCTACTAATACGCTCCAATTTTGCGTTATGAGTTGAAAGACCTCGATAACAGACCATCTGTAAAAATGTTTTTTGAAATGACTAGACAGATGGCGTAGTGGATAAGATACAAGCATGTCAAGCGCTGTGCGTTCGATGTCCACGCAGTACAATACATTGGGTGGTCCATAAATCGTTGTTTTTGGGGGTAATTGTGTACTTTAAGACTGTGCAGACTTTATCTTTTTAAATAAAAAAACAGTCTGATAATTCTGGAGATCCTTGGAGAATTAGCATGGTGACGCAGCGGAATATTTTTGATTTATTGTTAATAAATCGTTTCCACCTAGTAAGAGTTGTATTCCCTGCAGCAGGCAGATATATTCCCTGCAGAAGAAGCCAAACTCGAAATAAAATACTATGCAGTGTAGAGTCCGGTTAGAATTTATGGCATCTAGTAGACTAATTTCCCTTATCTGATGGAGATAATTGATATACTTAAAGGAAACTACAGACATATAGTCTGTAGTTTCCATATTCTGCGGATTCCGTATTCTACAGTTGCTTTTTTAATTCTTATGATTATCGAGATATTACCAGCCTTACAAATATATTTGTAAGGGCGGTAGTACCCGGCAAAATAATTTCAAAGATTCACAAGGTTCGTGATACAAAATTAACTGCTGGACCTAACAGCTTCGAACAATAATTTTAATAAAGTATGGCTGCGAATCGTGGTCGTGATGGAAATATGGCTAAGTGGTATTAAGTTATACCATCCAAAAATAATTTAATTGTGTAAGTAATTTTATTTATGGAAGTTGAAACTCTCCGTTCATTAAAATACGTGGTATGATACTTTGTAAAGCACTGAATTAAAAAAAAAACAAACGGAGACAATTTAGATATTAAATAAAGAAAGTAATTGGCAGATTTTAAATTTCCTTATGGTGATGGAGTAAGAATACAATTCATAAAAGACGACTAAGGGATGAAAATATGCAGATAACATCGATGTCAGATAAGAAAAACTGAAAATAAAACCCTATACCAACTTCCTCAACCTACTCAACCTTCTCTGAACGCCATCCTTCCCATTGTAGAGGAGGCCCGACTCAACTCGACAGTGGGATTTATATGAATTGAGGTTATGATGATGAAAAATCCATATACCTATTAGTAAGTAAGTATAAGAGAAGGAAAACTCTATGTAAGCCAAACACATACTTAGATATTACATATTATTATGCATTTTAATATTTAATTTCGATTAAAAATATCTAATTTTAAATAAAATCCCAAAGTTATCATAATGATAAATAAGTACTTATTACGTCTCCGTGGATGTTCATGATAGCATGTAGGTGAGATGCTCTTTGAGATATGGTTTTCATAGGTCTTCCAGAACATTTATTAAAGAATAATATTTTTAACCCCCAACATTTGATATCTGTATGTCCCCCCAGTACCCTGTACCCCCCAGATATCTGTATATCTCTATGTTTGTGTGTGTGTCTGTCTGTGGCATCATAGCTCTCAAACGGATGGACCGATTTCGATGCGATTTTTTTCATTTAAAAGCCGGTTTCTTGGCGGGTGTTCTTAGCTATGTTTGGTTAATATTGGTCCAGTAGTGTAAGAGTATCAGCTCCAAAATGATGAAATGGCATTTGATTTTTCAATTAAGTGCTTTATGCATGCCAGTATAATCGTCAAATGACAATGAATTGATAACTTCGACTTGTTACTGCAGCCAGAATGGTCTCCTGAGAGCCCAACTCTTCAAAAATGCCAGGTATATCGTATTTTTGGGCTAATTCCTTTGAAGATAACGTAATACTTTTTTTATTATTTTTGTTTGTTTCGGGAGATATTCAAAATTTTCAAATATACTGATTATTGTAGTTGTTTCCGTCTTTTTAAGCTGTTTCCTTTCCATTTAAAGTTAGCATAACTACACACATAGTTCTCATAACATCAAAGATATGTGGCATGAGTATTGAGTATCGAACCAGAGACGTTTGCGTAGCAGTCCATTGGGCTCCCAATCGTCCATCGCTGATTATTAGTACGTGGGTATTCATCATCATCATAGATCATATACGTGCCACTGTTAGGCTCGAGCCTCCTTCACAATGGGAGCGAAATTGAATTACCACGCTAGTTATACGTGTTAGTATAGGTTTTCATTTCGTGTTTTCCATCTCTTGAACGGATGTTATATGCATATTATATCCCTTAGCCTTTTACGACACCCACGGGCAAGATAGAAAACGGTGAATTCTATTCTTACTCTATCACCACACGGAGAGTAGCTGAGACGTGTATATTGGTAAGCATTTATGAAGGCTAAAATATGTTTGTTAAAAGTAAAGTAATAACGGAACTCTAACTTTGAACTAAAGTAATAACGGAACCCTTCCCCTTTTCCGTGTGGTGATGGAGTAAGAATACGATTCACCACCACCTCTCTTGCCCGTGGGTGTCGTAAAAGACGACTAAGGGATAATAATATTGTGAGGAAAGACCGACGTCCTCCCCGAGGGGGGGACGTCGGTCGATGGGAGGGTACCCCACGTAGGGGGTATTCCGTCGGGCCGACCACTGACGACAAGTAAACCTGCTCCGGTGATCGGCCCAATGACGAAGGCGAGGTGGTTTTCGGGTGGGTTGCGGGAGTTGCGTGCTTAAGCCCCTCTGTCGCCCCGAACGGAGTGGTGCGGAGGCGCGCCGACCGCAGCACACCCACAAAAAAATAAAAAAGGGATAATAATATGCATACAACATCTATGCAATAGAAAGAAAACTCGAAATAACATCCTATACCAACCTGTCTGACCAGCATGGTATAGTAAGGTCAATTTCCCTCTTATTGTAAATAAAACTACTTTTACGGATTATATCGCGTTTGTATTTGATTTATGATTGCCCGACGTTTCGAACACTTTGCAGCATTCATGGTCACGGGCGGACTAAGGTGTCTCACGTCCAACAAGTAATCGTTATTACAGACATTTCCCTCTTATTGTGGAGGAGGCTCGAGCCCAGCAGTGACACGTATATGAGCTGAAATGAATAATTGAACCCAAAAGTAATAAATGTATGAAATAAGAAGTTTTCGATTGACACAGTAAGTAAGAAATTTATTTGCTAGAATCACGGTACAACTTAGATGTTACAATTGTTTACTGAGTTTTTGGGACTTGAACACTTGATCGCTTAAACTCGAATTGCCCCAGAAGATGATACCATATCTCAAAACTGATGCTACGAAGCTGTGGTAAGCAAGTAATATAGTTTCGAAGTTTACCTTTTTTTTTAAATTAAATAGTATATATGCTAATGAGCTTAATTTATTACATACTACTTCAACATGAGAATTCCATCTTAGCTTGTCAATCATAATTCCTAAAAATTTTGCCACTTGTGTGTGTTCTATAATATGGTTATGGTATTGTACAGTTAAACCGTGAATCGGTAAGCGTTGGTGAAAATGCATAATATTAGTTTTATTTAAGTTTATAACAAGATTGTTATTATAAAGCCAACAAATTATGTCTTTTAATGCATTATTAATGTCAAGCTTGTAGTTTTTAATATCACAGCATTTTAATGGTCCTATTCGCCGTGCAATCATCGGCGAATAGGACCATCGGGTGATTAATTTGTTTGGGGAGGTCATTAATGTAGAGGAGGACCGAGAGTACTTACCCTGTGGTACCCCAAATTTGAAGATCTTACCACAAAAGAGATATTTGACTTCACGTTTTGTTTTTTCACACTCTCAACACACACTCTAAACACTCCTATATGTTGTATACGATTTGTGAGATATGATTTTATTAAATTTAGTGCATTTTCTCTGATACCATATGTATTTAGCTTGTTAGGAGTTAGAGAGAGAGCCTGTTAAACAAGAAACACTCCTTCTTGTTTAACAGTGTCAAAAGTCTTTTTCATGTCCGTGTATATAATAGCACATACTGGTATTTTTTCGTCAACATTTTTCATTATTACGTTTAGGAAATTATAAATGGCTAAATTTATACTTTTGTTTTTTCTAAAGTCTATCTGTTCTTCACATAATATATTAAATTTAGTTAAAAAGCCACTAATGCATGAATAAATAATCTTTTCTATAACTTTACAGAACTGGAAGCAAGTATCTACGCGTTGATTGGATGAGATTTTTTTTAAATCGATTCGATGTCTAAACTGCCGTATCAGCTACCACTTTTGCAAGGATTTGTCTTAAATAAAATTATATTAGAATCAAGATACAACATACTTTTCTTCGACAAATATGATTTAATTGATAAATTTGTATGCAATACAGTCGTTAGTTTTTGAAATATTGCCCAAAAACTAATTCAGAACAATCATTAGTACCATGCATATAGCAAGAATTTAATCTATGATATTCAGTATAGAAGGCCAGTAATTTTAACTATTACGCTATTTATGCAATTCTGTACGCTTCAGCATCTAATGTATAACTTTATTAATTAACTAGCAACCCACCCTCGCTTCGCTTCGGTTTTAGTCGTTTTACCCGCGTAGTTTCCGTTCCCGTGGGAATACCGGGGTAAAATATAGCCTAGTTTACGCCCTGATATTATAGCTTTCCATAGGTGAAATAATTTTTGAAATCGGTCTAGCCGTTTTGAAGATTACCCGGAACAAACAGACAGACAGACAAAAATTTTTAAATCTGTATTTTAGGCATAGGTGTCGCGCAAATAACCGTGTGAGCATGAAAAAAGCCTATTATTTTGACATTACAAACAGACACTCCAATTTTATTTATTGGTATAGATATTTAGTATAAAACTTTCTTAATAAAACTTGTGACGTGCAGTGATAAGTTCTCACGTTAATTTTAATAGCAAGAATATTAATGAGATCTTGAAGAACAAAAAGTACCCGTTACATCACTGCTTACAACAAAACAAACATTGTCTGTATTACGTAGAGTTACATTGAGACATGTCCTATATTTCACGCACCTTACGCAACATCCAAACCAAGTGTTTTATAAACTATCGCAAGAACGTGATTCAATGCTGTTTTAGTTTTTGTAGATAAGACTAATGCTCATATAAAAGCAGCATTTTATTTTAAATAAAATTCTAAAACGTCAGGGCTCTTGTAATAAATAGGTGACAAGAGTTGGATTACATGGTACTGGCGAACGTTACAAATAAATACAAGAGAAAAGTGCTAATACTGATGTCCACTAAATAATTTTAATTTAGGTTCGTTATTTTTTTTTAGTATATATACACGCTTCGTTATCGGTCGCTAAGAGATTCCTCCACAAAGTAGTATGCTAGTCGAACAGGTTATTATGTACTTTTGAGTTGTAGTTTCGATTTTTCTTTTTCTAGCAGTGATTTTTATATTTCTTAATAGTTTTTTATGATAATCGTGGGAAAGAAAGGGTTGGTGTAATATTACTCTGTGAGCGCAAGGGCCCGCCTTTGGGCTTCTACTTTGTTTTCATTCTTCGCCTTAATTAAAGAAATTGAAACGAATTTTGTTCTATTAATTTTATAATGTATTTATGAATTGTTGATCATAGTTATTGGTTCGTTATAAGTTTATATGGTTCAGCACGTAATTTAATTTCATAGTTCTAAAGTGTTCTTTTTTCCGTGTTATTAATTATCGACACTAATTTTTCGTTCATACACAACAGAATTAGCAACCTCTTCTAAGATGTAAATGAAGGCGGAAACAAAATTAAAGCAAGTGGCATTGAGTTATTTATGTAACAAAAGTCTCTGCTAAGATTTGTAGATAATTTCTTAGCAGTAGAATGTTGTTTTCAGTTAAATCCTTTTCATTCTGAAAATTTAGTCCAGTATTTACGTATACGATTACCAGAAGGTAAGTGCGATCATTTCTCATTATTAGTAGAGTATTGCTTACGAAGCTGTACCGCAAATATTATCATCTTCCTACTCTTATCCCAATTATTAACTAACTATTGATGTTTAAATAAAATATACATTTTATATTTTTCTTCATTGGAAAAGAAAATAATGTTCAAAATGGCTTTTCAACCTTTAATATCAACGCGTTATTATGGAAGATATTTCATATAACAAAAATCGCATTTGAGAAATAATAGGTTGAGATAGACGAGAGAATGTCAAAGATTACTCTGGAAATGTCTTTAAAGTGAACCCTAATTGATTACATGAGTATTGACAGATTGACATAGAGACTAGCAAATTCCATTAAATATGCTTTGAATATTCATGTTTATTTTCAATACAAGTAAATATACAGATATCGTAGTATTAAGATTTCTCGTCGATTATCGTGAATACAATTTCGTGGCTATCTTCAAATTATGTGGTAGGACCAGGCTGTTGACATTTATCTATCTACAGCCGCGGGCCGGTTCGTCCGGGGTAGTACTACATTCTCGCAGAAAATCGACGTCTGAGTAATAGCAATTTGTTACACTTCCTTCGGTGAGCGAGAGGAGCTGGAAGCCTAACTTTCTGAGGGTGTTTGCATGTGGCGGATTTTGATGATGCCTATAATAATACAGAATGTCATTGAACGCATTTACCTCCCTTCACTTTCTTCACGGTAGGCCACTGCCTACCTAGGTCACTACCTAGCAAAGGTCCAGAAGCGGTTAGTATCACTTTAACCATTAGGTGTGCTGTTTGTTTGTCACCAACAGCAATAAATAAATAGTTGTTCTGAGTCTGAATGTAATTTGTGTTCGTTAATAATGTTTGTAACATCCCCTGAACTACGAAGATTAATTTCTTATATTAATTTATATTTATTCAAATATTTTTATTTGCGAGTCAGTGCTGCCGAGTTTTTAATTGTTACAATGATTTATCCGGATTAAGCTTGGTTGCAAAGACTATGTTTTGCGATAATAATAATATATTAAAAAAGTTAGTGAAAGGTTATTTCCGTGTGGTGCCTGTAGATATCGTAAAAGGAATATATTATGCATATGAGATCCATGGAAAACACTTGAAATAAAACTCTATACCAACATGTCTGACCAGCCGGTATAATATGTCTATTGAGGAGGAGGATCTAGCCCAGCAGTGGGACATGTATGACGAAAAAAGGTTATTGAAAGTCTTGAAAGTCGCTTCTGCTTCTACAAGGTCAATATAAAGAATCATACAATGCATTTATATTAAACCGTGACTCGTTTATTGTTTGTCCATGACATATTCATACCGTGATACTACGAATGTGGTATTTTTGCGTTCACATTTTATTAGGTCTGTTGATGACCTGATGTTCAGTTTCAAGTGCTTTAAACGATTATTTCATGATTACGTTTTTTAATATGTTGGAAATGATTCTAACGATTAGGAGTTTTATATTTAGTTCTACTTTTTAAGTTTAATAAAACACATTTTCTAGCAACTGTCTTGAACAAAGTTGATTATTATTTAAATTAGTTTATAATGGCATAATATGTTATTATGTTTCTTTTTTTCTTAAAGACTGCGTGGCATACGGTGGCAGTTTAAGGACCAGAAACGTACCCTGCATTAAAGAAATAATCCTTGTTTTTCGAGGGACTTTACAAATATATCTAACGCACACAATTTACATCCAGATTCAGAACAACAATTTGTTGATCGCACAATGTGTTATCCTGCGTGGGATTCGAACCCATGATACTGGCATTTAACCACTACGCTATCTGTCAACTATGTATATTAAAATTTTGCATAAACTTCTTCATATCAAAGTTAAATAACGTAACGCGTTGCACTTTTTCTCATTGTATTATGTTAGGACTCCTTCTATATATTACTGTATAACCACTAAAGGGTTACTTCTGGTCCCCAAACTGCCACCTTAAATTACCTGACAACAGAACCCAATTAAACTTTACTTGACTCGACAATGAAACCAGGGACTACCTTTGCTTATATTTATTTACGATTACATAAAATTTTAGAAAATGTTTTACAATATCATTTTATATAAATGATGTTACATATTTGTTTATTATCTAAAATTATTGCCTCCGTAGCCTCGTGAGTCAATGATGCAGTTGTTGATCGTGAGGTTCAAATCACACTTAGGGAAAATAAAAAAAAAATAAATTAAACAAAAAAAGTGCTTGCATTCCGCTAGGCCAGTCTATAAATAAAATTAATAAAAAAAACACAAAAATGACTAAGGGTACGACCCTTAAAAAATAAAAGTATTCATAATCTAAATACCGATTTATGTTACACTACCAACCCACCTTTGCTTTGCTTCGGTTTTAGTCGCCTTACCCGTGTAGTTTCCGTTCCCGTGGGAATACCGCGATAGAATATAGCCTATGCTACTCCCTGATACCTATTAGGTATAGCTTTCCATTGGCAAAAGAATTTATGAAATCGGTTCGGTGGTGTAAGCTTGAAAGCGTAACAAACAAACAAACTTACTGTCGCATTTATAATATTAGTAAGGATATTAATTTGCGTACCATTATGGAGAACAATCTTGAATAATAGCCAGACGTGGGTTGAAGAAGAAGAAGGAGGGCAGTATAATATCGGCTATTAATTTGTAAGTTCGGCTTGGGCTGAAAATCAACGGCAGGGGTGCGCTCGTATTCCCAGCCCTAAGTTGAGCCCAATTCCATTTTTTTTTTATTTTATTTATTTATTGAATTGTAAAAACAAAAATCTTTTCTTTTTTTCTTTCTATATATCACCCATCTATCAGCCCATAGACGTCCATTATTGAACATAGGCCTCCCCACGAGAATGCCATTCGGAACGGTCTTGTGCCACTTGTATACAACGATTCCCTGCGACTTTGAAGATATCGTCAATTCTCCTAGTTGGTCGCCCTATACTGCATCGCCCGATCCATGGTCGCCACTCGAGAACCTTTCTTTGCTAACGGTTTTCGGTTCGACGAGCAATGTGGCCTGCTCATTGTCATTTCATCGTGCTAATTCTTCGTGCTACGGATTATGACATTATTCGCATGGCGATTATAGCTTTAGTCCCCCTCAAAAAATATGGCTGAAACGTGGTCTCTAAATGACGGCCTCATAAAAAGGCTCAAAGTCACTCAACGTGCTATGGAGAGGGCTATGCCCGATATTTCTCTACGTAACTAAATCCGGAACATGAAAATAGAAGAATATATATGCTAATACGAATGTTGTTTTGAGTCTGGATGTAATTTGGGTCCGTTAGTTATTTGTTTGTTTGTCCCCTGAAATACTAGGATTATTTACTAAGTGCAGGGTGGTCTCTAAAAAAATATATAATTTTGTTATTTCAACCGCATATACATCATAATTAGGTACTATACATATATTGGTACATATAACGTGTATATATAAGGAAGACGACTTCCTTAATCACATGAGTAGGACCGGTTTCCAAGTAACCAGTAGAAAGGGACAAGGGTCACTTTCTCATTAATCAATGGCTTTTTACTCGACGTTTATGATCGTATGAAATTCTCTATATGGTTTTGTATGTAATCGTCTTATAATAATACTGGACGATTGGCGTGGGAAAGCAAGATAAGGAATAAACGAGAACATATTTCATGAGTTATGTGAAGATTTTGTAATGAAATTTTATTTTTCACTGAAAATTATTTCATGAGTGCGTGGATAATGTGTCCAAAATCCTGTATTATATATATAAATATAATATATAAGCATCATAATCATTCAGCCTAACGCCGACTATTGCTGGACGTAGGCCTCCCTAATGTTCCGCACAAAGTGCAGCACTGTGCCGGCTGCATCCAACGACGCCCAGCAACTTTCACTAGGTCGTCAGTCTACCTAGTGGGGAGCGTCCTACTGCATCATCCCATATGTGGTCGCCACTAGAGAACCTTCCTTTCCCAGCTGTTGTCGTCGAGCGATGTATCTTGTCCATTGCCATTTCAGCGTGCTATTTTCGTGTTATGTCGATTACTCCCGTTCTTCTACGGATTGTCGTATTTCAATTTTATCTCACAGAGAAAACCAATGTATAAATAAGCCAATGAAATATACCTGAAATAATAGAAATATAAAAAATAATAATCTTGGTTGTTAAATGACTTTTCATACATCTATATGTATAAAAAGGAGGAGGTAGGAGTGGTAGGACCATACTGTCGACAGTTATCTGTCTACAGTCGCGGGCCGGTCCGTCCGGGGCAGTACCACGCTCTCGCAGAAAATCGACGTCTGAGTAGTAGCAATTTGTTACTGCGCTTCGTTCGGTGAGCGAGAGAGCCGGAAGCCCAACTTTCTGAGGTTGTTTGCGTGTTGAGGGTTTTGATGGTGCCTTTAGTATCACCGAGCCTCAATGCACGCATTCACACTCCCTTCACTTTCTTCGCGGCAGGCAGCGGCCTTGTAAAGGTCCATGAGCGGCAGCAACACTTATCATCAGGTGTACTGTTTGCTCGTTTGCCACTGCTTGCAATAAAAAAAAAAAAAAAAAAAAAACGTGTTCATTTAGAATTGTAAAACAATGTTGCGTAAATAAAATATTATCATCGAGAAAGCTAATCTGTGAATTCGTTATAAATTATTAATAGAATCAAGTTATTAATGTACATACTTGTTAAATATTAATGGACCTATGTATAGCCTGCTGTTACAAAGGCCTTTATTGCCTCTGAAATACATTACCTATGTGACAGTTAGTACTAGGGTTCGGTGACGTATTAAGAGCCTATTTGTGTTATCTACTTAGAATATATGTATACTTTAATATTCTGTCTGGGGATGGAGTAAGAATACAATTTACCATTCGCTTTCTTGCCTGTGAGAAGTAGAATACGCCTAAAAACATGATTTGATAACATAGATGCAAGAGAAGGAAATATCGACATAAACTTCTATGCCAACCCGCCTGACTAGAATGTAGATTATTTATTCTGCAAATGAACAGTAGCGTTCCCAAAACTAGGACATATATGAGCTTAGAAGAAGAAGAAGATACTTCAATATCTTTGTAATTGACATATCTTTTACATCTGTTACTTTAAAAACTAAAAAAAAGTATTGTCTGCCTTCCACAAGAAAAAATTAAGAATTTGCTGGAATAAAGAACGTCTCTTCGGATGTCGTACAAATCAATTAAAAGAATAGTTTTTTAGCCTTGTTCATCCCTCCAACAGAACTTTGCCTAAAGAACGGTGTCGGCCGCAGACTTTCTTGCACGGTTTCTATCAGTGATAATTAGGTGGAAGCTAAAGCAAGCTAATATACCTACCCTTACTATCCAGAATTATATTGTTATTAACTATTTTTTACTACTCTGGTTTTTAAACACAACACGAAGATATTCTAATTAAATAATCCTTGTATTGTCCTGCACTTTACAAACATATAATTAACGGACACAATAACAATCAGATTTAGAATAACAGTTTGTGGATCACAAAAAGTATAGCCCTGTGTAAGAATCAAGCTCAAAACACTTGGTTTGGTAGGTCAGTATTTTAACCACTACACCTTCTGTTCACACGCTGACTAGAAAATTGATTTAAGAACTACTTAATGAAATATAACTTTTGAATACTACTTGTAGACATGATGTATTTTGGGCGGTTTCATTCAGATGCTCGTTGATGGTTGAAGATTTTTCCAGGAAATTCTCACTAGCAGACCCGACGCAAAGTAAATGATGATTCTTTATATTTTTGCTTACGCTATGATAAAATAATTAAGCTAATGTAAAAATATAAATTTGTACTGCATTTATGTTGGTAATTATTATGGTCTTAAGGATTAGAATAGGGGGTATAATTACCAAATAGATTTGGGTTTCATAATATTATGGGGCGATTGTTATCTATAACTATTGCTAGTCCACGTTGTTACGGAGATTAACTTGTATGTACGAGTATATCCATTAATCTATTGTACGGCTAAATTTGCATTCAAATTATTCCTACTTGCTAAGGGACTAATGTGCAATAGGCAAATTGTATTGTATGATTGATAATAGGTTTTTCGTGTAGTCAGGGAGTAAAAATACAATTGGCCAATCCCTCTCTTGCCTGTGGGTCGTAGAAGATGTCTAAGGGATTATGATATGCAGATAACAAGTATGTAAAGGAAGGAAACTCAGTTAAACCCGATACCAACCCGTCTGACCAGCGTGGTACAATAGGCTCGAAGCCAGCAGTGTATATCAGCTATGATCACGATGATGAGTGATTTGTACATTAGGTTACACTTCGTAATACAATTTTTTGAGCTATTTTTGTATTTTTATTAATTTGTATTTTCCTCCGATGATCGATGTTTTTTTTTATAATTAACTCATATAACTGATATAAAAGTCCAGAAAACTGCCTCAATGGTCAAGTCACATAAGCGAAAGGCTGAGGCTCACGAGTCATAATTTTTTGGAATCCTATCGTTACTAGAATTAGCGTACTCCAATAAACACATAATAAACTCTTTAGTTTTGTAGTAGTAACATACATATTTATATTATAAATTTACATGTACGTCTTCAGGCGATAGTTGTGTTCACGTTAGCGCATAGACTGCCACACCCAGGGTTGCCACACCTTGTGTCATTTTACTAAATTGTATAAAAAATAAATTATGTATAATAAACTAAATTAAACATTAGGTGTGGCGTTACATGCGGGGTGTTAAGTTAGGGTTAAACAGAATGCATACTGTATTCCTTACAGTTACAGAGTAGGAATACAACGCGTCATCATCTCTCTCCTTCCCATAGGTATGGTATGGCACGGTAGATGGAGTTCCCGCATTTCCGTGGTGGACTGTGGATAGGGTAAATCAGGACCTACTGACGCGGACGGGCTCCACTATCCGTAGACGGGGCGAGTGCCGAGGCTGGCCGCATCCGTTATTGTAGATCTGCGATGCAGCTACACCTTGCGTACGGCGACTGCCCTCGATAAAAGGGGGGCCACTAGTGATCCCAGAAGCTGAACCTGCTGGCAGCATGTCTAAGGGCTCAGAGGGGTTGCCCGTAGTCAGCAGCGTCACTGTGAGGCTAAACTGGAGGGCCAACTCTATTTGCCTTCAAATTGGCCATCCATCACGCTAAGGACGTGAGTCTGCAGAAGATGCTGATCTGTCTCGAACGCCTCCGTATCGTGCGGCACGTAGCGTTCAGAAATGTTATATGTATTTGTTTTCATGATATCTCAAAAAGTGAGGTGCCACCGGGTTTAAAAAATTTACTATTTGTTATACCGAGAGTTAATGACTGAAACTGAGTGAAAAATTATATTGAGAAACATAATTGTATGTTATATGATTATTTCATCATCATCAGAAGTCATATACGTTCCACTGCTGCGCTTGAGTAGCCTCCACAATGAGAGGGAAATTTACCTATTATATTGCGTTGGTCAAACGTGTAGAGTAACATTTCGAGTTCTCCATCTCTTGCATAGATGTTACCTGCATATTATACTCCTTTAGTCGTCTTTTACAGCATCCACGGGCAAGAAAAGTGATGGCATTGTATTTTTACTCCGTCACAGTATTTAGTATATATATTTACTAAATTCTAATATGTGACAGCCCTGAGACAAACTTCATAGCGATAATGCCATAAAAGGTTCGTTGCCCTCCCGACTACAGCCCTGTCTCTGTTTTTGCACCATATTATACTTTATTTATAACTTTTTATTGAAAAATTTAACCACATAATAATTTATTGATTGAAATGATCAAGTTGAATAACTTATATTCTTCATTGGTTTACATTCACATAAATTTGTCATTGATCATTATTATCGCCGCTCATATGCATCCCACTGGACTCGAGCCTTCTTTATATTGGGAAGGTAAATTGACCTACTATACCTACCACGCTGGTCAGGCAGATAGGTATACGTTTTTATTTAGATTTTTCCTTCTCTCAATTTGTCATTAGCTTATTTTTATTAAGCGACGTTACTTGTATAGATGAACAGATTTTAAATAATTTATTGCAGCCTTTTAATTTATTGCATTCATTTTGAAATTAGATAACCATCAGCATAAAAAACGTCTCAGTTAATTTCAATGCAAATAATTTTGGTCATTATCATTTCTTTGGATAACGTACTTAAAACAGGTGCATTAGTTAATAACTAACAAACACAGATATATGATCAAGTTAGCGGCTTTTAAAACAAGAAGTAAAGATAGAATATTAGATTATTCAATACGAAACTGCAATAAATAAAGGTAACTGTGTTATCACTGAAAATAATAAATATTCTTTAGTTTTAGTAAGATTTTACAGCGAAAACATTTGTACAAATTTATGAAACACAGCTTATTTTAATATATCTTACTTGTAGAAATGGAATCTTTTTTATTTATATTTGCTTACTGTTTGAGTAATAAATAACGAAATGAGATATGTAAACACATTTTATTAACTACGAATTGACGTAAATAGTGACGAAATAAGAATACAATTAAATCTATCGCTTTCACCCTTGCTGTTGTCGTAGGACATGACTAAGCCATGTAAGTTTTTACCATCATCACCAAAGACGGCAATCTCAAATTTTAGGAAGTAGGAATTCAAATAAGAAGCATTTAACATCACTGACATAAAGGAAATCTCAAAATTTGTTATAGGATTTTAATTACCACTTTCGCTCTTATTCTGTTCATATATAGCAGGTATATGACTGAGATGTAAAAAGATATTAAAAATCAATATAATCTTATATACTGCCATGTGATAACGATAAGAATACAATGGTCAACATCCCTTCCTATCTTATAATAATATTATTAAAATAGATGTGCTAAGAGAGGACAAACTCGAAGTAAACTTTTAAGACATCCTGTCAGAGTGACGTGGTATAGGTAGTAGATTACATATTGGTTTCAACATCGTCGTACAAAGCAAGCATTTCAACAAGATATATACATAGCTCAATAGTATATTCAACTGTTTTACTTCACTTATAAAAATCTTGATATAGAGAAATAATTGCATAATAAGTATGGCACAACGTCACTATTTATGTTACTTACACTACCTTTAAGTTAATTCTGAGAAAAAGTTCGGCATGATACGATCACATATGCGACTTAGGACTCAATCTTATTTGGGTGCATATTACAAACAAGCATATTTGTGAAGTCTATGCCTTAAACTAGCTAAAGTAGAAGCTTTTACTTTTTTAATCTCGATAATACAAATTCAACATCATTTATTATGCGTAGACTCAGCGGAAGCACTTACAAATTGTCAATTTTAACATTTTACCTTAAATTAAATACGTAAACCTACTACCAGGTTGGAATGCGACCGCAATTGAGAAGATTTGGCAATATACTCAGTGGTTTTATCCTTTTACTAGCAACCCGCCCTCGCTTCGCTTCGGTTTCAGTCGTGTTACCCGCGTAGTGCCCGTTTCCGTGGGAATACCAGGCTAAAATACAGCCTATGTTACTCCCTGATATTTTAGCTTTCCATTGGTGAAAGAATTTTTGAAATCCGTGCAGTGGTTCAAGCGTGAAAGGGTAACAAACAAACATCCTTACTTTCGCATTTATAATATTAGTAAGGATTTATTTCTTTGTACTGACTTCTTTTATATAAAATTGTGTAGTACATATTTAGTAAGCATTAGCTCCAGTGTGATGCCCTTCGAATCACGATATAATTTCCAAATATATTGCAAGATGTAGGCCTCATAAACAAGCTCTTAAACGGCTCAGCGTGCTTTGGAGCAGGCTATGCTCGGGATTTCTCTGCGATGTAAAAGCTATAATCTGCCCGTAAAAAGCCCGAATACGGCAATCCGCTGAAGAACAGGTGTAACGAATATAGCATGAAGAATTAGCACGCTGAAGTGGCAATGGGCAGGCATTCCTTGACGAACTGACAGCCGCTGGGGAAGAAAGGTTCTCGAGTGTCGACCATGTCTCGGACGACGCAGTGTAAGAGGCCCCTCCACTAGGTGGACCGACGAGCTGGTGAAAGGGGCTGGGTGTCGTTGGATGCAGGTGGCACAGGACCGTACTCTGTGGTGTAACATGAGGCAGGCCTACGGCCAACAGTGGACGGCGATAGGCTGCAATGAATGAATGAATTGCAAAAGAATATAATTGGACCATATCCTACAATCTGAGGACCATCTAATTTTCGCTTACGATTCATATTGGCAATATGGACCAGTCGTATCGTATCCTAAAGCAGTATAATATTTTCTGATATTTTCACATACTTATTTATATAAGATTCATAGGCTCCAATTATCTGCATCGTGGTTCGTACTTGTTATAGACTTACATACACAGCTTGGCATTGATCAATATTCCGAATTTTATATGGAATGTATTCTCCGAAATAGTGACCCCGTAGGGATTTCGATTCTGCCATTACTATCCCAACATTCTAGTGTTTGTTGCGAGAACCGTTCTAAACGAGTCTGACGATATCACAACTAGGCAGACTCTCGAGGGTGGCGTCTGTGCCACATAGAAATCATAAAAATGGGGAGTTTGTACCAAAAATTATCCGAACCGAGTTATAGGATTTTTGGCGTAGACATAAACACTTTGTATTCTCCTTAAGGGTTGAAATGATCTTCCGAGAATGTTTGTCACACAAACAAAATGTATGATTTTTCCATTTCAATTCTTCATAATTTGCCACGTATGATATCAACAACCTAATTTCGATTCATAATTTTCCGTCTATCTTCAAATTTCATTTTTGTGAGAAGAGTTTCTTCTTTTATGAGAAAACGATTGTTATCAAAAAATATTTACCAAAAAACACAATTTTCCAAAAGAATATATACAGTTAAACTCTTGGTACTTATCGACTACTTAAAGACAACTAACGTAATAGAGAATATAGTTGGCATATACATATATATAATAATATATTAAGTAACTAAGATCCAACCAAATCAGTTAGAAGGATCGTCGCTGTTGCCTTGAAAATAGGAGCTCAATTAATTCTCTAGCTACCGTTACGACTAAGTGATTGCTTGTTAATCTTGTAACTCCTACGCCTCTATGAATGAAAATGGAATTTAACTTATCTTTATCGCTTCCCTTTTAAGCGGATAATATCAGCAAATTTTTAAACATTCTTGTTTATTTTTGTTACAGGTAAGAACATTCACGTAAACGATGTATTCGTTTGACGCCGCTGTTAAATAAAATAAAGGTAAACGTTTCAGGAACATTTTATTTGCACGCTTCAACGGCCTCCTTGTTGTGTTAACAGCTATGAGGATTTTGAAATTCAACAACAAAAGTTTATAACCTGTGAGATAGTCTTATTACCTTTTTTGTTGGTGAAAGTTAATGTGAACGTCTCAAATATTTTGTAGGTTATTTACAGTTGAATTTCAACTAGTAATTATTTTACATTCCCAAGAAGCGTTGAAATCAGGCAGACGGTTGGTCATACAACCATTGATGAATGAACAGATGATATGCTTAGTCCTATGGCGTGCTGACAGAATTAGAATTCAATGTGTCAGCATCCCTTACTTTCTTATGGAAATCCTAAAAGCCAGTTAAGGAGAGTACCAGTAGAATTTCTGAGGAAACTTAACACCAACTGCCTTCGCCAACTCTCCATAGTCGTAGTTATTCATAAATAACCATCGTTGATCGAGATCGAGAGATTGCGATGATTAAGAATACACTATATCAACCTAGCTTTATGACGGCATAGTAAAATGACTAAACAATTTAAGAAGATAATTTCGTTGCAAGACAAGAAAATCTCGAAATAAAATATAGCAATACCTTCCATTACATGCCTGTTACTAACATCGGGATATATATGGGTGAAAAAGAAATAACTTGTATGAAGTTACCATTCTAATCTAATTAAAACTAAACAAAACTTTCTACATAAAAACTGTCCAATATTTTATATTGGGCCCATAGGAACACTAGACAGGAGCTAATAAGCACATTTTGAACGCTTTTAATTTAACTTACTGGGGCGTATAAGAATTTGTTTTTTATTCTAAAATTCATAAAAAAAAATTCATATAATTAAATCGTAATAATATCAAAAAATCTAGATTGAATTAAAAAATAAATGTTGCATGGAGGTACGAGTGATATGATAACAGCTTTTTAAGTTAACAACTAAACATCTGTTAATCTATTAATATTAAGCATAAACTACTAAATATATTCACTTTTTACATTTGACTATCTAGAAATCGTAGTTAATACTTGGGTTAAAATTGTCACGTTTAAAGTTAGATTATACACCGCTTGTATACGTCCTATCATGACGTATGCAAGTGTAGTGTTTACACAAGCGAAGCCACGCAGGCTACATCGGCTACAGGCATTACAGAATAGGTTCATGCGCCGAGCGACGGGAGCACCGTGGTACATGCGCAATGTGGATCTTCACATAGATCTTGGCTTGCCGACCATCAGGCAATACATGAAACAGTGCTCCCGCCGCTACTTCGACTCTGCCGCGACACACCCGAACCCATTAGTGGTAAGGGCGGCTTCTTACATCCCCTCTAAAATGTCCGCGATTAAACAACCGCGACTAATACTCGACGAACCCGACGACACTATAACGCTCGCCCAGACTGAGGCATACACAGCCCGCGCGGCCTTGACAAATAGTAGTAAATATCCACGTTACCGCCCCCGCCGACGGGGAAGGAAGACGTGTCGCGTTAAAATCATAAACGTGGGAGTGCCCACTTTGCCAGCGACCGCCCGAGCCGAGGTCCGTACCCCACAGGGGGTGCCCTCGGGATGGGTCGCTTAACTTTAAGCGGGTTGAGAGCCCTCAGCGCTCACCCACCAGTCCGGGTAAAGTTGTCACAGCCATCTGAGGCTAACAACTAAGTCACACAAAAAAAAAAAAAAAAAAAAATTGTCACGTTAAAACCATAATAGTTGTAAAAGAATGTCAGCAATAAATTGAATCATGTATATTGAGTTATTAAGAGTTAATAAATAAATAAAGAGTTAATTTAAATGGATCACATATTTATACATGAATTAATCCTTAATCAGTAGGACTTAATAACCATTAAAATATAAATTATATTTCTATCTATTTTCCGTGTGGTGACGGAGTAAGAATACCTACTATTCACCACTCCCTATCTTGCCCGTGGATGTCGTAAAAGACGACTATGGGATATAATATGCACATAACATCTGTGCAAGAGAAGGAAAACTCGAAATAAAACCCTATATCAACATGCCTGACCAGTATGGTATAGTAGGTCAAATTCCCTCCCATTGTGGAGGAGACCCGAGTCCAACAGTGGGACGTATGTGGGCTGTGATGATGATGATGAATATTTCTATTGTCTAAATGACTGAGATTTAGGTTTTGATATGCTAGTTTATTTATATAAACTTGTTTAGGAACGAAAAAGGTTTGCTACTCGTGTGATTCGAACCCATACCTATTGCAATTCAGTTTCAATCATCCTACCAACTAAACGACCGTGGGCTTACGTATAACAACTAAATTCTCGCTCGTATTGTCGTTTTTACACGAAATGTTCTACAAGCATTTCTATTGACCAATTTGATCGACGTAGGGCATTCTTATGAGTGAAATAGTAGGCCTTGCCAGGGTTTACAATTTAGGCAAAGTGCCTTTTTTTTTCTGGGGATGGGTTGCAGTCGGCGCACTCCTCGCACCACTCCGTCCGGGGCGACAGGGGCGTAAGCACGCACAGCCGCAACCCACCCGAACACCAAGTCGCCTTCGTCGTTGGACCGACCAAGGCAAAATGCCCTAACAGCATTTTTTAAATAAAATAGCTTGAATTTGCATCATTAGATGCACTTACGTTTATGATATCAATTATAGGTAAAAGGAGTATTTTCAGAGAATAAAATTTAATCCTCTGGGTGTTGGAAATAAAGTCGTGCAAACGTCACTATTGACACTGAGCTGATATATACATCCATCTATGAGTAATTTGTTGTACACCATTGAAATGTCTTACGAAATTCCTCTAAGTGTCAATTTATGCCGCCTGTTTTTCCCTTGTGACTCGGATTAAGTAACCATTTCAACTTCTCGCAGCTTTTCTAGACTCTATCGTCCATTCATAATTATATTCCAGCTCATATATGTCCTATTGCTGGGCTCGAACGTCCTCCGAATTTGGAGGGAAATTGCCCTGCTATACTAAGCTTGTCGGGTGTGTCAGTATAGAGTTTTATTTTGAGTTTTTCTGCTCTTGCATATATGTATATTGAATCCTTTAGTCGTATTTTGCGACACTCACGAACACAAACCCTATCATCATCATTATTCAGGCTATCGTCGCTCTGTGATGTAGGCCTCCCTTGTGTTTCACTACAAAGTGCGGTCCTGTAGGCGACATTCAACGACGCCCAGCAACTTTCACCAGATCGTCAGTCCACCTAGTAACAAACTCCATAATGGAGATGAATTGTATTCTTTCTCCATCACCACATGGATGATCTTCTATTACGTGGTTTCTGCACGAGAACCCATAGTCTCCAATGATTGTCGATTCATTCAGCAATGTACTGCTACGGCCGATTAGAATCTTGTAACAGCCGCTGTGCTATCTTCAAAATACATGTTAGTTTACAAGCGTGTCGTAGTGTCGGCTGCAGAGTTCCGTTTTAAATTGAATGCTTATTCTCGCGTGGAATTACTTCATCGCCGTTTTCCACGCTCGTATTGCATTGAAGGCGAAAATAAATCGTTTGATCATATCAATATAGTTACGCAGTAGTAACAATATCATTACTAATATTTGAACTATTGCTTGGTAAAATCAGTCCAAATAGATTTTCAGAAAATGATAATAATAAAGTCATTAATTTATCCATCCATCAATCAACCTAACGTCCATTATGAGACATAGGCCTCCCTACATAAGTGGGATCATGCCACAATCGTTACGCTTAGCATCTGATTTTCATTGGTGTTACAGGTTACCCAGAAATGTGCTGCTGCCTACTGCACTTACTGTGCTTACTAAGCCGGTCCGCTTATCACGGTTTCTTTTTAGCGGGTTCTGGTCAGCACTTATGACGTCCATACTCTTTTGGACGAAAAGATGGCGCGCGGCCCCATAACCCACCTTATCCTCTTCCTCCTTAATCCTTGACGTCCGTGGCCAGCCTGCCGAGTTACCTTGTCGGGTTCTGTCCACCTCTTTTGATGGTAAAGTAAAGGGTGGCGAAATATTGTATTTTTAGGCCGTCACTATATGAAATGTATTCATTAATGAAGAACTTTTATAATGCATTTATCTTACATTCAACTTTACCATTAAGTGACTGTAACAAATACATGTTCTTCAAATTGAAAAGTTAAATAAATTCAAACTTGTTTGAGTACAAGCATTGAATCGTGATCTCCATTGTACGGATGGCGAATAAGAACATTATTATCACATTCGTCACGGTATTTCAATGTCATGGAGCAGATTGTCTATCTTGATAATAACGTGGATATATATATAGTATTAAATCAATTTTGAACATAGAAATAGATTGGAGACGGCATATATTTATCATATAGATGAATGGCTATGTAAATATATTAATTCCACCTTAGCAATACCAGGGACTTAACCAATTCGCTTTGTACCGTGAAAAAATGGTCTTCTTAAATGAATATAGTTTAAAAAAACTGAAAAAAACACACTTTAATGATAAATCCAACTAAAAAGTGAAAAATAATTCTGATAATAGGAATAAAATAATTAAGGAAAAATTAGTATTAGTATTATTGTGAAAAAAGCGTGGGTCGCTTTGTGCCATATCTTTTGTACCCTCTTTGGACTAATCGTAATACTAATCGAATGTTTTCTAGAACTGATTTACCGAGCACCTTGAAACGGAACTGATAAAAGCCTGCGCGCTTGCTCTCTGAGTCTCTATCTCTCTCTTTCTGTGATGCTAGGAGAAAATTATTAATTCTAGGGATCCTAATTAGGAAAATGAGATAATCTTACTAAATTATTGTATTCTCATCGATCCTTGATAAGTCTACAACGTTTAAATAGTATCTGACATTTTTAAGTGGGTTAAAATTGAGTTCAAGGGAGTCGGTTACAAACAAATCATCGTCTAACAAATATACAGTTGAATTTAATAAAAGCGTGTTAAGGAGGACTATTACATCAGTGCACGAGAAATACTGAAGCAGATGGTTCAATACAGAACATATACGAGTACTTGAGAGAATTGAATGTTGAAATCATACAGTCGGTGATATCGTTTTTATGTTATCTGCGGCGTTGAGTAGAGATTTTGTATCAAAATAAGCATATTGCAAGATCATGAAAAAGTCGATAGCATATAAAAGTCTCCGACGTTCCAACGATTTCAGTTTGTCCGTGATATTGGAATATTCTTAGCGAAGCTAGTAACGTGAATGAGAATTTCATTAGAAGAGAGTTATTTAAAGCTATTCGAGTCCATTGCCGCTTGGTGCATTTAAAAATAGTATTATTTGTTTTATAAAGTTGTAATAGTTCACAGGTTAATGTTATTATAAACTCTACTCGCTAAATATAATATGGCATATAGCCAACATTTACAGAATTATAAAAAAAAAAAATCTGTAGTTTATAAATTTACACTCGATACTCTTATCGGAGGAGGAATTAAAATAAAATGCTATTTTGCCAGCTTTTATTTAACTTGGGATTTGTTTTTCTTTTTCAGTTTTAATCTCTTATCGATTAAAATTTTGTTTATTTCAATTTGCAAGTCCCTCAGAATTATTTTTAAATGTCTTTTACTTGTCTGGTAGTACAATAATCAAAATGCAAATCGACTTTTAACAGAAAAGTTAATATTTTACATACACATTTAGTTTGAATGACAATGCACGGTGCGCGGTGTATTAAGTGATATCATATTAAACCCAATATGGCGGACATACCAAGATAGCTAACTATCCGCCATCTTGGATATTCTTTTTTTAGCATTTTAATGAAAGCCTATTTTTAAAAATGGCTTTTGCTATTAATTTGTTGAGCAGTTCTTTTCATTATTAAAAATTATTTGAAACTTAATATGTTATGGACACAGTATGAATATAAATTATTTTTATAATTTACCAGAAAAATACCAAATCTTTTCGTGTGGCCATCACCACAGGCAAACTCGAAATAAACTTCAAAACGTTAAGGATGAGGTATTAATCATTAAGGAGGCCATTGACAATTTGCTGAGAAAATTGAAAAAAATATGTAGATAATCCCAACATCTTTTGATCGATCCAAAATTCGAAGCCAATATCATCATTGACAGGTAAATTTATGGGGACCTATTACTCATATTATCTCTACACATTATAATAATTATAATCATGGAAAACGTCTTATCCAAATTTATCTATTCACTCAATACACCAGTATCTGTTCGTGCTAAAGTAATTACCCATAATTGTTATTGTAACACGTAGGTATATGCGGCCAATGACCGCGATCTTTTTTATAATCTATATTTTACCTGTCGCTGGCGGTACATCAAGTGAAATAATTTTATTAAATCAAAAACAGCATTAATCATCTGTGTAGATTATGATAAGTAAAAGAAACTTATTTATTCTCTGTGTGTTAAGTTTGTTACTAAGCGCTTGCCATGGCTAATTTAAAGCTGGCTGGCTTATTTAATTGATGGCGTAGTGGTTAAGATACCGACCTAGTTGGCCAGCAGGATACCATATAGTGCGATCCACAAATTGTTATTCTGAGCGTGGATGTAATTGTGTTCGTTAATTATATGTTTACTAGCTGACCCAACAGACGTTGTTCTGTTCAAATAAAATAATAACAGCGCCACCTACCGGGTCCAATTGTGAATCTGAACCATTCATGAATCCCCTTGAACATGCAAAAAAAATTTCATCAACATCGGTCCAGCCGTTTAGAAGGAGTTCAGTGACATACACACGTACACAAGAAATTTATATATAAAGATAAGCGAATAAAATGTAATTACTTTAGTTGATGTTATTTTACATATATTTTTTATTTAATGATTTTTTTAACAACCGTTAAGTCTTTTTATCACAATTCTGTGATCCCCAATTTATGGTTAGGCCACAATACCATTTTCTTTAATTTTTTTTCTGTGTTATCTCTGCTTAAATTATAATAAAATCTGGTATGAAGGTTACTTATGAGAAATTACGAGGCGCTGCGGCTCTTGTCCAAAAATGATTGGCCTGCGATTGATTTACATTTACATACCACTGAAAAAGATAAATACAGATCGTATGAGGTCTACGGGAATGTTTTAATATCGATTATAAAAAAGATAACTTTGTCCACTGACATAAGCATAATTGATTATTATTGTTACAATTTCTACCAATATAATAATACTCTTAGAATAATAACGTATAGAAGGATAGTGTCAATACTTTGAACTTTCGAAATTTGAATCTAAAAATACTAATGGCGCGCAGACGATTACACACGTACACACGCACATCACTATACAAATTATGAAATCAAATTTTGTTTTTATTAACATAAAACGTCGAAATTCTTTTAAAACTAATCTTGAAAACCTTTTTAAGTTTTTCAAATGTGTTGTGACACAATTTGAATGCACAAACCGTCATAATTACCTATTTATTTTTTAAGAGTTGCGTAGGTTCATGCAGTACGTTCATGCAGTACAATGACTTGTATATTACGGAACGGTTCCGGCGTAAGCTCCATTAGGCTCCAATTGAAATGCCTCACTTTTTGTGCGTGAACTTACCTTCTAAATGTTATTATTCTAAGATAATACTATTCTTTTTTAGTTGTAATTTACGGAAAATATAAGTAGATTTTCAATAGAATTAATGACGACATTTGTGAAAACCATGCCAAGGCGAGTCCGGCAGGCTCTCAATTCAAGTTAACGTGTAGATCAATGATATTGGCTTTCAGTAATTCGCCTTAATATAATATCTGATTTACTATTTAGTGAGGATTTTTATGGAGGAATTTCGAGAGAAAACATCATTTCACATTCATCAATCACATTCCAATGTTGGGCTCGAGCCTCCTCCACAAAAGGAGGGCAACTAACCTTACTATACCATGCTGGTCAGACAGGTTGGTATAGGGTTTATTGCGAGGTTTCCTTCTCTTGCATAGACGTTATATGCGTATTATATCCCTTAGTCGTCTTTTACGACATCCACCGGCAAGATAGGAAGTGGAGAATTGTATTATTATTCCATCACTACACGAAGAACGAGAGAAATGTGTCCAAACGTCTTCCATTTTTCATATTTAGCGGCCGTATGAAGTCGATTTCGATAGTGATTAAATACATACAAATGAAACCACAATTTTAAGTAAGTTATTTATGTGTATTATGCTACTTGGATTAATAAAGATGTTATAGAGAGGGACAAAATAAACTAAGAAAGAATAAGGATAAGCTTCTTACAGCTAACAAAATAACCTAAAAGAAATTTACATATTTCATATATGTAATATTATATAAAGAAGTTTAGGTTTGAATAACTATTGGGTGGGTACTGCAAGTGAAAGACCAGACCCAAGAAATAGCGACTTATGTTAGATTATTTTATGAAGGGTTCTTATAAAGGCAAAAACTAAAAGGAATAAATTTGGTTGATCCCATCTTTCTACGTCTTGGATAGTGATATTACATCTTCTTACATAGATCAAAATACAGCAAAAATTTAATAAGAAAATTTCATCTAAGGTGTTTATAGGTCCGTGTGATAACGGGAATACAATGTATCACCCTTTACATGCTTATGGGGTTCGTAGAAATCGGCGAATGGATTACAAAAATGTAGTAGCATTCTTCTGGGAAACGTAGTAACATTTGCGATCGCTAACCCATCTGCCAAGGAATTATGGTCTCCAGGGGATGCCTATGCCTAACAATGTCCATTGACAAAATGATAGATTTCAAATAAAACAAATTTTCACGGATTTTATTTCAGTGCTGAAAAGTGTTGGGAATGTCTGTAATTCAAAAATCGAATACAAACGCGATAAAATTCGTAAAAATAGTTTAATTTATAATGTGTAATACTGGCGTAAACATCAGGGGTCATTAAGTTCATAGATTTGCAGAAACGTTGAACATATGCGTAGATATTAATATTGGCAATTTTATTAAAAGCGTAACAGTAGTTTTTGCGTTAAGCACAAATTAGTTAACAGACAGGCATACATGACTTGGTTATATTTTTAAAAGTAGCTGCATATTGAATATTTGTTTTATGGGGGTAAAGAACTTATAGATGGTATTTCTGATCTAGTTTATGTAAGTATAAAAAAGCAGTTTAATAAGTTGTACGACGTTTCGGTCACGAAAGCTTTTTGTCGTCGACTAGCTAACGGGTTCACACGTTTTGAATTTGATTTACACGTAAGATATGTCGATTATCCATATTATTCATAAAGTCCATGGTCTATTTGATACGGTTAACGTTATGCACTATAAACTTTCCTCATAAACATAATATGTAATTAACGCAAAGTTTACTTTTCTAAAGTTAGATTAGCATTAAAAACTGCAAATACTCCTTTTTGGACAGATTATAGATTGAACTTAATTAGAACAAACGTCTGGTTGTCCATCTGGTACAAAGAAGACCTGTATAAGATCACATAAACTGTTGTTTGAACCTCTACCTCAATCGGACAAGCCACAAGAACTGCAATCAGTTCTTGTTGTTCTTGAACCCAATGGTTCAATGGCAAATTTTTCAAACGCCTTAGCTGTACTATTATAATCATTAATAAGTTCTACTCGACTGAAAACTTTTGAAGACGTTATGATATTAGACCAGCTGAAGAGTGCAATTTCGTTTATATCACATAAGGAAAAGAGGGTTAAAAAGAGTGAGTCATAGGCACCTACACTGTGCAGTGCATGCAACGCAAACATTCAAAAGGAATAAATTTGCCCCGTTTCGTAACATTATTTTTAATTCTATATTTTATTAATGTTAATGTGGTTTTATACAGCGTATAACCTACTTCAACAAATGGGCCATCCATCCAACACCAAAAGATTTTTCTAATCGAACTAGTAGTTACTTAGATTACTGTATACAACCAAACAAACACTTCAGCTGCATATAATAATCACTTAGTCATCTTTTACGACACTCAAGAACAAGAAAAACAGTGGTGAATTATATTCTTACTCCGTAACGTCTCTCATGTTGCGCCACAAAGTGCGGTCCTGTGCCGCCTGCATCCAACTACGCCCAGCAACTTTCACCAGGTCGTTGGTCCACCTAATTTATTGTATATGCTCGGGAGTATTTATAAAATAAATTAGGCAAAACATTGAAGAAAAATATCAAAAACTATTTCATATTATGAAATAAACAACCACATAGAATATTATTCTATTTACGATACCTAGTTTTTATACGGTTAATCGATTTTTGCCAAGCCTTTTACTATAATAGTGCGATTTTATTGTAGTTTCACCATTTGTGTTTACGATAATGCGGTAATGTATTATTTTATGTCGCTCACAGTCGTAATGGATACTAGAGAAGCCACTTATTAGATTTAACTAGAAGTTTAGTGCGTACTAGCGACCCGACCAGGCTTCGTAGTTATTTAATTTACTAATAAAGACAATGAAATGTCACTTTAGAAACTGTTAATTATGGTTATTTTATAGCTTTTATATATTTCATCATCATCATCATCGCAGCCCATACACGTCCCACTGTTGGGCTCGGGCCTCCTCCACCGTGGGAGGGAAATTGACCTTACTATACCATGCTGCTTAAACAGGTTGATATAGGGTTTTGTTTCAAGCTTTCCTTCTCTGGCATAGATATTATATGCATATTACCTCCCCTAGCCGTCTTTTATGACACCTACGTGCAAGAGAGGAGTGTGGTGAATTGTATTCTTACTCCGTCACCACACGGAAATCTATATATTTAAGTATATTATAAATGATCTGTCTTATGACGGGATAAATAACCCGACTGGCCAGCGGGGTATGGTAGCGCAGCACACGCTCGAAGTGTGTGCCGCGTGGGCAGAGCAGCGCCGTAAACTTGGAGATTGGCGACGGCGTCAGGGACTGGGACGAGGTCGTCGTCTTCTGCGAGGTAGTCTTCTTGCGGAAGGACGCGGCGGATTGTGCCGGCGACTTGGGCGGTGCAAGCGCGAGTACCTATGCCTGACGCCGCCCTAGCTGAGGTCGCGGGTGATCGGACCGGGAATTACTCCGCCGCTGCGGCAAAAAGGCTGACCGCGTGTGTGGGACATCCCGGCAATACTGCCTTGTTACTGAGACATTAAAGGGGACGGTACTCGAAAGGGTAACCCGGCGAGCCAGCTACGGTTGTCAAGGCTCTAATGGCGACGGGGAGGGATTCATTCTTCGCCCCGAATAGATGGGGCGGGTTGTGCCTACAAAAGAAAAAGGGTAGGAGTTGTATATTCAAATTTTTTAACATACCACTCCTACCCTTTATCACGCTTGGAAGAAATTCCGGTGTGGTAATGTAGAGGATATTTTTATATTACAAATTTCACCTCTGCTTACGTTTATAAGCATAAGTGAGAGACCATTAAGAAATTAAGATAATGATATTATTTCTAGACACTAAATTAACTACTATGTCTAACTTTAAATAAAAAAGTCTTATAAGAACAAATTGCTCATTTTAATTCTAAATTTCATGATAGACAATCTTAATTAGATTTGAAAGTTTAGAAAGAAGTTTTTTGCTCGAAATTTTTATTATCTGTTCGTGACAATTGAATGACATGCTACAAATTATTTATCAAAATACAAATTCGGCGTCATCATTCTGTAGGTTCATATACGTCCCACTGCTGGGTTCGAGCCTCCTCCACAATAGGAGGGATATTAATGTGTTGGCATAGGGTTTTATTTACAACGACGAAGGCGACGTGGTTTTCGGGTGGGTCGCGGGAGTTGCGTGGTTAAACGACTATAACCTATAACCGAAGCGAAGCGAGAGCGGGTTGCTAGTATTACATAAAATATCAGCAAAATTATTTAATACACGCCCTCGCTTCGCTTCGGTTATAGGTTATAGTCGTTTTACCCGCGTAGTTCCCGTTCCCGTGGGAATACCGGGATAAAATATAGCCTAGTTTACGCCCTGATATTATAGCTTTCCATTGGTGAAAGAATTTTTGAAATCGGTCCAGCCGTTTTGAAGATTACCCGGCACAAACAGACAGACAGACAAAAATTTTTTAATTGCTATTTTAGGCATAGGTGTCGTGAAAATAACCGTGTGAGCATGAAAAAAGCCTATTATTTTGACATTACAAACAGACACTCCAATTTTATTTATTGGTATAGATAACACAGTAAAACACTAAATCATCATCATCATCATCTTGCTCTTATCCCAATTACTTGGGGTCGATACTTGATGTCATCTGTTTTGACATATTGCAAAAAGTTTCGGCAATGACTTTTATGACCGGCCGCCTGCTGACGTCAACCCTCTTTGGGAATGTAATCGTTGACCCAAATGGTATCAGATGGAGTTGGTCCGGGTCAATCTAGGGCTCTTAGTCGTCTTTTACGACACCCACGAGCAAAGCAAGGGTTGGTAGTATTCGAAGCCGCTACCACACAGCACTAAAAAACACAGTAAAACACTAAAATAATGAAAAAATATAAAAGCGCTACATGACATTTTAACATTCGCCACGTGATATTTTAAAAAATGTTTTATTATTTGAACTATAATTACTGTCATATGTGTTTATCACAGATTGCCAAAATATTGCGAATTTAAACGCTGTTCTGATTTTTTAATTACTCTGTGTTGTTCGAAATTTGACAGCTCGATTGCTAAATTATACATGCAATTGTCATTGATTATCTGCTCGACAAATTCGATTAAATAAAACATTCAGTGGATATTTTTTTCGAAATAAGAATGGTTCTTTACTGTGTAATTAAAACAAATTTGAAATATCAAATTTGTCGTCGATAAGTAAGAACGGTACTTGCGCTGTAGCCTCAACATCGCTTTCACTGATGAACACGCACGGGCGCACTCTTTCACTCAAATCATTCTCAGTTGATTGGTTCGTGATACGACATCTCAATAGCATTTCTATTACTAATTTAAAATGATCGGAATGTCGATTCCTAATTAGGTACTTGTCATATTGTATTGTATGAGTATCTTGATTTAAGATTTTCGATTGGAGTTATTTGGAGCATTGAAGCACTTATATATTTGACTTTGTAATCTATATAATTACTAGTTGTGTTGGCAGCTTCGATTATATAGATGACTGAAATATTTGTTATTATTTTGATTAACTATGTCGTCCCTTATATTGCACTCTGACGACAAACACATGAATTTATCCATATACAGCAGTTTCAATGACAGTAACAATTTCCCAGAACAATATAATTAAAATATAGACACACGCACGCAAGCATATACGCACGCATGTCGCTCGCTCACACGCATGCACGCATGTCGCTCGCTCGCACGCATACGCGCACGCACGTCATTCGCTCGCACGCATGCACGCACGCACGTCGCTCGCTCGCATGCACGCACACACCCACACATGCACATCCCAAAATAAATAATTAAAAATTTGTGTAGGTTATCTATACTTAAAAAAATAAAATAAAACTTTTTGACCAATTTAACTGTACTAGTGAAATACATATACACTCTTGTATATTCTTCGTTAACGAAATATTCTTATTGTTATGTAATGGCCCAGGGTAACAATTACAAAAATCATAAGGCTGTTCTCATGTTGTGCCTACAGAGCAAAATCACACCTCAAATGGAGCCAAACAGCCAAATTTGAAACTACTTAATTTCAATCTATATGTTTTATATAGAGTAGGTGGAGTATGCTATAAAAATATTACGTAAAGATATCGTTCAACTAAAGTGGTAACTTGAATAAGGTTGAATCAGAAGCATGAAATATCGTTTTCCATTTTTGGGTTCGGGACCGTCAAAATCTCCAAATTTATTACGTATGAATAAAATTCATAAGTGGTAAATCACTTTTCTTGGTGAATGTACATATAGAGGCGCATACCGCATACACATGGAATACAAAATTGATGCTGTTACGATATTTTTATGTACAGTCACTTACAGTTCGAAGAAGCTCGATATTGGAAATGCACAACCAAATGTAACTCCTAAATTGAAATCTCCATCATCGCTCGCTCTTCGAATATTGATAACAGAAGGTGGGTTATATTTATAGCACGTTTCTTTTAATATTGCATCTCTTTACTCGATGTAAATAATTAATTCTAAACTCATAAATATTGTTACCAATCGAAGCCTGCAAAATTATATATGTCATCATCATCTCGGCTCATATACGTTCCACTGCTGGGCTCGAAACAAAATCCTATACCAACACGTCTGACCATTGTGATATAGTGGGTCAATTTCCCTCCCATTGTGGAGGAGGCCATGATGATGATGATATTGGCTAAGAGGACTTTAATACTCAAGTGAGGATGTAGGTACGCATTGAAATATAAAAAACTCATTTGTTGTTTGATCACCTTTAAAGATCAGTTGATTATTTACTACAAGTAGCTGCTACATTAATTTAATTGGTAACGCAGTTGTTACTGATATAGATGAACAATAATGGATGTGGTTTTAAATAAAACTACTTTACGGATTTTATCGCGTTTGTATTTGATTTTTGATTGCCCGACGTGTGGCCGTGTTCTGATACGGTGGTAGTATACTAGATCGTTAGATTTTTTAAATATAATTACTATTAATTTTAATGTTAAATAATTACTAACCATAAACAATATAATTTTTTCATATAGAATCATTTTCTTCTTACACTGGCAATAAATTTGTATCAAAATGTGGGTCAATATTTAATAACTAATTTCTATATCGGGTAGATAATTATAAATTTCCTGCAATAACAAAAAAGTAGCACCTTAAAAAGAAACACAATCTTCGTAATAAGTACTAAATGACTGTTTAGAACACGCATAATAAATTTATTAATATCATCCTCAACACAGCTCATATAAATCTGCTTACTGCTGGACTCCACAATAGGAGAAAAATATGAAAAATTATGAAAAATATGATTCTATTTCGAGTTTTTTTATTTTCCTTCGCTTGCATACATGTGATCTGGACATTATAATCCCTTAGTCATATTTTACGATACCCACAGGCAAGATATGGGGTCGCGAATTGTATTCTTACTCCGTCACTACACAGAAAATGTATTAATATACCTAGTTTTTAAATAAATCCTAAGAAAAGCATTTTATCGTGTTTACTGTGCGTTCACACTTGAGGTTACTTAAAGGAAATGTACCGATGTGATAGTAAAGTGAACATGGCTTCGCTCTCAACCAATCCTAGTCGTTTGTAGTCTAAACAATACATGTTCTAGAATACAAGGACAATCTGTTTTTTTTTTCTTCTTTTAAGGGTTTAACCGCCAACGCAAATAGAGGTTATACATAAATTGGGCTCGGGCTTCCTCTGCAATGGGAGGGGAATTGACCCACTGTACCACGCTGATCAAATATGTTGACGTAAGGTTTTATGTCGAATTTTCCTTCTCATATCATCATCGTAGCCCATAGATGTCCCACTGTTGGACTCGGGCCTCCTTCACAATGAGAGGTGAATTGACTTACTACCACGCTGATCAGAAGTGTTGGCACGATGTTTTATACAGAACTACCAGACCAGGCAAACTTCGTACCGCCATAATTTTTTTCGTAAATATATTTTCTCAATTTCCGAAAATATAGTCTCTAATAGAAGAACCATTAAGGCTTTGTCGGCAAAGATTCAATCGTCTCGGTCACGACATTGTTAATGATGATTCAAAGGGAACACAAATTATTGATTATTGATTTATAACAAAATTATAATTATCAAATTTTCAACCGTACCTCATCATAGACAAAATTATGTTTAGCTGTCATTTGTGTTTTGTTATTACATATCAAATGCGTTTTTGTTATACCACGTTTCATATTGACTTGTATTCTCTTTGACATTTTATGTCACGTCCAACGGGAACGCGATCGAACGGGATAAAAAGTATCCTATATCCGTCTTCTGGTTCTAAGCTACCTCCCCACCAATTTTCAGCCAAATCGGTACAGTCGTTCTTGAGTTATAAATAGTGTAACTAACACGACTTTCTTTTATATATATAGATTTTCTATCTCTTGCATAAATGTTTTTTGTATATTATAATTCCTTAGTCGTCTTTTACGACATCCACCGACAAGAAAAGGGGGTGGTATTGTATTCTAACTAGTTTAATTGTACAGTAAGCGATAATACTTCATATTGTATGTACATAATAACCGTAACACTGACCTGTTGAATAATTCAGTAGTGACGGTAGTCTGGACATTCATAGCAAGCGTTAACCAAGCGGCATGACACAAAGGTTCTATATTAAAAATAAAATGTAGTCTGTAAGCTTGTCCGTCACCCGCAGAGAGGCTGACCGCGCGACGGCGACCGACGTCCCAGGACGTCGAGAGGTGACGTTACCCGAAAGGGTATTCCGTCGGGCCGACCACTGACGACAAGTCATATCTGCTCCGGTGGTCGGCCCAACAACGAGGTGACGTGGGGTACGGGTGGGTTACGGGCCCGCGCGCCGTCCTTTCATCGCCCCGGATGGATTGGACCGCGCGTGCGCATACCATAGCCCACCCATAAAAAAAAAAAAAAAAGTCTGTAAGCTTGCACTAATCGTTGATATATGCAGATAAAATTACAACTGATATTATTATAAATTCGATGTAAGTTTGGCCGTTTGTTACGCATTCACACCTAAACCACTAAACCGATTGTATTATTCACAATTATTTATTTCTCAACGTTTCGAACTCATTACAGCGTTCATGGTCACGAGCGGACTGGACAAACACGATAAAATCCCTAAAAATAGTTTTATTTACAATGTGTGTCGTACAAACTCGATAAAATCCGTAATTTTCCAATGTGTAATACTCGCGTAAACATCACAAGTCATCGCTAAACCGATTTTTAAATTTATTTCACCAATGGAAAGTGAGAGATTCAGATACCCTTCTCATTAGATAACTATTGTCCACTCTTCTTAGTCGATTCTTACAATGCCCAAGTCCGCATAAGAGCGATAATTTGTATTCTTATACCATCCTCATACGGGGAGCCAAATTATCTAGACAATTTGGTGTAGTAAGACGACGCGAGAATAAGCATTCGATTTAAAACGGAACTCTGCAATCGACACTACGACACGCTCGTAAACTGATGTGTATTTTGACGATAGCACAGCGTCAGTTACAAGATTGTAATCGGCTCAATACATTGCTGAACGAATCGACAATCGTTGGAGACTATAATTCCACGTAATAGTTGATCATCCGTATGGTGAAGGAGTAAGAATACAATTCACAACATCTCTCTTGCCGTGGGTGTCTTAAAAGTTGACCGACGGATATATTATGCAAATGATATTTATGTAAGACAAAGAAAAATCGAAATAAAGCCCTGTACCAACGTGTCTATCTAGCGTAGTATAGTAGGTCATTTTTCCCTCCTACTGTGGAGGAATTTTTATTTCTCTCCCGTGGTAGAAACGGTCGGAATGAGTTTTTAAGAGTGCGACATAAATTAGCTGGAAAGAAAAATATTATTTAGCGACCGTCCCCAATATCAAAACATGACAGTGAATTAAAACAAGTGTAGTTCAAGTGTCGGTGTTTCTGTATTCAGAACGTTATTCCGTGCGTATAATCGGGGTAGTGGGTGACCTTCTAGATGTCGTGAATTTGAAATTTTATTAAGGATAGTTTACTTAGGTTATTTGGGTTTATTAAAAGGTTAAAACGGAAGCTTTCATACCGTAAGTCAATTCATTATTTAATATTTTCTGTTTAAATGCCTATGAAAATAAGTATTAGAATTAATGATTTCTGATGTTTAAGCGAGTATTACACATTGTAAATAAAAACTACCTTACGGAGTTTAACGCGTTTGTATTTGATTTTAAATTGCCCGACATTCTGAACACTTTACAGCGTTCATGGTCACGGACCGTCTAAGATGTCTGACGTCCAACAAGTCATAGTTACTACAGATATTTATAATTATCTATCCGCTACAGAAATTACATAGTTATTAAATTTTGACCCACATTTTTGGTACAAATTTATTGCCAGTACAATAAGAAAATTATACTATGAAAAATTATATTGCTTATGAGTAGTATATTTTTTATTTACAAAGTATACGAATTTTTGTATATTGCCATGATTTTCGAGATATTATTAAGCAAACTTACAGCTTATGACTGAGTGACAATAAGCTCGCCTACGTGGGCATAAAGATTGTGGGGCGAAATGTGGGTGTGTTTATTTGTTTGACAATGTAGGCTTTGTGATTATTAAATAAAATTGTATTAATAATATTATAAATATGTAGTATTACTCTCGTCACCGCCCACGTCATCTTCTCTTGGGAATAAGTGGTTTGACATTATGTATTCTTAGCTACTAACACAAGCACTTAAACTATAATCATATGATTAAATATTAATATGTTCTTGTATCAACCAATTTCTTGAATACATACGTATTGTACTAAATTGTAATGTGATCGTTGCGCTATATATACAAGTATTTATTAGAATTCACGTGGAAATTAATGAAGATATCGTACTAGATAATAGATATAACAAAGAAATAAGAAAATTATCATTTAGTTTTATGATTACAGATATGATATAAATGTCTTTCATTCGAATAATAATATATTCCTTCTGTGTGGTGACGGAGTAAGAATACAAATCACCACTCCTTATCTTGCCCGTGCATGTCGTAAAAGACGCATATAACTCCTGTGCAAGAGAAGGAAAACTCGAAATAAAACCCTATACCAACCTCTCTGACCAGCATGGTCCAGCTAGTAAGGTCAATTTCCCTCCTATTGTGGAGGAGACTCGAGCCCAACCGTGGGACGTATATGAGCTGAAATGATGATGATGATGATAATATTCTTACTTAGTCTTACTATTTTTGTCGCAATCGGTCAAGTCATTATCACTACATATTATAAAACAAAGTCGCTTTCTCTGTCCCCATGTCCCTATGTATGCTTAAATCTTTAAAACTACTCAACGGATTTTGATGCGGTTTTTTTTAATAGATAGAG
Source organism: Lymantria dispar (assembly GCA_032191425.1). Lineage (NCBI taxonomy): Eukaryota > Metazoa > Arthropoda > Insecta > Lepidoptera > Erebidae > Lymantria > Lymantria dispar. Next base: position 14,969,194 of record CM063457.1, on the reverse strand, counting down.
TGATTAAAGAGGAAGGTTTATATGTATAATAACATCCATTAAATAGTGGAGAAATACTGTTTCGCTTACATTGCAAACGCAGGCTGAACCCTACGAGATTTATCAAAATAATGTACTAAGTATTGTACACATTGAAAAGTTCTACAGAAAACTCCGCGATGGTATATGTCTATCTCTTATGGATATCCCACAATAACATTTTTTGTTATTTACTTTTTACGACAAATAATGGCTAATTTTCGAAGCGATTTTAACCAATACAGCATTAATCCTTATCCAATTAAATACCTTAAATACATTTTTGATTTAATATAGATCTATATGGCCCTTTACAGCATATGATTTAAATGAATATTTTCGAAGATATTACAGATTTAAAAATTGCGGGACGTAGCGTTTGCGTTTGCTAGGAAAATAACAATCTATACCAATAAATAAAATTAGAGTGTCTGTTTGTAATGTCAAAATAATAGGCTTTTTTCGTGCTCACAGGGTTATTTGCACGACACCAATGCCTAAAATACAGATTAAAAAATTTTTGTCTGTCTCTCTGTTTGTTCCGGGTAATCTTTAAATCGGCTGGACCTATTTCAAAAATTCTTTTACCAATGGAAAGCTATAATATCAGGGAGTAAACTAGGCTATATTTTATCCCGATATTCTCACGGGAACGGAAATTACGCGGGTAAAACCACTAAAACCGAAGCGAAGCGAGGGCGGGTTGCTAGTTGAATTATAAAAAGGTATATGATATAAGGGTATAGATAAACATTTTAAAACCTGTAGATTTTGATTTCTAGTCCGCCCGTGACCATGCACGCTGAAAAGTGTTCGAAACGTCGGGCAATGAAATAAATCAAACGCGAAAAAATCCGCATTATAGTTTTATTTATAATGTACATTTGGATTTTGAGCCAAAACAAAACAATGTACAAACATAATCTACATGTTCATATATAATTTATCTGTGTAACAAAGTTGTTATAAAATATAAATATGCGTACCGTGATACGCGAATATCTGCAGTATAAGTACTCTGCTGAAATTCAACGGGTAATAATATCTGACTTAATACTTTAATCAACTGTGAAGTGTCTATGTGTATTTTGGTATGTATGAAAAAATGGCAAAATAGCTCTTAAGAGTATGGATTTTCATCGCAGGTAGGGGTTTAATTGTGCCGTTGGCGTTGTTGACTCAATGGATTAATATGGGATTAACAACGCCAACTGCGCGCAATTCATTGAATTGCAATCGGGCTGGTATATGTAGCCACCGATGACAAGAGTTTGGTATCGGTTATATTATACCAGCTTACATGAGGTTAAAGAGTTACGTATACGGCAGGTTATAGGGCCGCACGCTGTTCTTCCGTTGCCTTAGAGGCTTAGACGGAACGGCTTTTTTTATGGGTGGCTTATGGTAAGCGCACACGCGGTCCATTCCGTCCGGGGCGACGAAAGGAAGGCGCGCGGGCCCATAACCCACCCGTACCCACGTCGCACTCGTCGTTGAGTCAACCACCAGCGCAAGGTGACTTGTCGTCAGTGGTCGGCCCGACGGAACACCCTTTTGGGTACCCTCACCTCTCGACGTCCCTGTCCCGGGCGTCGGTCGCTGTCGCGCGGTCAGTCTCTCTGCGGGTGACGGACTAAAATCCCCGATCCGGTCACCCGCGGCCTCGGCGAGGACGGCATCAGGCGCAGTAGACGGAACGGCTGCGGTGTATCCATGGCGATCATAGTAAAAAAGCGTGGGTGTATTTATGTACGAACGTAAGAAGTATTCTTTGGCGTAACAAGAGAAAAATATTTACTAAAAAAAAAATCCTTCGCATTATCCCACGTTTGTAGTAAAAATGACACTAATAATAGAAAAAGGTATTTACTATTTAATATATTGAAAGTTTTATTATAGCGCATTATCTAGTTGACATTTGTGATGGTGTGTGCGCATCGTAAAAAAAAGTTGACTACTTAACTTCAGGGTCGGTTTTTTGTGATTAAACGCACGAAACGTGCTAAAAGAAGTATAACTTCAAAGAATTCTAATATATGTGACTGGCCTACTTTGTTTGAGACATGCACGTGTTCTAAAGGCAAGTTTTTTTTTTTTTTTATTGCATACGGTGGCAAACGAGCAAACAGTACACCTGATGGTAAGTGTTGCTGCCGCTCATGGACCTTTACAAGGCCGTTGCCTACCGCGAAGAAAGCGAAGGGAGTGTGAATGCGTGCATTGAGGCTTGGTGATACCAAGGACACCACCAAAACCCTCCACACGCAATCACCCTCAGAAAGTTGGGCTATATATAAATATAAAGTGCCTATAGTACAAGTTTCTGCCGTGACAAGAGCGCAATTCTTAAATCATTTTAAACGGCAAGTCTTATCGTTCAAGAAATACTGTAATAGGTAGTCTATTCTAGAGAAGACACACCTATATCGATTTAAAATGAATTATTTAACGAATGCCTGATAAAATCTAATGTAAACCGAATTAAAACTATTGTTCTTGAGTTTCCTTTTAACGGCTACTTTTTATGTTATTTTTTTTTTTCGTTGAGCAATAAAACCCCTTTTCCTTTTAAGCATTACGACCGCAGAATAGTGAACATTGAATGAATATTTAAAACCACTTAAAGAAATGACTCTTTCAGTAATCTCTTGTTATTTATATTTTGTTTATCTTTTAAACTTGTTCGTATTTTTTAAGTTTTTAATGTAAAAAACTGCTTAGTGTCATAATAGCGTTGTTATTATTATAAATTGTTGGTAAATAATAATAAGAATCCGTATGGTGAAAGTACTCCGTCAAATACAATTCACCCCCGTTGTTTTCCGTGGATGTCGTAAAAGGCGACTAACGTATTATACAATATGTATATAACATCTATACAAGAAAAAGAATACTTGAAATAAAATCCTGTATCAACACGTCTGACCAGCGTGGTATAGTAGGTAAATTTCCCTTCTATTGTGGAGGAGGCTTGAGCCCAATAGTGGGACGTATATGAGCTGAGATGAAAAAATAAAAGCTTAATAATTTATTGCTAATTAAGCTAACTTAATTCTAGAATGAAGTATGCCTTCAATATCGTAATTAGCTGACGGGGTAGCTATTGTTTTGTCAAATCTGAAAAACAAAACGCTAATAGTGCTGCCACAGCTTTAAAATCTGAATGTGAAACTAATCCATTCAGGAGCTATCCCAACATGCACAAACAGGAGTAAACCCCGCCTATTAAATCCAAATGTGAATTTAATTCATCCAGGGAGCTATTTTAACAGGCACAAACACTGGTATATAATACCTTTTTTTATTAATCCATAGTGATAAAGTAAAAGTATAGTACGCTATATTCGCTACTTGACGGGCTTATCGTATGACCTGCTTTTAACCTAATTACATAATCCAATTCAGTTATTATCATAATTACCTCGACGAATGCAATTTAAGGTATTATTAGCGCGTTTTATTCTATATTTTTTTTTTGGGTGGGTTGCGGTCGGCGCACTCCTCCCACCACTCCGTCCGGGGTGACAGAGGGGCGTAAGCATGCACTCCCGCAACCCACCCACGATGCACGTCGCCTTCGTCGTTAAGCCGACTACCGGAGCAGGGTGACTTGACGTCAGTGGTCGGCCCGACGGAATACCCCCTATTTGGGGTACCCTCCCTTCGACCGACGTCCTCCCCGAGGGGGACTTTCCTCACGCGGTCAGCCTCTCAGCGGGTGACGGACTAATTCCCCGGTCACGTCACCCGCGGCCTCGGCTAGGGTGGCATGAGGCGCAGGTATTCGCGCCTACGCCTCCAGTTTTATTCTATTTTGTAGTATTTTAAGGCGTTATTTCCCAAACTAATATTTGTGAAAGTTTCTTTTTTTATTACCCTTCTCACGATTTAAGTTTAATCAAATATTTAGAAGGAAGTTTAAATAGTCTTGTCATATTCTATTAATGCAATAATAATAACTAAAGTCATCATTATCGTTCTGCTCTCTATTTCCATACCCTGCTGGACGTAGGCCTTCCTCATGTTTTACCATAAAGTTAGGTTCTGTGTCGTCTGTATGTAATGACGCCCAGTAATTTTCAGCAGGTCGTCGGCCTACCTGGTTGGGATGTCCTACACTGCGCCATCTGATGCGTGGTGGCTACTCGAGAACCTTTTTCCCCAGCGGTTGCCCATTGCCCTTTCAGCGTGTTAGTTCTTCGTGCTATGTTGGTTAACTACACCCATTCTTCTACGGATATCCCTGTTTCGGATTTTGTCTCACAGAAAAATCCCGAGCATAATCCACTATGTAGCACGCTAAGCGAATAACGTTATACCGAGGAATTGCTAAAGTATAACAATAATAAAATGGCAGTGTCGTCAGTGACTTCTTACATGTGTTGTCAACTCCCATAGTAATACCATTACCGATTTACTAAAGATGACGATTTGACTTATTAAACGGAAAGGAATCCTTGAATTCGGTGGGTGGTCTTATACCTAATCTATTTTTATCTCTGTTATTTTAGTATAATGTTAACATTTTTTTTTTATTATTGCTTATTGTCTATTACATACATTGTTCTTTTGCATTTATTATTAAGGGTTTTGGTGTCTGAATATAGTCTTTCCGATGCATGATTCATGACCTGAAAAGCTTTATGCAAATTTATCAATTAGGTTTATACAATACGGATTAGAGAACTATTTGTATTGAATGTTTCCTCCTTAGATGGAGTTATGACAAACGGTGAATCTGGTAGGGTTATCTTCAGTTAATATCATAACATTTGTACAGTTTCTAATGTATTGTACAAGGTAATAATTCCTTGATAGTTCGTAACTCTATTCACTAAATGAAGGCAGGCATTGGAACTAAACAGCGGATGGATGTGATATGGGTTCTAGTTAAGCGTGGCCTTTATTATTGTCTCTCTTTATATTTTAGTCTCATTCATTTTCCCGATAAAGAGTAAGCAAAAGCGTAACACTCTTCTTATATGTATCTTCCTTTCTATGCTTTTGGTAACGAAATAAGAATAGAAAATCGAATCACCTTTTCTGCGGATATCTTATGACGTCTAAGGGATATAAGTTGTTAATATTTCTGCAAATGAAAATAATTTTAAAATAAAACGTCTGCGTCTATTTTTAGTTCAGTATTATATTAAATGAACTCTTGCGCTTAATAGTATGATGACATAGATTGTGAAAACTAATATCAATAGGGAAAGCTGTAAGTCTTACATACCAGAAAACGTTGAGAGCTAGCTAGAACTACCTCATTTCTTCAAGACTAGAAAAGTTTCACTGAAGAAAACTTATTCTACAAGACCAGAAAAGTTTCATTGAAGAAAAGTATTTTAACTCTCGGATAAACGCAATGTAAATAAATGATATTCTGGGATTTTAGTTAACTTACCTATAAGATATTTGATTTTGAAGACAACGTTGAATAATATTTTAGTCTTTTGCATTGAGACAGGCTACAATAACAAGCGCACCCCATTCATGTTCTTATAACAGAACTATGGCCTGTCATTCTAGCATGATTAGTAATAAAACTGGTTTTTGGATTTATGCCTCTTCTGGTACACGAAAAACTATTGAACATGCATGCTCTTCCGATTTTTCTTGTTTTTTTATTTTAATTTGAAATCTTTAACTGATTATCAGATTTATGTCTTAGTATCAGTCTTACCTTTAAATCTCTTATGACTGAGCTTTCAATTCTTTTCAAGAGTACGATCTAGAAAAGATCCTGCTCTAGTTTCAATTATTTATGATTGAAGCAAGAGCTACCTTTTCCTATCATACATATTCCAAAAGTTTTGGCTATAGTTTCATGACTGGCCGCTGCCTGACATTAATCCACGCCGGAAATATAATTGTTGACCATACGGCATCTAATGAGGTTGACTCAAGTCGATGCAAACCTCTTGATCGTCTTTTACCTACGAGTAATGTTGGTAGTATTCGTAGCTGCCACCATACAGCAAATCTTTATAAAGGTAGATATTTCTTGTTTACGTATGTCACTGAACTCCTCCTAAATGGATGGATCGATGTTGATGAAATTTTTTCTGTGTCCAAGGGGATTCGTGTAGATTTTCAATTGGACCCGGTAGGTGGCGCTGCTGTCGATTTCAAGGAGAATTCCTTTTATTTTATTTGAACAGAACGACGTCTGTTGGGTCGGCTAGTGATATATAAAATACATTCATTGAAATTGGCATATTGATTAATTTTCGTACATTTGTCTCTCAAGAGACATCAAATCGTTTCAATAAATGTTCAAATTATGACGAAACTGTGTTTTGATGAAAATCGTTTCCCTCGGGTCTTGCCGGAAGGGCAGCTCAATTATTGTCATAGTCTTTATTTTTTAAATATATATAAATAATTGTCTTTTAAATGTAAGTGATGACTTACGGCACGAAAACGTAGTCCCAAAATGTAGACTTCGTAACCAGAAGTTAAGGACGCTCAGCGTGCTATAGAGTGGGCTATTCTCGGGATTTCTCTGTGAAATAGAATTCGGAATATGGAAATTCGTAAAAGAACAGGAATAACTGACATAGCACGAAAACTTAGCACGCTGAAGTGGATGGGCAGGCCACATCGCTCGACGAACTGACAACCGCTGTGGAAGAAAGGTTCTTGAGTGGCGACCACGTAACAGACGGTGCAGTGTAGGACGAATTAGGTGGCCCGACGATCTGGTAAAAGTTGCTGGGCGTCGTTGGATCAGGCAGCACAGGTCCGTTCTTTGTGGCGAAACATGAGGGACGGCGATAGCCTTTTTTTTTTATTGCAAGCGGTGGCAAACGAGCAAACAGTACACCTGATGGTAAGTGTTGCTGCCGCTCATGGACCTTTACAGGGCCGCTACCTACCGCCAAGAAAGTGAAGGGAGTGTGAATGCGTGCATTGAGGCTCGGTGATACCAAAGGCACTACCAAAACCCTCCACACGCGAACACCCTCAGAAAGGTGGGCTTCCGGCTCTCTCACTTACCGAACGAAGCGCAGTAACAAAATGCTACTGCTCAGACGTCGATTTTCTGCGAGAGCGTGGTACTACCCCGGACGGACCGGCCCGCGACTGTAGACAGATAACTGTCGACAGTGTGGTCCTACCACTATTGGATTGGGACCTAGACTAATTGATACCTATACATATATCTATGTATTTATATCGAAACTATCTATCAATATCTATCTATCTTTTTGTAGCCACGTCAAAATGTTTTACAACGTTTTAGCTATCCTTACTAATATTATAAATGCGAAAGTCAGTTTGTTTGTTATGCTTTTACGCTTAAACCACTGAACCAATTTTAAGAATACTTTCACCATTGGAAAGCTATAATATCAGGGAGTAACATAGGCTATATTTTATCGCAGTATTCCCACGGGAATGGGCACTACGCAGGTAAGGTGTCTGAAACCGAAGCGAAGCGAGGGCGGGTTTGCTAGTATTCAATATTTTAGTATATTATTATGTTGTATTGAATAATTTTGATGACATTTTGTCATGTAATGTAGAGAATAGAGAGAAGGAAAAACACGAAAATGATGAATCGAACCAAATGTTTCTTTTTTGATTCATCATTTTCGAGTTTTGTCTGGCTTGCATTGATGTCTTCTATTTACGGTCGTCGACATGATACATAACTATTTTACGGATTTTATTACATTCTCCTATCACATTTCCATTTATTTGCATTTTTTTTTGTATATTGCGTCTTCGTTTTGTATATTGTTGTATATTGCGTAAATAATTGGGATAAGAACAAGATGATGATGATGATTCTTTTACATGTATACTTAATTTTAAAATGTCCCCTATTTAATCAAAAATCGGCCAAGTGCAAGTCGTACTCGCGCACGAAGGGTTCCGTACCTATTGACTAGGTAAACAATAATAGGTGCACAAATTTACTGATATCGATCAACAATAGGCAGAAAATGGCGTTTGTTGTATGGGAGCCCACCTTAAATATTTATTTTATTTTGTTTTTAGTATTTGTTGTTATAGCGGCAACAGAAATATATATAATTTGTAAAAATTTCAACTGTCTAGCTATTGCGGTTCTTGAGATACAGCCTGGTGACAGACAGACGCATGGACAGACGGACGGACAGACAGCGAAGTCTTACTAATAGGGTCCCGTTTTTACCCTTTTGGGTACGGTACCCTAAAAAGCAGTCACGCATTTATATCTCTGACGATATAACGTTATAACGCAATTTAAGGAGACTAAATAAAATGACGAATAAAACAGGTGTAAATTGAATTACTGTCCTACATTTCATACAGCAAACTCAATTAGTTTACTCACTTATTTTCTTTATTTTGTCCGTCGTATTCTTTCAAAATATATTAAATAAGAAAATACAATGTTCGTTTTTAGTTCAGTTTTAGGTATTTTTAATCAAGCATGCCATGACCATGAACGCTGTAATGAGTTCGAAATATCGGGAACTGAAAAATCTAACACAACAGCTATAAAATCTGTAAAAATGTATGAACATTCATATCAATTGTGTAACTTAAACATCAGAAATAATAATTTTTTTATTAATAATTACCCGCGTAGTTCCCGTTCCCATGGGAATACCAGGATAAAATATACCCTATGTTACTCCCTGATATTATCTATACCAATAAATAAAATTGGAGTGTCTGTTTGTAATGTCAAAATAATAGGCTTTTTTCATGTTCACACGGTTATTTGCACGACACCTATGCCTAAAATAGCAATTAAAAAATTTTTGTCTGTCTGTCTGTTTGTTCCGGGTAATCTTCAAAACGGCTGGACCGATTTCAAAAATTTTTTCACCAATGGAAAGCTATAATATCAGGGCGTAAACTAGGCTATATTTTATCCCGGTATTCCCACGGAAACGGGAACTAGGCGGGTAAAACGACTATAACCTATAACCGAAGCGAAGCGAGGACAAATTTGGATGACGAACATCCAAATTTGTTAATATTTATTATCACTATACTGGTTCTATTAGTTTCAATGTATAGGCTATCTCACTTTATTTAAAGTATTCTGGAGTCAAATTGATAGTTCCTGATAGGAGTGACCAATAACTTACGTGACTGAATAAACTTTTCTGAAATCGAGTGGTTAGTGTTATGAAAGATTTCACACAAACAAACTTGGATCAGCTTTACAACGCCGATATAGATGACCTTTATTATTTTTTTATTCGAACCACTTAAATTGATTCGTTCTTGTTTACTACGAATGTTTTGTAATCAAAAGGCAGGCGATAATGTTCTCATACAAAATGTAATAAAATTTGCCTTCATAAGATCTTGTTTCGTCTTTGATCATAAAATACAATTTTGTAGAAAATAAACATCACTCATTCTTATAAACATGTGAAATGAGAAAGTATATATATCTATGTAGAAAGATATTTACCCTGATTTACGATACCTGAATAGACAATAACTGATCATCATCATCATCGCAGCCCACATACTCGTAGTCTCCTACGTCCCACTTTTGGGCTCGGGCCTCCTCCACAATGGGAGGGAATTTAACCCACCATACCATGCTGGTGAGACATGTTATAAGGGTTTTATTTGGGGTTTTCCTTCTCTTGCACAGATCATCATCTCAGCCCATATACGTCTCACTGTTGGGCTCGGGCCTCCTCCTCCATACTTTGACCCACTATACCATACATACATAGCGTGGTATAGTAGGTCAATTACCCTTCCATTATGGAGGAGGCCCGAGCCCAACAGTGGGATTTATATGGGTTGAGATGATGATGATACCATACTGGTTAGAGATGTTGATATAGGGTTTCATTTCGAGTTTTTCTTCTCTTGCATAGATGTTATATGCATATTATATTCCATAGTCGTCTTTTATGACATCCACGGGCAAGATAAGCAGTGGTGAATTGTATTCTTACTCCGTATAAATACACGGAAATAAATATATAGGTATCAGATGGCGTAGACCCAGGTGGATGTAAAGCTCTTTGACATCTTTTACGACATCCACGAGCAATTTAAGGGTCCAGGCTAGGGTTGCTAACTTTTTTTAACAAAAATAAAGTAAAATGGTTTGGATACGAAAAAATAAAAGTATTTGGAAGAAAAAAATATTTTGCAAATTTTATATTTTTATTGCCTTAAAAACGTATTTTTGTGTGCTTTTAATATTTCATTTAGTATAAATCGTTTCCATAGCTAGTTTTTACTTATATGTACCGTTTAATAGCTAAGCCATAATTAGTGTTTTGTTTTACGCATCAAAGTAAAGGTCAAAAAATAAAGTAAATATTTTTATTGGTATGCAAAAGTATAATGACCAAAAATAAAGTAAGATACTTTATTATAAAGTATGGTTGGCAAGCCTAGTTTAGGCATTAGTTGGCGCTACCACACACCATAAGTGCTTATGTATAAATGACAAATTTAAAACTAGACTTAATTTTTTTTTATTGTCAACGGTGGCAAACGAGCAAGCAGCACACCTGATGGTAAGTGATTCTGCCGCACATGGACCTTTGCAATACCAGGGCCACAGCCACGCCGCTGCCTACCGTGAAGGAAATATTCTTCTTAAACCTCGTTTAAAGAAGGACATGTCGTAGCGCTCGGGAAACACAGCAGCAGGTAGTTCATTCCAGAGCTTGCACGTACGTGGGAGAAATGATCGCAGGAAACGTATAGTTGAAGACCATAATGTTTCCAGGTGAAATGGATGAACTCTGCTACGATGTCGAGTGGTACGTTGGTAAAATGGTGACGGTGGTACCAAGTCAAACAGTTCCTCGGAGCACTCCTCGTGAAAGAGTCGGTGGAGTACACAGAGTGAGCCAAGGTCTCTCCGCCGCTCCAGCGACTCCAATCTGTCCGTAAGATTGGGATCCCCGACGATTCGAACAGTCCGTCTTTGCAGGGAGTCAAGTGGGTCTAGCTGATATTTGGGCGCACCTGCCCAGAGATGTGAGCAGTACTCCACATGAGGACGAATTTGTGCTTTGTATAGCACAAGGCGCTGTCTCGGTGTGAAGTACCGCCTGGCTCTGTTCAGGACGTCCAACTTTTTGCTTGCTAATTTGGCTTTGTCCTCCAATGACTTCCAAACTGGATCCCAACTTTGCTCGATATTTCGACGCCGAGAATCCCAATACTCTCAGAAATTATTCAGAAACATCAAAAAAAAAAAACATATGTTATAACAAAATTCCCAGTTCTTTCGTATCGTATTCCCTTATCCAACTCAACAGTAAGACCTATTCAGAGTTAATAGAAAAAACAATTCCTTGTGCTCGATAAGCCGACTGCAGATCTTCTATGCAAAATAGGTATAGTAATTAGCCTTCTGATTATGTGAAACGCCGACCAATAGTTACACAAATTGTTACCCAAAACATAAGCGTTTCTAGCTTTTAGAATTTAAGTCACAGATTCTATCAAATGGAGCGGGCAAAGAAAACTGAACTATTTTTTAAAGAAATAAAACGTTTTTGTAATTGATTAAATACATTCTTGTGTGGTGATGGCGTAATAATACAACCCCTCTCATTAACTTATCTTACTCTTGTTGAAAAATATGACTGTGGTATAATATGCATATAATGTCTATGCAAGACAGAAAACTTTAAATAAAACCCTGTATCAACCCGTCTGACTCGCGTGACATAGGTCAATTTCCTTCCCATTCAAGAGGAGGCTCAAGCCAACCAGTTGGTCACATAACTGCTGAGATGAAATCTAGGTCCAGGTCAATGTAAAACTTTTAGTCGCCATTACGACACCCACGTTTACGCGTCTGTCTCCATTGGTAATAAAAAACATAAATACCAACAAGTTGGCGGTCATTCAAGCTCGTATGTATGTATAATCTTTAACATTGTGTATCAAAGCATTCGACCCAAAACTTATACGTGCTTCGTATGACAATGTGTCTAGAACTGCTGACCGTAGCACTCTGATCAACTCTTCGTTGTGACTAAATCCCTTGCTAACTTGACAAAACTGGTTTTGTTTTGTTTTAGTTCTTTTAACTTTCTTGTTGTTTAAGGAAGATTGTGTTTTTAAATAAAATCTTTACAATATATTTATAGAATTTTATATAACTAACCCATTGACAGGTAAATAGTCCATCACCTGCAGAGAGGCGGACCGCGCGAGGGCGACGATCCGGCAGTATTGTTGGTTGCTGCATCGATGGGGGATAATACCTGAAAGGTTAACCCGTAGGACCGGCTGATATTAAGGTTTTACCACTGGTCGGCCAAATAGCAATGGGGAGGTAATGCGGATGGTTATGGGACCGCCCGCCGTTCTTTCATCGGCCGCCCTGTACGGAACGGACGTCGTGTGTCCAGACCGTAGATTGCAAAAAAAAAAATTGGTAACTACTATTACCGGTTAAATATAATTCTAATAACTTCATAGCTTTATTACCCTTCTAAAATAAATGTTAAGTTCGAAAATGATAGAAAATAATATAATCAATTTTTCTTCGATGATTAGTACGTATCTCCTTATGTATCTCCACGGGATCATCCACAGAAGATACCCAGTCCTTTGAAAGGCTTACATGGAGATATGGATCCAACGCGCAAAGGCCTTTGGAGAAATTTAATCTTAAAATGGGATGGGACGTCTACCGATGACACTCCACGTCTGCATATAACACTCGTGGACTGCTAACGGTAGGTGTAAAACGGTGTGTAACTGTTATTATTATTAAAAGAATCTTTTTTTGTATTCAAATAATGAAATTTCACCCACTGTGTCGACTATCTGTATCAGGCACATCTAGTATTCAATGTTGTAAATAATAACGCAACATCATTCTTAGATTTCCCCGTTGGATAAGACGGAGATTGCTGCAGTATCTTATTTTTAAATATTGCTGAAATCTTATTTCTTATATAAAATTCAGAAGTTTATTTTTATATAATTTTATATCTTAATTTTAATTACATATAATGCCATTGTATTTTGTTTAATGTCTTTTTAAAAATTATATGTTAGTGTATAATTACTGTGAGTTCAAGGCTTTGACGTTTATTAACCGCTATTCATTTCAAAAGCTAGTTTAATTTATGTAGGAACGGGTCATAGAACTGTTGAAGCCTTGAAAGTTATTTGCAAAAAAATATCTTACAACAACATTTAACAAATTGATTGTCATCAATCAATGTTATCTACTCGTAGATAATTGTTATAAATATAAACCAATCATCCGTTATCGAAATCAACTGTTGAACATAAGCTCTTCCACGTAGAGGGAATAATTTCCTTATCTAGCTTGTCAAGTGGGTTGCTGACCGCACTCGAGTTCCTTAACGCGTATTTACCCCACGAAAAACTAAGGGGTGATTTGGGGAGTTACTAATATATATTTGCTTTACTATGCTATGTGTTGGTTATGACGGACTACGATATAATTTACTACCCCGTTTTTTATCCGTGGGTATCGTAAAAGACGATTAAGGGATATAATATGCATATTAACATTTATGTGAGAGAAGAAAATTCGCAGTAAAGCCCTATGTCAACACGTCTGAACAGCGTGGTTGGCCCAGGTTTGTGCAAAACTCTTAGTCGTCTTTTACAACATCCACAAATAATGTAAAAATTGGTAGTATTTGTAGCCGCTACCATACAGCATAGTATAACTATAAAGTAGTTCATACTCGTATATAAAGTGTATATTATATGGTAATACGAATATTTGATTTTATCCAGAATACTTTCAGATTTTAAGTAAATGGCCATAGTAAATATTTGCCTATTGCGGCCGTTAACCCCTTACTATAAAACATACCAGCGGTAAAGCTGCTAACATAAAAACAGCTGTGCACTCAAACTATTATATCAAAATTAAATCTTTTGCCGTTACTCATTCTTGTTCATTATAAGTCTAGTACAGAAATACAATATAAATACATGATATTAAAGAGTTTTGTTGGTCAGATTTTGTTAAATTTTTATTTCAATGTCTTAAATTGTCCGTGTGGTGACGGAGTAAGAATAGGAAAGAAAGAAAACGCATATAAAATCTATGCAAGAGAAGGAAAAGTCGAAATAAAACCCTATATTAACTTGTCTGACCAGCACGGTATAGTAAGGTCAATTTCCCTCCTATTGTGGAGGAGGCTCGAGCCCAGCAGTGGGACGTATATGAGCTGAAATGATGATGATGATGATGAAATTCTCCAAAAGTGATATATTAGTTTTTATTTATAAATTAAGTACGTTAGAAATAAATTGAAATTTCATTAAAAAGCCCTATTAATTCATTCATTCAATCTTAACTCCGTGTGATGATGGGAAAATACAATTCACCACCCCGTAATAACTCAAATGAGCGTTCGCATGCACTAATCGCAGATCGTAATATTTCAATTGTAGTTTATATACCAAATCATCATCATCTAAGTCCCATTTATCATCGTCTAAGTCCCATTTAAGTCCCACTATTGGACTTAAGCCTCCTCTACAATGAAAGGGGAATTGGTTTAATATACTACGTTGGTCAGACGTATTGGCATGGACTTTTATGTCGAACTTTCCTTCTCTTGCATATAAATTATTTGGATATCATGCCCCTTAGTCGTCTATCCCCCCTACCCTCTACTACAACCACGGGTAAGAGAGGGGGTGGTGAACGGTATTCATACTCCGCCACCACACGGATAAGATATACCTAATAGTAGGCTAAATTTTATTGTAACGCTTTAAACAGTTAAAAGAGTGTAGGCGGTAATTACTAGGACACAGCTTGTAATAACAATATCCTATTCCAATCTTTAAATCAGAGTAGTATAGTAGATCAATTTCTTCATTGTTTTTGAGGTTCATTGTGAACTGAATGACGTATTTAAGCTATATAAAAAAGAATACATTGCTAATATCTATAGTCATATCTGTTGTAGACCTAATAATAGGTTTCCAATTATCGCCGCAACTATGCAATATGGTATGGGATACATAGGTACATATAGGTATACCTACATACGTACGGTACATATAGGTGGTTATTAAACGTATTTTAAGACCCGAAACGGTACTGAATTAAGCATACCATTAACCTGTGATTGTGCCTTTGGTTTCATGACATATTAAGAAATGTAAAGGCTGGCTGAAAATTCTATTTTGAGAAAAAAATACGAAGAAACAGGACGTCTTTTTGAGATTTTATTTTTATTGCAAACGGTGGCAAACGAGCAAACAGTACACCTGATGGTAAGTATTGCTGCCGCTCATGGACCTCTACAAGGCCGCTGCCTACCGCGAAGAAAGTGAAGGGAGTGTGAATGCGTGCATTGAGGCTCGGTAATACCAAGGGCACCACCAAAACCCTCCACATGCAAACACCCTCAGAAGTTGGGCTTCCGGTTCTCTCGCTCACCGAACGAAGCGCAGTAATAAATCGCTACTACACTAGAATGACTTGACTTTCGAGTTTTGGTTGCAAATATCTTTTGCTTGCCAGTACACAAATCGACATCCGTATGGTGACAGAGTAACAATACAATCCACCATCCACTTTCTTACCCGGGAATGTCGTAAAAGACGAAAAAGGCATATTATGTGCAGATAAACTTATACAAGAACAGGAATATTCGTAATAAAATTCCGTGTCGAGTTTTCCTTCTCTTGCATAGATATTATCTGCATATAATATCCCTTACAACTAGGTAGACTGACGACATTCTCAAAGTCGCAGGGAACCGTTGGATGCAAGTGGCGCAGGACCGTTCCGAGTGGCATTCTCGTGGGGAGGCCTATGTCCAGCAGTGGACGTCCGTAGGCTGATGGATGGATGGATGGAATATCCCTTAGTCGTCTTTTACAACACCCATGGTTAAGAGAGTGAATTATTCTTAGTCCATCATCACAAAGAAATAAATTTAAAAAATAATTAACGCATTGTAATATCGGTCGACCTTTATTACAGCAATGTTCGAGAAGAATTGTCTAGCCCACACAAATCTATACTCATAGCTGCGTAGAAAGAATTAATATGGGCGGAGAGGCATCGCAAAAACTCGATCACTACGTGATTGTGGACTTTATTGGTTTTCGTATAATGTCGCAATGAAATAACAGAATTCGATTATTGCTAATATTCTTATTCGATGGTTATAAATAATATGACATTTTTTTTCAATGAAATTATATACATATATATTCTCGCAGAAGCTCGCAGCTGCACATTCTGTCTTATATCATAATTGTAAGCAGATGAACTTATTAATATTAAATGAGAACGATAATAAACATTACTCTGAAAATTTGTCCTTTGTAGGTTGCACATAATGACGGATGATGGCGGACGGTAATGAGTTAAGAATACAATCTACGTTTTCAATTAAGTTTGAAAAACTGGCGGAAAAAGGATCATGGCAATAGGTAACAGCGTCCGGGGAAACTTATTACTCCAGTTGCGATTATATATTTAATAATAGCCGTATCAAATATTCAAAGGGTACCTAGATATTATAAACATTACAGATTTTATTTATTATTACTGTAACATATGTTTACAGCACGATTACTATTGATGAGTTTTTTGATACAATAATAATTGATACTTAGACGATGAGTTGTAACCTTCGGGGTTTCATTAAAACCTATCATAGCGACACGCCTCCCGTGTGATACATTATTATGTATTAATTCGATATTTACTTATACATTAGGTAAGTATATATAAGATATATTGTATAGGGCTATTTCTTCATGGCGACGGGGTAAGAATACAGTTCGCCACATACTATCTTGCCCGTGGCTATCGTAAAAGACGATTCATCAGCATCATAATCATTTCGGCTAATATACGTCCCACTGTTGGGCTCGAGCCTCTTCCACTATAAGAGGGAAATTGATCTACTATACCATGCTGGTCAGATATGGTGCTATACGGTTTTATTTCGAGTTTTCTTTCTCTGGAATAGATGTTATATGCATATGAGCAAGGGGATGGTGAATTGTATTCTTCCTGCATTACCACTCGGATAGAAAAAAAGAAGACGATGAAAGTATTTAATATATATGGACCACTTACGCAAGAGAAGTGAAACTCAAAATAAAATCCTAAACCAATCCGTCTGACCAGCTTAATATCGGTCAATTGCTTTTTTATTATGAAAGACACAAGCCCAGCAATGGAAAATATGTGAGCTGAGACGGGGATGGGACATTTCGTAGTATTTAAAAAGACTATTTAAACATGGTCATTCATCTTGAACGAAAATAATGACAGGGAATTATTTATTCAATTAATTATACATTATCATTTTAGCTCATATACGTTGGAGCAGGGGTTTACAAAGATTATATCCCTTAGTCATCTTTTACAACAAATATGGACAAGAAAGGGAGCGGTGAATTGTATTCTTACCTCGTCACCACACGGAACAATTATTTATTCAGGGATGTTTAATTTATTTTCAATTATAAAGAAGAACGACAGGATAAATACAGACTTACACAGTATTGGCTTAGGTTACGAAGTTTATTAAATTTAATAATTTTCAAAGCGACTATCATGTCTGCCAAATAAATAGGTTCAGTAGGTTGTAATAACGATGACTTGTTGGACGTGAGACATCTTAGTCGGCCAGTGACAATGAACGAAAATTGACTTTACCATGCTCCTCATACAGGTAGGTAGGGTTTTATTTTAACTTAACCTCTTGCATTGATGTTATATGCTTATTATATCCCTTGATTGTCCCTTGTAATAATGTACTTTCTACGTCACACAAGCATAGCGGCCGCTATAAACCAAACAATACTTATGTATGACGAGTACTGAATAAGAATTGGTGTATATTATCACATAATAGATAAATGCATGCACATGCATTGTTACCTTTATATGTGACATCTTTATGAATGTTGATATGCATTTTTATATGTAAATTTAATACTAGCGTAATAAAAATATATTGTACTGTTCAAACGTTGGCATGTCTGCTATATATTGCTGTTATGAACAACTGACGGCACAGATCGCGTAGTGGTTATGAAACCGAGCTACCTCGCCAGTGTCGCGAGTACGAATCCCATACAAAGCAATACTATGTGCGATCCACAGTTTGTTGTGCCAAGTCTGGATGTAAATTGTGTCCGTTAGTTATGTTTGTAAGTAGCTGTAGTCCCTCGCAATACAAATATTATCACCTTGGTGCAAAGGTTTGTCATTAAAAAGAACAAGTTTAAAATTAACAAATTGCCAATTTTCACCAACAACATCTAAATTTTAAGTAAGGAAATTTAAAAGGAAATTTAATATTTATAACATACATATAAAAAAATTTATATGTATGTTATAAATATTAAATGATTCATGATATCAATTAATCTCTGATATTACTAATCTAGATTTTGTTTGAATGAAATTAAATGTTTGAATCGTGTTTTTGAATTTACATTCCAAGGAGACTTGTTCAGAAAGGATGGCAAAGAGATGTTATGTCCTTAGTCAATTTTACCTATAACAAAGAAAGAATATGAAAATTGGCTCTTCGTATTTGTATATATATATATATATACATAGGTAGTTATATAAATGTAACTTTCTGTTGTAAATAAAAGCTTATCATTACTGAGTTACATATTTACGATCAAAGTCAATTATTATATTAAATTCAATTTTTGACAGTCCTCAATAACATATATAATGCGATATAGTAACAGCATTTAATATTCATTAGATGCAAAATTTATACCGTTCTAAAACACCTACGATATACATATGTATCTATAAAATTTAGGCTCGGCCTTAACCTAGATATTGAATTTCGGCTGCCAATGACAGTATTCATTCAGGCTATAGGTGTTTTTATTTATTTAAACGATACGCTATGCTAACTACTAAGTTGTTATCATTTAGAAACTGAGACTAGTTATTTATGTTGGCAAATATATAGAATAGGTAGCTGAGTCATCTCAGTCACAGCTCATATACGTCCCACTGTTGGGCTCGAATTTCCTCCACATTGGAAGGAAAACTGGACTATACCTCGCTGGTCAGAATTATTGGTATCGAGTTTTATTTCGAGTTTTCCTCTTCTTACAAAGATATAATCTGCATATTAAAATCCCTTGATCATCTTTTACGATATCCACGGGCAAGGGAGTGGTGAATTGTATTCTTATTCCATTACCACACGATTGCTAAATACCTTTGCTTCAAATAATTTTTCGTACACTTTTTTCAGTGAATTTCACACGTGTGAGAACTACTGATATTAATAGGAAGTATTCATTCTAATACAGTCCACGGGGACTAAATTACTCTGATTTGAGAATGTTTTTACATTATTTTTGCGCGTAATAAATTACGTGATATTTGTCAAAATACCCCAAGTGCGATTTGGTTTCACCCCCTCTTCCATCTTATACCTTCACGTAATTAATGGAAAGAGAAGAAATTAAAAAAGAAAACCTTTGTTCCAATAATGCACATTTAATCCACAATTATAGCGTATTTATATAGTAAGCTAGTTAAGAATTTTATTTTCCATTAGGTACCTTACACCTTGCTCGCCAGTGGCACATTAAAAATTTACCTAAAAAGGTCTGGCAATATTAAACCATTATTCATCGCTTCATATGCCCTTTGAGGCTTATGATCTAATTGCTTACGGCGAGATGTCATTTGACTCGGATTAGCCTACTTTTATCGGATAACTGAACATCTTTGGTCTTAATAATCGTCTCAAGAATTTCATCTTAAATCATTATATGAATTCCTATTATACAATCTTATTTTTTATTACTTTCGGTAGCAAGCAACGTTCTTCATCTCAGCATTAGATTGGACCTCCTCCGCTATGGGGCCTCCTATATTGATCTACTATAGCACGCTTGTCAGACATGTTGGCATAGGGTTTCATGTCAAATTTTTCTTCTCTTGCATCAATGTAATATGCATATCATATCCCATAATCGTCATTTACGACATCCACGGGCAAGATGGGATAGTGAATTGTATTCTTACTAAGTCACCATAAGGAAAGAAACGGGAAAGCAACTCACCTCAGCGTAATTTGCAATTGCTAGTCATGGACGACATATCAGTCATAGATAAGTCGCTGCCTAGTTAAGTAGTAGGATTGAATAAAAATTACTGCACAGATGGCATAGTGGTTAATACACCGGATTAACTTCTCTAATGTCATGGATTCGAATCTCAAGAATGACAATACTTTGTGATCTGCAAATTGTTGCCTTAAGCCTGGGTGTAACATGTGTCCGTTAATATCCATATCCTTTTGTTTGTTATCCAGTATGAGACGTTGGTTTTTCTTGTGTTCACGCCTTTAGGTGATATTAGTTACTCTCTTTCTACAGATTTTTATAGATAGCTGAGCAAACCCCTTCCTATTTTGAGACCACGTTTCTGTGCCGTAAAACATTCCTAGTAGCACGCAATGGCCATAAATGTTTATCAATTTTATCAAAATCAAAATAAGAACTAAAGAACAAATAAAGAACTGGAAGATTTACGTTCGCAAAATTTGTTAATCAAATGAAAAATTGAAAAATCGATACTAACTGATCAAGTTAAACAAAATATTAGATATTTCTGCACAAAGTAGCAAGCTACAATCTATATTAATAGCGTCAAACAAAAATAAATAAAATCTAACAAATTTTCAAGAACGAACTGGCATTCAATCACGTGTCAACGTGACATCAATTCAAAGAGAAGTTACTAAATAAAATAGCGCAAATGCAATCTTTTATGGCGTTTTTGCGTCTTTTTCTAATAACAACTGTGATGGGAGTAAGAGAGACAGAATATTGTTTTTTTGTAAGTGAGATTTTTGAACCTAAATGAAACGTACCTTTGAATGGCAGCCAATGCTATTTGAAATAAACTGAAATAGTCCTGCCGTGACAAAGTTCATGGTCACGGGAGGACAGAGGCAGTTCACCCGTGGGTTTTGGGCTTCCAGTTCCCTCATGCATGCATATTATATCACTTCGTCGTCTTTTACGACACCCACAGACAAGGGGGTGGTGAATTGTATTCTTATTCCGTCACCACACGAAACGTAATAACGAAATAAAGAATTACATTTGTAATGAATCAGAGCTGCTATAATATAACTATTAACATTAAAAAACTTAACTTGAATCCTTATATCTCGTTACTTGAGTAGGTTTAAACAGAACAATAGTCATATTACCCAATTTACCGCAAAGTACACTAGCTGTGCGCCATTAGGCTTCAATTAAAATGTGGCTAATGTTACCATCTGGCGGTAACGGTTCTCAGGATTTTGTATTGAAGCTTTGCGGTTAATCCTCTTGTAACATTAGCTATGCTTAGGTAGGTAATTGT
This sequence comes from Lymantria dispar, assembly GCA_032191425.1. Taxonomy (NCBI): domain Eukaryota; kingdom Metazoa; phylum Arthropoda; class Insecta; order Lepidoptera; family Erebidae; genus Lymantria; species Lymantria dispar. The sequence continues at coordinate 14,947,830 of CM063457.1, read as the reverse complement.
GACTTCTGACTTTTCTATTAAATCAAGACTTGATTTCTTTATTTTTAGGAGCACCACAGTTCTGTTAGAGTCCATGTGCTCTAAAAATTACAACACGCTGTACTAAGGAAGTAATCATTCTATTGTGTGTGACTAACATCATCAGTGGGCAAATTATCATCATCATTATCTCGGCTTATATAAGTCCCACTGTTGGGGTCAAACTTCCTCCACAATAGAAGGGAATTGATTTAAATTGAGGAATTTGACTTACTCTCTGGTCAGACGGGTTGGTATAAAGTTTTATTTTTAATTTTCTTTCTATTACATAGATTTTATATGCTCTTAATCATCTGTTACAATACCCACGGGAAATATAGGTTTGGGTAAGAAAGATGGGATGTAGAATTATACTCTTACTCCGTCATCACGTGTTAAATACAACTTTTTTGTTACATGCCATGGTCACCCGCCGCCCAGCTCCGTCCGGGGCGACAGAGGGACGGCGCGGCCCCATGACCCACCCGTGGCATGTCGCCTTCGTCATTGGGCCAACCACTGATGCAGAGTAACTTGTCTTCAGTGGTCGGTCCGACGGAATACCCCGCAGGGTACTCTCTTTTCTCGACGTTCCTCCTCGGAGACGTCGGTCGCTGTCGCGCGGTCAGTCTCTATACGGGTGACGGACTAAATCTCTGGTCCCGTTACCCGCGGCCTCGGCTAGGGCAGCATTAGGCGCAGATACTGCGCCGTCCAATATATAACGCATAACATATTATCCTGCGTGGGAATCGAACCCAAGACACGGGTATGGTAGCTCGGTATATCGCAGGCCCAAAGTGTAATGGAATTTGGCTTACTATCTTACGCTGGCCATATATGGGGTTTTATTTCTAGATTCCTGTTATATGAGTTAGCCTTTAACTCATATAAAACATTGTTTGATAACATTTAAAAATGAGAAAGAAGTTTATAAAGTAATCTAAACCTAGAGAGTACTTATATTATATTATTTGTTTTGTTTGAAACTATGACATAGTGCCGTGTGGTGACGGAGTAAGAATACAATTCACCACCCCCTATATTACCCGTGGGTGATCGTACGAGACGACTAAGGGATAGAAAACGCATATAACATCTATGCGAGAGAAGGAAAACTCGAAATAAAACCCTATACCAACATGTCTGACTAGCGTGATATAGTAGATCAATTACCCTTCCATTATGGAGGAGGCCCGAGCCCAACATTGGGACGTATATGAGCTGAGATGATGATGATGAGACGATGATGATGATGAGATGATGATATATGTAGTTATATATAGCACGCAGGTAACTTCTTTGTATTATCCACGTATGGCCGTTCTGAGTCTACTTTCTTATTATTATGTACGTTAATTCCGTCTTCGTGAAATATGTTGCATTATAGATATTTGTATCTAGTGTTGATTTTCATAGAAAAAGATAGGTAACATTTAAATTTTTATCTATCTGGAGTATAAATCAAGCTGTACATGTGTACACTGATTTAGCAACCATTTTTTTATTAAAATACTAGCAGCGCCTTGCGATTTTACCCACATTGTTCCCCTTCCCATGGGAATATTGAGATAAATTAGCCTATGTATTATTTTGATATGTAAGCTATAATATTGTGAAGTTTCATCAAAATCCATTCAATAGTTTTTGCGTGAAAGAGCAACAAACATCCTCACATAGTCACTTCGCGTTTATCATATTACTAGGACAACACTCTTGCATGTTTTTTTTAATGCTTATAATATTTAAGCACAAATTAAATTAGACTGCATAGATGGCGTAGTGTTTAAAATACCGACCTACAACGCCATTATCGTGAGTCCAAATCCCATGCAGAATAACACTTGGTGTGATCCACAAAGTTGTTGTTCCGAGTCTGAATATAATTTGTATCCGTTAATTATATATTTGTGAAGTCCCCCACAACACAAGGATTATTTCCTTAGTGCAGGGTATTGTCTTTTAAAAATATATATTAAAATCTAAGAACTTTATAATAAACTAGCAATCCGCCCTCGCTTCGCTTCGGTTATAGGTTATAGTTGTTTTACCCGCGTAGTTCCCGTTCCCGTGGCAATACCAGGATAAAGTAAAATATAGCCTAGTTTACGCCCTGATATTATACCTTTCCATTGGTGAAAGAATTTTTGAAATCGGTCCAGCCGTTTTGAAGATTACCCGGAACAAACAGACAGATAGACAAAAACTTTTTAATTGCTATTTTAGGCATAGGTGTCGTGCAAATAACCGTGTGAGCATGAATAAAGCCTATTATTTTGACATTACAAACAGACACTCCAATTTTATTTATTGGTATAGATGTTAGTGTATTAACAAGTTGAGACAGCCTCAAGTCAGAGCAGTCCGTCAATTCGATGTTATTCTATACATTAGAAAAATAAACAATAGGTTGTTTAAACAAAATCATCGTTATTTTGTAAATGAATATTAATTATTAGTGGGTAACAATACAATATTTCACCATTTCTTACTTGCTCGGGCAAGATGTAATATTGAACTGAAAGGTTGCCATGAGATTCGACAGCAGCACTCGGCCAGGAATAAATAAAAACTATGTTAAAAAATGGATGCTGGACGTAATGGCTGATGACGGATAGCTAAATTAATTATCTGTATTTATAAAACTGATAAAAATATAGCACATATTTTGAGATGGGATATAAAAAAAAATTCAAATTTCTATAACGTAATTAATTTAGAAATAATAAATTTTCACACATAATATTACTAAAGTAATAAAATTATATTCACAACTGTTATTTTTTTATAACCGGTGATTTAAAAGTAATTATAATGTTCATGTAACCGTGACATGATTGCGCAAAAAAAAAGCTAACGAACGAACAATTCATAGACGTTTTTGTTGGATAGTTTTTTATCTGTATATACTTGTCCGACTGCTTGCGCCCTTGAGGTCCATCTGGGTGTTCCATATTTGGATTCTTTGAATCATGCTCTCAATACAACACTGAATATTATGATGTGATCTCATAAAGGCAAGGTTACATTAACGCGTAAATATAATCTTTATATACATATATATATTTCTTGTGTGCGTGCGTCACTGAACTCCTCCTAAACGGTTTGACCGATGTTGATGAAATTTTTTGTGTATATTCAAGGGGATTCAAGGATGGTTTAGATTCATAATTGGACCCGGTAGGTGGCACTACTGTCGATTTCAAGGAGAATTGCTTTTATTTTATTTCAACAGGACAACGTCTGTTGGGTCAGCTAGTGTCTATATAAATAAATAAAATGGCAATGTCTCTTTGTGGTATCAAAATAACATTTCTTTTCATGCTCACACGGTTTTTACACGATATATATACTTAAAAATCAGTTTAAACACTTTTTGTCTGTATGTCTGTGTCGGGTAATCTTCCAAACCGATGGACCGATTTTAATAATATTATATTTCCAGGTATATAAGGTTTAAGTTAGTCTATTTTTCCTCTCAAAAGAATCCTATAGAAATTTGCCCGGTCTGGGAACTAACCTGAGGTCTTATGAATTGCAATCGGGTATCGTGATATTTTAGGAGACATTGGAGATTTAAAATGCGGGAGCAAGGCGACTGAAACCGAAGCGAAGTGAGTTCGCTAGTCCTTACTAATATTATAAATGCGAAAGTAAGTTTGTTTGCTTATTTGTTTGTTTGTTACGCTTTTACGCTTAAACTACAGAACCAACTTCAAAACTTCTTTCACCAATAGAAAGCTATAATATCAGGGAGTAACATAGGCTATATTTTATCCCGATATTCTCACGTCAACGGGAACCACGCGAATAAAGCGACTGAAACCGAAGCGAAGCGAGGGTGGGTTTTATATAAAACTGAGACTGTAGGTATATTAGCTGACTCAGCAAATTTGTTCTGCTTGAACATGCACAAACAATTTCAGCGACATCGGTCCAGCCGTTTAGGAGGAATTCAATGACATACACACGTACACAAGAAATTTATATATAAAGATTATTTTATCATCATTTCAGCCTATATATGACCCACTGTTGGGCCTCGGCCTCCTCCATAATGGGAGGGTTATTAACCTACTATTCCAATCTGGTCAGACGTGTTGGAATAGGGTTTCGTGTCGAGTTTTCCTTCTTTTACACAGATGTTATATGCTTATTATATCCCTTAGTCGTCTTTAACGACATACACTGGCAATGGTGGTGAATTATATTCTTACTTCGTCACCACACGGAATATTATTTTATATTTCATGTAAAAGAAAAAAAGAAGTATTCTCCTACATAGATTATATTATCAACTGAGTTTTTAACCTGCCTGCCAAGCATAGCGACTATGATTTTATTCAACCTTACGAAAGTCTAAATCCTATAGTGCAGATTGAGAGATAGATACATCACTGCAAGAAAAAGGAAACTTTCTCCTCGTGTCAAACGGAATCTAGTATTAGACCCGTCATGCCAGCTTGTCATATCATGAAAGTGTAAATCTGTTTCGCCTGACATTGTGAAGCATAATATCGCCGCTCAATAATGTTAGATTTATATATGTACCTCTGTATATATATATATATATATATATATATATATATATATATATATATATATATATATATATATATATATGTTTTTAAGTATCGTAAAAGACGACTAAGGGAGTAAATATGCATATGACATCTATGTAGGAGAAGGAAAACTCGAAACAAAACCCTGTACGTTTGACCAGCGTGGTATAGTAGGTCAATTTCTCTCCTATTAAGGAGGAGGCTCGAGTCCACCAGTCGGACGTATATGAGCTGAAATGATGATGATGATGATTTTTAAATAATAACTTACAACGTCTTTAAATATGTCTAGACGTCTTTAATTATGACTACACACACGGCGTATTGGATATCGAACTGTCGTACCAAGTGTCACGGGTTTGATTCTCACGCAGGACAATACTTGTGCGATTCCCAAATTGTTATTCTTAATCTGATCAATTATCATATACACATAATTTGTTTTCGTTAATTAATTGTCTGCAAAGGCCCTCACAATACAAGGAATATTTATTGATTCAAAGAAATGAAACTTACTACCAATATCGATCATGAATAAGTTAATATAAATTGGATAGATTTCCTATATTATAATTTAAATATAATAAAACATACCATAATTTCTAGACTAACAATGTATCTAATATTCATTGTAATCCAGCTAGCTAGAGGCGCCAATTAATAACAAATATTAATCACACCATATTTGTTCAGACAATGATTTCATGTTACTAAATATGAGTAGGTTTTTCTAATAAATTAACGTCATACTTTTATGACACAGGACTTAAATGCATACTGATTAAATTCATTTCATTCACTTCGGCTCATATACGTCCCACTGCTGGGCTCGGGCATCCTCCATAATAGGAGAGATATTGACCTTACTATACCATGCTGGTCAGACAGCTTGGTATAGGGTTTTGTTTCAAGTTTTCATCTCTTGCATAGATGTCGTATGCGTAATACATCCCTTAGTCGTCTCTTACGACACCCAGGAGTAAGAGAGGAAGCGGTGAATTGTATTCTTACTCAGTCACCACACGGACATTTAATTAAGTACTAAATTTTATTTCTAGTACTTTCTGTCCAGTTACTAATATCTAATCTTCACGAGTTAAAAATAAATACTATTCGTCACTATCCCCTTACTTTTCTATATAAGTCTGAGACTCTACCAAACCATAAAACCGACGAATAGATCCATCAGAAAAAAGGACAGCACTGGATAGATGCACATTGCTGAAAAAAAAAAAAAAATTCTGTCCCCAACTCATCTGCCAAGTGTGGCGATTAAGACCCTAATGCTTTTAGATAATAACGACAACACCCGCACTAAAGAACGAATTCTTTTATCGCGTATGACTTAACCAACATAAACTTAACGGAACAAATTACAATCATAGTAAAAATAATTGTTTAAACATTTGTTATTCACACAATTTTTCTACTGACCCACTACTCAAGACTCTTTTTATGGATCAAAATAGGCCTGTCTACGACTATGCAGCTGTGCCACTTCTATCTAACGATTCACTCGGACATATGCGATCCTCCTAGAGTGAACGCAGTCCAGATGTCTTACATTACGCTGTTAGATTCCTGATCGCTTGCGAGCCTTTTTCTCAACAGATTATTGCCGTCTATTGCGTGCAGTTCTAAACCGTTTATATTTTATTCAACATATAGAGGGAAAAGGCTTAAAAGAGAAAATACTTTTTAATTGAACTCAATCTATGCTTCAGAACTTACAAAGCAATCAATTCGATATTTATCAACATACAAACGTGTGGTTTCCAGTTAATTAATTCCAATAGTCTCTGTGATTTCAAAATTGTTCATTAGTATGTCCTAATCTTTATAATGATGTATGTAGTTTGTATAAGTTTACGTTTCATCTTAACATGTGGTTGAAAATACTCCCACGTGTGGGGAACTATTTAGAGTTGTCATCATTGTAATTATCAAGTTATTCTGTTTGTTATTTTCGAATACGTTTAGTTATTACTGTTTTCATTAAATCTTTTCATGTTATATGGATATTTGTTTTTTACTTCGTTGTTAGTATTTGAATTGTAGTTGATGATCTAGAAAACTAATAAAATTACAAGAAAACGTGATTTAATTTTATATTTGTATCTTTTATTCTATTACACACTCAATTTATATTGCATTAATGACTAAAATTAAATGTCTGTGTATAACAACATATCATTTTTGTTAAAAGAATTTGTGATGAGTGATGTTGGAAAGATTTGCGATAAGACATTGTTTTTCTTTAAGAGTGGATTCTTGATCTATACTATAGATATAGATTCTATAATAATAAAGTCTATAGTAATAAAGCTGATAGGCGTCCCACTGCTGTACTCGAGTCTCTTCCTCAATAAGAGGGAAAATTACCTACTATACTACGCCGATCAGATGTGTTGGCATAGGGTTTTATTTCAAGTTTTCCTTCTCTTGCATAAATGTTATGCATTCCATTCCTTAGTTGCATTTTTTGATAACCTCAGGGTGAAATAGGGGGTGGTAAATTGTATTGTATAATACAATTATTGAAAGAGGTGCTCTCTTTAATAAATATAGACTAGAATACGAAATACATTGTATTTTTCTATGTTATTCTTAATCAAAAGCCTTCGCTCAGCGTGCTATGGAACGGGCTATGCTCGGGATTTCTCTGCGAGATAGAATCCGAAATACGGAAATCCGCAGAAGAACGGGTGTAACCGACATAGCACGAAGAATCAGGACACTAAAGTGGCAATGGGCAGGCCATTTCGCTTGACGAACCGACAAACGCTGGAAAGGTTCTCGAGTGGCGACCACGTATTGGACGACGCAGTGTAGGGCGCCCCCCCACTAGGTAGACCGACGACCTGGTGAAAGTTGCTGGGCGTTGTTGGATGCAGGCGGCACAGGATCGCGCTTTGTGGCATAACATGAGGGAGGCCTACCTCCAGCAGTGGACGGCGATAGGCAAGAATAACAAGATTTCTTAATTAAACAAATTTCATACACAAAGCGAGTATCGCTTTCAATATAAATAATATAGAATTTAATTTTAATCAATCCGGCTATGCAACCGATATTGTAGCCGTTCATTAAACATATATAACATGAATCATTAAATATAATATCGTGGTCCTGTTTTATATTTTTAAATTAACGATAAGAAATATTTGATATTGATACATTCATTATTTTCATAAATTATTTTGTTGTTTAATAAATAAGTATATTAGGAGTCCACCTAAAATATCTTAAAAAAACGATTAGGAGCTTTACATTCCCTAGCTGCAGCCACGGGTATCTGGACTGGGAAATAGTCCGCAGAATGTTCGACTTGTTACCGAGTCCATGGAAGGCAGTTACCACTTAACATCAGGTAGGGTTCTTGTCTGTTACTAAAGGTATTAAAATGTGCTTTATATAAAAAAAAAACCCTTTTACATACAAAATTAAGTCCGTCTTATGAAACACAACTCTAAGCAATTAAGTCTTGGTTTAAAGTTGAACATAAAGTCTGAATTTCTTCTAGTATTAAATGTCTTAAACTTGATTCATGTACCTGTACTTAATGTTACGCTTAAAGAGATTTTTTTTAATCATTAACTTTTAGTTCTTAAACCTTTTACCCGTGATGGAGTAAGAATACAATTGCCGTCCCATTTCTTACCCGTGCGTAACGTAAGAGGGGACAATTAAGGGATTATAATACGCAGATAAAATACAGTAAGAGTAGGCAAACTCAAAATAAAACCTTATACTAACACGTTTGACTGCAGTTAGAGCCCAGCAGTGGGACTTATGTGAGCTAGGATGATGATAATGACCTTTTGTAAATCAATAAACTTAATAATATTAGATACCTTTTATAAACACCTGATATTTTCTTTTAAAATAATTTCATTTACTTATTTTATAATAAAATGAAATAAATAATTTAATATTGCCTATTCGTAGCCATTTTATTTGTTAGAACATTGAAGGAGACTTTATTGAATAGCAGTAAATATGCTCAGTTCTGAGAACAGTCTGTGGCACCGTCTTGTAATTACGAATGAGGAATGTCACAAACGGTAGACGATTACTCATTCTTTGTTTACTTTACTAAATGACTGTCTTTCATCGAAGTAATGTAACTTTGTTAGCAACTTGTGATAGCTTCATGTTACGATATGTTGTTACATGATCTGTATAATAATTTATTTTATACTAGTTTTTGCTCGCGAGTTCGTCTGCATAGAAATTATTTTAACCAACATTTCGCCTCATATACGTCCCACCATTGGGCTTGAGACTCTTTTTCAATAGGAGGGAAATTGACCTAATGTACCACATTGGTTCGATGTGTTGGTATAGGGTTTTATAGGTTTTCATATTTTATCCCTCGTCTTTTGGGACACCCAAGGGTAAGAGTGGGAAATACTCCGTCACCACCCGGAAATTATGTGTTACGTCCCCGTTAAATATTATTTTCATTATTTCTGTAATAGAGTGAAAAATATAAAAGCAAAATTCACCCACTGTTTGGTGCCTTAGGGTGAAATAGGTATAGAGGATAGGTATGCTCTAAGGTTTCATTTCAGGATATTGCTTTATAATGAGAAAGACAACGTAGAGTCTTTTATTATGTAGAGTCTACATCATAAAAGTAAGCAAATTTTTTATTTAATAACAAATAAAGTAGAAATATGACCGCAAAATTTAATACATACTGTTTTACATCCTTAGAGGATAAATATTGCCAAATGCTGAAATACGTGTTTATTTATTTTTTGAGGAGTTTGTGCTTAATTGGAAGACAGCGGATAAAGATTTTTTCTACCTGTACAAACTATACAAACTGCGTTTTACGTTTGGGATTAGATTTCGTAAACTTGTTTTTTATTGAGGCTCTACGTCATAAAAACAAACTACTAGCTTAATGTTGCTTGATTCAGTAGTTTTGTCTCTACATTGATGAATCAGTCAACCAAGTTCTTTATGTATGCAGATAGGTATATTTAATCATAAGTACCTATCAAATATAAATTAATTTATGGCCATTCATTTAAACAAGGACTGTCCTCTTGACTCAGTAGCATATGTGTTCGATTCACTACGCCATCTATCGAATATATGTATTAATAAATTCTTGCGATAAGTATGATTTTACAGTGCGAGTCGCAGATGATAAGAGGACTAAAAATTGATTACTGGACGTAGGCCTCCTTCATGTTGCGCCACAGAGAGCGATCCTGTGCCGCCTGCATCCAACGACGCCCAGCAACCTTCACCAGGTCGTCGGTCCACCTAGTGAGGGTGCGTCCTTCGATACGTGGTCACCACTCGAGAGCCTTTCTGCCCCAGCGGTTGTCGGTTCGCCGAGCGATGTGGCCTGCTCATTGCCACTTCAGCGTGCTAATTTTCGTACCTCAATAGGTCGTTATTATCATCATTATAACAGTTTATATACGTCCCACTGTAGGGCTCCAGCCTCCTCAATAATGGGAGGGAAATTGATCTACTATAACACGCTGGTCAGACATGTTGGTGTATTATGTCGAGTTTTCCTTCTCTTGCATAGATAGTATATGCATATTATTTTCTTTATTTGTCACCACGTGGAAAATCTTAATAGGTAAAGAAGTTGGAAAGGATTTTCAACATTCCAGTCTTCTATGATAACTTCGTTTCACAAATTTATGACGTTTAAAGTCTGAACATTCAGGTATTTAATAAGCAAAAGGTAAATAATAATCGAGTACATCTTTTTCATTATAAGTTGAATCTGTTCTCTGTGAACGTTTTCAATGTAAAATTGTTTATTTAAAGCGATTCTTAGAAGTAATAATACATTTATCGTATAGGAATGTTCTTGCATAAGGTGCAATATTTCCCATAATATAAACACACCACATCCAATATGGTATATGATCTTTGTACTTACAACGGGGCTAGGGGTCCGTTCATTTATTACGTAAGATAATTTAGGAGAGAATGGAGGGCTCATCAGCATCCTTTCAACTCACTCAGTCCCACTGTTGGGTTCGAGCCTCCTCCGCATTAGGAGGGAAATTGACCAACCTATCATGCTGGTCAAACATGTTAGTTTTTTTTTTATGGGTGGGCTATGGTAAGCGCACGCACGGTCCATTCCGTCCGGGGCGATGAAAGGACGGCGCGCGGGCCCATAACCCACCCGTACCCACGTCACCTCGTTGGGCCGACCACCGGAGCAGGGTGACTTGTCGTCAGTGGTCAGCCCGACGGAATACCCTTTCGGGTACCAAACATATTAGTATAGGGTTTCTTTTCAAGTTTTCCTTTTTTTTTCTGTAGACGATATATACATAATTCATTGCTTAGTAGTTTTTCACGACACCCACGACAATATAGGGAGTGGTGCATTATATTATCACTCCGTCACCATACGGAACAACTAGTTGCTAGTCAACTTGTGTTATACGTTAGACAATTAGAAGTATAATTTGTACATTAACTTTCAGGAGTTGTAATACTTTAAGTATTCACTATTGAATACTTCGTTAGCATAATGCGAATATAATGTCGATTGTGGTCCTGGGCTAAGCTAGCTTGCCTACGAGGTATCTTGCAAGAATACTGAAGGTTTGAGTTGGTTCTATATTACGTACTAATAACGATGACTCGCTCAGTCTTCCTGAAATGTAATTCGCTTTATGATCGTTTAATGACAAATTTGCTTGGGATCTTAGATTGGTTGAATCGAAAACACGAAGTTAGTAATAGGTATAGGAATAGGTTTATAGGTATAGAAATAGGTTTATAGGTATATAGTAATAGGTTTATAGGTATATGTGGTGCTGCCGCTTGCCATCAAGGTGAGTGAAGAATGAGAGAAATTAAATATTTATATTTGTATTTAATAAGAATAGAAGGTGCAGTGTGGTGGCGGTTACGAATGCTACCAACCTTTTTTTTTATTGGTAGCACATACGCCGTCCATTCCGTCCGATGTGGCAGAAGGGGGGGATCGGCCCATTAACCCATCGTATTCCTTCCCCTTCGCCATTGGGCCGACCACAGGTACCGAGTTCTTTGTAGTCCGTGGACAACCCGGTATGCTATAGACCCTAAGATTTTTCGTAGGTATCGTTAAGACGACTAAGAGCTTTACATCAACGTAGACCCATTCCAACTGATGCCGTTTAGCCAGCATTTATAATCCCAAGAAGATTAACTATCCTCAATCGTCTAGGGGCAGGTGGCTGATCACTAAACATAAAAAAAATGTTATGATTTTTATTAACAAAGTCACGTTTATGTGTGTGTTACACTAGTTCTAACTACATCCATCCTTGTCATCTCAGCCCATATACGACCCACTGTGGGACTCGGGCCTCCTACACTATGGGAGGGAAATTTACCTACTATATCGCGCTGCTCAGACGTATTGGCATAGGGTTTTGTTTCGAGTTTTCCTTCTCTTCCACAAATATTATATGCATATTATATTCCTTATTCGATTCTTAAGACATCCACGGACAAGATATGGAGTGGTGTATTGTATTTTTATTTCTTCACACAGACGACTATGTTACGTTATCTATGTAGTGATATTCGTGTAACATTGAACAATCTAAGTGAAGATTTTCTTACACCTTAATACTATAAATGTTCCGCTGTCACATTTTACATCTAATGTTCACGTACAAAAGCAAGAATAATGTTATTTGTCTTTGAAAATATTTACAAAGGCGTATATGCCTACGAAATTATTTATAACAGGGTCCATAAAATGCCTGAACTATGTAGAGGAATTAGTGAGAAAACAGAGGTTAAATTGTGGCTCCGAGAAAATCACAGCGGTGTCCATTTACGCCAATTTATTGCTCTCCATAAATAAAGGTCAGCCAGCGGCCCAGTATATCAATTAATGTTAATTTTCAGATAGTTCTCAGACTGTGGTAAGGGCCAGTGGCTTTGTAAAGAGCGTTTGTCGTTCCTATTCATTTTTAGTCATGCAAATATAATTTTTTAGTAATGCTTATAATTCATATTTTCTAGTAAAATCTCTGCTTTGAGATTGAGTTGGGGGGGTTGAGTGGGGTTTTTTTACGGTCGGCGCACTCTTCGCCCGACTCCGTCCGGGGCGACAGAAGGGCGTAAGCACGCACACCCGTAACCCACCCGTGACACGTCGCCTTCGTCGTTGGGCCGACCACCGGAGCAGGGTGACTTGTCGTCAGTGGTCCGCCCGACGGAATACCCTCTTGAGGAGTATCCTCTCCGACCGACGCCAATCAGGGAGGACGTAGGTCTTTCCTCGCGCGGTCGGCCTCTCGGCGGGTGACGGACTGATTCCCCGGTCGAGTCATCCGCTGCCTCGGCTTGGGCGGCATCAGGCGCTGGTATTCGCGCCTGCACCGCTCCAGTCGCCAAATTAAAAATGTTTGAGATAATTTAGAACAGTTATTATCCTTTATGAGATTTTATGTAGTTACACCGTCTCCCGGTATCTATTTGTCTATAATCATATAAATGAAACTGCTACTGAAATTGTGTATCTATACAGCTTTAGGTTTAATCACAATGCAATCGGTAATACCTAGTCCCTTAGAATAATAACGTATAGAAGGATAGAGTCATTATTTCGAACGTTCGAAACATGAATCTAAAAATACTAATGGTGCGCAGACGATTACACACGTACACCACTATACAGTCTATACAAATTATGAAATCAAATTTTGTTTTTATTAACATAAATCGTCGAAATACTTTTAAAAGTAATGTTAAAAACCTTTTTAAGTTTTTCAAATGTGTTATGACACCCTTTAAATGCACAAACCGTCATAATTACCTATTTATTTTTTAAGAGTTGCGTACTTACGTGCAGTACAATGACTTGTACATTACGGAACGATTCCGGCGTAAGCTTCATTAGGCTCCAATTGTAATGCTTCACTTTTTGTCCGCGATCTTACCTTCTATACGTTATTATTCTAAGCCTAGTCCTTATGATTTCAATATAGCGGCCATATTACAAGTATAGTTACATTTAATAGCAGCAAAACAGAGAGTGACATGCTTTTATTTTGGTAATAGATAAATGTTTAGTTTTTCTTAACAAAATAAAGGCTTGTTTTTTAATTGTTTTTTATATATTAATTTTAAATTGAGTTTTATTTATGTTTTGAAAGTCATTTGATTGATTTACGATTAGAAATCATAAATTAACTACTATCTCTAAGTTTAACTAATGTGATAGGTGTTTTTATTGTTATTTATGATTGTTTTTGCACAAGTTATAATTAATATCAGAATGGGTTTATACATCTGCATTTTACCCGTTTTAGCGTTTGTTTTATTTTAACTTAACAATATTTACGTTAATAATGTTTTATCACTTATTCTCAACTGCTCCTAAGTCTGACATAACGTAATATACTTACACTGTGGTTTGTAATTCGCCGTTTATGGTTGATCACATTATTAATTGTGATATCACATTTTCTAGAGAGAATTCCACATTACGAACTCACATAAAACATATCAATCATTATCATCATCATCACAGCTCATTTACGTCCCACTGCTGGGCTCGAGCTACTCTACAATAGGAGTGAAATTAGCCTATTATACCATGCTCATATATATTTTCCGTGTGGTGACAGAATAAGAATACAATTCACCACTCCCTATCTTGCCCGTGGATGTCGTACAAGACAACTATGGGATATAATATGCACATAACATCTGTGCAAGAGAAGGAAAACTCGAAATGAAACCCTATACCAACATGTCTGACCAGCATAGTATAGTAAGTCAAAATTCTCTACCATTATAGAGGAGGCCCGAGCCCAACAGTGGGACGAGTGTGGGCTGCGATGATGATGATGATTATAACATGCTCGTCAGGTGTGTTGGTATAGTGTTTCATTTTGAGTGTTCCTTCTCTTGCATTGATGTTATATGCATGTTATATCACCTAGTCGACTTTTACGACACCCACGGGCAAGATAGGGGGTACTGAATTGTATCCTTGCTCCGGCCCCACGCAGACACATATGCTAGTAGATAAATAATTATACCTCAATGTTAGAAGAAATAAAATGTAAACAAAGAAATAGGGGTTGCCAAACTTTTTTCTTTTATCCATGACATATTATATGGATAATCTATAGACATGTCTTCTTTGTACGCCTATAGAGGTTTTGAATAATTACAGCCCGAGATGATTATAACCCATATCAATTCATCAATGCCAAAACACTACCCCATTACAGGACCTAATTAAAACAGTCCTTTATAAATGTTCGAATTATTTCATTAGTTCAGGTTGAAATAAATCTTGAGTAGGGTTACCTTCAAATGTCTGGTTAAAGCAGTTATATCCGGTAAATTGATTCAACGGTCAAACGGAAAAACATTCGAGTACTACCTGCTTTTACTTGCCAATGATTTAATGGACTGGAAATGTAAGCGTACTTAAATGTATTTTTATATACGTTTTGTTTAGATTTGTCTTTTAACCGACTTTAAATCATTCTAAACAAAAAAATACCGACTTCAACCGTTTTCTCATGGATGCCATTGTCGAAACTGGACCAAATAGGACGCATTTGCTTTCAAATAAAAAAAGAATCATCAAAATTTTTTGTTTTAGATTAGCTATAGTATACGTATAATATCTATGCATGATTTGGGAAAATCGAAATGAAACCCTATATCAACATGTCCAACCAGCGTGGTATAGTAGATCAATTTCTCTCCTCCTGCAGAACGGGTTCGAGTCTGAGACGTACCTAAGCTGAAATGGTGATGATGAATTTTAATTTTGGATGAAAAAACGATTTAACTTTTCCATGGGTATCGTAAAAACCAATTAAAAGAATACCAAGGAATTAGGCAGTAGTATTCTCTTGAGAAACGCCAAGACCTGCCACCCACTTAATAAACATATCGAACAGGGTATTTATTGTAAGACTCACCTTGTACGCATTATTTAATCCTACCAAACAATAAATCACCGATATTACATATAATCAACATTACACTAAACGCACAATACTTGTGTGATACTCCATAACTACAGCTTACAGCCTCACAGCTCAGCATCAACTAAACTGAACTCTAGACACAGCTATCATCTTATTGTTATAGGTCTCAATCATGC
Organism: Lymantria dispar; assembly: GCA_032191425.1. Classification (NCBI taxonomy): domain Eukaryota; kingdom Metazoa; phylum Arthropoda; class Insecta; order Lepidoptera; family Erebidae; genus Lymantria; species Lymantria dispar. Next base: position 14,932,122 of record CM063457.1, on the reverse strand, counting down.
TAAACATATTTAAAATCACCGTCACTTGGAAAATAAAATACAAACTATTATTAATGACATAAAGAACATTCTCAAAATGTTACACAGTATTGATCGCATCTACCCGATTTAATATAGAAAAAATACCTACCCTCAGAATAATTATTTGTCGATCTTTCCAATATTTGTCCTGACACACATTTGCAGGTTTTTTTTAATCTTTCTTTCTAATCCATATTGTTTTATCTTTGCAGGTATGTCGACTCATTGTAAGGTTTGTCATGGCGCCAGTCATTTGATAATGGATGAGTGGCGCGCCTATTTACATTTAGTTATCACCGTTAGAATATTATTTGTAACAACTTATTTCCATCTACTAAGTAGCTTTAAACTAAGTAATGCCGAAAAAAGGTTATATTAATTACCACTTACAAAAAAATGATTAACAAAAATAACGATTTAAAAAAGATAGAAAAAAATAAATAGTCCTGCATAACAATGAACATAATTGCTGTAAAATTAAATAAACATAACTTAAAACTAAATAATTAGTATGTTAATAGATTTTTTGGTGATATAATAAATAACAAGCAATACTTACTTAACCGTATGGTGACGGAACAAGAATACAATTTATCAGCCTGTATAAATGATGTAATGTAATTTATCTCCGTTAATTGCATATTTATTAAGTGCACTAGCATACTAATAAGTGTTTGGGCAAGCAGTCCAGTTAGGTAGATCGAATTTTGAGAAAAGGTCAGCCGACAAATCCAACTCGGCTGGGCAGCGTCCGGGAAACTTAAGAGGATTTTCTTATCCAACATACCGCAGTGTCTCAAAACACGTGAAACGTGGTCCCTAAATGTGGGCCTCATAACCAAGCTCAAAGTCGCTCAGCGTGCTATGGACCAGACTGTGTTCGAGATTGCTCAGGGAGATAGAATCTGAAATACTGAAACCCTTAGAAGAACGGGTGTAACCGATATAGCACGAAGAATTAGCACGCTGAAGTGGCAATGGATAGATTACATTCCTCGACGAACTGACAACTTTGTCGGTATGGGGAAGGAAGGTTACCGAGTGCCGACCACGTATCGGACGACGCAGTGTAGGACGCCCCCACTAAGTAGACCGACGACTTGTTGAAAGTTGCTGAGCGTTGTTGGATGAAGGCGGCACAGGACCGCACTTTGTGGCGAAACATGAGGGACGTCGTACGTCCAGCAGTGAACGACGATGGGCTGATTTATGATGATGTCACTGCAATACAAAGATTATTGCTTTATTGCAGGGCTGTGCCTTTATTAAAATCTCAGACTGTAGGCAAAGGCTTTATTCTGTTAGGCTATATTACAATCCTCTGAATTTTTCAATTAAATTAAAATGGATAGTAAATAGGTGACAAAATTAAACAAAAAGTTTTACTTATGTAAGTCTATCACGCTATTTGTAGTCAAGACTAGGTATTTCGTTCATTTCAATGATAGCTATCGTGAGAAAGTCTGCTCCATTGTTACTTCTGTTACATAATTGTATTACCCTGTCTGTGCGAAGGTTAAATATTTCGTCTCACAATCAGTTTATACATGCCCTGCTGCTGGGCTCAAGTCTCCTCCATAATAGAAGGGAAATTGACCTACCATGCTGGTCAGACTTGTTGGTATTGGGTTTAATTCGAGTATTCCTTCTCTTCCACGGATTCACTTCACTTTTTAACCATTTAATAGTAAGACTAAATTTGTTGAAATTCGGGGTCCGAGGGACATTCGACCTTATTTCATTTCATATTACAAATTCAAATATAAAATCATATTTTATAATTATTATTAATCATTTTATTTCACTTTTTAACCGTTTAAAAGTGAGATGACATTCGCAGAAAATTGAAGGACATTCGAAGGACATCCAACCCCATTTTATAATCATATTACAAATGCAAATAAAAAAATTCCTATTTCATTACAATTAATATTAATTTAACTCCACATTTTAAACTTTTTTAAATTCATATTTTAATATATCTGTAAAAGGTCTGAAGTAAATAAACTCGGGACTAGACAATGAATAATTAAAATCTCCCAATTCTGAGAGGAGTCAATGGCTTCACAATAGAGCGTTGATTCATTATGTATTTGCTGAAATGGAGAAATTATCTATTCACAATGTTCTAATATTATAATTATTACTTGTTTTATCGAGGGCAAAGCCACCACGCCCAGGCATTGTATTTATATTAAGCACATTAAACATGTTAGTCTTTTTAATGATTATACTCGTAGACTTTTTAAAATAGATTTACATATGTAAACATAGGTGTGTGGAGTGGTGTAAGTACTAGCCTCTCGTGACAAGTCATGGGTTCGGATTTCGCGCTAGACATTTTTTTTTGTACCATCCAATTTTTTTTTATAATTTTGGCTGTAGTTTGTGTCCATTATTTGCAGTTTCCACTTCCATATGACGCAGTAAAAATATTATTAACCACTCCTTTTCTTGCCCATGGATGTCGTAAAAGATGATTATGCAGATAATATCTGTGCAAGAAAAAAATCGATGTAAAACCCTATGCCAATCTGTCTGACCAGCGTAGCATAATAGTTCAATTTATCTATCGTTACGTAGCAGGCCCGTGCCCAGCAGTGAGTTGTATATGCGCTGAGATGATGATGATTTGCATGTTTATAAAGTGTCTCACGAAGCAAGCATCCATTCTACGGTGCGAAGTGTTAGTCTTTTTAAAAATAGAAGTATAATAAGAATACTGTCTTTGCGATTTTATCATTTAATCCAGCTCATATTTAGTTTAAAGTTGTGGCAATATTAAAATGATAGAGAATTATATTTATTGGCTCTGCCAGTCACTAGATATTAGGTATCTAATCCTGATAATTTGTGTAGGAACTAAAGAGTGCTAATGATCTTCTTCAGCCAGTATATATTTCAATATTGGACACGGGCTATCTTGGATATAATGGGAATAAAGTTGATATAGGGTTTAATTTCAAGATTTACTTCTCTTATAATGATGTTATCGGCCTACAATTCTTAGTTCTCATCTACGCTATCGGCGAAAAAGGAAAGAAAAACATGAAAAACAAATAACGGACCGAAAATATATAAACCGCAATAAAATTAGGAATTTTCGCTAATATCATAAAATGTGCATCATAATATATCTTAATAATAGAGAAATAAGCCTGACCATCGTAGTATTGACCTACTGTCAATAACACTCTTATTATAAAGGAGGATCGAGCCTAATAGTGGGACGGATATGAAAGAAATAACATCTGCTTATTTCGTCGCATCGTGGTAAAAAATATATCAAAAGCCAGATATGGAGTACGGTTGCCTACAATGCGCCAATCGTCTTTTTCATTGCCTACCTCTTGTATTGTCTACATTCTCCTTCATTCAAGGGACATGATAAGAAATTCCTAAAGGAGAAAACTATTAACGACTTAATTGACTCTGTAATCAGAGGACAATTATGTCATTACACAAGTGATTGAGACAGGTGTGACATTTTAATATAAATAAACAAACATTTGAAGTGTACATACATAATTTATATACTTTGGACAATAGTAGGGTATTATACCTAAAATTATCGAAGCTATGAAAGCTCTCCGAGGAAACTTTGTCACGAAATGTACAAAATAGAGTGAACAACGTTATGCTTTTATCTTAGTATCTGTATCTTTGTTTTTTATTCTACGTAATGGTCAGTTTATTTTGTTATATATAGGTTTTTTTTCTGTCAAAACAAAACAGACAAAAGGATAAACGAACTTTTAATTAACGTCCTTACTGTGAAATTTATTTAAATAGTTGTACTATTAATGAGATGACGGAGGAGTAAAACTCGAAATAAACACACGAGCCTATCTGGAAAAAGAAATTGGATAATGGCGCCTATCATAGAACAGCCCTGTGCGACTATTATTTATGTAAATATTTGTAGTATTATTAAAAGTCTATGTGATAGCGGCTATAAATACTGCAAACTCTTACATTCCTAAGGAGGAATAGAATATAGGCAGGCAGTTGGTCATAAAATTATTGCCAATTTAATAATAGCTATGCAACAAGTACGATCAAAGAGGAATACACATTGCGTGGATCCCAAGGAAATGGAATAAAAGCAAAATGATTAGGATTATTCAGAATATAGGGAAAGAAATCACAAAGGAAAACCCGACATGAACCCATCTGGACAGCATTGTATATAGACACCTTGCTTAAGGCACATATATGGATAGAAGGATTGAAATAATTGAATAAACCTATATTTAAAATAAACAGATACAATTTGATGTAATGTTCATCTAATTAATAGATCAATATCACTCACACGCAGCATATTATGTATCAGTTTGTATTTTTAAATGACTTCAAAAAAGGAAGAGGGTACCAATTCAACTGTATGTTTTTTTATATGTTTATTATATGTTTATGTCGCCAATTATGAATCGATTGTAATGACTCTTTTGTTTGGTAGATCATACTTCAGACGTGGTCTTATATACATTTCATCAAGATCCTGACCAGTTATTGAGTTATACTTAATAATGCGTGTTTAGTTCATCTCGGACATTGTTTTGAAATCGGTTTATATTTGTAAAAATTTTGTATTATATTTTATTCTGAGATATGTATTAATTTAATTCATCTTGTGATTTAAACGCTTATTTACTTTATTAACTTGAGGTGACAGGCCAGCAAACAGGTAAAAGGTAACTGTTGCCCATGAACTTAGCAATACCAAGAACAAGTAAGTTACTGCCTACCGTAACATTAAAAGGATTAGCGGCAATGGAAGTGCTGCTAGAGAATAGAAGGGATTAGGTCAATTGACTGTTTCCCTTACTGAACGAAATGTTACTATTCAGAAGTTTATTTTCTGCAAGAGTATAATACTATCCCAGACATACTGGTCCATTTATTAAACACAGAAAATTTTTAGCGTCGAAGCACTAAAAGTTATACTTTTCGAATTAAACTGGTGGTACAATAGATTATCACGTTGAGATAACAAAAACTTATTTTTTTTTAACATATGTAATATGTACACGCAACTTTAAGAATAATGGTATAATGTGTTTTAATTAAATAAACCGAATTTGTTCATATCGCCTACTAATCTCATTTTTGAATAGTGGTAATAATTTCTACATCATAATATTACTACATGATGTGGCACTTTACAAATTTAGGTGTGATTATATACAAACACAAATTATTAATTATTTGTAAGAATTGACGGTTGCAATACAAGATCCCTTATTACCTACTACTTAAATTTATTTTAGTATTTTTTTTATTGACAACGGTGGCAAACGAGCAAACAGATGACCTGATGGTAAGTGTTGCTGCCGCTCATGGACCTTTACAAGGCCGCTGCCTACCGCGAAGAAAGTGAAGGGAGTGTGAATGCGTGCATTGAGGCTCGGTGATACCAAGGGCACTACCAAAACCCTCCACACGCAAACACCCTCACAAAATTGGGCTTCCGGCTCCCTCGCTCACCGAACGAAGCGCAGTAACAAATTGCTACTACTCAGACGTCGATTTTCTGCAAGAGTGTGGTACTACCCCGGACGGACCGGCCCGCGGCTGTAGACACGATAACTGTCGACAGTGTGGTCCTACCACTCTTATTAGTATTGAAATTATCGTAAAGTTACTTGGCGTAATATGTGTTACTTTATGTCTAACAATGTTTTCCTTTTTTTTATTGTAAACGGTTGCAGGCGAACAAACAGTACACCTGATGGTAAGTTGCTGCAGCGCATGAACGTTTGTAATACCAGGGGCACAGCTAGGCCGCTGTCTACCGCGAAGAAATTGAAGGGAGTATGAATGCGTGTAATGAGTTTCGGTGATACTAAAGGCATCACTAAAACCCACCACATACAAAAACCCTCAAAATGTTGGGCTTCCGGCTCCCTCGACTTGTGGAACAAAGGTGTGATTTTTAAAAAGGAGCTCAGTCTACATAATCTCTTCTTAGACATTGACCTAATATATCTTTTACCTGTATGTCGCTTCTAATTTCTCGTATAGAGACGAATTAAGAATACTATTAATTTTTCCTCATTCTCCTTTCTTGCCTATGGTTGTTATAAAATACGTCCAAGAGATAAGCATATAACATCTATTTAACATCATCGCGGCCCACATACGTAAATAATCTATACCAATAAATAAAATTGGAGTGTCTGTTTGTAATGTCAAAATAATAGGCTTTTTTCATGCTCATACGGTTATTTGCACAACACCTATGCATAAAATACAGATTAAAAAAATTTTGTCCGTCTGTCTGTTTGTTCCGGGTAATCTTCAAAACGGCTGGACCGATTTCAAAAATTCTTTCACCAATGGAAAGCTATAATATCAGGGCGTAAACTAGGCTATATTTTATCCCGGTATTTCCACGGGATCGGGCACTACGCGGGTAAAACGACTAAAACCGAAGCGAAGCGAGGGCGGGTTGCTATTTGTTAGTAAAATAATCCTGTATGATACTGCAGATAAGCTATTATCATACCAAATTTCAAGAAGTTTAGACTCGTAGTTTCAGCTTGAATTGCAAACAAATTAACAGACATATCCGTATGGTGACGGAGTAAGAATACAATTCACCACTTTTCCCCCTGGATGTCGTAAAAGACGACTAAGGGATATAATATGCATATAACATACTAGCAATCCGCCCTCGCTTCGCTTCAGTTATAGGTTATAGTCGTTTTACCCGCGTAGTTCCCGTTCCCGTGGGAATACCGGAATAAAATATAGCCTAGTTTACGCCCTGATATTATAGCTTTCCATTGGTGAAAGAATTTTTGAAATCGGTCCAGCCGTTTTGAAGATTACCTGGAACAAACAGACAGACAGACAAAAATTTTTTAATTGCTATTTTAGGCATAGGTGTCGTGCAAATAACCGTGTAAGCATGAAAAAAGCCTATTATTTTGACATTACAAACAGACACTTCAATTTTATTTATTGGTATAGATATGCAAGAGAAGAAACATTCGAAATAAAACCCTATACTAACCCGTCTGACCAGCGTAGTTTGAAGGTCAATGGCCCTCCTATTACGGACGAGGCTTGACCCCAGCAGTGGGACGTATATGAGCGGCAATGATGAAAAAGATAACAGAAATAAACTACAAAAATCATCATTATTAACGATTCTATCATCTCTTTTAATATTTCTTCACACATAAACTATAGAGATTTTGTCTTTCTAATATTATGAGTATAGATATGAATTTATTTCCATTATAATAACACGAGTTGACATTTCAGTCTATGAATAGCGTAACAATATTGTCATCAACGCTGAGCGACGTATGTATTGTACTTAACTTTGACAAGTGATGCAGGTAAACTATTCAGCATCATGTTGTGAATGGCATAGCCTCATAGCCTCATATTGATTGCTTCTACCTATACAAATACTATAAGAGGAAATTTTATTTCATATCAACCATGACGTCGATGTTCCCTGAGGAAATTGAATAACAGTATTCCTGTAATTGTATAAATTGTCATATGTGTCTCACTTTTGGGACCAGCTCCCCTCCACAATAGGAGAGATATTGATCTATTATAAACTAGATAATGGGTATACGATTACGTAATCATTTTTGATATTTATGCCAGTATAACACGTTTGACCACTGAGGATAAGGAACTCGTCACTGGTGGTCGGCTCAACGACGTAGGCGACATGGGTACGGGTGGGTTATGGGCCCGCGCGCCGTCTTTTCGCCGCCTCGGACCGAAGGGACGGGGTGTGCGCTTATCATAGCACACCCATAAAAAAAGTATAACACGTTTGAAAGAAAATATTTTTTTTAGGATTTTATTTATATAAATATAAACAATATTTGATTTTTAAATGCCCAAAGTGTGCCACTTCTCAGTGTTCATGGTTACAAGAACACCATAGATAATCTATACCAATAAATAAAATTGGAGTGTCTGTTTGTAATGTCAAAATAATAAGGCTTTTTCATGTTCACAGGGTTATTTGCACGACACCTATGCTTAAAATACAGATTAAAAAATTTTTGTCTGTCTGTCTGTTTGTTCCGGGTAATCTTCAAAACGGCTGGACCGATTTCAAAAATTCTTTCACCAATGGAATGCTATAATATTAGGGCGTAAACTAGGCTATATTTTATCCCGGTATTCCCACGGGAACGGGCATTACGCAGGAAAGACGACTGAAACCGAAGCGAAGCGAGGGCGGGTTGCTAGTTTACTATAAAAATGAGAAGATGACTGGTATAGGATTGTATTTGTAAAGTTGTTCTTATCTTACCATGATATTCGTCATTGTCACGTTCATTGTTAGTATTTCACGACATCCACGGCAAAGACAATTGGTGCCAAAAACAATTTGGGCAAAGGTGAATTGTGTTCTTATGAAAGTAAGAATGCAATTCTTACTTTATAAACCTTATTCATGTAAGCAATTTCTTCTTCTTCTCGTTTAATGGCAATAAGCTACAATAATATAAGCTATTGGGGCCAGTGTCAAATTATAATATTGATTATTCACGTATTTAGTCTTCGTATTTTAGTCAGTCGTTACCATTGATTTGGTGCTGACAACCAAATAAATTTCGTCTGGGAATTTTGGGAGAATATGAAAATGTAGGCGTTTCGCTATTATGTCATATTCACTACATTTCAGTATTCTCTCTACATTATATTACATAAAATATCAGCAAAATTATCCAATATAACACTGTAAAACACTAAAATAAAAATAAATAAAAATAGTGAATAAAATTTAAAAGCGCTACATGACATTTTGAAATTCTCGTCAAAAGTCCTGTAAGCAATTTAAATGAACTTGAAAGAAAATAAGTAAATAAATAATACAAACTGTCAAAACATAAAAACACTATTATTAAATCATTCCAAAACGAAATTTAATCATTGTACGAAACCTTATTTATGTAGGGATTTTGAATGCACTTATAACAAAATGGTGACTAAATAATTTAAAATGTCAAATTATAAAAACATTATTATTAAAACATTCCAAAATTAATTTTAATCTTTTATTAACCCAGCCAGATCATTGCTATAATCACATAACTCGAAGTTATGAACAAAAAGTTCATAGTTATCGATAATAATATCTCTTTTAAAAACACATGTGCAAACATACTGAACCTATTCTATTCTGAGAATATTTATATTCGCTGTAATACAAACATTTCTAAACCGATACTGTTATTTCATCCTCGTGGACAGAACATCCGGTACCTGTAGGGGCTAACTTATCAGCGACATTTTGTTCACACGTTGTTACACTCTGTATAGTATGTATCCCTTTCTGAATAGGAATTCCTTTCTCTTCTTTGAATACAGTCTCTGTGCATATACAGCGTGTAGTATTAAATGAACCGACAGGTGAGTTTCAACGGAAGCTCGACGACGAGCCCATTATAAAAATGGCCGTTGAATATAGGCGTGAAACTAAAATGAACTTACTAAGGCATTTACTTTAATAGATGCGATAAATAACTTCGCTGTATATATAAGTAGTGTACCAGTAGATTTTTAGTTTTTTTCGCTTCTTCTTAGGAAAGATATTTGTGGCAGTTATAGAGCAAATTGTTCGGCTTTATAAAAATTTCAAATCTATCTAACCAAAATATTATATTATAGATTAAAAAACGCTGATTACACTTAAAATTGTATAACGGTATTGAATTGCGAAAATATTGTAAATAAGCTCTCTTATAATGTTTTATAAATCACTAAAAATATTTTTTATGTACCTTCCATGTGGTGACCGAGTAAGAATACAATTCACCACCCCCTGTGGGTGTCGTAAATAACATCTAAAAGATATAGTGTGCAAATAATATCCATGCAAGAGAAAGAAAACTCAAAATAAAACCTTATAACAACACGCGGCGTGGTATAGTAGGTCAATTTGGCTCCCATTGTGGAGGAGGCTTGAACCCAAGAGCGGGACGTATGTGAGCTGTAATGATAATGATAAAATTTTAAGCGTTTATTGAATCATTAATTTCAAATTGATGTCAAAATCAGATAAGTATAGTTTTAATTTACAAATTTTAATTTAAGATCAAACAATTAATTTCAATACTACAACTGTTTGTATATAGTTACTAGCAACCCGCCCTCGCTTCGCTTCGGTTATAGTCGTTTTACCCGCGTAGTTCCCGTTCCCGTGGGAATACCGGGATAAAATATAGCCTAGTTTACGCCCTGATATTATAGCTATCCATTGGTAAAAGAATTTTTGAAATCGGTCCAGCCGTTTTGAAGATTACCCGGAACAAACAGACAGACAGACAGACAAAAATTTTTTATTCTGTATTTTAGGCATAGGTGTCGTGCAAATAACCGTGTGAGCATGAAAAAAGCCTATTATTTTGACATTACAAACAGACACTCCAATTTTATTTATTGGTTAGATAAGGCTTACAGTAAGGCATAAACGTGAAAACTGACTTCGAAGACGGTGTATTTTTTACATTACTGCATTTCGCTGTTTCATAATAACCGCATGAACTCAAAGAAAGGGGCACGGTTCGCAATAACTCTCTTAAGAGCGAATGTTTCACAATTCTTTCACGCTACACCATAATTCCATTACGTCATTATCCCACGTTGAGGACAGAAAGACCTCATAAATTTGCTGACTTATTTTACGTAAACAATATACGGCTGAGTTAACAGCATTCTAAATGTTAATATGAAATTGTAATACAATTTCATTATCATGCGTCTATAGGTACTTAATTCACTACAAAGTGAGTATGAATTCATCCTTACTAATAAATTATAAATACGAAAGTAATGATGTTTGTTTGTGTATTACGCTGCCACGCTTAAACCACCAAACCGATTTCAAACATTCTTTCACCGATGGCTATAATATCAGGGAGTAACATAGGCTATATTTTATCCCGGTATTCCCACGGGAACGGGAACTACGCCGCGTGTAAGGCGACTGAAACCGAAGCGAAGCGAGGGCGGGTTTCTAGTCTATACCAATAAATAAAATTGGAGTGTCTGTTTGTAATGTCAAAATAATAGGTTTTTTTCATGCTCACACGGTTATTTGCACGACACCTATGCCTAAAATAGCAATTAAAAAATTTTTGTCTGTCTGTCTGTCTGTCTGTTTGTTCCGGGTAATCTTCAAAACGCCTGGACCGATTTCAAAAATTCTTTCACCAATGGAAAGCTATAATATCAGGGCGTAAACTAGGCTATATTTTATCCAGGTATTCCCACGGGAACGGGAACTACGCGGGTAAAACGACTATAACCTATAACCGAAGCGAAGCGAGGGCGGATTGCTAGTATTGAATAACAATCTATTGCCATATACTATACTAGTTTTTTTTTTATGGGTGGGCTATGGTCAGCGCACATGCCGTCCATTCGTCCGACAGAATATTCTTTTGGTTACCCTCACCTTTCGACAGGATGCCGGTCGCCGTCGCGCGGTCTCGACTAGGGATATACTATAATATACTTGTTTGGAGGGACTCTATACTAGTAGAATATTATTTGTTTTCCTAGCCGAGTAACATTGCAATGTTGCTGAGACATCGAAGGGGACAATACCCGAAAGGGTGACCGGGCGGGGCAGCTACGGATGTCAAGGAATCGGTACCAGTGACCGACTCAATGGTGATGGGGAGGGAATTCGGAGGGTGATGGGGCCGCACGCTACTCATCCGTCATCAGTGGGGTTTGTCTAGACCAAGCCTATAGAAAAAAAGGATATTATTTGTTTAGATTCACTAATATTATACTCCAGATTATGCTCTTCGTTTTTTGGGTAGGCATATACACCACCCAATCCGTCCGGGGCGACGAAATGGCAGCGCACGGCTTCATAACCCACCGTGTATTCCTTGCTCTTCACCATTGGGCCCACTACCGGTACCGTGATCCTTGTCATCTGTGGCCAGCCCAAGATTATCCTCTACCGGTTATAAACATTCTCTAAGCAAGCAAACTTATACCGTGTATACTAACGCATTGATCCAACATTTTCTACGTAGATATTTTCGCATTTAGGAAGGCTAATCTATAAGTAAATTGTTCATTTATTACGTTATCGATTCCAATATTATTCAGCAGTTCAAATCAAATGAAATCATGTATTCTGCATAGGCCCCTTAAAGGCACTTACATATTGTCAAATTTTACAACGTTTGAATACAATACAATAATCTACCATCAGATCGGAACGCGGCCACAAACTGAGAAGATCCGGCAAGAAACTCAGCGGGCAGTCATTTTCTTTTTTTATCTTTTAAATATACATAATTTTATGCTTCGTACAACATATATGGTATTAGCTCCAGTGTGATGCCCTTCGAAATTATATATATGTATACATTTTCTAAATTTAGTACAATACAAAAAAATAATTAAAGAAAGGAAGAAAATATGGCTGGACCAGATCCCACAAGCAGCACCCGATCACGAGTTAACTACTAGAGCAGCCATCACTCTTGTCTTTATAACATACTACGGTACGGTTTCAGTCGCCTTACCCACGTAGTACCCGTTTCCACGGGAATACCTGGATTAAGTATAGCCTATGTTACTCCCTGATATTATAGCTTTCCATTGGTGAAAACATTTTTGAAATCGGCTCGGTGGTTTAAGCGTAACAAACAAACAAGCTTACTTGCGCATTTATAATATTAATAAGAATTTATTAATATTGTCATTTCAATATGCTAATTTTGTGGACCATGTCGGTCACCCCTGTCCGCATTTATTCAAATGAAAACTTCTATAGGTAGGTTTGTATGGGGAGTAAATTCATGTTAGTCATCGACATGGTTACGTGACGTGTTAACGGTAACAAAATATCTGTAGCTATGTCAATGTCACTATACATGTGTCGATAGATGTCAAAACCAGATATGTGAACAGTTATTATTTACAAATTTTAATTTAAGATTAAACAATTAATTTGAATATTTAAAAATAACAACTGTTTGTTCATAGTTTTAAGTTTTCATTTCTGTCGATAGTCTTCAGAATTGCTGTGTATTTTTTAGTTTTCAAAGAATAATACTTAGGAAAAAATCCTTGTATAGTGGCATTTTAACTAACATACAATTAACTGTAATAAATTACATTCCAACTCGGGAAAAATAATTGTGGTTGGTATTTGACCTTGATGTTGTACCCATTCTCCGTGTGATGACCCCCGTTCTCCCCGAGGGTGTCGTAAAAGACGACTAAGGGATTACAATATGCAGATATCATCTAGGCAAGAGAAGGAAAACTCGAAATGAAACCTTATACCAACACGTTTGACCAGTGTGGTATTAATTGATTGGCAGTAGATTAATTTCCCTTCGATTGTGCAGGAAGCTCGAGCGTACAGTGGCACATTATGATGATGATGATGTATTCAGAACTAGGATTTTCATAGCAGTGCATAGACGACTACGTAATCTGCGCAGTCAAAATCACTTCTAACTTGTCCCTTCACTTAAAAAAATAATGTATCATAACATAAGCGTATCCACAGGGAACATTTTTGATTACACATTATTCTCATAACTCCTTTTGTTAGTAGTACACCGCGCTTATTGTATTTAAATCATTATTATACATTAGAATTCGCGACAGACATCCCAATAATGAGTTTATAATAGTAGGAGTGATTTTGAAACGATAGGCCGTTGTTATTTTGATCAGTATTCAAGTCTCTCGAAGATGTTTGCGTCACTAAAAAGAAATTTTCCTCTAAATGCTTTGTGTTCTTATAATACCGATTGTTGTTTTATTTTTTTAATTATTGGCGCTACGAGTGCAATTTAAATTCAAATTACATTTGTGAATGTCACTTGTTTACCTTTTGCTGACATTGAATCAGTTTCAACCATGAACCACAATTAATAACGGCAGTTAGGCAATTTAATAACTTTTAACTTAAGTGGTTCTCTTAATAGTAGTTTTTTTGCAATCACTGCAGTATACCATGCCGGCTAACCTAGTCAGAATAAAAAAACCGGCTAAGTGAGAGTCGGAGTCGCCCACGAAGGGTTCCGTACATTATCTATAAAAAATCGCGTTTGTTGTATGGAAGCCCCCCTTAAATATTTAATTTATTTTGTTTTTAGTATTTGTTGTTATAGCGACAACAGAAATACATAAATTGTAAAAATTTCTACTGTCTAGCTATCGCGGTTCTTGAGATACAGCCTGGTAACAGACAGACGGACGGACAGACAGCGAAGTCTTAGTAATAGGATCCCGTTTTTACTCTGTGAATATGGCACCCTAAAAATTGACATAGGTTGGAAAGTTGCCACTGCAGTATGTTGGCAGCTTTAAATTTAAAAAGCTAGGATTTAAAGTTGATAAAGCCAGGACAATTCAGTTTCTAAACAGGACGCAGTAATAAATATGTATAAATGGTAATAGAAAGACACATTGTAAATAGAAAGAGATATCACTGAGTGCCTTAGCAAAGCACGTCAGAGCGAATACTCCCGAGACATGAAGCCACCTGTAACGTAAGAATCGTAAAAAAGCGCACGAATTTAATACATGACTTTATCTAAGCGCTTTAAAAATACAGGACGTTGCTTAAAAATTATCCAGGAAATTCCAGGACACTACAAAATCTAGGACATCTCCTGGGAAAACAAGACGGTTGGTAACTCAACAGTACACCTCTATCTAATGAATAGGACACGAAGCAAGGTTGACTTTATACCTAATAAATAAAAGGATGTGCAACTACGAGAAGCTTAGCATTACAACACCACAGATAAGCACTACTAAGCTAAATTGAACCTTAAGCTTGATGGTAATCATAGGTATAACAGGAACGCCTAAATATATTCGACGAACGCCTAAATATACTTTCTGTAAACTCCTTAATAATATTATTGCTGACATGTCTTGAAAACTGTGTAAAGGTCCCAACTCGTAGAGCCGGCAGTCCCAAAGGATGTGATTGCTCACACTCGTTAGTTATCCTTATTAAACGTGCAATGGTATGTACTGAACACTGAACATACCTACTACTTGTATGTAGTCATCCTTTACGATATCCACGGGCAAGAAAGGCGGTGATTGAATTGTATTCTTATTCCGTTACCACTCGGAATAGAATTCTCATCACAAATTCTTAATATACTAATTACTTCGAAGAACAGAAACGCTAACATAGATTTCGTTAACAGTTACAGTTGTGAGCACACAGCGAGTTTGTTCATTACTATCTACATACATACTACAAATAAGCATTGTGCTTTGATAACGCAATACAGAGTCAAGTCGCTTCTGAACCGTTCGTTTCCGAAAGCTAATAATGAGTTTTAACTCGAAGGCATTAGGGGAGGAATACTAAGAGCGTTATTACAGTAGATTGCCTTTTAGTGATGCTTTTAACATTTTTTTTGGATATTTTATTTCAAAGCATTATACTGTGGGTTACAAAAAATGTGTGTGTGTCCAAGAAAATCTGAGGGAAGAAATTTTATAAGGTTGGATATTTGAAGAACCATAATACTTACTGTTGCCATATTTGTACAAAGGATTATAGGTGGCGATTATAAGTTTTACAAGGTTTAGAGTATAGAATTTAACGGCCAGGCAAGTACCGGATAGGGGTGGCTAACGCACATGGCTTGAGAAAGATACATGTACAGCAGTTCAACGGCAACTTCTGTTGCCCCAGATGGAATGGGCGAGATGTGACCATATCTGAACCCAAAAAAAAGGGTACTAGTATCTCAGCTTAGGAACTTTGTAACCAGCTGAAGCTTTGCTCGCCGCCTTTTGAACAGATTACTGGTGTTATAGAGAAGTAAGACATATATGTATAAGTATGGGCATTAAACGCTAAATGTGTAGGTATATCAGACCATAATGCACCTATAAAAAGAAGGTTAAGTACTAAATGTTGAGAAAGATTAGGATTAGGGTCTGACCGCAACCTGTGGCCAAACTGTTGAGCATGAATTCACCTAATCCCCCTTGCGGACCCTACTAGGCTGATACCTGACAGCATGATACCATGCATCGTTTTAATTAATAATTTTAGGTAAATTATAAAATTTCTAAAAATAAATCATAGACATTCTATGGCTCCACTAAAGCATAGGCTGGCATATGTAAAATTAATGTATGCTTAACTATGCTTTCATCATCATCATCATCATCATTATCATTTCAGCCTATCGCCGTCCACTGCTGGACGTAGGCCTCCCTCATGTTACGCCACAAAGTACGGTCCTGTACCGCCTGCATCCAACGACGCCCAGCAACTTTCACCAGGTCGTCGGTGGCTAGGTTTTAACTTTTAGTAGCTATAACTATGCTTTAACTTTTAGTAGCTTTTCTTCAGTGTTCTTACACTTCAATGAGAAAAGTGATGGTTATTATTGCCATTTTAATTGTTATCCAGGGTTACATATTTTATCTGTGAAGCTGGTACTGATATGCTTCCAATATCACAGAGATAGAAATGTTAAAAGAAAACCGTAAACCTTAAAAGATTCACACATTGTCGAATATTCATAAAGTTGGGGTACATTTTCTTGGTAATAACAAAGGGCGCGGTCGATTTATCATTATATTTCTGAAGACATCGGCGTACAAGCCACAGCTCGGGTTTAGTAGGGATGTAAAAATGATTTAGTGTCTATTGATGTTATACGTATACCTATATATAAATATGAGAAGAAAGGCATTATTTTGCGATTTCATCCCGTCCCTTTCAGATGTTGCTCTAAAAGTATACTGATATATATACTTTATTCTACGTTGTAAGACCTGAGTCTTACACCGTAGAATTACCTAGTTATATTGAAGATCTTAACTTAACTTACGACATGTGTATGTATTCATGGTATTTAAAGGATGGATAATATTATTTAAAACGTAATAGTTATCTATTCATTCAACTGAGTGTTACAATACAGAACCCCGCATGTATAGAAAGCCATTATAAATCTATAATTGAAGCACATAATTACAAGATAAAAAGTATAAAAACAATTTTAAGAATGCTTCGAAACTGGTGGTGGAATTATCAACCCTGGAATAGTAAGCAATCAGTGAATTGAGTAGCGCAATAGCTTTACTTGTAAGTGAATATTGCGTGGCGAGCTATAGTCGGCCACACCCGCCCATGGGCAAGCCGTCGATACCAGATCCTTGTCTTAGGTGGTCCGCCCGGCGAGTTACCCGGTTATGACCTAGCGTCAACGCCCCGGCAACATCGTTTGCGACATATTCATACCTGTGAATTAAAAATGATAAAGCATCTTAATATGTTTAACTAGATAATATTTTTTTAGAGACATCCTGCACTAAGAAAATAATCCTTGTATCGCAAGGGATTTTACAAACATAACTAACGGACACAAATTATATCCAGACTCGGAACAACAATTTGTGGATCGCACAAACTATTGTCCCGCGTGGTGGCAGAGTAAGAATACAATTCATCACTCTTTACTTTACCCGAGGGTGTTGTAAAAGACAACCAATAGATATAATGTGCTTATAATCTTTCTGCTAGAGAAGGTAAACTCGAAATAAAACCTTATACCAATCTTTTTGGCGTTGAGAGGAAGCCTCCCACCCGGGCTGGGCGTAATTTGCTACGCCGACGATACACTCGTCACAGCCCGGGGTGGGACGCTAGAGGAGGTGGCACGCCTGGCAACTCTCGGCACCGAGGAGATTGTCAGGCGAATCGAAGCGCTGGGGTAGAGGGTAGCCCTGGAAAATACGGAGGCCCTTTTGTTCCATGGCCTCCGTACCGCCGGGCCTCCCGTCGGCGCTTCGATCACCGTGAAGTCGGTCACCATCAGCATCCAGGCCCACATGAAGTACTTGGGCCTGGTGCTCGACGGGCATTTCTGGTTCCGGGAGCATCTCCAGCGACTTGTTCCCCAGCTTGTCGGCGCGGCGTCCGCCCTTTCGCGGCTGATGCCGAATGTGGGCGGACCCAGCGCTACGTGCCGACAGCTGTACGTGGAGGTGATCCGGTCGATGGCCCTGTACGGCGCACCGGTGTGGGCGGGGTCCCTGACCGTCCGTCTTAGGGCCCTCCTGTGGCGACCACAGAGGGTCATGGCGATCAGGGCCATACGGGGTTACCGCACTGTGGCGACGGAGGCAGTGTGCCTCCTGGCCGGGACTCCCCCGTGGGACCTGGAGGCGGAGATGCTCGCCGACATTTATCGGCGGGTGTCGGAGACGCGCGCCCGCGGCGGCATGGTCTCCATCAAAGAGATCACCGCCTGGCGGGTCGACGCTCGCCGAGAAGTCATTGCCCGTTGGGCAGTCCGGCTGGAGTGTCCTCGGTACGGTGTCAGAACCGTCGAGGCCCTCCAGCCGGTGCTGATAGAGTGGTTGGAGCGGACGCACGGGGTACTTTCCTTCCGACTGGTGCAGGTGCTGACGGGGCACGGTTGCTTCGGGAAGTACCTGCACAAGATTGTCAGGAGGGAGAGCACACCGTCCTGCCACCACTGCAGTTGCGACGAGGACACGGCGCAGCACACGCTCGAGGAGTGTGCTGCATGGGAGGGGGATCGCCGTGAACTCGTCGCAATTATCGGTGCCGACCTGGCGCTGCCGACCATCGCCAGGGAGATGCTCGTCAGCGTCAGGAACTGGGACGCGGTCGCCGCCTTCTGTGAGGCCGTAATCTCACGGAAGGAGGCGGCGGATCGTGTGCGAGTAAAGCTCCTATTCGGCCACACGTTCCGCCGCCGGCGACTCGAGCGGCGCAGGCGCGAGTATCTGCGCCTAATGCCGCCCTAGCCGAGGCCGCGGGTGATCGGACCGGGGAATTGTCTATCACCCGCAGAGAGGCTGACCGCGCGACGGCGACCGACGGCGACCGACGTCCCAGAACGTCGAGAGGTGAGGTTACCCGAAAGGGTATTCCGTTGGGCCGACCACTGACGACAAGTCACATCTGCTCCGGTGGTCAGCCCAACAACGAGGTGACGTGGGTACGGGTGGGTTATGGGCCCGCGCGCCGTCCTTTCATCGCCCCGGACGCACTGGACCGCACGTGCGCTTACCATAGCCCAACCATAAAAAAAAAATACTAATCTTTTTAACTGGCGTAATAGTTTTCAATTTCCCTCCTATAACGTACGCGGCTCGAGCCCAGCAGTGTTATGATGATGGATTTTATAGGTGATTCATGTCTAATAGTGGTATATACGTGTGGGTAATAAAAATCAACAAAGATGCCTTAAAAATTAAATTCACATCTTGGCTAATAAATAATACGTCACACTACTGAGTTCGAGCCACCTCAATAAAGTGCGGGAAATTGACCTACTGTACCAAGCTGGTTAGACGAGTTATTATAGAATTTTATTACTCTTAAAAAAATTTTTTGCGAACTAAAAAACTAATAATAAGTATAAAAAATTCTTTGACAAAATAGAAAGGCATCTAAAATTTTATAGGTATTATTAGGCACGAGTAGCTTTTGTATATACCAATGTATCGAAGCACATACGCGCTCGTAGAAAATATTCAATATCGGTTCCGTATTGTTAAATGTATTTAAACTTTGTAATTACTTTTTTACTTTCGCGTGGTGATTGAATAAAAATATAGTCATCATCATTTTACTTTATATACGCTTTTAATGTTCCTTAACACTTTTTAATCGCTCCTAACGCTGGAGTAGAGCCTCCTCTACAATCGGAGAAAAATTGGCTCGCCACCGATCAGACAAGTTGGTATAGGGTTTTATTTTATAACATCCCCGTGCAAGAAAAGGTGTGGCGAAGTTCTTTCTCCACACTGAATGGGATAAAAATCCAAAAAATAAATATAGAATTATGAAATCTTTTTTTATATAGGTATAATCTTGTAATCTTAATAATAAGTGAAGATTAACCATGAAAAATGTAAAAATACGATATTTTTAAAGACAACAAATACCTTGCACCAAGGAAATAATCTTTAATAATAATAATAATAATAATCTTTATTTCCAAAAATATGGTTATAGTAGGTCTTAATTATATAACATGATCCAGCATATTCTACCATATATGTATGGCTTTATATAGGTTCTGCGTGTGACTTCGTCCGCGTCGAATAGTTACTTTAGGCTAACGCTAACTTTAAGCAGCGACTAGGTTTACCTAAAAGGTGAAAAGGTTTTTAAGTAATGCGATGCTTTCACACATAATTATTGCGAAAATTTAACCGTTTACGTAATGGAAGCTCTCAAAAGGAAAAAAAAACGATTTTGAAACCCTCTTCATTGGTGCTCGCTCCTATAGGTCTTAGCATGATAATATATAGCCTATAGCTTTCCCCGATAAATGGGTTATCTAACACTAGAAGAATTTTTCAAATCCGTTCAGTAGTTCCTGAGATTAGCGCGTTCAAACAAACAAACTCTTCAGCTTTACATATTAGTATAGATTGCGGTGGACTTTACAAACATTTAACTGACGGACACAAATTACATCCAGACACAGAACAACAAACTTTGGATCGCAGAGAGTGTGGTCTTGCATGGGATTCGAACCCACTAACACTGGCACTGTAAGTCGGTATCCACTACGCCATTTGTGCAGTGAATATTGGTATACACTTGGCTGTAGAGACGAAACAACACAATAAACCATGAAACATGTCAATTCTATTACGGATCTCTAAATATGTAGTTTGAGTTCACACTTTGGTAATAACTTTATTTAGAAAACAATTTGCGAAACCTCGCACGTAACACATAACGTTTATTGTACTTTCATTGTATTTTTAATAGAATTATGTTGATCATTGTCCACAACTGCGACACCGATGATTTGGACAAGAAAACTACTCGCAAAGAATTAGTGTTTTTTAAATGAGAAATAATAAAATTATGAAACGCGATTCGACTGCGCAGATGACGTAGTGATCTATGTAGCGACCTTGCATGTTAAAACGGGGTCACTGGTTAGACTTCCACGCCATCCAGTTATTGGTGTCAATTAATTATCTCTTAAGTATCTTATGTTATTATTAAAACAACTGGAAATTAAAATAGGTATAAATTTTAATATCAACCAAATACCTTCATCATGATTATCACCATCCTAACCTATATACGTCCCACTGTTGGGCTCAGGCCTCCTCCACTATGGGAGGGAAATTGACCTACTATACCACGATATTTTGGAGTGGTAGGACCACACTGTCGACAGTTATCTGTCTACAGCCGCGGGCCGGTCCGTCCGGGGCAGTACCACGCTTTCGCAGAAAATCGACGTCTGATTAGTAGCAATTTGTTACTGCGCTTCGTTCGGTGAGCGAGAGAGCCGGAAGCCCAACTTTCTGAGGGTGTTTGCGTGTGGAGGGTTTTGATGATGCCTTTAGTATCACCGAGCCTCAATGCACGCATTCACACTCCCTTCACTTTCTTCGCGGTAGGCAGCGGCCTTGTAAAGGTCCATGAGCGGCAGCAACACTTATCATCAGGTGTACTGTTTGCTCGTTTGCCACTGCTTGCAATAAAAAAAAAATATTCCGTATGGTGACGGAGTAAGAATACAATTCACCACTCCCTATTTTGCCCGTGGATGTCGTAAAAGACGACTATGGGATATAATGTGCATATAACTTCTGTGCAAGAGAAGGAAAACTCGAATTGAAACCCTATACCACCATGTCTGGCTAGCATGCTATAATAAGTCAAATTCCCTCCCATTAAGGAGGCGGCCCGAGGCCAACAGTGGGATGTATGTGGGCTGCGATGATGATGATACCACACTGGTCAGACGTGTTGGCATAGGGTTTTGTTTCAAGTTTTACTTCTCTTGCATAGATATTATATGCATATCATAACACTTAGTCGTCTTTTGCGACAGCTACGGGCAAGAGAGGGGGTAGTGAATTGTATTCTTACATCTGTCACGACATGGATATCAAAAAAAAAAAACAAATAGCTTAATAAAGACAAAATATTTTTTTATTTTATTTGAGGGCTTTGTCGCTGAGCGACCACATCCCTATAAAACACATACAAAACAGATACAAGATACAATACAAAATAATCACTTAATAAATAATTGCAAATACATTTAACTACATATTATGCAGTGCTATATCTGCCAGTTTATACAGTAGTTTTGAATTAGTGGATGTAGGATTGGCTAAAAGAGTGTTACAGATACCGACATCCCTTCTTCTCGAAGCTGCAACGTACCTAGTTCTAAAGGTACTATTTCTCTTGCATTCCAGTAAAACATGTTGCATATCCTCCACTACACCACAGTCATCACAATTAGGAGATGTACCTTTGCCCATTAAAAATGAGAACATTTTAGATGCTATGTGACCAGATCGCAACCTAAACGCTGTTACTAATGCTTTTCTATTCAATGAAGTATTGTCCATCCACGGCTGTTGACCAAGACAAAATATAACGTACAATTATGTAATATACAATGTGGTCCCTGTGACAAAAATTACTTCTAGTCTTAGAAATATAATAAGTATGGAAATTGTGGAGATTTATGAAGGAAAATTAAATTAATAAAATAGTGCTTAACACACCACAGCTGTGCCAGTATCGCACTTAAGTATGATAAAACGAAATATGTAGGTAAAGTATTTCTATGGAGACTATAAAAGTTGCACAGGTACATAAAATATTACATGTACATTGTATATCCAGCCATATTCCAGCTATATGAGGTTCTGCTTCTGGTAGCCTAGTGGGGCGGGTCGCTCACGTCCCTTCTATTTAGTTGAGGGGTGTGATGGCTGATCTAGTACTTAACTCATCTGCTGCTTTTGTGGTATCTGATCCTACCAAAATTTATTTTCTTTTTTATTTGCATTAATTAAAAAAAAATGTTATATCCTTTGTCGAAGGGCATCAGACTAGAGCTTAAACTATATGTTGCATACTTTGTATAAGAAAAAAAAAACCTATACCCACCTGTCCGACCAGCATGGTATATAAAGGTTAATTTCCCTACTATTGTGGAGGAGGCTCGAGCCCAACAGTGGGACGTATATGAGCCGAAATGATGATGATGATGATAAATATTAGTGTAATATACTATCCTTACAAATATAATATGGTGTTACTAGTTAAATAGTTCAATACGTAAGCAACGGGACTAGATTTTTTATTGTACGTGTTCTCTTAACCTATTTTACTGGATACGGGACAGCGGTAGCATAAATATTTTAATGTCTTTTACATTATAACTGTCATGTGTGTATCCGTATGTGTTGCGTATAGGGACACGAAAAAAGTATTGATACTTTTAAGTATCGAGTACTTTTCTTTCAATACCGATAGTTTTGTACTCGATACTTTGGATTCGATACTTTTACTCAATGAGTACTTTATGGCAGGTATCGTATCGAATAAATTGTAGAAATTATTCATGTTAAGCTTGGCCTTACGACTCATGATTATGGTAATGCCATCTAGTTCAAACGCTATGAACCTTCTAAAACGTGGTTCGATATATTCACAGACGGTTAAATTTCTAAAAAAAAAGCTCATCACGACATAGATTCTACGAAAAGTACTCAGTACACGATACTTTGCAGCATCGATACTTTTGTTTCGATACTTTATTGAGTACAATACTTTTTCTTCGATACTACTCATGAGTACAGTATCGATACTTTCTGTTCGATATCGTGTCCCTAGTTGTGTATAACAATACCGTGATATATTATTTCTTATTTCTTTTCTTAAACTTTCTTATTTACCTCATCATCATTTCAACTCAGCCTATCGCCGTCCACTGCTGGACGTTAGCCTTCCTCGTGTTACGCCACAGATTGCGGTCATGTGCCGCCTGCATCCAACGACACCCACCAACTTTCATTTCAACCACATTTTTTTTATCTCCGTGTGGTGACAAAGTAAGAATACAATTCACCACTCCCTGTCTTGCCTGTGAATGTCGTAAAAGACGACTAAGGAATATAATATGCATATTACATCTGCGCAAGGGAAGAAAAACTTGAAATAAAACCCTATACCAACCCGTCAGACCAGCGCGGCTCAATAGGTCAATTACCCTCCTATTATGGAGGAGGCTCGAATCCACAAATGGGATGAAACTGAGCTGTGATAACCATGAGTCTATTTTAAATAATTGTTATCATCACCGTCTTACTCTTATCGTAATTACTTCGGGACGACTTGTATTCCGCTTCCATCATACATATTGCAAAAGATTTTAGTAATAGTTTTAAGACCAGCCGCCTGACTGACGCCAATCCTCCTTGCGAATGTAATTATTGATCACACGGCATCTGATGGAGTTAGCCCAGGTCGATGTAACGTTTAGTCGTCTTTTACGCCACCCATGGGCAATGCAAGGGTTGGCAGAATTCTTAGCCGTTACCAAACATCTTAATAAAAGCTATTCTGTTTTATATAAAAAAAGTATAAAATATAATTCCAATTAGTTTGCTAATCATTAATGCTACTAAATATATTTCCGTGTGGTGACGAAGTAAGAATACAATTCACCACTCCCTATCTTGCCCGTGGATGTCGTAAAAGACGACTATGGGATAATATGCACATAACATCTATACAAGAGAAGAAAAACTCGAAATGAAACCCTATACCAACATGTCTGACCAGCATGGTATAGTAGGTCATATTCCCTCGCATTGTGGAGGAGGTCCGAGCCCAACATTGGGAACTTGTGGGCTGAGACGATGATGATTATTAAATTTATTACATTACAAATTTTACATACATATGTTCGTTAGTTATAGAGGTTTAATATGTCTCGAACTCGAACGGATGAAATACGTTTTATGAAATAACCATTATTTACATGAATGTCAGTAAGTACATAAGATTGAATAATTATATGTCCATGTTTTAAACTTGTGCCATTTAAGAAAAGGTTTGAAGAAAATGTTTTATTATTATGATTGAAGGCTCCACCGAGTAAAGTTACCATAAAACCTCATAATATTACGTCGTTTCAAGCGATTCAACATCATCGCCTTATGACATCCTATATAACGATTATCTTTGGTGTAATGCTTCACATGATTGCGAGAAGTATCGTACGTAAACATTAAATACAGTTAATGGTCGTATATTGAGACTTACATAATTACTTACGCTGTTATTGTTGTTTTTGTTTACCTAATGACTGCTTTAGAAGTAAACTCTTGATCGGGTGCCGCTTGTGTGATCTGGTTTAACCACGATTTTTGCTCTTCATTTTGGAAAACATATGCCTCAGCATATATCCTATTTCACACATAATAAATATCCTATTTCGAAAGACATTACACTGGAGCAAGTATTTTATGCTATATACTTACAATTGTATTTAAAGGATTAAAAAAAATTACAGCCAGCTGTTTTTCTTGCCGGATCTTCTCAGCTTGTGGCAGCGTTGCGATTCGGTGGTAGATTGTTGGATTGATTAATTGAAGGCATCACATTGGATCTAATACTTACGAAGCATATATACAATTTTATATAAATATCCATTTACATAATATAAACGAAGCGGATGAAGTTCTTGCGAGATCTTTTCAGTGGCAGTCGGGTTTCGAACTAATGATAAATCATTAGAGTGCTTTCATAAAAAGCTAATATTTTTATATAGTAAAGTTAATAAATGAATTACCAACCAACTTTTCTTTGGACCAGAGAGCCATTGTATTAATTCAGAATTTGTCTAGTTTCACTAAGATAAACGCTCTCTTAGGAAACTTAAAATACCAACTGCCATTGTCAACGCGCTTGCCATTGTCGGCGATTATAGCTTCAAGTATCAGCTACGCTCATATACGTCCCACTGTTGGGCTCGAGCCTACTCTATAATAGGAGGGAAATTGATCTACTATACCACGCTGGTCAGACGTGTTGGTATAGGGTTTTATTTCGAGTTTTCTATCTCTTGCATAGATGTTTTATACATATTTTTAATCCCTTGGTCGTCTTTTACGACACCCACGGGCAAGCTAAGATGTGGTGAATTGTATTCTTACTCCATCACCACATAGTTATATAATAATAAGCCTTATAATATATGGAAATGTCTAAGTCTAAAAATTTATGTAGATAAGCAAATAGATTACTTAACGCTTCCATTAAGTTCACTGCGTGTAGATAGGCTTCAAGTAACCATTTTCCATTGCACCGGTAATAGCCCAATAGTAGTAAAGATGAAGTAGATTTCATCTTTCTAATTTTGCACCCTGTAAATGAAAACTAGTTATTTCATCAATTCATATAATAATAGAATACCTATTTGTTTTTTGGAATACCGTAAGTTTCTTTATTGAAAAAAATGCTATTTTTATATTTATTTACAATAAAATGTAGGTACAAGAAATAACGACGATTGTGCCTACATTATATTGTAAGTACACACAGTGGATACAGTGGATACACTGGCATGACACTTAACATGATAATGTTAAGGGGCAACCGGTCAGATAGGAATTAGGTAAGGGTGGTAGGAACTCTTGAAACTAATTTGAAATAAAAAATATCGATTCGTTAATAAATTAGAGACATGTAAAGTTTTCAATTTTCTTATCGCTTTTTCGTGGCTATCTGATTGAAATATTTAAAGTCCGTGATACTTAATCTGCAACATATCGTACTTTGTTAAATGTTCATTAGAAAATGAATAAATCAATAATTACGTTCGCATAAGCAAGACAAACTTCGCTTTAAATCAGCTGATCGACCGATGACCGTTGACGAGGTGCCTTTGTACCTACAACTACCATTGAAACGTTTGCGCAATTCATACCCTCGAATACATACTCTCGAAACTTTACATGCCTACATATATCCCATTTGTACCTACATGCCTACATAATTCGTAACATTTAAGGCATAGACTCTTAGACACACATTTTTGAAATCAATATAAGTTTTATGTTATATTGTTTTTTGTGTAATATACATTCTAATTACGGTCTATGACCGTTAAACTACAACATACTCGAGCAGTTGCCCCATAACCTGATACACTTTGTATTACATTTACTCAGGTTAATTGTTCACAATATTAACGTCTATTTCAATATCACAAATTAACGTACACTACAATTTATCAAAATAGATCCGTAGTCAACCTTTTTCCCCATATCTATGTATACATAAATACTAACATAATGCCATAAAAACTAACATTTCTTGTTGTCGTGATAAAAACCAACTCGGAGACATAAATCGATTACTTTTGAGGGTTAACGGCAGAGAGGTGGCTAGCCGTAAATATAGCTAATATCTTATACACTAAAATATTTTTTATTATAATAACAAATGTATTTATAGATATTTTCTTTTAATAAATGTATTTTATTATATTTATGCACTTTAGTGGGATTAGATGAAACTATCAGGCGCGATATAGTTACCAGATGTTCTGCTCCGAATTCATTATCGGGTCAATAAACACATGTTAATAATAACGCATTGATAAACATAATATTTTATAGTAATTATTTAGTAAAGAAACTACTAAGAATCATGATCATCTCAGCTTATATATATCCCACTGCTGGGCTGTCGCCTTCACAATAGGAGCGATATTGACCTACTATACCACGATAATTAGCAGAGTTGGTATAGGGTTTATTACGAGTTTTCTTTCTTTTACATAGTTGTTATATGCTTATTATATCTTCTGTCAACAAAGGGGGTAGTGAATTGTATTCTTATTACGTCACTACATGGATAAATATCAATAAAAGGTGAATAGTTGATGATTTGTTATTAAATATCTGGTTGACCGAGTTTCGCTTGGAATATTTTTGTTGTATTTTTGTCGAATTTATTTAGATATATATTAATAAAAAAAAATATTTAATAATGAAAAATATATAAATAATTACAAAAAGAGAATAATAATAACACCGAGATTCGATCCGACGCTGTTTGAATGTCAAAACAAAACAAAAAGAGAACTGGACAACTTCCCAACTGAGCTATCGTAACTCATGACGTTGACAACGAAATTTGAATTCATATTCTTTTAAAATGCCTCTAGTTTCATCAAAATCGTTGGAGCCGTTTCCGAGATCCTGAAAATATATATATAGGTATATATATATATATATATATATAAGAATCGCTCGTTTAAAGATATAAGATAATCCTTAAAAAAAGTGTAATGTGTAATATTTTTTTCTTTCATTTTTCTAGTTATTAATTTTATTAAATAGCCTTCTATGAGAAATTTCATTAAGAGATTTCTCATAGAAGACTATTAAATAAAGTTGTTAATTTTACAATTTTTCGTCAAGGCATCTTGGTCTTAGCAGAATTTTGTGAAGTCAAGGCTAATACAACTATTTAAATTTTTACTCAGTTGATTGCTAAGAATTTGTTAAGCTAATTTTCAAGCATTTTATTGGTTCTTAGTAGTAAGCTTGAAGTTTGTAATTGTTTGGTTAACAATAAGAGGCACATTTCTATTATATAGCTGGACATTTTGTTTTGAAATTGAAATACATTTACACCTTTGCTCCCTCTAGTCTTTAGGTCTTCCTCCCTCTTTAGGTCGTCCTCCTACTCTTTAAAATAATAAATATAAATTTAATCTTAAAAAAAAACTTAGCATCTCTAAATCACTAATTAGTATGACTCAATAATTAGCAATAGTAATATATTCATTAGTTACGCTTTTAGTTTTCATTCAACTAAGTAGTTAAAGAAATTATACAGGTATTTATATTCGCATTCTATCTTACTAATCATTACTTTCTCTCACTCAATCACGCGTGAACTGTTGAACACGTTTCTATGAAAATTGCCGTATAGTTCGACCTTACCCGAAAGGGTATCCCCTCGGGCTGACCACTGAGGACAAGGAACTCGGCACTGGTGGACGGCTCAACGACGAAGGTGACGTGGATACGGGTGGGTTTTGAGCCCGCGCGCCGTCCTTTCGTCGCCCCGGACGGAATGGACCGCGTGTGCGCTTACCATAACCCACACATAAAAAAAAATAGGTAGACATTTTCTTGGATTAAAACATAGGATATTTTTACCCCCAAAATATGTCCACTTGGGATAATAATCAACTTTACATAAATTATGTCTGATGTTTACGCGAGTATTACACATTGTAATTAGAATTTTACTGAGTCCGCCTGTAGCCATGAACTCTGCAAAGTGTTTGAAATGTTGGGCAATCAAAAATCAAATACAAACGCAATAAAATCCGTAGTTTTATTTACAACTTTATTCAATCAAGAAAAATCCGTTGAATGGATTTAGTTGAAATTTCATCTTGGGAAAATTACTTTTTACGCGACTAAAGCCGCGGGCAGAAGCTAGTATTATATATGTAATAAACTTTCATATCGAAACTGTCTTTATCTCCGGCCTAGAGTATCAATAGATTAGAAAAATAATTATTATGTATGGAGTAATAGACAATCGCTCTAATACTACTAGATAAGTAATCGTGGATTAATGTGAAGAGGGTGATAAGTAATTAGTTGGCAAAAGCTTTTTGCCTCTTACTGCACTCTTATAATAAGACCAAAAAACATTTAATGCGTCCATGTTACGATAATTGTGTGCGATTAGCGTAGAATGTCATTCTTTATATATATATTGTTTTTTTTTTTATTTATTTATTTATTTATTTATTTATAGCAGAACCAACAGCTTACATATAATATATTACAGCAGAATAACAACAGATAGCCAATTATAGGTTCTTACTTTTATGTTATGGTACGACGTCGCTTGTTAGTGCTCTGTTATCTCCGAGAGCATAGCAATCTAGGAATGGTTTTTACGTAGACAATTTCTGAATTTGTAATTAAATTTTCTACATGTATTTTGTTAGCTATGGGTTAACGGTTTGCCACCTACGTCCAAGTGACCTAAACTCTCTTGAAAGTAGGTTGAAATAGATAACACGAAAATATCCGAAACTTATTATGACCAGTGCCGACAACTGACTTTTTTTTTTATTACAAGCAGTAGCAAACGATCAGTACATCTGATGGTAAGTGTTGCTGCCGCTCATGGACCTTTACAAGGCCGCTGCCTGCCGCGAACAAAGTAAAGGGAGTGTGAATGCGTGCATTGAGGCGTAGTGATACCAAAGGCACCACCAAAACCCTCCACACGCAAACACTTTCAGAAAGTTAGGCTTCCGGCTCTCTCGCTCACCGAACAAATTGCTACTACTCAGACGTCGATTTTCTGCGAGAGCGTGGTTCTACTCGGGCCGACCACTGATGACAAGTAACCTTGCTCCGGTGGTCGGCCCAACGACGAAGGCGACGTGGTGTTCGGGTGGGTTGCGGTTGTGCGTGCTTACGCCCCTCTGTCGCCCCGGACGGAGTGGTGAGAGGAGCGCGCCGACCGCAGCCCAGCCCAAAAAAAAAAGAGCTTACTACCCCGGATAGAACGGCCCGCGGCTGTAGACAGATAACTGTCGACATTATGGTCCTACCACTAGGGGAATGCACTACTAATCGATGTCTTAAACGACAACTAGTCTTCTTAAACATATTTTAAATATAATTAATGTCCTTTATATTACAGTATTTACCATATTTCCAAAATTGATTGTGCTAACAAACATCAATACAAATAAATAAAATTGAAGCGTCTGTTTATAATGTCAAATAATACGATTTTAACACGCTTTTATTAGCTTCACCTATATGTTTGTTTGTAACGTCCACCTTTGAGCTCGATTTTGCCCTACTTTGAGCGATCAGATTTTCTTTAAACTTCGCACACCTATCAAAGACTGATGACAATGCAATAATCCGTTTTTTTTTATTTTTGGGTGTAATCCACCCACAGGTGACTTGACGTCAGCGGTCGGATGCAATAATCCGCTTAAAAAAATCAATTGTCCTAATTAGATTTGCCAGGATTCATCAACTTATTTCCGCATCCTTTGCATGAGAGTAAGAGAGATAGAGCTAGTCGAGCACTCAGCATGACACAAACGTGTAGAGACTTTCCTATGGTAATAAATGCGTCTTGTGCCATATACATTTATCCTTTCAAAAAGGATATGGCGTCCACCATGCCACCCTTAAACCGCCCCAATCAACCGCCGGCGTTCGATGACGATGAAAAGTCTGAATGTCTGGCGGCCGACCATGAGCAGCAATGTACGTCGAGTACACAACACACAGACGCGCGACACACCGACACCGTTAACAGCGAAGTGGAACGATGTACATCGCGTACGCGTACCGCAGACGCTGAGCCACAAGAGCCTATACCAACAGCGACAGTGGAGGAGGTTCAGTCGATTGTTAGAGGTCTCCACCCTAGGAAATCCCCCGGTTCGGACGGTATTTCTAACAGAGTTATTAAACTCTTCCCTCATTCATTATTATTAATATTAACAGCAATTATTAACGCCGCATTAGTTAATTTCATATTTCCTAAACAATGGAAACAAGCCGTGGTAATAGGTATTCCTAAACCCGGTAAGCGACGTACCGAACCGTCATCATATCGCCCGATTAGTTTACTAAACAGTTTAGGTAAAATCTATGAGCGCGTACTACTTAGTAGGCTAAGAAAGTACGTAGAGGACAACAACCTCATCCCGCCGATTCAGTTCGGCTTTCGTACGCAACACTCTTGCGTTCAGCAAGTACATTGAATAGTCGAGTATACAAGTTATAAACTGCAACGTGGTTTATATACGGGTATGCTTCTATTTGATGTAGAAAACGCGTTTGACAAAGTCTGGCATAATGGCCTTATTTTCAAGTTCATAAAGCTTAAAATCCCCCACTACTTAGTTATGATAGTTAGGGACTTCCTACTCGAATGTAGCTTTCGCTACAGAGTGGAAGGTACTCTATCAGCACCGCACCCACTAGAAGCCGGCGTCCCCCAGGGATCGGTGCTCTCTCCAATTCTCTTCTCGCTGTTCACCAGCGACATACCCCAACATAGTAAAATACAGCAAAACAGCATTATTCGCTGACGACACTGCCATCTTCTATGCAGGTCAATCCCCCACAACAGTGACAACCGCTCTCCAAACTGCGGCTACCGCCCTAGCAAAATGGCCTAGGAAATGGAGAATCGGTATAAACCGCACCAAAAGCCAGGCGATCATATTCCATAAGGGGATAGATCGCCGCCACCCAATGGCTGAATACCCACAGATAAAGATGTTCGACCAACCCATCCCCTGGACAAGGGAGGTCAAATATCTGGGTGTGACCTTGGACAGACGACTGACCTTCGGTCCTCACATAGGGCGAGTCCGCGCGCGCGCAGCCCTAGTGCTAGGATGGTTACACAGCTTAGTACACGCCAAGTCTAAGCTATCTCTCCACAATAAAATTAGATTATACACCGCTTGTATACGTCCTATCATGACGTATGCTAGTGTAGTGTTCACACAAGCGAAGCCACACAGGCTACATCGGCTACAGGCATTACAGAATAGGTTCATGCGCCGAGCGACGGGAGCACCGTGGTACATGCGCAATGTGGATCTTCACACAGATCTTGGCTTGCCGACCATCAGGCAATTCATGAAACAGTGCTCCCGCCGCTACTTCGACTCTGCCGCGACACACCCGAACCCATTAGTGGTAAGGGCGGCTTCTTACATCCCCTCTAAAATGTCCGCGATTAAACAACCGCGACTAATACTCGACGAACCCGACGACATTTTTACTCTCGCCCAGACTGAGGCATACACAGCCCGCGAGGCCTTGACAAATAATAATAAATATCCACGTTACCGCCCCCGCCGACGGGGACGGAAGACGTGTCGCGTTAAAATCATAAACGTGGGAGTGCCCCCACTTTGCCAGCGACCGCCCGAGCCGAGGTCCGTACCCCACAGGGGGTGCCCTCGGGATCGGTCGCTTAACTTTAAACGGGTTGAGAGCCCTCAGCGCTCACCCACCAGTCCGGGTAAAGTTGTCACAGCCATCTGAGGCTAACAACTAAGTCACACAAAAAAAAATACATTCATCGATGTACCCACAGAAATATTAATACTTATTAATTTTTCTGTGGATGTACCGACAAATATAATACGCATACTAATTACATTCCGGTGGCTATTCACTAAAAAGTGAAAATAAATATAGTTTAAAAAAAGCTAAAAAACACGCTTTCAACTAAAAAGTGTAAAATAATTTTCAATTTAGGCAGAAAATAATAGTGAACGAAATATATTAAGCTTATTGTGAAAAAAGCGGGGGGCGCTTTGTGCCACATTTTCGTAAGTCGATTTATTTTTTCATACTCGCACGATTATTTACAAGATACCTATGACTAAACACCAGTTATGTATCTTTCTCTGTCTATCTGCCTGTCTGTTTGTTCCGAGTAATCTTCAAAGCGGCTTCACCGATTTTAAGAATATTATACTACCAAGTAGCTGTCTGTATATGGATATTTAATCGCGCGGTATTCCCACGGGAATGAGAACTATGCGGGTGAAACCACGGGAATTGAGTAGTCTGAAATATAAATGCTTGTTGCCCACGATAGATAATTCTCAACTATACAAGTATCTAAAACGTGAAAATGTTAAAAGATGTTATTATGATTTAATTTTATATACAGACAAGTTGGCAGAAGTCTTTGTTTCGTATTTTTCTAATATTACAGGAATGTTATATAATTATATCTCTTAGTTGTTCCTTAAGATGTTGGAGAACAAAGAAGACATTCACACAATGCTTATTCTGTTTCATAACGGAAATGTAGTTGTCTATCCATCCTAAATATTTAAAACAGATGTTACAAGAAAATTAAGAAGAAGCGTGTGTTTTCTTTTTAGGTCATAAATTATTTTAAACTTTACGAGGGTCCTGGCTTTATAGGAAGTGGACGGTAACACAGTTTCACTCAGATTATCTCTGGTTAAATTGCGCCATAACCATAAATATTTTTTGCATTTTACAGAGAAGGCTTTTCCTTGGGTTTATTTTTTATATATTTTTGTGTAAGCAGAAAGATCTTTTAAAAAATTTATTCTCAAGATCCGTTTTCGTTTTTAGTGAATTATGTAAACAAAGCGATGTTTATTTTGCGTTGAATTTAATTTTCTTTTTTACTAAGACTTTTTCGAGTGGTGAAGGAGTAAGAATACAATTCACCACTACCCCTCTCTTGCCCGTGGGTGGCTCGTAAAAGACGACTAAGATATAAAATATGCATATAACATCTATGCAAGAGAAGGAAAGCTCAAAACGAAACCCTATACCAACACGTCTGACCAACGTGGTCAATTACCGTCCTATTGTGGAGGAGGCTCGCGCTCATCAGTGGGGCGTATATGAGCCGAAATGACTAAGACAGTTATTTTGCTGTATGGTAGCGGCTACGAATAATACCAACACTTATAATTGCTCCTGGGTGTCATAAAAACATAAAAAACGACTAAAAGTTCTACATTGATTTGAGCCAACTCCATCCGATGCTGTGTAATCAACAACTATATTTTCAAAGAGGGTTAACAATAGGACGGGGGCGGACACCCACACACATATGTACTATGAAAGAAAGTCACATATTGAGTCGATCCTAAATGTTAGGAATAAGAGCTGGATGACTTATAAGATTTAGACAATAAGCGTTGAACTACATCTAACTACCTAATAAAAAGTATTCTCTTTGACGATCTTGCCGGCATTTATAATGACTTTGCCAGTCGAGGTACCACAACCCCACCGTCGCCGTCGTCGCGTCGTGTGATCGAAAGTGTTTCACTATTATCTCATGCATACTTTGATTTTATTTCACGATTCAGTTTTTGCAATAAAGCGCGTAAGAATAAATAATAATCCTAAAGTAGCTACGTTTCCGTGTGGTAACTAAATAAATAATGTGTCATGATCTGTTGCCTTATGCTAGAGGTTGTAAAAATCAGCTCAAGAATCACCAGCAAATGGACTCCAATCATCTTACCTATATCTCAGCCCATTTCACTTCTATCCATCCATATGCCTATTACAGTTTACTTAAAATATTTATAAATTGCCACACGAATAATGCTATAACCCGACAATACTGCCAACCCGCTAGTTAAACGTGGCAAACGTTTGACTAGAGGGTTGGCGATCGCAAGTGGTCCAGGAGTCCGATGCTGCTTATTCTCTAGGAGTTCTCTTATTTGGTTTTTATAATTTCCACGGGAAAGTAAGGGGAGGCACATTGTATCTAAATAAAATATTTTTATACATGAAAGGGAAAATATTTTTTATTCCTTGGGAACTGTGTTTTTTTTTGTACTCGGTAGCCTTGAAGAAAATGTATGAAAAATGTCAGCATCATCGGTTGAGTAATTAAATCGTTGCTTATTATTTCAGTATAAACTTGAAAACTTAAATAATAAACGTATGATTACGAGTTACCTCCATAATATTAGTTCACGTTCATGTCCATACTTCCAACGAAGTTCCTTACGACGTTGAGGGCATAAGAATGCATTATTTACATAGTTCAATCACCTAAACAACGTTATGTGCAGGTGCATCACAGCTACCTTACGTGTAGTGGCCGTAAACAATGAATGTACTAGTCGCGAGGACTGGCGGCATTATCGCTAATGGGCTTATGATGTCAGCCCTTCCTTCCTGTTTGACCGTTCACACGTCATACTTTATTGTAGAAAATAGATCGGCTGCATTCAAACTTCTTTTCAACCGACTTCAAAAAGGAGGAGATTCTCAATTCGACTGTTTTTTATTTAATCTTTCTTAGCTCAGAACTTTTGATTGGGTGAACCGATTTTGATGATTCTGTTTTTATATGAAAGCTACTATTTCAATTTGGTCCAGTTCCCATTTCAATTTGGTCCAGG
This sequence comes from Lymantria dispar, assembly GCA_032191425.1. NCBI lineage: Eukaryota > Metazoa > Arthropoda > Insecta > Lepidoptera > Erebidae > Lymantria > Lymantria dispar. Next base: position 14,896,300 of record CM063457.1, on the reverse strand, counting down.
TTTGACAATGGCATCCAGGAGAAAACGGTTGAAGTCGATTTTTTCCTTCAGAGTTATTTTATTACATAATATTCACATACAACTTACAAATTTTGCTTTTTCTTTTCATGCCAGTCAGGTTCATGTCTTTTATTGATAAGAAACAACATTAATAAAATGAACACATGAAAAGCACTTATGAATTGTATCGCACCAAAATGAAGGTTTGATTCTTTTTAAAACTTTAAGGCCAAACATCATAATATAATGAATATCAAAAAAATCTTTACAATTGGGTCATTTTATTGTTTAATGCAATTGAAAATTTAGAATAGTAAATGGGAACAATGCCTAAACGTTTACGGATGGCGTGCGGAACATCTCCAGTAAAAACATAACACGAGCTTTAATTTGGTTCTGATACGTAGGCCCACGGTTGTCTAATTGATACCACGATTGGAACAGGTTTTCAGTAGCTGTGAGTTCAACTCCAACGTGTGGCAATAATTTTTTCATAAACAAGTCTTTATAAATAACTTAGTATTATAATAATAATCATAATAAATTTATAGATTATTTAATAATAAAACTAAACAACAGATAAACTAATAATTAACCTTTTCCATAGTGATATGAACAATGGATTGTGCTTTTAAGTAAAAAAATATTTATATCTTGCATAAAAATAAAAACGCTACGGACTATTTTATTTTCTATCCAAGTCTGGTAAAATCTACTTAAATTTGGGACGATACAATATGTTGCTAACATATTCCAATAAAACTGCGTATAAGTTTTTCAAAGATCAGTTTCCCAAAGTAGCCATAAAATAAAACATCAACTTCCTAATGCATTTTCTTTTCAATGCCGGTATTGGAAATAAAATAAATTATATAATATTATTAATAAATTATATAATATTATTATACTGTAGACAGTCTTTTGTCTGCAGTCGCGGGCCGGTCCGTCCGGGGCAGTACCACACTCTCGCAGAAGATCGACGTTTGAGTAGTAGCAATTTGCTGCTGCACTTCGTTCGGTGAGCGAGAGAGCCGGGAGCCCAACTTTCTGGGTGTGTTTGTGTGTGGCGGGTTTTGGTGAGGCCTGAAACCTGCGGTGGTGAGGTCTTGGTCGGGGTATTGAGCGTGAGGGGCTGGCATGGTGTACAGGGAGACCCGATGGGAATGGTCACCGCCGGCCACCTGCCGGTCAGCAGGGGACCCGAACCCAGGATCATCCTCCCTGGGAGGCTGTCCCACCAACCGGCGAAAATCCCGTTGGGTAGTCGTCGTGCCGGTGTGGGAAACCGGAGTGGACCTCGGCGGCTACACACGGGGGGGCATCGGGGGCCCTTCCGTGCTTCGTGTCAGCTCCTCACAACACTCACTCCTCAACCATGCACTATGCCCTGCCTTTTTTTTTTGGTATCACCAAACTCCGTTATACACATTCACACTCCCTTCCTCCTCTTCTTAAATTAAAAATCATGGCCATGAATGTTAAAAAGAGACGATTTTCTACGGCGGTCCCCTTATCCACATTTGATGTGGATTTTTGCAATATCAGGGGTTTACATAGCAATCTCGACGCCGTCCACCATCACCTCGAGACGGCGCGGCCTGCCTTACTCTTTTTAACGGAGACGCAGATAGGTGCTCCGGATGACATTTCGTACCTAAATTACCCCGGCTACGAGTTGGAGCATACCTTCCGTTGTAAAGCCGGGGTGTGCGTATTCATCCGAGGTGATATCTGCTGTCGCCGCCTTCGGGCCCTCGAACATGGTGACTTGTCAATCCTGTGGCTACGCGTAGACTATGGAGGGCTTACCCGCATCTACGCATGCCTCTACAGGTCCCATGGCAGTGATCCGGGGTCAATTCAATTATTTGAGAACGTCCAATGGGGGATTGACGAAATATTGGAGCAGTGTCCATCAGCGGAGGTGGTGGTTCTTGGAGACTTCAACGCTCATCATAAAGAGTGGCTGGGGTCCCAAACCACTGACCTCCAGGGTCGACATCTCTTCAATATGGTATCGGCCTATGGTCTCTCACAACTGGTGACACAGCCCACCCGTATCCCAGATATTGAGAGCCATGAGTCTTCTTTACTGGATCTTCTGCTGACTACACACCAGCACGGATATCAGGTAGTGGTTGAAGCGCCTCTTGGATCTTCTGACCACTGCTTGGTCCGTAGCAGTGCCCCTGTTGTAAGGCCTAGTCGTTCTAAGGCGACTGGGACTCGCAGAGTCTGGCAATATAAGTCAGCAGATTGGGATGGACTGCGCGAGTTTTACGCATCCTACCCATGGAAGCGGCTTTGCTTCGCCTCTGGGGACCCTGGCGTCTGTGCGGACTGCGTTACCGAAACGGTTATTACGGGGATGGAATTATTCATCCCCAACACCAAAATACCCGTCGGTGGCCGCAGCCGACCCTGGTTTAACAAAACCTGCAGGACGACTGCATGCCAGAAACAGTCCGCATATCGGGCCTGGAATAGGGCCAAAAAATGCCAGGACCCGAACGCCAAAGAGGTGAAGCGGAAATTTAACGCCGCTTCTAGATCTAGTAAGAAGGCTATTGCCAGAGCCAAGGCGGAACATGTTGCCAGAATTGGCGAGCGATTGCAAAGCTATCCCGCTGGGAGTCGTGCATTCTGGTCGCTCGCCAAGGCTGCACAAGGCAACTTCTGCCAGCCCAATCTCCCACCACTGCAGAAACACGATGGTAGTCTGGCCCACAGCGCAAAGGAGAAGGCCGATCTTCTAGGTCAATTCTTTGCCTGTAACTCGACTTTGGATGCCGGAGCTGCCACACCACCTACCATCCCACGGTGTGAAAGCTCACTGCCCGAAATCCGCATCACGCAGCGAGCGGTTAGGCGGGAGCTGCGGCTTTTAGACGTCCATAAGTCGAGTGGACCGGATGGCATCCCTGCAGTGGTACTAAAGACGTGCGCCCCTGAATTGACTCCCATCCTCACGCGCCTATACCGACTTTCCTACGCTACTAATAGGGTTCCGTCTTCGTGGAAGGTAGCCCATGTCCACCCGATCCCTAAAAAGGGAGACCGGTCTGACCCATCGAATTACAGGCCAATTGCGATAACATCCTTGCTCTCCAAGATAATGGAGAAGGTTATAAACCGCCAGCTTCTGCAGTACCTTGAGGATCGCCAGCTTATCAGTGATCGCCAATACGGCTTTCGTCATGGTCGGTCGGCTGGTGATCTTCTTGTGTACCTCACACACCGTTGGGCAGAGGCCTTGGAGGGCAAGGGTGAGGCGCTGGCGTTCAGCCTAGATATCGCAAAGGCGTTCGATAGGGTCTGGCACAGGGCACTTCTATCGAAGCTACCATCATACGGAATCCCCAAGGGACTCTGTAATTGGATTGCCAGCTTTTTGGATGGTCGGAGTATAAAAGTCGTCGTAGATGGCTCCTGCTCCGATACCATGACCATTAATGCTGGTGTACCACAAGGCTCGGTGCTCTCCCCGACGTTGTTTATCCTGCATATCAATGACATGCTCTCTATCGAGAATATGCGTTGCTATGCGGATGACAGTACGGGTGATGAGCGGTACACTGAGCAACGGAATATCCCTCGGAGTATTCAGGAAAGAAGGGTTCAACTTGTGTCTGAAGTCGAGCGCTCTCTGGGGCGAGCCTCGGAATGGGGTGAACGGAACCTAGTCCAGTTCAACCCCACAAAGACACAAGTTTGCGCGTTCACTGCAAAGAAGGACCCATTTGTCATGGCGCCTCAGTTCCAAGGAGTAACTCTTCCATTTTCTGAGAGTATTGGGATTCTCGGCGTCAAAATATCGAGCAAAGTCCAGTTTGGGAGTCATTTGGAGGACAAAGCCAAATTGGCAAGCAAAAAGTTGGGCGTCCTGAACAGAGCCAGGCGGTACTTCACACCGAGACAGCGTCTTGTGCTATACAAAGCACAAGTTCGTCCTCATGTGGAGTACTGCTCACATCTCTGGGCAGGTGCGCCCAAATATCAGCTAGACCCACTTGACTCCCTGCAAAGACGGGCTGTTCGAATCGTCGGGGATCCCAATCTTACGGACAGATTGGAGTCGCTGGAGCAGCGGAGAGACTTTGGGTCACTCTGTGTACTCTACCGACTCTTTCACGGGGAGTGCTCCGAGGAACTGTTTGACTTGGTACCACCGTCACCATTCTACCAACGTACCACTCGACATCGCAGCAGGGTTCATCCATTTCACCTGGAAACGTTATGGTCTTCAACTGTACGTTTCCAGCGATCATTTCTCCCACGTACGTGCAAGCTCTGGAATGAACTACCTGCTGCTGTGTTTCCCGAGCGCTATGACATGTCCTTCTTTAAACGAGGTTTAAGAAGAGTATTTCCTTCACGGTAGGCAGCGGCCTGGCTGTGCCCCTGGTATTGCAATGGTCCATGTGCAGCAGTTTCACTTACCATCAGGTGTGCTGCTTGCTCGTTTGCCACCGTTGGCAATAAAAAAAAAAAAAAAAAAAAAATAAATAAAGAAACTTTTGCAATAATTTGGTATTGTTAGATTTTATGATCATATGTAATAAGCAGTACCCGGATGACCGCTTAGCTCCATATTTCTTATGACTTCACCAGAGGGTCCCGGCCAAGCCGAGGAATCCCTTGCTGTGCCGGTGCTTGCGCGCGACGTCCACTTGGAGTCGCGCACAAGTCCCGGCACAGTCAGTCCCCAGTCGTATGGGTGGGGGACAACTACTGCCCTTACTGCCGAGAGCCCGGCACAACATCCTGAGGCTCACCGGGGGGAGGGGAAAGAGGAGGTGAAAGGGAGACACGAGGTGGAGAAGAAAAAGGTAAAGCAGAAAAAGGGGAAGAGGAAGCAGAAGCGTACCGTCCAGGCGCGAGCCCGCATTGAGGCTGCAAGGTCGAAGGCGTGGCGGGAGCGGCAGACGGCGGCCGGTATGGCTGAGTGCGACGAGGGTGGCAGCACTGCTGCTGCAGAGCCGTCGCAGGACGAGGGCGGCGAGGCCGCAGGACCGTCCACGATGAGTCAAGGCGGAGGGAGCGACTCCGAAGAGTGGAGCGACTCCGACCGGTACAGCTCGGAATTGAAGCTGTTGAGCGACGAGGGTAGCACTGCTGCAGAGCCGTCGCGAGACGAGGGCGGCAGTGCCGCAGGGCCGTCGGAGGAGGAGGCGTTCATGGCCTCGGAGATGTCGGCGGACGAGGGCGGCAATGCCACAGAGCCGTCCGCCAACGAAAGTTGCACCGACCGGATGCAGGTCGGCCAGAGCAGGGACGAGGGCGGGGGATGCGCCGCAGGTCCGTCCGCTAGGAGTAAGATAGGGACGATAGGCGGGCCGTCAGTTGAGGAGCTCGCGGCTAGGCCGTCGTTGTCCAGGAAGGTGATGCAGGCTGCCGAGAAGACCTGGTGGTCTTCTCGGCGGCATGGTCGGCACCGGTAAGTGCCAGGAAGGAGAGGGAGGAGGAACACCGACTCGGAGGGGAGTACCACCATGCCTCCTCCCAAGGTCCCGACCATGCCCCGTGGGCGCAGAGGTCGTGGATCGGCGAGGCCGGGGACTCCGGTTCCGGCTGACTACAGTGGCGGGGTGGCGGCCCTACAGGCCGCGAACGCCCGCGACATGGCCGACCTGCGGGCCCAGTTCGCGCGCCTGGCGCCGGCCGCGCCGCCGGTGCCGGCCTCGCCATCCAAACGGGCTGGGCCGGGGAGGGCGGTCCCGTCGTCTACGTCCATGGCGCCGGCTACGCCCGTCGCGGCTGCTGCGCCGGCTGCGCCCGTCGCGGCCTTGGCGCTTCCTCCCCTCGTCGTGGTCCCTCCGCCGCCTCGTGGCCGCGGGAGACCGCGGAAGGGGGAGGAGCCGCCGCCCGACGAGGTGCACGGCGTGTCGGGAGTCGGCGGTACGCGTCATCTTAGCCCGAGTAGGGGTGATGGTGGACGCGCGTATCGCCGCTGTAGTGGCCAGGCTCCCGCCTGAGCCGCCCCTCCGACCGCCGCTCGCCGCGGACGGGGCGAGGCGGCCGCAAGCGTCAGCTCCCACCCCGCTGCCCTGTCAGGGTGGCCGCGTGGTGAGCTACGCAGCGGCCGCGGCTGGGCCCAAGGGAGCCAAGAAGGCCGGCAAGGTGCCGGCTCCCGCCAAGGCCGGGCCGCGGCCGGCGCCAGCGGCTGCACCGCAGGCGCCGGCCAGCGCACCCGCGACCGCTCCTGCTGCGCTCAGCGCTGCTGCCAGGCTCGAACAGGGCTGGCAGGTGGCTGAGCGAAGCAGGAAGGCACGCGGCCAGAAGCGGAGAGCGGCGGCCAAGAGTGCCGCCGTGGCCGTCGCTCCCCAGGCGGGAGCCGGCAGAAAGGGGAAAAGGTCGCGCAGGGGCCTCAAGTCGCCGAAGACGGCCGCGGTGGTCATCACCGTGCTGCCTGAGGCGGCTGAGAGGGGCCTCAATTATGGTCAAGCAATTGGCCGACTGAGGCAGGCTCCTCGTGGGCTGGAGCTCGGCGCGGGTAACCGTGCTAGAGCCCCGGCCCGCGAGGTGTTACAAATGCATGGCGGTCGGGCATACCTGACCGACATCCAAAAACTGCTTTGACTGCAGCGGGCTATGTTTCCGTTGCGGTCAGACCGGACACCAGGCGGCATCGTGCTCTGCGGTGCCCCACTGCCCTGCGTGTGCGGCAGGCAATAGGCCTGCCAAACACCGCATAGGCTCTGGGGACTGCAGACCCCCGGCATCGGCCCCGAAGGGGCGGGACGGTCCATCGACCGGGCCAGTCCCCGCTCCGAGCGCGGCCCGATCGCCCGTCAGCGCGGAGGAGGTGACGATGTATACGGACCGTTAATACGGACCCCGTATCCATTCGTCTCCTCCAGGCCAACCTCAACCACACCGCCGGTGCGCAGGACGTGTTCCTGCAAGCCATGGCGGAGTGGTTGATAGGAGGAGCCGTAGCCGCGGAGCCGTACGTGGTGCCCGACCGGCCTAACTGGTTGGGTAGCACCGATGGCACCGTGGCAATCGTCGCCTCCACGTCGTGGCCTTCGTCGCCTATGACCCTTAGGGACAGGGGCGTCGGATACGTCGCGGCGGACTGGGTGGAGATTACGCTCCTCAGAGTCTATCTCTCCCCTAACTGGAGTGTGACCGATTTCGAGGCCTCCCTCACCATCATGGAGGCCTCGTTACGGCGAATGGCATCGCGCCAGGTCTTCGTCTTGGGGGACTTCAACGCCAAGTCCGTGGCGTGGGGGTCTCCCCGGACGAATGACCGAGGACGGGCGATCGAGGAGTGGGCGGCGGCACTGGGCCTCTGTTTGCTGAACAGGGGCTCGGTGCATACGTGCGTGCGACAACGGGGCGGGTCGATAGTGGACCTTTCGTTCGCTATCCCCGAGGTCGCCGCACGCGTGGGGAGCTGGCGCGTCGTGGAGGAGGTGGAGACCTTGTCGGACCACCGGTATATCCGTATGGAGGTCTCCCCGGTAATCCCGACGCCCAGCAGGGGTCACGGGGCGGATGGACGTCCTGCGTTCCCGCGATGGGCTGTGGGTCGCTTAGACCGGGACCAGTTGGCGGAGACAGCCATCGTTTACTCGTGGCTGTCCTCTGCCAACCAGTCGGACGGGGTGGACGCCGAGGCTGGCCGCATCCGCAGTGCGTTGACGCAGATCTGCGATGCGGCCATGCTCCGGGTACGGCGTCCGCCCCCGAGGAGGGCGGTCCACTGGTGGTCCCGGGAGCTGGCGGATCTCCGGGCCGCGTGCATTCGCGCCCGGAGGGCCTACACCCGCAGCCGGCGGCGCCAACGCGACGCGGAGCGGGAGGCCTTGCTGTATGAGGGCTACCGCAATGCGCGGTCGGCCTTCAGGCTGGCCGTCCGCTCCGCCAAGGACGTCAGTCGGCAGGAGATGTTGGACGGTCTCGACCGTGACCCCTGGGGACGCCCCTATCGCCCGGTGCTGAATAAGCTCCGCGCGCGGGGCCTTCCCCTCACCGAGACTCTCCAGCCCAGCCTTCTCACCCGGGTCGTCGTGGACCTGTTCCCGCGGCGGGGGAACACACGCCCCTGGTCATGGCTCCGCCTTCTGCGAGACAGTGATCTCGCAGAAGGAGGCGGCGGATCGTCTGCGCGTGGAGCGCAGCCTCGATGAGGAGATCCGCCGCCGGCGACTGGGGCGGCGCAGGCGCAACTACCTGCGCCTCATGCCGCCCTAGCCGAGGTCGCGGGTGACGTGACCGGGGATTAGTCCGTCACCCGCCGAGAGGCCGACCGCGTGAGGAAAGACCGACGTCCTTCCCGAGGGGGGGACGTCGGTCGATGGGAGGGTACCCCACGTAAGGGGTATTCCGTCGGGCCGACCACTGACGACAAGTAAACTTGCTCTGGTGATCGGCCCAACGACGAAGGCGAGGTGGTTTTCGGGTGGGTTGCGGGAGTTGCGTGCTTAAGCCTCTCTGTCGCCCCGGACGGAGTGGTGCGGAGGCGCGCCGACCGCAGCCCACCCACAAAAAAAAAAGCTCCATATTTCTTTTTTTAGTAAATTGTGTATTTTGGAAAATATATTCATCTAGTAGTTTTTCTCACTAAAAATTTTTTTTCTAACGAAAAAGAAAGTTGTAAAATGGAAAATCCAAGGATTGAACTTATTACAAATCCTAAATTAAGAAACTACTCGATTAGAGCTATTTTTACTTTCGACGGCAGTGGGTAAATTTACCTGCATATTCTAATTACATTTTTTATAACACAGCCTGAAAACATTGATTACAATCGAGATCTTCTATAAACCCAAACTAGCTGGATCGACTTATCTCCCTCGAAATGCCTCTGCATACTAAATTTCATGAAAATTGTAGAAGCCGTTGGAGAGATTTTGAATAGGTATATTAAATATACAAGAATTACTCGTTTAAAGATTTAAAGCAACCCGCCCTCGCTTCGCTTTCAATCGCCTTACCCGCGTAGTTCCCGTTCCCAAGGGAATACCGGGATAAAATATAGCCTATGTTACTCTCTGATATTATAGCTTTCCATTGGCGAAAGAATTTTTGAAACTTGTTCCATGGCTTAAGCGTGAAAGCGTAACAATCAAACAAACTTACTTTCGCATTTATAACATTAGTAAGGAAGTTCTGTTATGACTTCTCAAATAGAAATTCTTCTCTTCTCAATTAGCAAGGAATGCAATTCTAACTACTAAATCCTGGAGATATTTTAAGCTAAAGTTATACTCAGTCTTTATTATGTTATCATCATTCAGCCTTTGAACGTTGACTGCTCTATGTAAAAGTATAGCGCTGTCATTAAATGTCATATGACGTAATCATTTATTGAGAGGCTTATATCCATAATTGCGACGCTTGGCAAGCAGATTGGCGATCGAAGTTATATTTTGCCTAGGAGAGCGTTGCTGCCAATTCTCCATATGATACCTCAGCCCGATTTTATGACTCCTTCCATAATATGGGGCGGCAACTGTATTCTTATATCGTACCCACACAAGTAGGGCGCCACTCATAATTATGTAGATGATGTGATTCGTTTCATATTTCTGATAAAACTTGGTCCGGCGCTCCATTTCGCTAAGTAATAATGTTAAAAAGTAAGATTTAACTTAAATAACATTAAAAACTTTGCCGTCATTAAATACTAATGACAATGTTCCTTCTTACTTAAAAATTCTGCCATTTTTGCCATTTTAAAAGTTGATGAAAATTAGTCCGTACCGCTATTATATATATCTTTATACATATATATATATATATATATATATATATATATAATTCTTCTGACCACGTACTCTGAACTGTAGTGGTACTGACTGAACTCGTAAACGGCTGACGATTTTGATGACTTTTATCTGTATTGCAGTAGATTGACTAACAGATGGCGTAGTGGTTGAGATACCGACCCACAGTGCCAGATCCGTGTCTTCGGATCCCACGCAGGGCAACACTTTGTGCAATCCATAAATTGTTGTTTTGAGTCTGGATGTAATTTGCCGTTAATTATATTTATATGTTTGTAAAGCAACACAAAGATTATTTCCTTAGTCTGTATTTAAAAAAAAGAAAAAAATCGAGAATGATTTAGATTAGTAATTGGACCCGATAGGTGACGCTGCGATTGATTTCAAGGAGAACTCCTCTTAACTTTTTAGACTTGTATTGAACAGCCTCAGATAGTAACCTATATATTTTCGGATTTTAAGGATTTTTTTGGTCTTTTGAAATACTAATAATCTATTTCTTTTGTTTCAGGTAAATACTTTGTTGACTAAAAAAGGGGGAAGTGAAAAATGCATGAAGATTGTAGGTGAAACGTGAATTAGCAAATCGATGATCGATGCAGGTCTAGTTGAAATTCGAATAAAACCATTATATACTTAATATTTGCAAGTCTGATTTTATTAAATGAAAGTACGTTTAATTGCGGTGAGTCAGATCATAGCTTTCCAAAAAAAATATAGTTTAACTTGGACTGTTAACTCTATCTCGTCTCATCTCTTAGATAATGATTTCTGGTGTTTACGCGAGGATTACACATTGTAAATCAAACTATTTTTACGGCTTTTATCTTGTTTCTATTTGATTTAATGCACGTTATGGTCACGAGCGGACTGAGATCGTTTCTTAGAGCGTAGATCATCATCATCTCAGCTTATCTAAATCCCAATCCAGGGCTCGAGCCTCCTCCGTAATAGGAGGGAAATTGACTCTACTATACTATGCTGGACGGACAGGTTGGTATAGGGCAGTGATGGGCAAAGTACGGCCTGCGGGCCAACTCCGGCCCGCGGGCCAACTCCGACCCGCGAAAGTATTTAATCCGGCCCGCCGAGAGTCCAACCATCCTAAATATACTACTCAACATTTTAGCTCGAAAAATAAAATCTGACGTTTATAATTGAAAAGCTTTCATTATCTCATTATTAATTTGCCATAATTATAATTATCTCGGCAGTCTGTCACAGGTATTATTTTATTTATTGGCGAAATTCCGTCCTATTCACCTATCGGTGAAACTAAACTATTGTGAAAAATCAACAATAATTCCATTTGTCTCACACGCCTAACAAGGCGTAAAAGTAAAAGGTATTTTGTTTATAAAAAGCTTTAATACAAAATGCATTTTTTTCTATAGCTGAGCCCTTCTCTAAAATTTCATAAACTATGTGGCCCGCCATTAAAAAAGTTTGCCCACCACTGGTATATGGCTTTATTTCGAGATTTCTTTTTCTTGCATAGATGTTATATGCGTATTATATATCCCTTAGTTGTCTTATACGACATCCACGGGCAAGATAGGGAGTGGTGAATTGTATTCTTATTCCGTCAGTATACGGAACGCAGGTACCTTTATATAAAGGAAAGTGTAGCAGTGGTAGCTGTGTCTGGGCATGCTACGCAGCGGTAACAACCTATTACAAGTATAAGAGCGAGGAGTTTATTTGCCTTAATATAAAAGCAGCTTTAAATACACATTACCGATACATAAATGATCGGCGAGCAAAGTTAAGCAATAAATTATACTAACTTAAACAATTTTAATGACGTATAATAAAAAAGTTTATATGTATTTTAAAATAAATATGTACTAAAATTATATTTACAATGTTGTATTTCTTTTCTATTTATTTTTAATTACATTTCATCACGTCAACTGATAAACTAACAAGGCACTTGACGGCTCCAATTAGTGAGGGTTACGTTATATTCCTACGCCGTGGGGATTAAGCAATTAATATTTCTTTTTATAGAGAGAGCTCACGCGATAGAATAGCTGCTGACTTGTGATAATACTAAATAGATAATAGATAAAAAGAGATACAAACATTCATCATTTCGGCTCATATACGTCCCACTGCTGGGTTCGAGCCTCTTCCACAATAGGAGGGTCATTGACTGACTATACCACGCTGGTTAGACGGGTTGATATATATGATAAGATTTTATGTCGAATTTTTTTCTCTTGCACAGATGTTATGTATATACATATTTTGTTCGTTAGTCGTCTTTTACGAAACCCATGGACAAGAAGGGATGCTGAAGTGAAGCCAGTTTGTATTCTTACTCCGTCACCACACGAAAAGATACAAACGTATTGTTTATCAAAATGTGAAATAATTAAACTATTCTATGCTCTACGTATTAAATTCTTGTCCGTGAATACTAGTAATATCAACGCAATAATCTATATCTATACCAATAAATAAAATTGGAGTGTCTGTTTGTAATGTCAAAACAATGGGCTTTTTTCATGCTCACACGGTTATTTGCACTATGCATATGCCTAAAATACACTTTATATTTTTTTTTGTCTGCCTGTCTGTCTGTTTGTTACGGGTAATCTTCAAAACGGCTGCACCGATTTCAAAAATTCTTTCACCAATGAAAAGCTATAATATCAGGGAGTAAACTAGGCTATATTTTATCCCGGTATTCCCACGAGAACGGGAACTACGCAGGAAAGATGACTGAAACCGAAGCGAAGCGAAGGGTTGCTAGTACTACATTCATCTCAGCTCATATATGTCCCGCTGTTTCGCTCAAGCCTATTCCACAATGGAAGGAAAACTAACCTATATCACGCTGGTCATACGGATTGATATGGGCTTTTATTTCCAGTTTTCTTTCTCTTCCATAGATGTTATCTACCTATCATATCCCTTAGTCTTCTTTTACGATACCCAGGTGAAAAGAGAACATGGTGAATTGTATTCTTACTCCTTCACCATACGCAAAAAATTGATCTGTACTTTCATATAAATCTCAGATAGGTTATAGATAACTACAATTAAAGCAATATTTGAGTGGGAAGAATTTATAATTGTGTAGTTATTACTTGTACTACATTTTCAAAGCATTTTTTACAATCGATTAACCAATTTATTCGTATCAACAAAATAAACATCCAATAATATAGGATCGAGGGCTATAATCTAAGTGACCGGGTCGCGGTGCGTGCGACCACACCTGCGCTGTAGGGTTTCTTTATCACCCTGTCTTATTCGAATGATAGGTCATGGACGTTTCAATTCTACGTCTATATTTTTATACGTTGTTCGACGTCATTTTTATTAAAACTAGTGGTCGTCGAGTTGGCATTATTATAATTATTTGATATTTAATTCGACCAGAGTAGGGCTTCCAATCGTATTCCAATCCAAAGTATTACGGGATCCCGCGTCATTTTCAAATTCCGCATGATGCGGGATTACGGGCGTGGGATCCGCGGGATTTGCGGGACTGAAAAAGCATGCATGCCACCACCAACTTAATAAACTCTCAAACTCAAACAGTAATATATCCTATATTTTACAGTTTTAATATGTGTTTTTTTTATTGATTTTTTAATTGTCTGTATATTTTTTGAGGAAAATTTGTTTTGTTTTTATTCAGTATTTGTTACTGTTTTTTGTGAAGAAAAAATTTGATTGATCTCATACTAAATAAATGTGTAGTTAGTTGATTAAATCACTCTTTTTGTGTGATAGATAAAGTGTAAATTGTTTGATCTCATATTGGTAGTAATACTTAAATAATTATGGAGTTAGTTGATAATTCATGGGATTATTGTGATAAATAAACGGAGTAATTTCATTGATCTCATACTAAAACTTTAATAAATGTGTAATTAGTTGATTAATTACTTTTCTTTTTGTTACAAATAAACATTGTAGTTTGATTGATCATATATTAATAGTACTATGTACGTAAATAAATGTGGAGTTGATTCATTCATCGTTTTATTTTTTTTCTAAATGTGAACATTTTCGATATGCGGGATCCCGCAAATACCGAGATCCCGCGGGATTGAAAATTCGTAATCCCGCAAATACCGAGATTGAATTTAGGCTGCGGGATTGGAAGCGCTAGACCAGAGACTTTAATCATAAACAAAAGTGTATATATACATATGTGTATGTGTCCATTGCATAGTAGCGTGCGTCATGTCTTTATTTATTAATTTAATTTATTTCTAATGCATTATTATATCACATTTTTGTTTTGGTCACTTCTCAATATATTCATCAACTGGGACAAGTTTCATACTTGTCTATCAGCGTAATTTTCGTGATAAAACCGGCTAATTGCGAGTCGCGCACGAAGGGTTCCGTACCATTATCTATATAAAAACCGCATTTGTTGTATCGGTTGCCCCTCTTAAATATGTATTTCATTTTGTTTTTAGTATTTGTTGTTATAATGGCAACAGAAATACATAATTTATAAAAATTGCAACTATCTAGCTATCGCGGTTCTGGCGATACAGCCCGGTGACAGGCGGACGGACAGACAGTAAAGTCTTAGGTAATAGGGTCCCGTTTTGACCTTTTGGATACGGCATTCTAAAAAGGGCTACATAGATTTTGTTTCACGTATTAATATTTATATAATTGTGATGTTGCCAACATTTTTAGTAAAGTTACGGTAATTTTCAAATTAAATTTCTGTGGCAACATCCCATTCGATGTCACTTAAAAGCTCATTGCGTAGTTTGGCATTTGACGTATCAATTTGGTAAGATTTGTTGACATTTACATTAACCTGCGACTATGAATTATATCCCGTTTTGTGAAGCCATTAGAATACAACCTTTCTTTTTGCGCGAGTGATCGTAAAAGACGAATAAGGGATGTATGCAAATCATCATCATCATTCCCATTTATCCCAATTATCCAGGGTCACTGAGTCGACCCTGGATAAGTGTACTGTTATTGCATATTACATACCTGCAACCCGCCCTCGCTCCGCTTCCGTTTCAATCGCCTTACCCGCTTAGTTCCCGTTCGCGTGGAAATACCGGGATAAAATGTAGCCTATATTACTCCCTGATATTATAGCTTTCCATTGAAAGAATTTTTGAAATTGGTTCAGTGTTTTAAGCGTACAAGTGTAACAAACAAACTTACATTTGCATTTAGTTCGCTATAGCTTTATGATCGGCCGCCAGCTTGATATCAACATTGTGTTTGGAAATTGTAATTATTGACCAAACTATATCAGATGGATTTAGCCCAGGTCAATTTAAAGCTCTTAGACGTATTTTACGACATCTACGAGCAATGTAAGGCTTGGTAGTATTTGTAGTCGCTACTACACAGCATTTTTCGGCTCAGCTTTTCATATGGCGAAGGAGTAAGAATACAATTCACCACCCCCTCTTACCCGTAGGTGTCGTAAAAGATGACTAAGGGATTAAATATGTATATAAGATATACGCAAGAGAAGGAAAACAATTGAAATGAAACCTTATACTAACGAGTCTTTATTTTTTTTTCACGCTGTGGAAATCCATTTACTCACTATCCCCCGCCGGTTACAGACAGGGGAGTGTGTGGGACTCGCCGGCCACAGAAGTGACCGAAATACTCACTAAAACCACAGCGGCCCCTTCCGCGCTTTTACGAGGTGCCGGAGAGATCGTCTGATGACATTCTATCCCCGACACCCCAACGCTTGGCCGTCTTGCCACGTCCTGTCATCATGAGCGCATAACGGCGTCTCCTCCTCCCTGGTCGCCGCCGGCGGAGCGAGTCTGCGGACGTAAGTGCCTCGCGTACCCGTTCCGCGGCCTCCTTCCTTGTAATGACAGCCTCACAGAAGGAGGCCATTGACGACCAACAGCTGTCGCTGCCGAGCATCTTGGAGATAATGGTCGACAACGACAGGTCCGCTGTTCCCATGTTCGTTGACAGGACGTGGCGCTGAGGCCCCCAGGCGGGGCATACTTCTAGTGTGTGGCGCGCATCGTCGAGTAGCGCGCCACATTCATGGCATCCTGGGGCCTCTTCTCTTCCAATTTTGTGCAGGTACTTACCGAAGACCCCCTGTCCAGATACCAACACGTCTGACTAGCGTGGTATACTAAGAAAATTTCCTTTTGGTTTTATTTTGGTCTTCCCCTTGCAGTGATGTTATTTTCTGCTGCGTAGTCATTCATCATCATTTCAGTTCATACACGTCCCATTGTTGGGCTCGAGCCTCCTCCTCAATAGGAAGGCAATTGGCTTACCATGCATGCAGGTATATTGGTACAGGGTCTTATTTCGAGTTTACCTTCACAGATGTTATATGCCTATTATATCCCTTAGTTGTCTTTTACGACATCCACGGGCAAGATAGGGCGTGGTGAATTGTATTCTTACGCCGACATCATACGGAAAAAATTATCTATAACTGCTAAATACTCGTAAAACAAACAGTATAAACACTTTTTAACTGTAACATACTAATTAATGATGAAAGCACTAAAATTTAAACAAAACATCTATAAAATATATTAAATATTTATAATATAAAGCACGTGCATAATCACTTATTGAATAAGGATATATTATTCTATCGGGTATTAGTTGCACGCACAACTCTCAAAGGAAAGGTCCAAACCTACGTGCGTGTTTGCTAAAGCTATTAAGTAGAGAAATTATGTAAACAAACTATATTGTTAGTACTATGCTCTCTAACTATTCTATAATGAACAAAATGAATGGTCTTTGTCAGTGAAATTCCCGTGATGGTAAAGAGAGTATCTTAGATAATTATTGATAAGTTTATCTATGAGAAACCTATCAAAAATCTAAAGTACATAAGTAGCTTGCGGAGAGAAGTGAGATATACATATGTAAATTTAGAATATAATTTTGTTTTCATTATCCCGACATTTTCAATCCTAACAATATATGAACAAGATATGAACTGATTTTAAAAATTCTTTCACTAGTGTAAAGCTAAATTGTCAGAGAATAACATACTTTAACGTAGTATTTCCACAGAAACGGGAACCACGTGCGTAAAACCGAGGGAATTTAACAGATTTTAAAAATTCTTTCATCAACTGGTAACCTACATTATAAGTAAATAACAAAATATGTATGGTGCCGGAGTAAGAACACAATTCATCAGCCCGTATTTCTTTGTGGGTGTGGTCAAAGATGACTTAATAAATTATTAATACATACATCATATTCAGCCCATAAATGTCCCACTGTTGGACTCGAGCCTCCTTCAAAATAGTAGAGCGATTGACCTGTCTCACCAGCATGGTATACCATGCTGGTGAGACAGGTTGGTATAGGGTTATATTTCGAGTTTTTCTTCCTCTGCATAGATATTATATGCATATTTTATCTCTTAGTCGTCTTTTACGACATCCACGTGCAAAAGAGGGGTTGGTAAATTATATTCTTACTTCTTCACCACACGGAATTTCACATAAAAAAATATAATACACACACATAATTTCACGTAATATAAAAGTATTAAATTCAAAACATTTAGCACTAAGAGTACCTATTAGCTGTCTGGTTTCATTGCTGTACATATTTACATATTTCATATACCCACTTATGTTTCGAATACTTTGCTGAAACTTTAATATATGAGCGAGCTAAAGAACCTTTTATTAACATTGGCTAATTAAATAAGAACCCAAATGTATGTATACATTATTGATCAAAGGCACCTCTACGTATTAATTTAAGCACCATTACTCGCTTTTCTCTGTGAAAATAGAATTGATCAGCTTTTTGATTGAAAGTAATAAACACATAAATTGACTGAGGCATTTCTTTTCACTTAATTTTATCCGTTTAGTAATACCGCTGTTCAGGTTGTCGTGACTCTAGCTCATTATATATTACTATTATTATGACTGCTTAAGTAGCTATAATGAATAGAAACACGCCATAGAAAATGGAGTGAAAACTCAGAACTCATTGTGGAGAACTTAATGTGCGGCGATAAGACTTTTACTGCACTTATACGCTTGTATTTTAAGTGGATTTGACACACTGAAATGTTATGATTTAGCAGAGCGTGTTGTGTCGGAAATTAATTAGCTTATAAATTTTGGAGGGTATGTATTGTTGAAATTTCAATGTGACACACTTATCTTAATGTAGGACTGGAAAAAATGACTGATCACCAGAAAATTGATGAAGGACACCTCAAAAATAATTAGAAATTTTTTAATTTTCCTCCGTCGTGACGGAGTGAGTATACACCACCTTTTATCTTTACACCTTTATTTATATAATATGCATATAATATCTATGCAAGGTAAGAAAATTTTAATATAAAATCAACTCATCTGACCAGCGTAGTAGAACAATTTCTCTTCTATTGGAGGAGGTTTAGGCCTAGCAATGAGACTGAGATGATGACAGATGAACATAAAAATTTTTCATCTTAGTCGTCAGTTCTGGAGGAACTGGAGGACAATCTTTAATGGGAAATTATTAATTACTAGCAACCCGCCCTCGCTTCGCTTCGGTTTCAGTCGCCTTACCCGCGTAGTGCCCGTTCCCGTGGTTTAAGCGGGAAAGCGTATCAAACAAACACACTTACTTTCGCATTTATAATATTAGTAAGGAATTATTAAGGATAAGGATATGTAAATTGTCTATAAATATTTATCAAACTTCTTTTACAAATATTGTGATTAATTGGCTATTTTAACAGTATTTTTATAATTATTTACAATATGAAGTATATATTTGTGTCACATTATATTTATTTCACTAAGCTAATCCACATACAGCCTCGAACTCCATTGGCCGAGCGGTTGAATATCTAAATTCGTTCCCTCGAGATCTATAAGGGGTTTTTCTTATACACTACGTGTCTGGGTGATTCTATACATTTTATCTAACTCGCAATCGTTGCTTTTACGAACCGGCAATTTTGTGAGAATTAGCCTTTGGTATTTTCTTAGAAAATTTAAAGTGCTGTCTTTTATACCTAAAACTAACTATAGAGTAGTGGTATTATATATATTTTTAAGAGATGTTCCCGCGGTGTCAAGATTTCATAATTCTATTATATGAATTATTTTAACTGTCGTAGATTATAAGAATGTTACTTGTAATATATTTTATATGATTACATTTTTGGAGTCATATTGTAATATAATTACAATGCGATATTTGAGTAATTATTCTGTTTTATTTTTGTGTCAGAATGGGACACATGCAGAAATAGGTAAACGTCCCAATCGGTGTAAAAGATGACCATTTACGCTTTATTTGAAAAGAAAAGGAATATTATGTACGGCTCGGGACAATGGACAGAAAACCTAAAAACAGGACTGTTACGTAGAAAACGGCACGTATAGTCACGTTTCCTAATTTTAAAATATGTATAATATCTGTCACATGTAGCGACATAGATTTAGCTATAGTATTAGGGTTAACGCATCACGTGACCATGTCGGTGACGACTTACATGGATTTACTCCCCATCCAAAACTGCCTATGGAAATTTTTACTTCAAAAATTAACAGATAGAATTTGAGTTTAATCTTTTCAAACGTAGAGAATTGTATCTATATAATACGATTATATTATAGGTATGATGTGTTATGCAAGCGGAAATGTGTGTCCTACAAATTAAACTATGATGCTTAATATCCGCAGGACGTATCTGGCATAAATTTTAAATGATTGGAACTGGTTGGAATTTATTATTTAATATATTAATCCATTATATAAACGCGATGTTCAATATATTACTGTATACTCTATAATGATCTTCATGTAATTATTACAAATTGTATAACTTACCTAATTTAATATGTTTCAGTAGAAAAAGATTTCATCATTTTGGAAGAGGCACGAACCACTGTTGGGCTCGTGCCTCCTCCAACGTGGGAGAGAAATTGACCTACTGGTCAGACTTCTTGACATAAGGGTATGTTTCGAGTTTTTTCCATCTCTTGCATAGATGTTGTATGCGTATTATATCCCTTAGACATCTTTTACGACACCCATGGCCAAGACAGGGATGATGAATGATGAATTGTATTCTTGCGCCGTCACCACACGGAGAGACATAATTATAGATAAAAAACTACATATAAGGGATTTATAAGCCCACGATATAAACTAAGTAAAAGAAAAATACCTTTATGGATTTTCTGTTTTGCATTATTGTAAATTAAATGTATAACTTTAAATAAGCGTTTCAGAGTATTTTTAGCCAGTTGTATTAATTTAGACGAAATACTATACGAATATATCCTTTATCCTGGATGGATAGGTAAAGTGTATTAAATATCTTGGATATTAAATTGTATTTTAGGGGGCATAGGAAGAATAGGCTAATGTGGTGAGGAAGGATGAACGGCATGTGAGATGGAGGGTTATCAATACCATTATGGATGGACGAAAAAAGCGTGGGAGGCCCAAGAAGAGATGGATGGATTGCGTGAGCATATGCTTATGAAAGTAGTGAGTGCAAATATGACGGCTGATAGGAGGCTATGGAAGATAAAAACATGTGGTGCCGACTCCACTTAGCGTTGGATGAGGGCAGGTAAATGATGATGGTAGTAAGAATAGGCTTAACATTGACATATGTGGTTAAATATGGGTACCTAATTATTTAATCGATGGTGTTGTGTGACTATTTTTATTTAAAATGTTTAGACTTGGTATGGTATATATTTGTTATTTATTTGTGACATGTGGCCTAATGATCAGAGCAGCAAACTAACATGATGAATAATTAGAGAATTATATATTAGCGAATTTTATTAAATCGTCTATTGGACAATCTATGTTTTACGTAGCAACATGAACTATACTGTATTTAGCAATTATAGAGCGTAATGTTTTCGATAAATTTTAACAGATATAAGGGTAATAGCTTCTTTGTATGAACTTTGAAAGATCTTTCAGTGTAACAAATCTTATATCTTTAAACAAGCAATTCTTGTATACATATATTCAGGATCTCGGCAACGGCACCAACGATTTTGATGAAACTTGGCATACTAGAGGTTTCGAGGCCAAAAAATCGATCTAGCTAGGTTTTATTTATAGAAAATGTTGTTTTGTCAGTGTTTTTAGCAAAACAATATAATGACATTAAATTTTAAAAGAATATGAATTCAACTTTTGCCGTCAACGTCATGAGTTACGATAGCTCAGTTGGGAAGTAGTGCAGTTTCCTTTTAGTATTGTTTTGGCATTCAAACGGCGTCGGATCGAATCTCGGTGTTATTATTATTCTCTTCTTGTATTTTTTATATTATTTTCATTATTTAATTTTTATTTTTTATTAATATATATCTAAATAAATTCGACAAAAATACAACAAAAACATTCCGAGCGAAGCTCAGTCAACCAGATATTATAAAATAATATAGCTCCATATGTAAATCAAACTCGCTAATTAAATGGAAATCAACTAGTGACCACTCAAGTACCGAGCCGCTAGGTAAATGTTAAGCCATGTTTTTTTCAATTATAAAGCAGCAGCATCTTACAGTTTCAGCATAGAAAGATCAATAGATCTAGCAAGTAGTTATCTTTTATTTTAAAAAAATTAGAGTCGCACGGAAAGCTGTATTGTATGTAGTAAATATCTACATATTATAATTTGTATACAAAATCTGTAGATATAAAACTTTTAATTCTTTATTCTCTATTATAATGAAAACTAGTATTATTAGTATTAGCATCATCATTATCATTACTACAGCTCATACGTGGGACGTATGAGCTGTAGTAATGATGATGTAATGTAATGATGACGTTTGTTGGGCTCAAGCCACCTCAATAATGGGAGGGAAACATTATACCATGATGGTCAGACGTATAGAGTTTTATTTCGTGTTTTCCTTCTCTTGTATAGATGTTACTTATGCAGATATATCCCTTATATGCATTGCTTTGAACTAGTATGTAGTTGTATTTATATTATGTCACTAGCAACCCGCCCTCGCTTCGCTTCGGTTATAGGTTATAGTCGTTTTACCCGCGTAGTTCCCGTTGGAATACCGGGATAAAATATAGCCTAGTTTACGCCCTGATATTATAGCTTTCCATTGGTGAAAGAATTTTTGAAATCGGTCCAGCCGTTTTGAAGATTACCCGGAACAAACAGACAGACAGACAAAAAATTTTTAATTGCTATTTTAGGCATAGGTGTCGTGCAAATAACCGTGTGAGCATGAAAAAAGCCTATTATTTTGACATTACAAACAGACACTCCAATTTTATTTATTGGTATAGATTATATTACTGTATATATATTTATATTACTTAAAACACCCCACGATATCCACGGGCAGCCAAGCAGGTTGTGAATTGTATTCTTATTCCGTCACCGAAAAAGTTATTAGTAATAATGTGGACAAATAAGACCAGTCATAATCTATGGTTGTATATCTTTTAATTACTGGTATTCATGGGGGACATTGATTCCCGTCGATCAGTGGGATTCTTCATTGTTGTTTATTGGATCAGATATATATTATCTGATCTTATAAATAACAATAATAATTGACACCAAACAATTACGTGGGTTCATAGCTATTAAAAGTTGGACGATGTAATATATCTATATTATAACTAAGTTGACCATATTTTTTTAACTCAAAACGGGACTCTTGTAGAATTGATTGATCAAAATGGGACACTTGCAAAAATAAGTAAACTTGTGAAATGTAAAGCTAAAAAATCAAGACCACGTAAAGAGTCAGGAACAGTTACCTATTATAAATACGGACTGAAAACAAAAAAAACGTCCCTATCAGTATAATAAATGATCAATTAGGCTCTGTTTGTAAACGGGACATTTTTGTACAGTTCGGGACAACGGGATAGACCACTTGAAAACAGGACTGTCCCGTTCGAAACGGGACGTATGGTCACTTTAATTATAACCTGTTATAAAATTATTTTGAGTAATTTCGGGCAATGAGAATTTTTAAAGTTAACTCATAACTCTGCGACACAACTGCGCAAATGAAAGCGAAAACGGCATGACATAAAATTACGACGGTATGTAGGCGTTTTTTCGATTATCTACGGTGAAAACTTACTATGTGTGGTATTGCGGGTACATAAATTTCGTTAATAAAGCTAAAGATATATGACTCTCCTAGAGATAGTCGATTGTCGATACAGCCTTTTTTATAAGCTCACACGCCATCCAATTCGACCGGAGTGACGAAAGGACAGCGCGCTGCCCCATAGCCCACCGGTACCTAGCTTCTTGTCGTCCGTGGCCAGCCCAGCGGTATACCTTTTCAGGTACCCTCCCTCCCGAACGTTTCTCCAGGGACGTCAGTCGCCCTCACGCGGCCAGCCTCTCTGCGGGTGATGTACTATTCCTAGTCACCTGCGGCCTCGACTAGGGCGGCATCAGGCGCAGGTACTCGCCCCTGCGCCGCCAAAGTCGCCGGCGGCGGATCGTGTCCCCGTAGAAGAGTTCCTCTCGCGCACGCTCCGCCGCCTCCTTCCGTGAGACGACTGCCTCACAAAAGGCGGCAACCGCGTCCCAGTTCCTGATGCTGTCGAGCATCTCCTTAGCGATGGGTCACCAGCGTCAGATCGGCACGATGTCGATACAGCCTGAATTTATTTCGCTACATTCTTAATGACGCGAATAAAAGTCTTACCTCGTCAGTCAAATGATGTACTTAATATGTACATTCATCGGATCCAGTCGTTCAGAGAAGAGTCACAAAAATATTTGCAGAAAATCAATAACGTAATATTTCGAAAATAAAAATACTATTTATCGCGACTGCTCAGATTGGGGGACGGGTTAACACCTACTGCGCCAGAGTCGTGGGCTCGATTCCGCCGCAAGACACTATATTTTACAATTTACAGTGGTTGGTTCTAAGTGTAATTTGTGTCTTTTATATACATATATGATTGTGCTGTGTGGAATACTACCAACCCTTGCTTTGCTCGTGGGTGTCGTAAAAGACGACTAAGAGCCCCTAGATTGACCCGGACCAACTCCATCTGGTACCATTTGGGTCAACGATTACATTCCCAAGGAGGGTTGACGTCAGGCAGGCGGCCGGTCATAAAAGTCATTGCCGAAACTTTTTGCAATATGTCAAAACAGATGACATATTGCGTCGACCCCAAGTAATTGGGATAAGAGCAAGATGATGATGATATACATATATGATTGTGAAGTCCACACAGTTCAAATATCCTTCCAGATCCTTAGAGTAGAATTGCGTTTTAAAAAAGAACACAACGCAATCATGAGGACAGCAAACAGAAGTGAAAACTTAACGCTATGAGCAAACATTTATTTTTAAATTAAAAAATTTGTAAATTAAAACTTTTTACTTTTATCTGGTTTTAACATTTATCGGCACAGTGACATTGACATAGCTACAGACATAGTGTTAGCTTTGACACGTCACGTGACCATGTCGATGATGACATACATGAGTTTACTTTCCAAACCTGTCTATAGGAGTTTTCACTACAAAAATTAATCTCGCGGGCGATTTTTGTTTCATGTAAATGTTTATTTGATTTCATCATGTATGGCCAAAAGGCATCATCATCATTATCATCATCTCAGCCCATACAAGTCCCACTGCTGGGCTCAGGCCTCCTTCGCTATGGGAGGGAAATCGACCTACTATTCCACGTTACTCAGGCGGGTTAGCATAGGGTTTGTTTCGAGTTTGCCTTCTTTGGTGTAGATGTCATACGCAAATTATATCCCTTAGTCGTCTTTTACGACAGTTATTGGCAGGAGAGGGGGGTGGTGCATTGTATTCTTACTCTGTCACATCTTCTCCGTGGATATCAGAAAAGTCGACTAAGGGATATGATATGCATATAAGATCAATGAAGAAGGAAAACTCGAAATAAAACCCTTTACCAAGACATGTATAATTGTATACCCCTATACCTGGTGGAGGAGGCCCGAGTCCAACCGTGGGGCGTATTTAGGCTGATATGATGATAATTTCTTCTTTTGCGTTGATGTTATCTGTATATTTTATCCCTTAGTCGTCTTTTACGACAGTCACCGGCATGAAAGGGGATTGAGAATTATATTCTTACTCACCACAAGGAAAATTCTATTAAATAATCGATAAATATTTCAGTGACCGCTCTACTCCATAGCAAACGTCATCGTGTCGAAAATATAATTTCCACCTTTATTTCTGTCGCGCGACGAGAATGCGTAAACAAAAATTCTTGCTATTTCGACAATTTGTGGAATTGGACCGAGATCATTTAGGGGTAGCCCGCAATGGTTATGCCACGTAATATTCCCTTCTATAAGACCAAACCTAGATTATGGTGACATTTACTGCGCTATATATTATTATATGTTATTAAATGAAACCCACAGAAGTGTTATGTATTGTGAATGTAATGTTCCCAGAATTACATCATTATTTCTATGTTTAATTACTTCAGTAATCTATACAAATAAATAGAATTGAAGTCTGTTTGTAATGTCACAATAGGTTATTTGCACGATAGATGGCTATGGCTAAAGACCGGTTCAAAAATTTTTTGTATCTTTTATGTATGTAATGTAATTTTTTGTATGTTTATTCCAGGTAATTTTCAAAACGGCTGGATCGATTTTGATAATATTTCACTCCTAGGTAGCTGGCTATATAAGGAGTAACTTGGGCTACTCCTCTCAGAAATCCCTATAAAATTTGGCTCGGTCCGGAACACGAACCCGAAGCCATTTCTTAGGCGATATAAACGACAAATTTAAATTAAATATTCCTAGTTTGAGTTACCATTTAGATAGGTATTTAACTTATACTTACTTCTAGACTATAACCTGAGCATAAAGTTATCTCTCTGATTTACGACAGTCAGATTGGGCGTCGGTTTGTATAAGAATTTATATTCTTTCTATTCTTGGTAATAGACTCTAATAAAATTGAGAAGCTTAAAGACTAAGATTAAAATGACTTTCTTTTAGTTAAAAAAAATGTTTAAAAAGGATATTGCTGTTTAATAATGTGTTCTTTCTCTGCCCATATACGTCCAGCTGTTGACTTGGGCCGCCTCTATTATGGGTGGGTATTTGACCTACTCTATCACGCTGGTCAGACGTGTTGGCGTATAGTTTCATTTCGAGTTTTCCTTCTATTGCATCGGTGTTATCTGCATATATCCCTTACTCGTCTTTTACGATACGTACGAGCACGAGAGGGAGTGCTGAATTGTATTCTTACTCCGTCACCACACGGATTAATTCGACAGCTTAATTAGCATAAAAATATTGGTTAACTTATGCTTTGTAAAATACCACGTAGCAAATAGCAGTCTTTATTTATTGTACCAATGAGCAATTAGTATAAACGCTACACCGATTATTTTGTCACCATTTCAATGAAATTTACTTATTAAATTTACAAAGAAGCTTACTTAGTGCCAGAGTAACGATAAGAACGATGACCACGCGGGTGGGTTTGTAAACACAAATAGACTCAAAACATTCGATGTTTATCTTATAAATACACAATTGCAATGTAGCAGTTTATTATTAATATTCAAAGGTAATTTTCAACAAAGAAAACACGTATGCAGCTAAGAATATATTGTAGTTTTGAACTTTTAACTGTATTATAATGCGTCTAGACGTTATAATTAGACAAGTTTCATATTTATTTTTGATAAGAGTAGTTCAAATGTTATTCGGAGAAAATCTAATAAAAACTCTATTGAGCGTCATTTGTATAGTAATAGTTTAAAAATACCATGTGTCACTATCCCTGCCTTCTTAATTCGTCACTATTTTAAAATAATATTCCACCTAAATTCCCTTTATAATGTAATTTGAAAAGAATTGTGGTTAGATATTTGTGGAGATATATAACGCCTGTAGCCATTATGGAACGCACCCATACTACGCAACTAATATTTAAAGAAGAATTAGCACGCTGAAGTGGCAATGGGCAGGCCACATCGCTCAACGAACTGGGACAACCGCTGGGGAAGAAGGTTCTCGAGTGGCGACTACGTATCGGACGACACAGTGTAGGACGCCCCAACTAGGTGGACCGACGACCTGATGAAAGTTGCTGGGCGAGGCCTACGCGAGGCAATGGATGGCGATATGCTGAATTGAATGAATATTTGAAGATACGTTTCTTTTGGCGCGTTAAGGAGAAACGATGTGAGTAAATTTTTACGATGCACGCGCTCACCGTCACGAAAAACTGACAGTCTGAAGTTAGGCAGTCTACATTTTTTACGATGTTCGTGACAAATATCATCTATGCAGATAATGCGTTATAATAGAATTTTCAATGTATTACAATTTTTCTATTATTAGTGTCGTTTTTTTCTACTAATTTAGGATAACGCGATGGTTAAAATTTTTAGAAAAATTATTAGAAAGATTTTTATCTTGTTACGCCGAAGAAGTATAACTTCTTAAGTGGGTACATAAGAACATATTAAATAAGAATCTATTTTTTTCAAGCGTGATATTTGGTCGACCACTGAAGACAAGGAACTCTGCTCCGGTGGCGGCCCAACGACGAAGGCGACGTGCTATGGGTGGGTTACGGGGGCGTGAGCCACCGCTCTATCGCTCCGGACGGAGCGGGCAACGAGTGCGCTGACCGCAGCACACCCCCCCAAAAAAAAGCGTACTATTTTTGAAGAGCCTGCCGCTCCTAAACAGGTCTCGTAGTATGTTTATGTTCTTTTTTTTTTATTGCTACAGTGGCAAACGAGCAAACAGTACACCTGATGGTAAGTTTTGCTGCCGCTCATGGACCTCTACAAGGCCGCTGCCTACCGCGAAGAAATTGAAGGGAGTGTGAATGCGTGCATTGAGGCTCGGTGATACCAAGGGCATCACCAAAACCCTCCACACGCAAACACCCTCAGAAAATTGGGCTTCCGGCTCTCTCGCTCACCGAACGAAGCGCAGTAACAAATCGCTACTACTCAGACGTCGATTTCCTGCAAGAGTGTGGTACTGCCCCGGACGGACCGGCCCGCGGCTGTAGACATATAACTGTCGACAGTGTGGTCCTACCACTCCAGTTCCCTAATACGTCGTACTATTGGGCCCTAGCTTTTTCCGCAATAGACAATCCTTTCTTTTATTGCGATACTAGCAACCCACCCACCCTTCGCTTCGGTATCAGCCGCCTTACTCGCGTAGTGCCCGTTCCCGTGGGAATCCGCATAAAATATAGCCTATGTGAAGATACCCCCTGACATCTTGATTGGTGAAAGAATTTTTGAAATCGGTTCGGTGTTTTAAACGTGAAAGCGTACAAACAAATAAATAAACAAACTTTCACGTTTATAATATTAGTAAGTAGGAAGTAAGGATTGTCTACTGGAAGTAGTCCTTTGTCTTTTACGAGAGTCATGGCAAAAAAAAGAATGGTGAATGTTATTTTAGCTACGTCCACGCACGGAAAACCACAACTTCACGTTTATATTTATAGAATAGCATAACATAAGATAGAATAACATTAAATGTTTTCAAAGGATTAAGATTTCCGTCCCTTTTTTCACTGCGTCATTCTTTCAATTGGTCTTTATCATCATCATTTCAGCTCATATATGCCCAATGTTGGTTTCGAGCCTCCTCCACAATAGGAAGGAAATTGACCCTACTATACCATGCTGGTCGACAGGTTAGCATAGGATTTTATTTTTCGAGGTTTCCTGCTCTTGCACAGATTTTTTTACGTATTATATCTCTTAGTCCTCTTTTACGACATCCACGGACAAGATAGAAATAACGAATTGTATTCTTATTCCGTCACCACACGGATCAATTATTACGTCATATAAAAATAGAAAAATGTATATATGTATATATATATATATATATACAGGCTGTATCAGGTTATGGGGCAACTGGTCAAAAGGGGGCTAGCCAATGGTGGTAGGAACCCATAAAAAAATTTGAACGAAAAATATTGATTCGTTTAGAAATTAGAGACATGTAAAGTTTTCAATTTTGTCATCGCTTTTTCGTATAAATCTGATTGAAATGTATAAAGTCAATGATACTTAAAACGCAACATATTCATACTTTGTTAAATATTCATTAGAAATTAAAGAAATCAATGATTACGTTCACATAAGCAAAACAAACTTCGCTTTAAAACAGCTGATCGGCCTATGAGCGTTGACCGCTTGCCGTTGTACCTACATGTCATTGAAGCGTTTGCGCAATTCTAGGTATTAATGAATGAAATTATACTGTCGAAGCTTTACATGCCTACATGTATTCTGTCTGTACATGCCTACATAATACGTAACATTTAAGGCATAGACTCTTAGACACATTTTTTTGAAATCACTATAACTTTTATGTTATATTGTTTTTTGTGTAGTGTACATTCTAATTATGATCTATGGCCGTTAAACTACAACATACTCGAACAGTTGTCCCATAACCTCATACAGCCTGTATATTTATAATGAATATAAGTTCTCGCATTCCCATAGCTTAGTATCTATTAATACATTAAATGAACTATTTATCATACATGGTATGAGAAACTGCATCATTTCCTGTGACGTCATAGCGCCTACGTCTTACTCACTCCACATGTTATGTCTCACTTTAAATACACAAGCCATAAAAGAGAATAATTGTATACTTTTTCACTTTGATAATATTTTTAAATATTTCAAAGAATTTGCGAATTTCGTTTCTTTGTTTAAACAATAAAATTCTTCAAAATTTATGACAATACATGCCATTGAACCCAAAGTTAAATGTAAACAAAAGGATGCTTTAATATAAATGTAATTAATTTTGAATCCTTATAACATAAATTAGCTTTTACCTAAATTATAAATCTGAACAATGAAGTTTTTACGAAATATGTAATTCTTGACGTTTCTATTATTATTATGTATTTCCTACATTCGCGGGTATCTTCCAAGGAAAGATACCCGGTCCTTTGAAAGGCGTACATGGGGATATGGATCCAACCCGCAGAGGCCTTTGGAGAATATTATTATTATTTTATTATTATTATTTACTATTATTATAATCATGTATCTCCGATTCACGGCTATCTCCCAAGGGAAGATACCCTGCTATTATTATTATTTTTATGTGTGGTGACGGAGTAAGAATACTATTCACCACTCTCTTTCCTGCCCGTGGGTGTCTTAAAAGACTACTAAGTGATTACAATATGCAAATAATATCTATCCAAGAAAAGTCGAACTCGAAATAAAACCGTATGCCAACCCGCCTGACCAGCTTGTTATAATAGGTGTTAGTTCCCTCCCATTGTGAATAATGCTCAAGCCCAACAGTGGGACGTATATGAGCCGTGAGGATGTGTAAAATCTCTCTATGTGTTACTCCATCTTTATGTACATATATTTCTTGTGTACGTGTGTATGTCACTGAACTCCTCCTAAACGGCTGGACCGATGTTGATGAAATTTTTTGTGTGTTTTTGGATTCGAGAATGGTTTAGATTCACAATTGGACCCGGTAGGTGACTCTTATTTGAACAGAACAACGTCTGTTGGGACAGCTAGTATATAATCATCATCATCATTTCAGCCTATCGCCGTCCACTGCTGGACGTAGGCCTCCCTCATGTTGCGCCACAATGAGCGGTCCTGTGCCGCCTGCATCCAACGACGCCCAGCTACTTTCACTAGGTCATCGGTCCACCTAGTGGGGGGGCGTCCTACACTGCGTCGTCCGATACGTGGTCGCCACTCGAGAACCTTTTTTCCCCAGCGGTTGTCGGTTCGTCGAGCGATGTGGCCTGCCCATTGCCACTTCAGCGTGCTAATTCTTCGTGCTATGTCGGTTACACCCGTTCTTCTGCGGATTTCTGTATTCCGGATTCTATCTCGCAGAGAAATCCCGAGCATAGCCCGTTCCATAGCACGCTGAGCGACTTTGAGCCTTGATATGAGGCCTACATTTATGACATGGGTATTTGACATGACTTTCGTCTTGTCCATGTTCATTCGTAGACCCACTAGTTGGGATATCCTGCTGAGATCATTGAGCATTGTGCTAAGGTCCTCCATGGATTCTGCCATAACGACTATATCGTCCGCAAATCGAAGGTGAGTGATGCATTCGCCGTTTATGTTGATGCCGAGTCCAGTCCAGTCTAAGAGCTTGAAGACATCTTCCAGTGGAGTGGTGAACAGTTTCGGAGAGATAACATCTCCCTGTCTCACGCCTTTCTGCAACTGGATCGGTTTTGTACTCTTATCCCGGATACGGACTGACATTGTGGCGCTCCTATACAAACACTTCAGCACTTCGATATAGCGATAGTCGATTTGGCACCGCTGAAGGGACTGCAGCACCGCCCAAGTTTCGACTAAATCAAAGGCTTTCTCATAGTCCACAAACGCTAAGCACAGGGGCCGATTATACTCCTCGGTCTATAATATTATCATATAAAATTAGTAGTAGCTCTAGCTAGTATATAATATTATCATATAAAATTTAAAAAAATTCGTTTCATTCGTTTTTTTGCGAATCGTAAACAAAGCGACAGAGGCAGAACGATACAAACATTTCAAAAATAATTCAAGTGTATCAAAGATTTTAACAAACCATTTTTCTCAAAGATTTTCAATCTAATCATATTATTATAAGAATACTCTCTAATCTAATAAAAATATTATAAGTATTTCTTACATGATTCGGTACTCAAGTTTATTGAACAAAAAGAAAAAGACGTCAGGAATCTCACTAAATCCATAATCCATATTCTTGTCGGAAAACTGGAAAAAGGTAATAAATAAAAGTGATTCCCTACCGGAAATACGTAGTTAAGTGTGTCACTGGGCGGTCGTATCGTGTCTCCGTTTTGGAGACATCAGTTAGGGAAGACAGATTCGTCTTAAAGATAGATCGGTAAAGTTACTCAAGGCGATATTTGATTGCTACTAGAAAATATTAACTAGATGCGTTTTTATAGATCACTAAAAAGCAAGTTGCCTTTATTAGTTTTAAGTCTACTAAATCACAAATAATACTAAATCAGAAATTACTATATTATTATTACATTTTCGAATTCAAATAACAAAGAAGTGAGCATAAATATGTAAAGATATAGTAATTATAAATTTAAGTTTTAGAGGAAGAGAAGGAAAGTATTTTATTTATGTAAATTAAATACAACAAAACCGTATTACATATTTGACTCTTTTCGAATTCAAAATTAAAACGGGATAAAACTAAAAAAAAAATATAAAAAAATATATATAATTCCTATTTAATAATCGCTTACATTTGATTCGTTGGTGTCACGATTTTATATCGTATATTTATATACTGCTGCGATCATACTTGAGTCGAATATTGGATCAGGATTTTTTGTCCATAGATTTGTCCGATTTTCTATAATTTTCTTTGAAACTGTGATGATTAAAAGGCAATAGAAATACTAACCTATAATGTAAAACTCAGGTTTGTGTGAAAGGTAAATGTGTTCATTTATTTACTTACTAGCAACCCGCCCTCGCTTCGCTTCGGTTATAGTCGTTTTACCCGCGTAGTTCCCGTTCCCGTGAGAATACCAGGATAAAATATAGCCTAGGTTACGCCCTGATATTATAGCTTTCCATTGGTGAAAGAATTTTTGAAATCGGTCCAGCCGTTTTGAAGATTACCCGAAACAAACAGACAGACAAAAATTTTTTTAATCGCTATTTTAGGCATAGGTGTCGTGCAAATAACTATGTGAGCATGAAAAAACCCTATTATTTTGACATTACAAACAGACAATCCAATTTTATTTATTGGTTTAGATATTTTCATAGAAGAAAGCTTGAGAAAATAAAAATATAATAAAAACAACAAAAAAGAAAAAACAAAATAGCAAGACATATATTTTCAGCAAAATTTTATTTTTAAAGTGTGACTTATGACTAATGTCCAAGGTCAGACTATTTACAAACTTACGTTTTTGTTTTTTAAATTTCTATTATTATAATAATTTGTGTTTTTAAATACAATCTAAATATAATAAATGTAAACTACATTCTTAATTGCCTGATGGCGTGGAACTAGTCTTGCACTAGTATCTATAACCACTTCTTCATTCTACTATCATAGAATTGGATACGGGCCTTTGTACGAGGAGATAATACTATAATTGCCACGATTGACAATCGCAGTTGATGAAGCATCCATGGTGAGTGCTGCTGGCCATTCTCCTGGTATTCTTTCATCCAGTCCAATTTTCCCTCTGCCTTGTGCAAGCAATGGGTGGCGACACATTGTATTCTTAACACGTCCACTACACGGGGACTTCATATGACATACCATCATTACCATCAGTTACATTTACTTCTATATAAATTAGTACCTATCAAACAGAACGTTACATCATAGACTACAAGAGCTCGTCTATTTTTGACGTCGCTGGCCTCAGCTGTAATTATTTGAGCTACATATTCTGACGACAACTCATTTCTTTCGTTCGGAATATAATTTTCCCCCTTCAACTATTGTGAAGTTAAAAAAATCACTACGAACTTCAGGAATCATAACACGCACACTCTTTTTTTGCTGGCGGTTTCTATCTGACCGCATTTGAGAGAACATACTCTCATCAGCCAAACTACCATTGCTAATGCACGGACTGATTGATTTAGTTTTTTAGGGTACCGTACCCAAAGGGTAAAAACGGGTATTTCTAAAACCCTATTCCTAAGACTTCGCTGCCTATTCGTCCGTGTCTGTCACCAGTCTATATCCCAAGAACCGCGATAACTAGACAGTTGAAATTTTTACAAATTATGTATTTCTGTTGCCGCTATAACAACAAATACTAAAAACAAAATAAAATAAATATTTAATGGGAGCTCCCATACAACAAACGCGATTTGTTTGGCCTTTTTATAGATAATGGTACGGAGCCCTTTGTGTTCGCACACGACTCGCACTTATTGTTAGCCGGTTTTATTACCTTATTTTTTGTGCCGGGTTTATTACAAACGTTTCACCCAGGGTACTTTTCATTAACATTATACATACTAGTAAGTATATTAATAGGAAAAGATGTCTCCAACTCACTCTAATCACATCTACGTCATGAAGTAATAAAGAAAGGTTTTTGGATTTAGAGTCAACGCTTTGGTATGGACATGTGGTGGAACAGGATGACAATATTATGAGGAAAGATTTTTTTAAGGGAAATCCGAAGAAAAGACGGATGGATTACTTGAAACATGACATAGATAGAAAGGGAATAAACGCAGAGATAACATCTAATAGGGTTGTATAGAAGATCAGGTCATATTGCTTCTACATCTAGTAATTGAAACGCGTGCCGATGATGATGGTGATGATATTGACTAGGGTAGGTTTAAAAATATATCGGTTATTTTTGTCCATTCGACTTCTACTAATATTATTTGGGACGGGTTTCCGTTTAATAGAAGTATAGTGCTTGTATAATAGCGGCTACGCGTACTACCTATACTACTTTGGATGTCGTAAAAGTCGATTAAGAGCATATTTTTTTTTATTGCTAACCGTGGCAAAGGAGCAAAGATTACACCTGATGGTAAGTGTTGCTTCCGTTCATGGACCTTTGCTAGGTCGCTGCCTACTGTAAAGAAAATGAAGGGAGTGTGAATGCGTGCAATGAGGTTCGGTGAAACTAAAGTCATCACTAAAACCCACTACACGCAATCACCTTCAGATAGTTGGGCTTCCGGCCCTCTCGCTCACCGAACGAAGCGTAGTAACAAATTTCTAGTACTCAGACGTCGATTTTCTGCAAGAGTGTGATACTACCCCAGTCGGACCAGCTCGCGGCTGTAGACAGACAACTGTCAACAGTGTGGGCCTACCACTTATGATTTATATATATATCTATATGATTGCTTTTTTAAAGAGAATTGACACTGGTAAAAGTTAGGCATTACTCATGCAGCATGTTCTGTTCCTCATCCACCTATAAGCAGAAAATCCTCTTCCTCATCAGGTAAATCGGTGTTGAAGATTAATCGATGCTCAAAATTTGAAGAATAATAAATGCTCAAAATTTAAGATAACTGCCATTATTTTTATAAGAGAGGAAAACTCGAAAGACGTCTGACCAGGTCAATTGCACTCCTCTTGTGAGGGAGGCTCCAGCCCAATAATGGGATATATGTGAGCTGTGACAAGGGTGATGATGATGATTCTTTTACAACAAAATTTTATGTTCATCTATGTATAAATTGGTAAAGAATTTCGCAACAGCACGAACCCAATATTTTAATATTAGGTTTATTCAAAGACTTGAGGGTTTCAAGAAATCCACATATTATGTTTATGATCAAAAGGCATTCAAGCGGTATCGTTAATTATGTTTGTTTTTCTTTCTGCCTCTTACAAATGTGCTTTAGGTTTATATTTCAAACATGTACAAAGGAAAATCGATATATTTCATTTTATACTCTTACATTTTTATAAACTTTATACTTTTTATTTGCATTAATGTGTTTATTGCTTTTATTGAGACGCAAACTATGTGTCTACAAGTAATGGCCCACTGGATGGTACCTAACGTACAGTAATAGCCGCTCGTGTACTTAAGAATACCAAGGGCAACGGCAACCGTAAATATCCAAAGCAAACAAGAGTTGCTTCAGCGTCTAGTTAAAATGGATGAAGTTGGGGTACCGACATGTTTAATAGTAGATTCGAAAGCACTTGCAGGAATAGACTTTATATTTTTAAGTATGTATGGAGTATAGTATAGTCTTTATTTTTTCATTTTAATACTTTCCTCCTTTCGTTTAAGACCATTTATCTCCGACAAGGATTACATCAACACCGCACGCTGTTCTATTTTTAATGGAATTAATCCATAATGGTTAAAAGTACAGCCCAGTCATTTTTATACTTAATTAAGAAGTGTCGGGTTTAATGGAAGTATTGTCTTAATTTGTTTCTATAGAATCATATCCATTTTCTTTATTTTATATTGTTTCTATTTTTTACCCATCCAAAACGTGATGTAGACGAAATAGTTTTAAACTTAATAGAGCTGAATGCGTTCCTAAACCGTCTTCGGGATGCGTTTTATTGCAAATAACAACAGAATGCGAGATGCTTAATCTATTTCTGGCCAGTGTTCGTATTTGAATCTGTATGTTTTAGACTATTGGACTTGGTGTGCGGATAATATTATAAAAGCCTATGTTGGCATTTATACAAAATTATTCCAACACGTCTCACCAGCGTGAAATAGAATGTAATTTTCTTACCCTTTGTAGAGGAGGCTTGAGGCGAACAGTGGTACTTATTTAGGCTGAGATGATCCGAGATCTCCCCATGAAGGGAGTGTAATGCCATGACCACCTTTACAGGCAATTTGGCGATCCCGGTTGGTTTTGCTATGTTGGAGTTTCCCAAAAGAATGATATCAGCCGTTTTGCTTTGCTAGTCCATCACCTCCCTTTTTCTGTATGATAAGACACATCGTATCCTTAACCCTAAAGCACATAAGGTATTATACAAAAAATAATAGTAGTAAAGGTGGAAAATAAAAACATTTTTATCGGATGGCTTCACAGGTTGGTTGATACACGCATTCTCCATTTAGAAAAGTCGTACTTTGAACATCAGACCTGTTCGTCAGATCTAGTTTTATGCATCCGTGAGACAGGCACTCTGTGTGACTTCATTAAATTTCAATTTTCTTTCATTATTAATTAGAGACACATACATATGTATATATCATCTTAAAATTAACCATAGGAAACAAATACTTTAGTGAGATATTAATTACGTACTTTTAATTGGCGTAAATGATTGATGCATAATGAGTCTTTTGGGCCAGTCGAGTTAAAGAATTATAGATTACGTTGTGTGGGCGAGCAAAAGTTCGTATATTATAAAGAAATAAATAAATTATAATGAAAAATAGTTTCCATCTAATGTACTTAGACTTCATTACACGATATATTATGTTTTACGCGAACTTCTACCTCAAGCTGAAATAAATAATGTATTTTATCGCGTTTGTATTTGATTACAAAGATTAATATCTACCCGCTACTGCGCTACACTATCTCTTAAATAACGATGACTTGTTGGACGTGGGGCACCTTGGTACTCCCGTCAACATGGACATTGAAAAGTGTTCGAAATGTCGGCCAATCAAAAATCAAATACAAACGCAGTAAAATGTGTAAAAATAGTTTTATTTATGTGTAATACACGCGTAAACATCAAATATTATTATAAACTCAACCCGCCCTCGCTTCGCTTCGGTTTCAATGGCTTTACCCGTGTGGTTCCCAATCCCGTGGGAATACCGTGGTAAAATATAGTCTATATTACTCTCTGATATTATAGCTTTCCCTTGGTGAAAGAATTTTTGTAATCGGTCTAGCTGTTTTGAAGATTACCCGCAACAAAGAGACAGACAGAAAGAAAAAAAAAGTGATTTTTAGGCATATGAATAGTGCAAATAACCGTGTGAGTATGAAAAAAGCCTATTATTTTGGCATTACAAACAGACACTCCAATTTTATTTATTGGTATAGATAAAATATTTAATAATTGCGTAAGGCATTGAATTATGGTGAATAACGTTGTTTTTTATGATGTTCCTAAAGGACGGCATCGTTCTCTTACTGCTTCATCGTAATACGCGTAGGAATAACTTTGAATTTTAGGTAAAACGTTTACATTGTACGGTTTAATAAGTTGGGTATTATATCAGCCAAGAGTATGCAACTGAGAGAACTTGTGTTTAGTTTAATGCTGATGGAAGTTCAAGAGCTCAAGGATCCATTACATTAACCGTTGCAGGAAGTCGCAGGTTGTCACATAATCGTTACTATATTATAAATGCGAAAGTAAGTTTGTATGTTACGATTTACACGCTTAAACCACCAAACCAATTTCAAAAATTCTTTCACTAATGGAAAGCTGTAATATCAGGGAGTAACATAGGCTATATTTTACCCCGGTATACCCACGGGAACAGGAACTACGTGGGTAAAACGACTCATACCGTAGCGAAGCGAGGGCGGGTTGCTAGTAGGTTATAAATGTGTATGTATTTCATGATTATGACATTATACAAATAATAGTGAATTACAATTGCAGTCTGAGTTTTGCATTTGTACTGTTTTAGCTATTTTATAGCTTTTAGCATTTTTTTGAGATGATAAGTTGTGTTAATGCGAGACATTGCGACCAAGGTTAACGGAGATACGAGAGTCTACTTTCCTAAATACAGATCGTAGATGAGAGATAGTACGTGGGTGCTTATATCTATTTAGTATTTTGTATATAATTATATTGTGGGAACATTTCCAGTCATGGGAACATTTTCTTTACAGTCTATTTTTCTATGATTTATTCTATAGATGAATTGAAAATTCAAAACACTTTGAAAACAGCAAATAACTTTTATGTAAAACTTTCTGTTTCTTAACAACTTATTATTATCATTGACGCTTTGCCAGTAATTTGTTTATTCATGATAGCACCTTAATTGTACACTTTTTTGCTCGCGACTATTTCACAAAATTAGTCTAAGCACATCTGAAGCGTACATTCTATTCGAAGTAGAGAATTGCATCTAAATAAAAAATGTGAGAAGTTTATAAATAGTTAAATTTGTAGAGCATCGAGCATGTGTTATTATAGCGAAGATATACAGGATAAGGCGCGAGTCTATCTGTAGTAGGCCGAAATTATCGCCAGACAACGGTGCGCGCTTCATCTGCGAGTCGCATGCGTATCGTTCGCGGTGTGCCCGTACGCGAAACTCACTAGCCGTACTAACATTTTGTTTATTTTGTTTGTGAATATAAACGCGTGTTATTGTTTAGAAGTTATTATGTATATGAAACTTACATAAAAATGTGTTCAAGCTATGTTAAAATCTTGAAATTCTGTGAAATTAAACGACATTGGAATTCAATCTATGATCTAATCGTCAACAGCTGAGAGATTTGTATTTTTTAAATGAACGAAATGCTCAATTTTAAGTATTTTTAGTAGAAATACGCGATATCAATGTCGTAAATATGTAGAAGTATGACTATTTTATAAATTTTAACAAGTCTTATGTATGTATGTGAATTGTGTGTATTATTGGTGTAAAACAGACAGTAGGTCTGGCGTGCCAAAACTGCTCAAGTGGGTGTGATAATTTGTAAATGTTCTTTAAATAACTTTAAATTAATAATAAAATATATAATTGTTGCAATGCTGAGCGTGGCTGAGAAGATAAACAATGACTACTTTAGATCATTTTTACCAGTAAGTTATATAATTTATTCATATCAAATATGCACTTATTTATGTACCTATTAACTCGAAGATTTGTCTCAGTCTAGGTTGACATTACCCCAATATAGCCTACTTTACTAGTAATTTAACATTCTAATAATATAAATTCGTAGTTTTTGACCAACTGGAAGCGTCTACAGTTCGAGACGAATCGAGACCAGGTTTTATAGCTAGCATTTATTGACATAACCCAAAAATAGAAGGAAAAGCAACCTAATAAGCGGCTGTTAAAACTATAGAAACCATTAATTGAGTTCGCTGTAATCTAAATTTTGAGGGCATCGGCCTTTTATTGGTCTAGACTAAATAGTACATTATTAAAAATGCATTAGTTTATAACGAATAACTACGAATTTATGCACAATCATGATAATTATAGATTTGAATTTCCTAGTATCGGTTGTACTTCTTTTTTATTAAGTATTTAATTGCACAGATGGCGTAGTGGATAAGATACCGACCTATCATACCAGTGTCGAGGGTTCGATTCCCACTCAGGACAACATTTTGTGTGTTTCACAAATTGTTTTTAAAGTCACCCGTAATACAGGATTATTTCCTTGGTGTGAAGGGTGTTAAATGTTATTAAAAAAAATGATATTCAAAAACACACACTTCGTTAATTATTTGACAATATATATATATTCATTTAACGAAATTCAAGTAAAAGAAATTATTACAAATCATAATATCTTTATTATTACAATATTATTTTGCTTGTTTTGCTGCTAAACCGTCTGTCCAGTGTGGTATAGTAGTAGTACTTTTTAACCAAGTAACTGCTTCAAAATCAAATTTATACACAGTTATAACAAATATTCTATGAGCAGTAATCTCGAATAAGCTAACCTATGTAAGGATAATAAGAACATTTAATTGAATCGAAATGGCAAGTACATATTTAAAAAAATACGATGTTCTAATTTCAATATTGCGTGCAATTTGGTTATAAGTAAGTTGCACATTTAGTTTTGTATGACAATAATAATTATAAACAATAATTATTAATTATATAAATTAGAATTATTACTTTATCTCTGTGGCGTCAAGGTCTGCAAATGATAGCGCTGAATGATAGCCGACCTCGTTGTCCAAATAAAGTCTAAATAATAGCAGACCTAAAAGCATATATACTATGTTACATATACATGACTTTTTGTTTGCTTATTTACACTTGCATATTTTGTGTAACTACCTTTAACTATTCATTGTTTGGTACAGAAAGGATATAATTATAGAGTATCTTTTCTCCAGGCAAGATGTACCGTTTTTGAATAAAATTACTATGAAGGTTATCCATCGATAGAACAACATAATTACGTTTTCATTAAGATCAATTACAACGCTACAATAGGTATTTTTTGTTATTTTTCTATTATATACGTTTTTTTAATAATTATCACAGCTCATTATTATATACATTCCACTGCTGGGTTCGAGCCTCCTCTATACTGGGATGGAAATTGACCAAGCTAGTTAGACGTGGTAGTATAGGGCTTTATTTCTAGTTTTCCTTCTCTTGCGTAGATGTTATTTGCATTTTATGATCACTTTGTCGTCTTTTATGATACCCACGGGGAAGGATGGTGCTGAATACTATTCTCACTAGTATTATTATATACACGCTTTGTAAATACGTCCTGTGTATTTACATGCTCTTTTACTCTGAGTGAACTATGTACTATTAA
The DNA here is from genome assembly GCA_032191425.1 of Lymantria dispar. Taxonomy (NCBI): domain Eukaryota; kingdom Metazoa; phylum Arthropoda; class Insecta; order Lepidoptera; family Erebidae; genus Lymantria; species Lymantria dispar. The sequence goes on along the minus strand of CM063457.1, from coordinate 14,855,585 downwards.
AGTTTAGCAATGATTTATTAAGCGATAAAAATGTGCATTATTCTGTAATGTTACATGATTAATTGCTATTACAATTGGAATTTTAACAAGAAAATTTAAGTTATAAAATTTTGAATTACATTCGTTAGTTTTCCGTCTTGGTGAGCCTAGGGACGAGCTGAGTAAAGTACGGTCCGAAACTCCGCTTACTGTCTAGGTGCAGACCGAAGTACTTCATCTGAGTTTGCACCAGCGCCGCAACTTTAGACACTAATTTGTGCTCCTCGGGGAAGAGCTCGGCTTGGGCTTTAAAACTGGAAAGTTTCTGTTTTATCCAAAGGGTCGTAGAAAGGCTGATAGATATACTCCTTTATCTTTTATGTGCCACTAATTTATATTTTCTATTCTTTCAGGCTGTCAACTCTCCGCCGGTTCCTCACCGTGATGTGTCAACAACAGCAGCAATTTATCGACCTTATACAGAAGAATACGCCACTATACAGCGACGCGTAGAACGCCCTGCACAAACAGAAGATCTTGAGAAAAAGAAAGACAAAAAGTGGTCCATCGGTAAACTATTTAGACGAAAGAAAAAAGAAGATGAAAGTGGTACGTCTTCAGAAAGTGATGAAGGTGTTAGTACACGGACACCATCCAAGAGAAAATCTAAAAAGAAAAAGAAAACTCCGGCAGTTAATAATTTCGATCATATAGTTATACGCGACTCTAGACGGGCACAAAGCTTAGCAAAACCAAACCTTCGAGATGTCACAGATGATGGTGTGCTATCGGATCCTTCTGCAGGTTTTATTAACTACCGAGCTAACAAAGCGCAAGAAATGTACAAAGCGTCTAAAGAATCCCTCAGCCTAAAAGAAGATAATTCTAATAGATCTAGTGGGCTAACTTCAGATACAGCAAAAAAAACAAGGAAAGGCAGACTAAAGGCTCGAGTTGAAGCACTTAGAAATAGTATGAGAGGAGAATCAAGTAGTGATGAAGAGTCTCTTAAATCATCGAATTCATCACTTATGGTTCGTTTTAGAAGCGAAGATTCCTTAATGCGCTCTCGTGAAAACTCATTAAATAAACGCTCAAGAAGTGCTCGAAATGAAAGATATATCAAGAGACTATCACGAGATGATGAGAACCAACTAAACAAAGAAGCAGAACTCCTACAACAGGGCTATACAAAAGCTGAAGTTGAAATGTTGACTAGAACACCGACTAGCCAAAGTAGTGGTTACGGAACATGCAAGCGAGATCAAACTCAAACAATTAAAAATGAACCATATGTTACTGATAATAATCGCCGTCCTATGAAATCTGAATCAATATCATCATTTCCATCAACGCAAAGTTACCCATCTTCCATTAATTTTAATGCCAAAGTTAACAACGAACACATTAACTATTCCATACCCACAAGTAATAATATTAAAAGAGAATCAGTTTACGTTAACAATAATAGAGAAAGAAGTGTAAGTAGTCAATATGAGAATCCTGAGAGCATAATGTGTATTAAGTTTCCTTTAGGTAACGTAACAAATGTGAAAAGAGATAATAAATCCCCTCCAGTACCACCTCCTCGCGATATGCAAAGAAAAGTTGTGACCCCTGTATCTATGTTTTATGAAAATAACATCGGTATATCTGATAGAATGGGTAACACACAAGAAACTGTTATGCACGGTGTTCCAAATAACGATTTTGAAAGACTAATGAGACGAAGTCAAGAAAGAACATTCAGTCATGGTTTTAATGGTCTTAGACGGCCGATTTCAAACTCAGAAGACCATATCGCAATGCAAGATAAAGAACATATTACAACTTTTCAAAATAAAAGTGAACAACCCCGTAGACCAGCATCTGTTTCAGCAGAACCTAATCATTATGGACTTTATGCTAACTCACCTTCTTGGAGAAAGTCGATAGGTCCTACTACTATAATTAAACCCGAACCAGTTCAACTAAAACATGATTACTTATACTATGCAGATCAAAGTCCTAGATCTCGGAGACCAATTAGCATTAAATCTAGTCAAAATGGAATCCAGTATTTAAGCGATTCCCAAACATCTAAAAACATTGCAGAAAGTGTATACCGTAGACCTCGAAATGCATCTGAATTTTGGAAGAAAATTGATGACGCTGAGAGACAAAGGCGCCAACAAAGCGTATATGCGAGTTCAAGGTGTAGTAGTGATTTTTCCAATAGCTCATATTTAAACAGAACAACACCATATTCAGAGCAAAATAATATAGGTCAAGAAAATACTAACATTCATAATAAGAATAAAACCATTTTAAAATCTTCATCTCTCGATACAACTGATGATGCCAAAGTGTGGAAAGCGACAACAGAATACAAAAGGTCTATCACGGAGGAACCAGCTAAATCTGTCACATCGCCTATCTCTAAAACACATGTTAGACACAAATCTGATACTTACGTCACTAGTATTTGCCAAATGCCATCTGACGATGAAAAAAGTTCTGAGAGACGCAAATCCACTAACCTTGACGATGCTCTTAATGAATTGGAAGCCATTTATAATAGCTTAGGACTAGGTGATGAAGACTTGTTAGATAGAGCAGAGCGTCGAGAGCTAATGACTCCGAAATTTAACGACCATTTTAATGATTGGAATGGAAATGATGACGAGATTCAGTTACGAAGTCAACCGACAACACCTTTAAGACGGATACCTAGAAGGTCAACATTGCCTGACAAATTACAAGACGATATGGCCTTCAGAAGAATGAACTCTTTATGTAAAGATAAACCTAATTATAAAGAAACTCAATCTCAAATAAGCTACATGCTTGCGTCACCTGTTTACATACCTTACGCATCAGATGATGATAGACAATCTGAAAGAAATGAGCCGGATATAATTCATGACGATGTGATGTACCGAAATATAAAACAGATGAATAATCGTTTAAAAACGATGGATCCACAACCTCCATTTGGGATACCAATAGGTCCAGTATCACCAGCTCCGCAAAGTGACTATTTGCATGCAATTCCGGAAAATAAAGGCCGGCCAAGGTTTATTCCTAGAAAATCACCCGATTTAGTGTCGGATGACTTAGCCTACAGAAATTTAAGAAAAGATGGCAGAAATTCAGCATTGTTTAATGGAGAAGATTGCAATGGACAAATCAATAATAACCAACATTATAATGATCTTTCTTTCACTAAGGATTATACCACGGCTGCAAACCTAAAAAAGAAGAGAGCAGTTAGGTCACTATCTGCTAACATATTTAGTATGATTCAAAAAGAAATTGACGATGCATTAAACATGAGCAAAGTGTCGAGTTTACAGAAGATACACAGTAATAGTGACGTTATGAAGCGGCTCCGTAATCCATTCGAAAACAACGACAATGAGCAGGACCACTATCCTCGAAACAAGGTAAAGCAAAGGCATAACACTGTCAGTCTATTTGTTAATACTACTCATGCACCCACTTATCATTTTGCAAAAGACGATTCATTCATTCATAGTGACGATAAGCATCTTGCTAAGCTACCATCATGTGATAAGTCCAAAAACTCATCACCATCAAATAGATCTCCCCAATCTTCTAAACGTTCTTCAAAGGATGAGTTTCAACAGGTTCTTAGCATGCTGGCACAGGAAGCTATGGATACAAGCAATAAGTTAGGAGTAGCCTTAGCTGAATTGGACAAGAATAGGAATAACGAAAAAAAATCTGATGTTCAAAACCGAATATCCAGTAGCAGACAATCTTTCCTAGATGGCTTAACGAATAAATCGTACGACATTACTGAACATGAACTAAAGCTTGTGAATTCGCAACCTGTAAACGAATCATCGACAAGCAAGTTAGTTAATGATATACAGGCAGAATCGAAAGGCAAGAAAACTGAAGATAGTCTTTTAGCTATTTCCAATCAGTTAAATAAGGTCGAGGATCAGCTTAAACATTGCTATGAAAAGGAACTTAACATTGAAGATGAAAGTTTGAAGCTCTCTAATTATATAGCGAAAGCTGAAGAACAATTAATAGCTCAGGAATCTGCAGTAATGCCTGAAACTAAATTAATACCTGACGTTATACCATTGAATATAAAAGACGATTCAGTTAAAATCGAAACCCCGTATGAAAATAATGAACCTGAACTAAAACCGCCCTTAATTAATTCCTTAAATCCATTTCTGAATACTGATGATAAAGTTAAAGCGATCAATGAGATTAACGCATTCAGAGAGTTGAAAGATGGAATATCTGATTTAATTGCTGGCATTTGTCAAGTAAATGAAAAGCTTTTTACCCCGAAGAAATCAAACATAGTGGCTGGTAACTTAAGTACGGCAAACAATACTGGAACAACAGAAGCCTGTGAAAAATTAAATCATGTCTCGCAAAATACTAAAGAAATACCTCATAGAACGTCAGTTAACCTATCGCTTTACGAGGATGACTTAGAAATAAAGAAAGACGGTGCTGATTCAACAGAATATAACTCATCAGAGGAGCTGGCGACAATATTCCAATTTGATAATAAATCACGATCTGCAAGTGATAGACAAAAGGCATCCAAAAATAATATTCGCGATGAGTTAAGTTCTCCAAAATTGGTTCAGTCAATGAATCAACAATTAAGACGGTTGCCAGTAGACCAAATAGATGATTGCAATCCTAGTCAAAGCAACTCACTGCCAACGAACGTAGTTCCATGGAGAACTAAAAATCAAACGCATAATTCACAAAAAGAAAACACAGGTACGTGGTCCATGTTCATGCACGGTGTATGGTTTTCATTTTAATCATTATGCATCCCAGCTTTGTAATTTCATATTACATTTTGTCCACAATATCATTTGTGTTACCCCATTTTCTGTTGCCTGTACTAACTAGAATTTTTTTTTATCGTATGCGTTATTTTTGTTGTTTCGACAGGCGATAACACGCAGTCGAAGCACGATTGGCACGACTCTGGCACGTTGATGTTAGCTTGTACCTACACTATGATGTTCTCCCAACACCTGGCAGATTTGGACTGGTTGACGCTACTTGGTTTGCTACTAGCAATGATTACTATTATCGCTATGCTAATAATTTAATCTTAATATGATATGATAATAGATATTACGCTGAAAAGTATTAGACTAAGAGCATTTGATATACAAAAAGACACATGTTACAAATCGCGATTTGAAAATTACATTGCAAAATGAACGATTAAATCAAAATGAAAGAATTACGAATTATAAAGTTTTAGCCATACGCGACTGTATTATTTGGCTTTTTGTAGATCAATCTTACTACCACATAGAACTTCGTTCCAATTAGAATAGAATTACTAATATGCTTTAATATTGCGACTAAATATTGGTATTTTCAATAAAATAAAGGTCCGATAACAATTATTACTACTATGAATTTATAATACTTGTACTTATCGGTACGAAAGATAAATTTACCAAATGCATTCTGTATTTAAACAACCCAGTAACTGCAAAGAACAATTAATGTATTTAGTTAGTCACTATATCTCGATGTAAAAAAACTATGGCTTATACAAAATTCTCTTTGACAATAAAAAAGCACTAAAATAATTTCTTTTAAAACTATGTGATGCTCAACTTTTAATTGTATATTATTGACATTAACATAATTATGAATTAAAAGTAATTAATTTAATTTAAATTCTAGAAGTTTTAACTGTGATGTTTAGTTTACTCTTGATTATCTTTTATTATAGTGTCGTAATTTTGGTGATTTTATCTTGTAGTTTTACCTATGTGCCAAAATTTTACGATAAATTTATGATATTTGAATGTTACCGCTTTGGATGTTTTAAAATAGCATGTTTGTAAAAGTATTTTTTGTGTCGCATGTTTTTTTATTAAAAACTATTTAAAATAAATTTAGTTACATATCGTTCTTAATCAATTGAAGCGAATCTTTTAAAGCATCGTTGCGCGCTTAACCGCAGTCGAAGAATATAAATGCATTTTGTCGTAGTAATTTGTTTTTTGAATATTTTTTATTTACGCTACATAAAATGAAACGCTAGTAAGCTTCTACTTTGCAAAAGTGAAAAAGCTTCGCTTCTTTCAATCGTCTTAAAACGTTAATTAGATATATATTTGTCAGCTTTTATTGTAGTTACCTAGGGTTATTAGTAAATAAAGTAATCTAGTACTTTATAACTAATCCAATAAATAAATTCATTACATTTGCAAAGAAGATTGTTAATTTGTAAGTTTATAATAATGTCTAATGTTAAAACAAAGAAATCGATACTTTTAAATTATTAACAAAAAAAAAACTTATTTCTTATTAATATGGTATAGCTGCTGACAATTTTATGTCTGTAGCCATTAATTCTATGCTTTTCGTTTGGTAAGACAGTGAAGGCAAAACATTTACGGTAGACAGCGACATGGCCGTGCCCCTGTTATTGCAAAGACCTATGAGCGGCATCTACCGCCAAAAGTAATAAAAAAAAATCACATTTAAATATAAGACAGGTCTAATATATATATTTGTTTAATAATACTTATGGCATTTTATCCAGTGAAAATTGAATTACTAATTTTACTATAAATAGATAATTATTAAAGGAGCCTTGTAAATGCAAATTGTAACTCCTTAAGACTAGACTTCTAAATGTAATGGCTGGTCACTAAAAGAATTAGATTGTTCATTGCTATATGAAAGCTATCTTATAATTTCTACTGAATATATGATAGGACCAAAAATATGACCACAATGATGACGTTTTGTACTTATTGTTAGATTAATTCATCTTTTATCATATTGTCATATATATTGTATGTACTGAAGTATGTTTTTAAATAACATATTTTTTTTTATTTATCTGACTCTGATTAAATCAAATATTTATTTCTAGGTGAAAATTGATTGCCTGAAGTGATCTACGGCTACGTTCAATTATCTACCAACGTAATTCAATATTTTAAGCTACTTCTAATGAAATTGATTTATGCTACTTTCTGTATTTTATGCTATAATTAGTTTTAAGTAATATTTGAAAACTTACCACGTTTATGTAGAGGCTTCCAAATACATAATTATAAAGAGAGCATTATTTATATGAAGAAAATAATTATAATTTAAATAAATTGTTTCAGTTTATACCGTGTTATAATTTTAATATACCCTATAACTTTGTAGTTTGTATTGTGCGTTTAAAAGGTCTCTGAAAAAACGAAATCCTTACCTATCCACGGCTGTCGCAACAAATGCCAAACCAAAGGCAATATTCTAGACAAACATTCAATTAAAGGTGTACAATAGTACTGTGGGTTTCAGAGCTGCATATCGGTCCATGAATCAGAACAGTACAGGTGAGACGTGGCTAGCGATGAGACGAATTGCTTTTTTTTCAATTCGAATCAATCAAATTAAAATTACTATTGATTCGAATCGCAATTCGAATTGATTCGAATCGTCACATTCGTCACGTCAGCATTATAGTCAAATTCGTACTCAAGTCATCAAGTCAATGTCAATGTCAAGTCATCCGCCTGTGAAGCTGAGTTGGCGAGTTATAATTCGTTTACATTATTATTCGAGCGAGTTTTTTTTTGCGGATCGGTTTGCATTACGAATGAGTCGTGATTTTGAGTTACAGCAGTGTGCTCGGTATTTGGTTACGGAAAGGGGACTTATAGGTATATTGATTTTAAACACGTAGGTAATGACAATACTCTTTTATTATTATGATTAAAATCAGCATACTAAATTACAAAAAGTAATAATAAAATCATATACAAAAAAAAATACTTTTTTTTAAATAAAGTCTGATTCTAATTAGTATTTACACGATAAATCAACTTAAAAAATAAATAAATACGTTTTTATACGTCTCAGGTATACTCATAATTAATAACTATTATTTTTAATTACGTAAACGAGCAGTCAACAAAAGCAAGAAAACATTAAATCGCGCGAGGGACTGAAAACGAATCAACGAATAGAAAACGTTAAACGAATCAACGAATGTCCTATCAAACCGAGTCGACTGATCGCCGCGTTGCGCCGCCGCGGCTGCCCGCGCTACGAGTACCTACCTGCCTAAGTACGACACGAGTTAACGAATTGATTCAGTTTCGGTCAACGGCGATTCGAATGAACGAGTCAATAGTCTTATTCGAGTTATTAGAATTAAATGATTCGAATTATGCAACACTAGACGTGGCCAGACAATAGTTTGTAAAAAAAAGAGACGTAAGTAAATAATCAGTGTCTGTAAACACAGGTCTACGACCAGTGTGTATTACCAGTGATGACTTACGGCACAGAAACGTGGTCCCTAAATGTAGGCCTCATAACAAGGCTTAAAGTCGCTCCGCGTGCTATGGGACGGGCTAGGCTCGTGATTTCTTAACTCTCTTTAACGTGTGATAAAGAAAATATTTAGCTACTTAAATAGAATTGCGTGGTAACCACTAACGAATAAGATAGTGTCATCATAACCTTCCTTCCGGTGAAAGTCATTCACCGGAAGGAAGCTATCAAAGGCTCCGTTGGACGATTTTTAAGACACCACGAGCAATGTTACGGTTGATAGTATTGGTAGCCGCTACCACACAGCATACGGTAGTCTGCATACCAATTATGAAAGAAGGGCATCCCTGTGAAAACTGTAACATGTTAAGCAGCTGGATGACAGGCCCGCCGCCGCGCCGTTATCGGGTATGCAACGCGTGCACCGCACGCGGGCGGCACGTTCAGGGGGGCGGCAAATTGAGCGACCCATCACGTAATTCATGTCATAATATTCACCCTATAAGAAATATCATGGCTTGGAAAAAAATGGACCGAATGACGTTAACACTGCCATCAATTGACATCCGTTAAAACTAAGAAGCAATACCAAACGTTCGCCTGTTAGCAGTAAGCATTTACGCAGAGTCGGTGGTCCCGATCTGTCGAACGCCTGGTTTGATTTCAGAAAAGGACGTTCAACGATCGCGGCCTTGCTGTGCATAAAGGTCATGGTCATGAAGCAGTCACCGGCGCAGCGTTCTCTACGGGGACCGAATAGGGGACATTGTGCGGACGCCCATGTCGTGCAGGGTTCCGCAGGGGTTGGTCTTAGGGCCGACTCTTTGGAATATCGGCTACGACTGGGCGTTGAGAGGTAGCCCCACCATGAGCTGGGCGCAATTTACTATGCCGACGACATACTAGTTACAGGACGTTAGAAGAGGTGACATACCTGGCAACTCTCGGCTCCGAAGAAATTGTCAGATAGAACGAGGCGCTAGGGCTAGGTTGGCCGTGAACTCGTCGCAATGCCGTGAACTCGTCACAATAATCGGTACTGACCTGACGCTGCCGACCATCGCTAAAGAGAATCTCGACAGCATCAGGGACGTGGAACTGGGACGCGGTCGCAGCCTTCTGTGAGGCGGTCATCTCACGGAAGGAGGCGGCGCAGCGTGCGCGAGAAACTTCTTTGCAGCGACACGGCCCGCCACCAGCGACTCGGGTGGTGCAGATGCGAGTATCTGCGTCTGATGCCGCCCTAGCCGAGGCCGCGGGTGACTGGACCGGGGATTAGTCCGTGACCCGCAGGGAGACACTGCGCGGGGGCGACGGACGTCCCGGGAGGGGCGTTGGAAAGGAAGTGCTTCTGAAAGTTCGCGGTTGACAGGGAACTCGGTATCATTGGTCGGCCCAATGGCGAAGGAGAAGAATTACGGTAGATTATGGGGCCGCGTGCCGTCCTTTTGTCGCCCCGGATGGACTGAATGGCATGTGCGCAACCAAAAAAAAGGGTGGCCCTAAATAAGACGGAGGCCCAATCGTTTCATGACCCTTGCAACACTCCATCCGTCGGGGCCTCGATCACCGTCAATTCGGCCCCATCAACATCCGACTTCAGATGGGTCTGGTCCTCGACGGGGATGGCGGTTTTGGGAGCATTTCTAACAACTTGCTCGGCGGTTTGTCGGCGCGGCGTCTGCCCTTTCGTGGCTCATCCCGAATGTGGGCGGACTCAGCGCTACGTGGCGACGGCTATAGGCGGGGGTGGTTCGGTCCATGGCCCTGTACGGCACACCCGTGTAGGTGGAGCCCTTAACCGTCCCACTCAGAAGACGTGGTGACGGAGGCAGCGTGCCAGCAGACTTAGAGGCGGAAATGCTCACTGGTTTTTACCGACGGGTCTCGACGACGCTGACGGAGGGCGGCTATGTCTTGCTACGCGCGGCAACATCCGCCGGGATCTCATTGCCCGTTGGGCGCTGCGGCTGGAAAGGCCTCAGTTTGGTGTTTGGCCGTCGAGGCCTTCCGGCCGGTGCTGATAGAGTGGTTGCGTCGGTGACACGGGGTCCTCTCCTTCCGACTGATGCAGGTCTTGTCGGGACATGGCTGTTTTTGCCAAGTACCTGTAGAAGGTCGCGAGGAGGGAGAGGACGCCGTCCTGCCACCACTACGATTGCGACGAGGACACAGCTTTTTTTTTGGGGGGGTGGGTTGCGGTCGGCGCACTCCTCGCACCACTCCTTCCGGTGCGACAGAGGGGCGTAAGCACGCACACCCGCAACCCACCCGAACACCAGGTCGCCTTCGTCAATGGACCAACCAACGAGGACACGGCTTAGCCTATGCTCGGGGTCACCGTGGCCTGGGCAGAGCAGTGCCGTGAACTCGTCACAGTCATCCGCCGACTTGATGCTGCCGACCAGCGCTAGAACGATGCTCGACAATGTCAGGAATTAGGACGCGGTCGGCGCTGAGGCGGCGGTGCGGGTCTGGGAGGAATTCCTCTACCACGACCCACTCCGCTGCCGGCGCGTTGGGTACTCGCGCTTGCGCCAGCAAGCGCGAGTACTTGCGCCTGATGGCGCCTTAACCGGGGACCGCCAGGACCGGGGATTAATCCGCCACCCGCAGAGAAGCCGACGGCGTGAGGACGACGTTCCGGCCGGCACCACTGCAATGTTGCCGGAGCGTCAAAGGAGACAGTATCCGAAAAGGTAAACCGCCGGGCCGGCCACGGATGTCAAGGAATCGGTACCAGTGGTTGGCCTAATGGCAACGGGGAGGGAATACGGTAGATTATGAGGTCGCACGCCGCTCATCCGTCGCCCCAAACAGATTGGGCGCGGTGTGCCCTCTAAAACAAGGCGGCATAATCGGTATTGCACGCGGGCGATGAAACAGCTAGCGGCGGGCCTGCTGGATGATTACTACTGAGGATAAAGTAAGATCTTAACAGGACTTGATTCGGCATCAATCTTACTAGCAAATACAGTCATCTTCAGTTCACAGATGATAACGTATCTAGTCTTCTCTCTATAGGAACTTATTACCATGATCAATGAGTTCAGCAGGGTTTCAAATTGTTGTTATTGTGAGATTTATTTTACTAGTAGGTACATAAAGGTTGTTAAAGGTTTCGTCACGGGCAATGGACTTGATAAAAATTTCGATAGAATAAATTTCGAGAAGGAAATGAATAAAATTGAAGTCTGTGATCTCAGCTGGACAGCGTTTGAATAGCTTATCAAGAATTTCTCCACCGATAATTCGTGGGATTAAAACACAGAGGTACAGATAACATATGTCGTTAGATACGGTACAGAAATATGTGTATATACATATCCAGTAAGATGTGTACATGAATCGAACATGACCAGGTAGAATAAAAAAAAACATTAAGAGCCATTTCGGTTCATGAATTCTAAAAACTTGCTGAGATGTTGAATGGCAGTAGAACACTCGAGCGAGATCTCTCGAGTTCCAGAAATAAATAATATAGCCATCTACCGGTTACAATCCCAAACGACAGTCAACTGTTAAATAAATGTTAATGTACATTAATAACCACTTCATGTGTAATAGTAAAAACTTTATTTGAAATATAAATATGAAAATTTACCATTTTTAATAATATTTTATTTATTGTAGATTTTGTAGTAATTTGCCTCCGCGCCATCTAGCGCATTTAATCAGAAGTTTTTACTCGACCAGCCCCCGTCCTTGCATGAATACTTAATATTGATCCATTTCATTACAACAGATGTCTCTAATATTTTGATACGTACAAACTTTTTGTAATAAAATTGCATTCAGTTGTTAAGATATACTTCTGTATAATTTAAATAAAAAATGACAGCTTAAAAAAATTATTCAGGTATGCTCTGAACTGTAATGAACGGCAGGAGGAAAAATTAAGTAGTAATCGTTTATTGTCTATCATTTTATGCTTATTTCATTTTATGTGTCTATTACTACTTTCAAGCGCTTATAGATTTTTATAGACGTTTCAAGACAGCAAAAAGATCAGGAAAAACTCAATGCGTTTTATTTTTAAAAATTACAGACGGTTTTGCTGTATCTGTTACCCACCTTTGCCTAAATAAAAAAGTCTGACTAAATAAAAAAAAGTTGATATCTGTCATTTTCTTGCCTGACTGCTGCTGTCACATTTTTCGTATGAGATGGATAACGTATGCGTTTGTGATTAATATTTTGCAAAATAAGTTTGTTGTTTTATTAACTTAGTGGGATAAAGCTATTGCAACATTTAGTCGTTAGTGTTTACTTGCATTATAAAGTGGTGATGTGCGTGTAATTATCGCATTTAGCCTGGTTGGAAATCTACTTTGTTCCTGATGACCTGTCTCGTATTGTGATTGTTTTAAAAGGTAACGGTTTATTTATATATTTTTTTTAATATACTATATTAAACATATAGTAATATGCTTACGAACTGATGGTAACATTGTAATATTTTAATTAATTTATTGTGATATTCGTAAATTTGTTAACGTATACGTAAATTTTTCACCTATGTCGTTTTTGTTGAAATCTGCAATGTGAATATTACTTCATTATCATTTATGGAATCTTGTTATAGCAATATTACATTCAATATGTAAATTACTATTTTCTGTGGAACTTACGATTTTATGAGGCTTGAAATTTAATAATAAAGATTTAAAATAGTAAGTTAGAGTAAAGTACAGTAAAGTATTTAAACACTTTTCTACTAGTTTTCAGAATTAAAATATATGACGAATTATTTTTACATATCTATAGATTTTTGTTTTTCAATTACTTAAATTATAAAATGTTTATTATTTAAATTAATTTGAATATAAGTACTATAATTAATAATATGAGATTGATACTAAAAAAATCGAGTTAAAAGCCCTCGGAAATCACTTACAGACAAGTCAAAGTCGTAAAAACCATTTGAGGTCAAAAATTTGACACCCAAAAACTCATAGTAAAAATTATAAATAAATTTTGCGTCTTCTTCCTTTAAACAATTCAATAGAACTTTATATTTGCCATCTTTATAGTTATATTAAGAATAACTTTTTTGTCCTTTAAACCAAATTATAGAAAATAATACTATTGCCAATAATAAAATTTGGGCGATTATATAGTTACAAAAACTAATTGCATCTTACTTAAATATTATTTCAAAATTAATATTAGGAATGTACTTTCATTGATAATGCTATAAAAATGAAAACACACTTTAAAAATCATTTTTACTTAAATATAAATTACAGAGACAATTCATGGATAATGGAGCGTTGAACACTCAAATTATCTATGAATTGTCTCTGTAATTATTTAAGATTGGTTGGTAGCTCAGTCTATAAATATAATTGTTAAAAAATATGTTAAAATATTAGCCAAATTAATGTTTGAGTTCTATTTAATAAAATTTGGGAGTATACTTTACCATGCGGTTAATCTTAAGACAGCATGTATGTAGTTATTTAAAGGGTCCTTCTAGAAGCATTTACAAGCTGAATTTTCATTATGCCCATATAACTTAAAATACGTTTAATATAGGGGTACTCTTTATAAGGCTTTGAAACTTCCATCAACCTTCTATTATACCTTCATCATTATCATCATCATCACAGCTCACATATGTCCCACTGCTGGACACGAGTTTCCTCTACCATTGAAGGTGAATTGACCTACTATACCATGCTGGTCAGACAGGTTGATGATGATGTTGATGGTTTTATTTTGAGTTTTCCTTCTCTTACATAGATGTCATCTGCAATAATACCTTAGTTGTCTTATACCACACTCACAGGCAAGAAGGATGGAAGGAATGGAGTAAGAATACAATTCACCATCCCCTGGTGGTGAATTGTATTCTTACTCCATCACCACATGAAATTATATCTTCAGGCATAATCAAAATTTCTATCAGAATTATGCAATAATATCATTCAACTTGAACCTGTGATTTTATGGTTAGTAGTTATTACTGATTCACTAATACAGCAAATATAATAACTTTCTTATTTTACATTTAAAAGGCTGTAGATTTTAATCTTAATTCTGTATATTAAGATAACAAGGTAAAATGTAAAACATACTATTATGTTTAAAGTCAAGGTCAGATTATAAGTGAGGAAGTTGTAGATCTTGACCACAAATATTTGAATTAAGTAAAGGACTTATATTTAGAGGTTCATTATTTACACTTTGGTAAACAGTGAAGCCATGTTAAAAATATAAATATAGGAAATTTTTTATTCTTTAAGTCAGTTATTGTAACTGCAAAGCTAGCAATTTTCTTTCTTTCCTTTTTAAAAGAAACCCCGCACATTCCTTGTGTTGTGGGAGAAGTTACAAACATAATTAATGGAGACAAATTATATCCAGACTCAGAATATCAATTTGTGGATTGTACAAAGTGTTATTGTGCGTGGAATCGAACCCACAACACGGTAGGTATTTTTTATTGCCGATGGTGGCAAATGAGCAGGCGGCACACCTGATGGTAAGTGATGCTGCCGCACATGGACCTTTGCAATGCAAGGGGCACAGCCAGGCTGTTGCCTACCGTGAAGAAAATACTCTTCTTAAACCTCGGTTAAAGAAGGTACATGTCATAGCGCTCGGGCAACACAGCAGCAGATACTTCATTCCAGAGCCTGTACGTACGTGGGAGAAATGATCGCTGGAAACATCAGTATCTTAATCACTACACCATCTGTGCAGTCAGTTTTCATATAGAAGTTAAGTTTATTTGTTTTGGCACCCACTTTTCACTAGCTTGATATTTATGTTGTAAGTAAATCAGTATTTTTACGATGTTTTACTTTGTGTTTTATATATGACTATTAAAGAATATAAGTATACACATATCACTGCGGAAGTAACACTAGAAATAGCACCTAATACATCTCACTGGTTGTCTACAATGGTTGCTCCACTGTTCAACAATATGGCTAGTTTGTGTTTGTGATGAAAGAATACTTATTGCAATATAGTTATGCAGAAATTGGAATATCTTTATATGTATATATTCCTTGTTTACTTGTGTATGTCACTGAACTGCTCCTAAACAGCTGGACCGATGTTGATGAAACTTTTTGTGTGTGTGCAAGAGGATTCGAGGATAGTTTAGATTGACAATTGGATTACAATGGAAAATAAATGCAGCTCCACCTATAGAGGTCAGCTAGTATCATATAAAATGTTCGTCTCCTGCTGTAAAATAATATCATTTTTGCTAAATTGTGACCAAGTTACCAAAATAAGTATTGCCTAATTATTTTAGAAAATTTATAGAATTTTAAGACATGCATATTCATTTTTTATCCTCTTAACCTTTCTTAATGCTCAATCTTATTGGATTCGGCTTACTAGCCATTTTTTTAACAGCCTATGGCCTGATGGGACTTCTTATAGCCTGTACGGTCACGTTACATTCAAACTCTCCGCCAACCAAATAGGAAACTGGTTGTGATTGCTTGACTCCATTGAAACCAGTTTTCTAGATTAAGCAGTTTCCTAAGATAGCAATGGTTTAAGTTTAGAGCAGCTGTTATTGGCTGTTCTTGATAGCGGGGACAGGTGGCTTGAATTGCTCTTTAGGTCGTAACCCGTTTTAACGTACTGTTTTGGAAGGCAGCTTGAGGATTCATAACCTGTCATAGTAACCTACTATTACGCTAATAATTGTAAAGACTTAGACTTTGGTAATCTGCCTGATTGGTCTGACCGTGTTGCAAATTAACTCCTGATCTGAAGGAATACTCACCTAAAAGAACATCTTCTTTAGGAGCCATAAATAGGAGGGTTTCCTAATGATATTTTATTTCATGGTTAAAGAAAGCGATAATTAAGAAAAATTACGATTTTACATAGGGAACTCATAAAAACAGATGCCGTAAGGATAAAATTTGAATTTTATCGTGGATTTTATTCGTGGACTCTGTTAAATACTGTGTAGGTATATTTTTTAAATATACAACATTGTACTGTATGATTATATTTAAAAATATCTAATCGAACTGGATTATTCAAGATAAAATGATCACGCTTTCTTCTCTTTGTGTTTTATGGAGATAGCAAAAATGCAAGGTGTCCCACTTATCTAATCATCAGTTTTATTGCGATACCTGAATTACCGTAAGCATGAAACATATTGACTGCATATATGATACTAGCAATCCGCCCTCGCTTCGCTTCGGTTATAGGTTATAATCGTTTTACCCGCGTAGTTCCCGTTCCCGTGGGAATACCGGGATAAAATATAGCCTAGTTTACGCCCTGATATTGTAGCTTTCCATTGGTGAAAGAATTTTTGAAATCGGTCCAGCCGTTTTGAAGATTACCCGGAACAAACAGACAGACAAAAATTTTTTAATTGCTATTTTAGGCATAGGTGTCGTGCAAATAACTATGTAAGCATGAAAAAACCCTATTATTTTGACATTACAAACAGACACTCCAATTTTATTTATTGGTATAGATTAACTATAGGTATATTTAAACCGTATCGATCTCCGTAATCTATTAGTATTCACAATGATTTCTGATGTTTACGTGAGTATTACACATTTTAAATAAAACTACTTTACGGATTTTATCGCGTTTGTATTTGATTTTTGATTGCCCAGCGTTTCGAATACTTTGCAGCGTTCATAGTCACGGGCGGATTAAGATGTCTCACGTCCAACAAGTCATCGTTATTGCAGAAAATTTATAATTATCTACCCGATATAGAAATTAGCTCTTAAATATTGACCCACATTTTGTCTATCTATTTTCTATTAGTGTTCGTTTGATTCCTACAGACAAACTAATAAATATGTATACGATTCACAAATAGTTGTATTGAGCTTGGTTGTTTTACTTTAATAGCAAGGTGTGGCAAAAAGTGACACAAGGAATCACGGCTTAAGGCGTGATGTTGTGATTACAAAAAGAATATGCACGTACATAATCATATAACCACTAATATTCATCTGTTACCGTTATAAAACCATTTCAATTCAATTGCATGAGTGATTTCTTCTTTGTAACACCTTTGCTGTGCTATAAATGTGTTAGTATCAGAAAGTTAGTTATCTGAAAGTAATTGTCTGCAACAAATTGACTTTCGATCATGTCATTTTATAAAATTCTACTAAATTATGTAATCTCGAATGTTGTCTCAATTTAACCTCAAATTAGGTACTTTAACTCATTGGCTAATGATATATAATCATTATGTTATTATGGCTGATGGTTAGTGCAATGATCGCAATGATCGATAGACCGTAAACTCGCATCATGTACCAAGCAATAATAGCGGTTTCCGTTCGACGGTTGCGTTTTCTTAAAGTTTTGGGCATAGGAATTTTTAATGCAGGAAATTCTTGGGCGATTTTCGTATATCCTTTACTTTCAGCTCATACATCTATTTGCCACCAGCTTCTTACTTACACAATGGAAGGCCAACGGGGTTCTATACTGTTGGTTAGGCATAGGGTTTCGTTCCAAGTGCCCCTATCTCTTTCAGGTTTCTAGGTACCTATATGAAAGGTATTGATATTTTGTACTGTTAGTCTCCATATTAAATGACACATCCACAACTCATTACAATAAGCAGCAAACTGAATAATGTATCACTTTCGTACTGCACATTTGACTACTGATTCAACTTTTTATAGCCGTTCTAAAAATTAGAGTAAAGTATAATGACCATACTCCATTCAAAACTTTTAAATTGCATATAAATTTAACGAAGTACATCATTTTCGAATGCGACCGCACTAATAATAGCATCGCATATCCTCAGTCACCGAGATCGGATAGAACGTGGCGGGGGTCTAACTTGGTATAAATTTAACTTATCGATTCATCGGCTGGCTCACCTTCTACATAAGAACAATATCGAGTAGTTACATATTATTTTGGCGAAGTTTATGTACACCTTGGTTTTAAATACGTTTGTTGGCATTGTGTGAAAAATAAAAAAATATAGGGATATATATACGAGTTTAATAAAGTATAGGTGCCACATATAGATTTCGCTTAGTGCAGTTTTCATAGGTCGCTTCAAGAAGAAGAAGCGAAGGAAATGAAACTATGATAATCTAGAGTGGTATATAGCAGACATCTAATATCATGAGTTTACTCATCTGCTGCTAATGGCAATACAAAAGCAACTATGCAAAAATAAAAATAATTGCTAAATAAATTACTTTCAATATACTTGACATTTTTAAATCCCTTTTGCGGTGTGAAAACTGTGGGTCAGACGCTCTGTAACGGCTATGCCGAATCCGGTTAGATCTTTAAGAACTTATTTTTATACCGGATATTGATGCATGTTGTAGTCTATTAGCAATATATTCACAGTAAATCATTATTTGTATTTATTTTCACTTTAAGCAAGCCATGCAACTATCTCTAACCGCAAATTGGTGAAATCTTAACGGCGAAAAGAAACCATCTGTTTGGTTTACCACTATCAAATTGATTATCTACTTAATAACTTAAAACTATCTAGCGAGTGAACGTTCAAGAATTATGAGTGCAGTCATGAATAATGTCCTCTTATCTCTGTCTGTTTTCACTATTCGCTCTGATCATAATTTATTGATGGTACTCTAACCTTAATTCATATCTTTATGTATACCGGTTGGTTGCTATTTGCAGCGTAAAACTCGCTTCAGTTATCACTCACCTGTTTATGCACTAATAGTTTAAAACTGCTTTATATGATCCGTGTCCAGTTTGCACGCAATGAAAATTACTTGAAGTGTGCAACGTGAACTTGTTGTTTTGCTTTCGAAGAAATTAATGTGATGTGAATGCGATAGGTAATGTTTCTGTAGTCTGTTACAAAATAAATGATACTAACTGTCGCTGCCAATGAAACTGGGGTAGAAGGTCAGACGTCTCTTATATTATTCTCAAGTGTTAACAGCATACAAACATTGAGTGAATGTTTAAACGTATCAAATGAAGATTCTTTGCAACCTGTACCGAAATGGTTACGTTTATAATTAGATGGTTTACAATTGAAAATGAAATTTATTTTGGAACGTTTAATCGATTTGTTTTGTTGAATTTCTTATCTTGTAATAGGAGCAAAAACTAGAACGATGCCTTTTTCTAGTATGTATCAATTTATTTAGTTTTAAACCGTACATCACGTTTTTATTAAAACTAGAATTATAATTGATTGTGTTTTTGCTAGTTTGATGAATTTTGTTTTTTTTTGCTAGTTTCGATTCCCATGCAAATAAATAAACTCGATATCAATCATGATTCAAACTATCTCGCTCAAGTCATGCAGTGAATTTGATATCTCATCGTGGATTCATCAGCTATTGAGACATGTTATTGTTCTTAGAGAATTGCTTTATTAAATAATCATTTTACGATCCACAAATGCTTGCACTGAGTTTAGGTATAATTTCATTATCATTTTAGCTCATATACGTTCCTCTATTGGGCACGAGCCTTCTCCACAATAGGAGAGAAAATGGCCTATTATACCACGTATCTGAAAGCACAGGTCTACGATCAGGGTGTCTTACCAGTGATGACTTACGGCATGGAATCATGGTACATAAATGCAGGCCTCATCACCAAGCTTGAAGACATTCAGCATGCTAAATAGCGGACTATGCTCGAGATTTTTCTGCGAGATAGAATTCAAAATATAAAAATCCGTAGACGAACGGATTGTTAGGTCTTCAGTAGCATAGGGTTGTCATAAATTTGCAACTGACTTATGGTATTGAGGGTAAAGTGAGAGACATCTTACTGGTATTTGAGCGTGATCTGTAGATTCATTAAAGTTCAGCTGTGCTTAGGGTTGCCAACCATACTTTATAATAAAGTATCCTACTTTATTTTTCGTCATTATACTTTATACTTTTACATACCAATATAGTATGTGAAAATACTTTATTTTTTGACCTTTAGCGTCATGCGTAATACAAAACACTTTATGGGTACTTAGCTATTTAACGATACGCATAAGTGCAAATGGACAATGGAAACGATTTAAAATTACTAAATAAATATTAGATGTCAGATGTGTGTGTGTGTGTGAATCAGACTTTATGTGTACTAAAAGCACACAAAAATACTTTTCTAAGGCCATAAAAACATCAAATTTGTAAAATACTTTGTTTTTTCTTCCAAATAGATATTTTATATGTTTTTGGTCACGTTCACATAAAGAATGCAGTTGCCTTGCCTCCCTTTACTATGCGTGAAATGAAAGTTAGAAAATTATATGAAAACACAAATCGGTATTAAACTGTAAAACGAAAGATATAATATATGTATAGTTATGATCCAAAAGACGGCCTACTGGAGGGGTTTTATGTTGTGTTACTTAAGGGGGGAAATACGCAGACGGCCGTTTTCGAGCAGATTTTCATCAATTATTTTAAGGTATAAATAATTACTATTATTTATTCAAACTTTTAGATTATTTTATACATATATTGAAGAGTAAAAATTCATATTTATAAGAATAAAACTTAAAAAGTAGTAAAGATATCAGCTGATACATCTCATAGTTTGTCGTCTGACTTCGCAACTGGTGTACATCATGGAAGCCATAATTTTTATCTGAAATCAATGAAGCAAAATTATTACTTTTTTATATACAGGCTGTATCAGGTTATGGGGCAACTGGTTAAAAGGGAGCTAGGCAATGGTGGTAGGAACCCATAAAAAAATTTGAACGAAAAATATCGATTCGTTAAGAAATTAGAGACATGTAAAGTTTTCAATTTTGTCATCGCTTTTTCGTGTAAATCTGATTTGAAATGTATAAAGTCAATGATACTTAATACGCAACATATTCATACTTTGTTAAATATTCATTAGAAATATTGTTTTTGTTGTTGTGTTATATTGTTTTTTGTGTAATGCACATTATAATTACGATCTATGACTGTTAAACTACAACATACTCGAACAGTTGTCCCATAACCTGATACATTCTGTATATGTATCTTCTATATGAACCTCAATTTAAAGATAAAAAAATTTGAATTTTTTAGAGGACTGTGAAAGTAAGTCATGTTTTTTTAGCATTTTTTTGTATATTGTTTATTATAAAAAAATAGTTAAAATGAAAATATCGCTTCTGATTGAGGTTCATATTCAGCACAATTATGTAATGAAATCATATACTAAACTTCAAGATGATTGGTTAAAAACTTTTTAAGCTAGAGTGTACACTAGTTCGAAAAAACTAGTTTTGAGAAAAACGCGTTTAAAAAATAAGTGAAAAAAAAGTTAACATAAAGTATTAAACGAATTGAAACAGTCTACCAATTAATCAGCTTTTCCAGCACCATATTGTAAACCTTCTTCAACTTCATATGCTTCATTTTGAGCTTGTTACTTTTTTTTCGTGATTTTCGAGCTAGGACACTAATGCTTCTATAGTGTTGTCCAAATAGCATGGCAAAAGAGGTCATTTAGTAACCTTCACCACGATATCATCAAATCCAAGTAATTTATCGCTAATTCTATCGCTTTCCATACAAACCGTCTTATCGTTGTAATATCGTGGTACGCGTCGGCTAGACAGTACAGAGGTTACAAACATTTATGTCTGCGTGTAATTTGTTTAGAATTTTAATTAAGAGATTATGAAACACCTACACGTGCAATAATAACGCATACATACACGTAACCTACCTTACCACTGCCCTAGCATGAAACTGATAGTTAACCTATTTTAAGCCTAACTTTTTGTTAAATACGTAAGGTGAGGTAAAATAATATACTAAAATAATTTATTTATGCCTTTACAAAAATCTATACTTCTGAACTGTCACTTCCACTACTATTACTGTCACTGCTGTCTGATATCTACATGAATTATGAATGCATCAATCTTTCGATATATAATGTCATCGAGGCCCCTCATTTTTTTTTCAATCTCTTTTACGTGCTCCACACGGAATGTCAAACAAAATGGCAACTGGGCCACACCACGCCACTGATCTCGTACACCTGACGCTAAAACCAGTTAAGAAAAGATATTAGGTTTTGACATACATAATCTAAAATTTTGCATCTACGTGTACGATCCTTTAGGTTTATTACACCTGAGGGTAATATGAGTTGAAAGAAATGTGCCATAACTTAAAATTTGGCATTTTTTGGGGGTTACATATTTCTTTGAAGCTAATTACGTATTTAATTATAGGATCTATCATCATCATCTTGCTCTTATCCCAATTACTTGGGGTCGACGCAATATGTCATCTGTTTTGACATATTGCAAAAAGTTTCGGCAATGACTTTTATGACCGGCCGCCTGCCTGACGTCAACCCTCCTTGGGAATGTAATCGTTGACCCAAATGGTACCAGATGGTGTTGGTCCGGGTCAATCTATATAGGATCTATATTATATTGAATTTATATAAATGTTCCCGGTACTGTAATTTTAATGTTACATAAAAACCTTTTGTTTTTCAAACATTTGAAAGTAATTTGGCATTCTTATCAATGATATTATTTATAAATTGATGAAATAGCACCAGTTACAGGTTAATTTGGATTTTAAAACAATCAAATACATGATTATAGGATATTAAAAACGTAAATTTCCTATGGTAATTTTCCTAGATTTCGTAAAATTTTGAGTTGTGCTGTTTGTAATTTTGCTCCCTTGTCGGCCTATACTAAGAGAATTTTGCGATACAACTTTTTGATAGATTTGTATGGTAAGCGATAGATTTTTTTGCATTTTAAGATATCGTGGTGAAGGTAGTGAAGGTCGTCTTTTGCCACGTTATCTGGCACTGAGTATAGTAGCTTCTACTATACGAATAAAATACCAACGTATCGAGGTTTCTTTCGGGTGGAGAAAATTGGCCTTGCTGGTGAGATTTTTTTTTTTTTTAATTCTTATTTAATTTGGGGACTTTTATTAAAGAATATGCCAGTCCCATCGTATTATACAAGAGTAGAGTTAAAAAAAAATTACAAACAGCTTAAAAATAGTATAAAAAAGGAAAACAAGGAATTTGTCATCTCAGTTGGCTTATGGCCTTAAATAGTTGTTTAGCAGCGTCAGACGTAGGCTCAGCCAATATATCATTATGCCACCCGACGTTCAACCGATTTAAATCATACATTAGCTCGAGCGCTAACCTCTCTTGCTGAAAGCGGACACATTCCACAAGTAAGTGATACACATCCTCAACAACTCCACATGTATCACAGTTGGGTGTATCAGCTTTCCGCATAAGAAAGGCAAATTTTTTCAATGGCATGTGACCAGTCCTCAGCCTGTGCGCTGTTACAATCAATTTACGCGGCAAACTCATATTACTAAACCACGGTATATGAGGAGGCTCAGACACTATTGTTTTATACCATATACCTTTGGTAATTGACCGAACATTAAAATGTTCCTTCCATATTTTAGAGCATTTCTTCTTAAATTTAGGTAAGATTTCACTATAATGTGGCAAGATGTTATACGCATTACCGTCTAAAGTAGCTTCCTTTGCAAGTGCGTCAGCCTTCTCCACATGTATCACAGATGGGTGTATCAGCTTTCCGCATAAGAAAGGCAAATTTTTTCAATGGCATGTGACCAGTCCTCAGCCTGTGCGCTGTTACAATCAATTTACGCGGCAAACTCATATTACTAAACCACGGTATATGAGGAGGCTCAAACACTATTGTTTTATACCATATACCTTTGGTAATTGACCGAACATTAAAATGTTCCTTCCATATTTTAGAGCATTTCTTCTTAAATTTAGGTAAGATTTCACTATAATGTGGCAAGATGTTATACGCATTACCGTCTAAAGTAGCTTCCTTTGCAAGTGCGTCAGCCTTCTCATTACACCTTAAACCAATATGCGATGGGACCCATTGCATTTTAACTTCGAATCCTTGAGTTTTTATATCATTTAGTTGAGATATCACTTTGTATGCTGTCGATACTCCTCTCCCGCCAGAGGCGCATCGAATTATTTGTTGCAGTGCACTTCTGCTGTCAGTATATATAACTGTGTTTTTTTTTTTTATAATTAATAACATAGGATAGTGCCTCAGATAATGCAACCAGTTCCACCGTCATTATTGTTATATTCTTATTGTTTATTTTGAAGCAGTTTCTAATATTTATATTATTACTACAAAGAGGGTCATAAAATGCCGCACCTCCCCCAACCTTACCCTTTGAACCATCTGTGTATAAAGCACACCAATTACCATATTTCTCATTAAGTTCTTGGACCACTTTATATCTTAATCATTAATGCATTCAGTTCCTGAGACTTTTTCGAACCCTTCATACAATCTAAATTAATATATGTATGACATTATTGACATTAGTTATCCATGGGCAAATAGAGAACATATCTAGAAGTAAAGACGAAGATATCTCTTCCTTAATAACCTCCACCGAAGTGGTCACCAGTAATGGAGTCTTCTTTTTTGACCAATACCCACGGTTATTTATTGACGTCATACACAGAGCGCTAAGATCAGACAGTGTTTTGAAAGATTCATTGTCTGTCCATGAACGTAATTTTATACAATATTTCAAACCTAAATACATTCTCCTTATGTGCAGTGGAGGCACACAGAGCTCACTCTCCATAGTGTGTATCGGAGTACTCCTTATAAACCCTCCAATCATTCTTAAAGCCTGGTTTTGTACCTTGTCTAATTTATAGGTATGAACACTTACACAATTATCAAATAAACATGAACCATAATCTAGTCTACTCCTTATTAATGATATATATAATTTACGCAGATGTAATGGGTGAATACCCCAATTTGGGCCTGTTAAAATTTTCAGTATATTTAAATGTTTTTGGGTTTTGCTTACTGTTTCATTTATATGCTTCCTTCAGAGTTGCTGGTGAGAAGGGTTGCCTGTTTGTTGTCTTTTAGTGTCTTGTAATATATAGAGTAAAATAAGGGGTGGAAATGCACAGTATGCGTTATATGTAACTATACATCCCGTGCCTGACGGGACAGCCCTGTTTTTGATGTGACAATTCCATTTTCAGTTCATTTTGTTTATTGTCCCCTGCCAAAAGAATTAACAAAGTGACATTGTTTTGATCGTATAAATAACATTAATAAAATTAATACAGTGTCGATTATCGGGATTTGTTCATTGATAAATATAGAATCAATCTATTATTACCTATACTACTTCATTATGCGCTATCTTATTTATAAAATCGTATTGATGACTTTGTTCTGCCCACACAAGTAGATGCCGTGTGTCGTGATGGTCATATGGAATAAATTTCTTTGCTTTAACGCTGTCAACAAGACATTGGTTTGAAATATATATTGTAGTGATAGAGTAGAAATACAAATCACTAAGCCTTTCTTTCCTGCGGTTTTGTAAAACATAGCGACAATTGAACACTTCAAAAATGCTTTTTGGTGATCGTAGCCGTAATTTTTGTAGTCTTGGATAGCCTATTTATCGAGGAAGGCTATAGGCACACCAGGCTACATCTATAGAAGCGAAGCGAAGCATACATGAAAAATATTGGAACAACGGAGGAAATTTAAATCTTTTGAGAGTTACCGTGCCTATGACTCAATATATCTAATTCTCTTTTTATATTTCCCTCTCTCTCTTTCTTATGTGACACAGGCAAAGTTGCGTGGGTTTAAATATCTAAGATTGAATGTTTAAAACAGTAGTTTTAACACATACTGTTACACAGTAATTAACATTTGCTATATCAAGTCGTTTGGTTGTTGGAATATTGCGGCAGGCACCTAATACCGGATTGATTAGATAATCAATTTTCAGCTTAAACTCATGATTAGGTTTATTGGTTTAATCTCTTTTCGATGACAGTAGCTGCTAATTTAATTATCATACAATAATGTTTTAAAGTAATTTATTACCCATTTTAATCTTGTATGACAAGTTATTCGTTTCATTCCTCCTAGTATCATATCGTCGAGAGTGGGGGGTGATGTACTGTCTCCAGTACATCTACGAAGGGAATTGTCCGAAACCTCTGGCCAGGCATCAATACTACAGGGTAGAGGATCTTGGTTCACATGTTCGATTTCTGTCGCCTCAGACATTTAGACGGGACTAATGCGATGGACCTTAACGGGCACAAAATAAATCGAAACATAAGTCTGGTATCCTACGAAACGAATGAACAACGTTAGAGTATGATCGTTGCAAGAGGAAGAAAAATTTTAATAAAATTAGGTCGATCTGTCTGATCAGTGCGGCGTAGTAGATTTCTCACCCTTTATGAAGGTGGTTCGTGCTCAGTGGTGAGACGCATATGAACTGAGTAAAATAATGGAAGAAATTAATATGATTTTTAAGGAGGATCACTTTTAAAAGGGTCTTGTACATTGTGTTGCTTTGGTCCTTATTTTATTTGATATCCTGATAGCAGGCTAATAGTCGTAGCAGTTCTTTGATGACAAACTAAGAAACTATATGCAACCATAATTTTCTTTTTCGCGATGGCTATTAAAAATAAGCAGATAACTTCATTGCTGATTTTTTTTTGTGGTGGGCCATGGTCAGCGCACTCGCCGCCCGGCTCTGTCCGAGGCGATAGAGAGGCGCCGCGCGGCCCCATGATCCACCCGTAGTACATCGCCTTCGTCGTTGGGTCGGCCATCGGTGCAGTTCCTTGTCTTCGGTGGTCGAACCTCATTACTCATAAGAATATCTAATGAAATCCTATATACAGTCTTTCCCATCTCATAATGTAGGCTGTGGGACGCCTATAATCTTTAAAAAGGAGCTACAAAGTGAACGAGTCGAAGTGATAAATGTTAGTTACTTATAAAAGCTTAGCTAAGTATATAGTGCTTTGTGATTTGGTGTTAAATTGTAACTCACGATTTTCTAAGAAATTTATTTGCGTACTGTTCTTTATTGAGGTTGTTTCGTGTGTTATTAGAATATGAGAGCGTTCAAACGAAGTGCATCTTATATAGTGAATCGCCGTTTTCTTTAAAGACATTGGTGTCCAGCAGAACCGGCTTCCGCATGACGTGTACGGAGTGAGACTAATCGGCCGCTCAGTGCCAGTAACGCTCTTCGCGTCGCGCTAACAGGTGCTCTTATAACTTGCGTTGCCTGACCGCCTGGTATCACGATGGAGTAACCCTAACCTAAATAGAAGTTCAGTGCTGTGTAGTGTGAAAAAGTGTATTTTTTTGTTGTTGTTTAAAAGGTATTATTTACGGTATTACTATTTTTTAATAACTGTTAATATTGCTCATCATATTGTTTATCCTTATATAAGCAATCAATGAAGCTTACTTGATGCAGCCGGTTCAATTGGGAGAAAGTTGCAAAAATGTTTGCAAAATTATACTCTTTCCTTTGATGTTTGTCTTTTAAGTCCTATTTAATATATTTCTAACTGATTTTGTAAATACGAATAAGCGGTATTGTTTGTTTGCTACGTTTTACGTCGTAACTATTAAGTTTTGAGGGGGTACAGGAAGGACATCTTTCATCTTGGGAAGAGTACTGCCCGAGGGATGGCATATACAATAATATACATATCTAAAATGACTACCATAATTCTTACATTGCAGTTCTTACAGTCATACATATAATGGACACAAATAATGTTTTGATTGTTTTGTCACATTGAAACTTGTCAAGAAATGTTCCGTAATAAATAATTCTTGATATTTGCTTAAATGTATTGAGCAAACTTCATAGTATCTACTTTTTATTATAAACTATGAAATATCGCACTGAGACAGCAACTGAATTTGCAAGGAGCGGCCTTTAAGTTTTTATATTATGTACTCATATAGTAAAAATAAGCAAATACAACGTGTATGATGTCGTGTTGTTACCTAAATAGCCGAGTCGTTGAACCTGATTGTTGTTTGATGAATGCATTTAAATAAATACAAATTAATTACAAATATTCGTTTATCGCATTCAATGATTCAATTTTAGGAATTGAAACTACATCAACGATAGCACTGAGGTGAAAGTAGAGACATAAAATCGAGGACAACATAAAAGGATCTTGTAATTGGGGATTAATGCTTTTTCACATAGATTTATTATTTGTTATGATTTATTATTACAAATATTATACTTAGGTACATACATACCATCGGCTTTATTATCTCATTTTTGGGCTTGAGCCCGCTTCCACAAAAGGAGGGAAATTGATCTATTATACCACCCTGGTCAGACGTCTTGGTATAGGGTTTTGTTTCTTTCTCTTGCGTAGATGTTGATATCTATATAGATAGTATATCCTTTAGTCGTCTTTTACGATACCCACGGTTAAGATAGGGGCGGTGAACAGTATTTTTATTGCTTCAAACGAGCTATAAATATATGTAAATTGTTTTACCAAAGGTGTTCGTGTTTATAAAATTTCTTTATTATTTATTTATTTTATTTATTTATTTATTTAAGACTACACCCTGCACTAAGGAAATAATCCTTGTATTGCGGGGAACTTTACAAACATATAATTAACGGACACAAATTATATCCAGACTCAGAACAACAATTTATGGTTCGCACAAAGTGTTGTCCCGCGTGGGATTCGAACCCCCGACACTGGCGCTGTAGGTCGCTATCTTAACCACTACGCCATCTGTGCAGTCAAAGGGTACTAATAATTAATATTAATGTTTGATACACAATTTTCAATATTATTTCTCTCTGTAATGAGTAACTTTAAGATAAACTATCGAAACAAATGCTTTTATTAAATTAACTAAAACTTATATTCCAAAACGTCATCTGGGAGTCATCACATTGAATGTTGTCGTTGTCACATGTGGTAGCGGCTACGAATACTACCAATTTTAACATTGCTTGTGAGCGTCGTATAAGACGACTAATAGCTTTACATCGACTTAAGCCATTTGATGCCATTTGGTCAACAATTACATTCCTATAGAGTGTTGATGACAGGAAAGCGACCGGTCGTAAAACTATTGTCATGATTGCAATATCTACGATGAAGGCGGCGGGGTAGATATTGCGTCGACCCTAAGTAATTGGGATAAGAACAGCTTAATGATGATCTGGTGGTAATGTGTTTACTTTGAATTTAAGTAATAATAATATTCAATTAAATTTTTTTATTGTCCGTTGGCAAATTGTAGTAAACATTATGGATATTAAATGCAAAATGAGCAAGTAGCTACGAGTTAAACTAAACAAATTTTGTAACGGTGCAAATTATTCGCAAGTAACCAAAAAACTTTTCAGTGTGATGACGGAGTAAGAATACAATTCACCACCCCTTCTCTTACCTGCGGCTGTCGTAAAAGGCAACTGAGGGATATCTTATGCATATAACAATTATGCAAAACAAAAACTCGAAATAAAACCCTATACCAACCCGCCTGACCGCGTAGGTCAATTTCCCTACGAATGTGAAGGAGGCTCGAGCCCAGTAGTGGGACGTATATGAGTTGTGATGATAATGAAATAAAAACTAGAATAATTCTTTTCGTTTTTATTTACTTACAGTATAATTAATAATTATTACATAGTGCATGATTTAACTCGTTTTTCTTACTTAATCACCAAAGTTACTGAACCGATTTGGTTGACATTTTAAAAGAAGAAACACAGTTCTTTGTGTCAAAAAAATCTGCACTTATTCAAGGATAAGTAAGCTAAATCGTATTCGAATTAGAACGATCAATAAAAAGTATGAGCCGAATCGGTTTTTTTTGGCTGACGAGCAAGTTTACTTTAAGGCATTTGATGACTGCTTATGGACCTCGGCAACGTCAGGGGCACGACCAGGTTTCTATCCACCGTCTAATGATTCTCAAGTTATTTTACCGGTGAATATTTATTTTTTGGAGTGAAATAAATTGTGTTTTTTGGACGGGCTATAGTAGATATATAGAAGTAGCGACACAAGGACGACATGCGTCCCGATACACCACCGCCTTTTCTCCCCTTCGTCATTGGGACGGCCACTGCTACTAATTCTTTGTCGTCAGTGGCCAGTCCGGCGGGTATATGTCCTTTCAGGGACCGACCTTCCCCAACGCCCGGGGCGTTGCACTCACGCGGTCGGCCTCCCTGCGGGTAACGGACTGTTCATCGGTCAAGTCGCACTCTCGGCTACACATTCACACTTGGAGATTTCATGTATTGACTAGTTTCAAACTATCGGCACGGTAATATAATCTACCAGTAATCCAACTTCATACAAACGGACGAAACGCGAGCTATACCTACGCGCCTCGATCTCGGCATGCGCTCGGCATGTAGACAGTCGCGACTGTGCTGCAGTGACGAACGAACGGTGTGTTGTTTTTTTAACAATAACTGCGCGAATTTTCACTAAAATACATATATTTAATATGACAAGTAGGGTATATTGTGCTGTTTTTGGTTGCATGAATTCGTCAATAACGAATCCAGAGATAACTTTTTTTAGATTACCTGGAAACTCTGAAAGGTAAGATTATAAAATAATTTTACTTACTAGTAGGTAAATACATAATGTGTGTCGTTTTAATTTCCTTTTATCTCCCGAAACAAAGTTGTCTGGATTAATAAATAAAGTGAATAAAGTGATTGACACGAGTGAAATAGGTAGTTATAGGCGGTTCATGAATCATGTTACGGTATGCTTGTGTTAAAACTCATAATGTGTTTTGTTTTGTTAGTTTATATAATTCAAAGTGAAGACGTGGTATTTTATTATTAATAATATATGTTTATTGTACTATGTGTATGAATAGTACTAGAAAAAAATAATTTGACCGTCTGTCTGTCACTAGATAATTTAAATTTATCGACCGATTTGTTATTTAAACATAAACATGTTTTTTTTTAAATTAAAACTACCAATCAAAAATCAACACGCATTCTTATTGAACACTTCCTATTCAATTCACAAAGTATTTTATTTGTTTATATAAGAAAAGTATATACAAAACTAAATGGAAACACAAAGTAGGCAAATGTAATTAAAATGCTGGAGGCGGGCAGCCCTATCACATGTTTACGTTTAGGCATTTAATTCAAGGTTACGGCCGAGATACATTACTGGATAGACGACTATACTGTGCTATCGGTGTTTATAGTATTACCTACTAGAAGACCCGTGCGAATACCTTGCCCCGTTAGTAGAAGATATATTAGGTATGTATGTATAACTTTATCATAGAAATGATATGTTTTATACATTTGGATCAAATATGTATTTAAAGTTTGATATGTGATTTGGTTTCATTTGTTTTTTTAATGAAAAAAAATAGTTTTAAAGTTAGTTAAGGTAAATAATCTTCAAAATGGCGTATCCAATATTAAAATTGATGCAATGTTATGCAATATACTTTATGGTAGAAAAAAATAACTATTCATAAATACTTTATATTTTTTTAGACATGTTTTCTTGCATCCATAAAGTGTAATCTTAAAATGTCGGGTACAAAATTCGGAAAAATTGGACGATTTCTGTTAAACTAAAAACTATTAAGTGAAGGACATAACCTAAAAAAGTATTGTAAAAACTACAAGTGGAAAGTTGTTTAGTTACTGATTTTCATGGAATCTATTATTAGAAAATATTTTTCATGCAGATATAGGTATATATAACTTTTTTTTTTTTTTTTTTTTGTGGGTGGGCCGCGGTCGGCGCGCCTCCGCACCACTCCGTCCGGGGCGACAGAGGGGCTTAAGCACGCAACTCCCACGACCCACCCGAAAACCACGTCGCCTTCGTCGTTGGGCCGACCACTGGAGCAGCGTTAACTTGTCGTCAGTGGTCGGCCCGACGGAATACCCCCTATTGGGGTACCCTCCCATCGACCGACGTCCCCCCCTCGGGGAGGACGTCGGTATATATAACTTGTGGGAATGTGACTTGGAGGGAAAATAATCGATTATTTGTTCTTTAAAATAATCAATTAATTAAAAATAAATAATCGATTATAAAATAATCGATTTTTCTCCTAACAGGATTATGACCTTTTTTTTAGGAAATGTGAGCTTTATTTTCTAATATACTTAGTATGTAACACTGCACGCAGTATCGTGATGACTTTTTTTTAGGAAATCTGGCAGTGAAATAAGCGATTAATTTCGATCGAATTTCGAATAATAAAAAATAGATTAATAATCGATTTTTTATTATTTTGATAATCGATTGTAAAAATCGATTTTTACAAAAAAATTATCGATTATTATAAAAATCGATTATTTTTCACATCCCTAATATATATGTACTCATTTAGCACCTGGTAGATAAATTTATATGTACATACAGTTTCACTTTAATCCAATGTAAAAAACGACACCTTCATATTTAGCACTGATAACAGTTACACTGATAACCGAGAATACTTCTCTCTAATATTTATTTAAGTGTTAAGCCCAGATGCTTCCAACTATTCCGCACGGTTCGTCATCATCATATCGTCATCCTCTTATCCCAATGACTTGGGTTCGATACAACACGTGCTGGTCTTGCATCGTACGTATTGCAAAAGTTATTGGCAATAGGAAAGACATGTGACAAGAAGGGTTGTCAATATGATTTTGGATGTACGTAAGAAGCATGGGAGACCCAAGAAGAGATAGATGGATTGTGTGAATGAGGATATTCGTATGAAAGCAGCGAGTGCAAATGTGACAGCTGATAGGAGGCTATGATGAGGGCAGGCAAAGGATGAATGATGATTGGCAATAGTTTTATGACCAACCTACCTGACGTCAACTCTTCTTGGGAATGTGTCTAATGTCATTTGGTCAACAATAGTTGACCAGATGACATTAGATGGAGTTGGTACAGGTAGATGTAAAGATCTTAGTTGTCTTTTACGACACCTACGAGCAATGCTAGGTTGGTAGTATTCGTACCACACAATCTATACTAATATTATGAAGAGGAAAGATTTGTTTGTTTGTTTGTAATGAATAGGCTCCGAAACTACTGGGCCTATTTCAAAAATTCTTTCACCAATGGAAAGCTGTTATATCAGGGAGTTACATAGGCTATATTTTATTCCGGTATTCCTACGGGAATGGGAACTATGCGGGGGCTAAGACGACTGAAACTGAAGCGAAGCGAGGGCAGGTTGCTAGTATAAAATAAAACGAAACTTGTCGGTATGAGTGAAAATTTGAATCATGACTAGTGAAATGGGCTCTCGAGGAGTCTTAATTTCGAATTTTTCTCCCCATGTGATGCTCCTATAAAATATTTTACGATACCTGTGTTAAAGCTGGTAATCATCATCACTTTAGCTCCTACACATCCCACTGTTAGGCTTTTTTTTTTTGTTTTTTTTTACGTGGGTCGTGGTCGGCGCACTTCTCGCAGCACTCCGTCCGGGGCGACAGAGGGGCGTAAGCACGCACACCCGCAACCCACCCGAACACCACGTCGCCTTCGTCGTTGGACCGACCACCGGAGCAGGGTTAATTCCACTGTTGGGCTTGAGCCTCCTTCACAATAGGATGGAAATTGACTTACTATACCACGGTCAGACGTGCAGGTATAAGCTTTTATTTCTGATTTTCCTTCTCTTGCATAGAAGTTGTATGCATATTTAATCCCTTCGTCATATATTACGACACCCACGAGCAAGAGAGTGAATTGTATTCTTACTCTGTCCCCACACGGAAAAATGAAATCGAAAGTTGGTAAAGAAGCTCAAAAGTTGGTGATTCGTATTCTTACTTCATCGTCACAAAGGAAAATGTCAATTTGTATAAACGTAATTAAATTTGTAACTTCATGACCTATGCTTGAAGAACTTTTTGGTTTGACCTTTTTCAATAGATTAGTCAGAACTTTAAGATATGAAAAATATTTTGAGAGAGTTCACCTATTATGATTCTTGATCTTCTATAAGTTTCTGCCATTACGTAAAAACACCTGATCATGTTTCTGTAAACAGTGACTAGCCCGATTCGCCCAGTAAGGCTTCATCGTGAAGGTTGTAACAATTTCCTTATCGATATTATTACCTTAGATTAGATATGTTCTTAGATATGTCATATGTCCCAATTTGTATAGTGAAGGTTTAAGAATATAGTATGTCATCATTTACATACTTGTTCGTAACAGTTGTGAAAATGGACTAAGGGATAACCTGGAGAAGTGGCAGTAGTTTTCTCCTGCAATATTTGTGACACCGACTGCGATCGTTAATGCGATGTTTAATATTGTTTGCTACAAAAATATGTATCAATATCTACTTTTTCATTTTTTTAGCTGTTACAGGTATTTTTGTTTGGTACGAATCTCTTTTACAAAGAAGGAAAGTTGAGGCGCGCGGCGTAGGCGTAAGTCAGGCGGGTTTGTTTAGTGTTTTTCTTCCCTTGCAGTGGTCAAAATATCATATTCACGTCACTATTAGTCACTGTTTAGAAAGGAAGGGTAATTGTGAATTGACAACCAATTGTATTTTTAATTTAGCACGACATGGAATAAGAATAATAGTGATTAAGTATTATATAACCATATATTTCTTTCTTTGTATTGTATTTATAAAAACACCTACACGTAAAACATCTTAATTATTCAGGCTTCTGAGAATACTACGTATTATTCATCGATGGAATCTTTAAGAAAAGTAAGAAGGTGTGACTTATCTTGAAACTTATCATCGGACATCTGTCACTTGCGCGTGCTAAAAATAATGTCTAGCTATCGATTTTGTAAATAACTTATTTTTGAATAATTTTAATCGAGGTTTTCTAAATTATCTATTATATTATTTTTTTGTTTGAAATAACGATAAATATTTTCATAATCAACGCTTTTTGTTCATCCATCCCTCCCCATTAACGTCCCTTGCCGAGTACAAGTTTCTCTAAGAGTTTACTATATCGAACCAGCACCAGGGAATCATCTACGTGGTATAAGAAATCAGATAAATGTTTGTTCTTATGCTATGAGTAGCATTCAGAACTTGACCTTGTTATTTCCTCAAAATTTTAAATACTAATTCGGTAAGTGAACCGAGACGATCTCTAAACGAGACATTTCATTACGAATCGCTTACGTATATGTATGTATATGACTGGCTAGATGCAGCATTGACCTCACTTTTGCTAACGAGACAGCAATAATTTTACTTTATTTAGGTCTTTATGTCAAGACCCTTATAGGGTATTCGTAAAGTGACCATACGACCCGTTTCGAACGGGACAGACCCGTTTTCAAGTGTCCCGTTGTCCCGAACTGTATAAAAATGTCTAATTTTACAAACAGAGCCACATTCATCATTTATTATACTGACAGGGACGTTTCTTTTGTTTTCAATCCATACATATTTATAATAGGTAACTATTGCTGACTCTTGACGTGTTCTTGATATTTTTAGCTATTAATTTTACAAATTTACTAATTTTTGCAAGTGTCCCATTTTGATCAATCAATTGTTCAAGCGTCCCGTTTTGAGTTAAAAAAAATATGGTTACATATCATACCTCATATTCATTTTAAAAATGTGTTTGGCTCTATTGCGGATAGGTACCCTTTTGTAATACTTGCTCTACTGAATCTGATAAACCTCCTGGAGTTAGTAATTAGTTAGCGATATCGCATAAACACTAAATAGTCTCGTTATGTATTTTTCTTAATCTCACTTTTACAGTCACTTGCGATTAGTTAACGTTGCTATACTAACAGTAGTGTCTGCACCTGCGAAATCGTATTTTCCAACACCTGATAAGTTCATTTTCTCTAAAAACCTTGTAGGTACTCATATAGACCAATAACATGATCCGTTAATCGAGAATATGATAAGTCAAAATCTACAACCTTGTTATAAATATAACGTACAGTTACCTACATTCGTATGCTGTATACTACGATCACAGCTCTTTCATTTTTTGTGGATATAAAAGTTGATTAAAAGATATAGCCAGACATCATCATCATCTCAGCGCATATGCTTACCATTGCTGAGCTTAGGCTTCCTCCTCAGTAGGAATGAAACTGACTATGCAACGCGGGTCAGATTGGCATAGGGTTTATATCAAGTTTTCCTTCTCTTGCGTAGATGGTATCTGCATATTATATGCCTTCTTTTTTGGGGTTGGGTTACGGTCGGCGCATTCCTCGCCCGGCTCCGTCCGGGGCGACAGAGGAGCGTAAGCAGGCACACCCCTAATCCACCCGTATAGCACGTCGCCTTCGTCTTTGGGCCGACCACCGGTGCAGAGTTCCTTGACTTAAGTGATTGACCCGACGGAATACCCCGAGGGAGTACCGTCTGCCGTCGACGTCCCGTACCGTGACCCCGATCTCCGTCGCGAGGGTAACCACTCAGCGGGTGCTCGACTAAATCCCCTATGCGGACACCCGCATATTATATCGCTTAGGCGATACCAACATGCAAGACAGGGGGTGGTTAGTTATATTATTACACTGTCACCTTACGGAAAAGTAGATAAATATAATAATACGACATAATGGGACCAATAAGAAAACCCCAATTGATAATTTAATCCATTTGATTACTGTAGCATATTAAACTAATTTATCTTAACTATAGTAAATCCATATCCAATATTAAGTTTAGTAAGTGTATACGAAGAAGAAATAACGGGCAAAATTTTTTGTCACTGCAGTCATGGTCAAGAGATGCCATCTAAATGCGCAAGATAATTTATATGTTTACATTCTATTGCAGTAAACAATGAAGAATGCAAATATTAAACATATTTAAGTTTATAAGTTACTAGCAACCCGCCCTCGCTTCACTTCCGTTTAAGTCGCCTTACCCGCGTAGTTCCCGTTCCCGTAGGAATATCGGGATAAAATATAGCCTATGTTACTCCCTGACATTATAGCTTTTCATTGGTGAAAGAACGTAAAAGCGTAACAAATAAACAAACAAACTTACTCTCGCATTTATAATATTAGTAAGGATGTTATACGCAACCAGGTTGCGTTGCTGGCTTCGCTCGCGTTAATGTAGTTAAGTAAAGTTTTTGTCAGTTAAATCTTCTCCACATCATTCTGGACGTATTTTTGGGTTACTGTGTATGTGCCATTATCTCAAGTATCTACCTTTATGTCAAATTTAATTTCGATTCATCCTCTGCAGCTCTTTTGTTCATGTGGTGACGATGTAAGAATACATTTTATTGCCGACTCTATTGTCCTTTCGATCTTCTTTTATTGTTGATAGGCAATCTAGCAAGCTGCACACCTGATGCTAAGTGATACTGCCGTCCATAGACCTTTGCAATAGTAGGGGCACAGCTATATCGTTGCCTACCTTGAGTAGAATGCTTTTAAACCTCGTTTAAAGAAGGACATATCATAGGGC
The DNA here is from genome assembly GCA_032191425.1 of Lymantria dispar. NCBI lineage: Eukaryota > Metazoa > Arthropoda > Insecta > Lepidoptera > Erebidae > Lymantria > Lymantria dispar. The sequence continues at coordinate 14,818,048 of CM063457.1, read as the reverse complement.
TTAGGAAACAGCAACATTTAGTTCGTTCCAGAGCCTGCACGCACGTGGTAAAAATGATCGCCGGAAACTTAAGTTCTGTTATAACTTTTTAATTTTCCTACAGCAATTAATTTGTTGGCCGTACAAAATAACGAAAAGTCACTCTTTAAACCTTCGCTGAAATTATGTTTAATTACCCCCATCCTAATTTAACACACTACTGCAAAACATATAATGTTAACAGTATGAATTACAAACGGTAGCATTTATGATTCAACCGTCTCGAACTATTTATATTTTAAAAACAATTTGACAATGACGAAAGACTGCACAGATGGTGTAGTAATCTTAAGTGTTGGCCTCCTATTCGAGTATCGCTCGATTCTTGCAGAGAAAAATTCATTGTGTGCTGTACAATTCTTGTTCTGAATTTGGGTCCCATTTGTGTATTATTTCACGTTTGTTTTGTCTCGTGATACAAGGCGTTATTACTTAGTGCGTAGTGTCACGTTTTTAAAAGAAATATAAAGAAATTATCTATGAATATATATGTAGATGCGTTATTGAAGTAGATATACATAGATTAGTGATAACGGGGTACTGGCGACTGCACAGATGGCGTACTATGCCAGGCGTAGCGGTTAAGGTGCCCTACCTACCGTGCCAGTGTGTGAGGGTTGGAATCCCAAGCACGACAACACCTTGTGCGATACATGACTTGCTGTTGTGGGTCTGGGTGTGATTTGTAGTTCCCCGTAATACAAGATTATTTAGTGCAGGGTGTAGTCTTTACAAAAATGAAATACTTATTGATAATATTGAGATTCTGTTGCAAAGAGACCTTCGTGTTCCACTGTTTATTGTGTCTATGACCGATTGATAATTACTATAAGGTGGAAAGTTGTTGACAATTTGTAGTAGCAACAAAGTAACTAGTAAACTACTTGATAAAGGTACCTACTTGACTGACCGCGCCAACGATATTTAAGATATCCAATTAACTAACACCTCAACTTTCTATGTAACGAAGTATATGCAGTATGCCCAGTTTTTACTTGTTTTTTCATTTTATCGAACTGTGGGCTAAGCGCGAATATTTGCACAAAGTATTCGTAACGTTATCGAGACTGTCGGGGTCACATCTACTCCGGTGGTCGGCCCAACAACGAGGTGACGTGGGTACGGGTGAGTTATGGGCCCGCGCGCCGTCCTTTCATCGCCCCGAACGAACTGGACCGCGAGTGAGCTTACCATAGCCCACCCATAAAAAAAAAAAACCTTATCGAGACTAATTTATATGGATTTGGAGCAGTGCTCTTAGTGTCCGATAGAGGCGTTGCTCTAAATCCCATACAAAGTGGTCTCGATAATGATACGGAATACCTAGACGCAAATATTCGTGCTAAGTCCCCTGAAAAGTATTCTATGTGTACAAAGTTGTTAATCTATCTATTTTTCCATCAGTCTCCTCCGAGGTATAGTTATATAATCACCTTACTTGTCAGATGAATTATGATCATTATCATCATCATCACCTTGCTCTAATCCCAATTATTTGGGGTCGACTCCATATGAACTTTTCTTTCATAGTACATATTGAACTTGACAGTTGAATTATCGATTGTAATCAATTTGCTCAGGAGAGGGCTGATGCTTATTTAAAAAAAAAAAAGAAACATAAGAAATGTGAAGTGATAAGATCCCTGCCAGAAAAGAAAATCTCGGGACAAAATTCTATACCAACTCGTTTCATCAAAAAGGTTAAAGGTTCGTTAATATGTTTCTCAACGTAGAGAAAGTCTGTACCTTCATATCAGTCAGACATGTATAAGTTAAAGAAGAAAAGAGTTTGAAAAAAATCACTAAGATACTCGAGCTAATGAGAACCCTGTGAGAAAAGAAAAAAACGAAATAAAATCCCATACTAATCCATCTGATATTATCATGGTATAATAGGTACGTAATATATCTTTTCCATTGCGTAGGAAGCCCTTCTTCAGTCCATAGCTGTTCCAACAATGGGACACCTGTGGATTAAAGAAAGAAAAAGTTGCCTTTTTATCTATAATAAGATGCGAGTTTTATGGTAAATATCTTTCCCATTGCATAGGAAGCCCTTTTTCAGTCCATAACCGTCCCAACAAAGAAGAAAAAAGTCACTTTTATTAGCTATACTGAGATGCGAGTTTTATTTTTGCTATTAATAGGATGCCTCAGAACTGATAACACCTAACTTCTTGCTACACTTTTACGAGGCGTGCAAATATTGACAGCAAGCATTATCGTGCATCAAGTGTCGCGTCACGTCATGTTTCATTTTCAAATGGGACATAGATAACGTGTGTCAAATACATATTTACTCTTGTATGTATCAATCTGTTGGTAAAAGTAGTAAAATGTTCCAGTTTTACTTATGACTTAGAATAAATAATACTGTTATATTAGCTTGACGGTGATGTCTAATGCATATAATATTTAGAACGGTGGAAATAACTAAGTAATCTACTTCTTCTCGTTTCAACGTTCCACAATTTAGGCATGAGCTTCGATTGAAATGTCAGAGAAATTGATATGCTAGTAAAATATATGCTTTCTAAATCATTTCAAAGAATAAGGAGGCTGCCGTAATCACCAGGTGGTGCCACATTGTATTCTGATCCTTACTCTTTTCATAAAAATTGTTAAACATGTTATTGCGTTTGTCTGATCAAAGATTGAAAACCGCAATAGGCCCATTTATGGACTAACGTCATGTCAATAAGGATTTGTGTACAGTTTTTAATGTATAAATTGATCGATCATGGATGAAATAATATTACATCATTATTATAGGCAGTTCGTAAAATAATTTATTTCCGTGTGGTGACGAAGTAAGAATACTATTCACCACTCCTATCTTGCCCGTGTGTGTCGTAAAAGACGACTAAGGGATATAATAGCCATATAATATTTGTGCAAAAACTTGAAATCTCTATGCCAACTCGTCTAACCAGCCTGGTCAATAGCTCTTCTATAGAGGAGAAGGCTCGGGCTTCGGATGAAGTGGCGGCAGGTCACGGGTACAACATGCGACCCCAGAATACCCCTCAAATTAAAGGGTAAAATTTATAAAACCCTAATAAGACCTGCCGTACTGTATGGATCAGCATGTTGGGCGACAAAAGCGACGGATGAGAGACGACTGCATGCAGCGGAGATGCGAATGTTGAGATAGATGTGTGGTGTGACAAGAATGGATAAAGTGAGGAATGAACACATTAGAGGAAGTTTGAAAGTTGCGCCAGTGACGAAAAAGTTAAAGAGTGAACGGTTGACATGGTATGGACATGTGATGAGGCGGGATGAAAGTAATGTTGTGAGGAAAGTTTTAGGTATGAATGTTGAAGGCTTTAGGGGGAAAGGAAGACCGAGGAAAAGATGGATGGACTACGTGAGGCATGACATGGATAGCGTGGGAGTGACTGCAGAGATGACGTCTGATAGGACCGTATGGAAGAAGATGACATATTGCGTTGACCCCAAGTAATTGGGATAAGAGCAAGATGATGATGAGAGGAGAAGGCTCGGGCCCAGCAGTGGGACGTAAATGTGCTGAAATGAAATGATCATAATTTATAGGTTTTAGCAAGGAAAATGTTTTTCTTGTGTTGTTTCTTTATTATATGTGCTTTTTTTTATTGCAAACAGTGGCAAATGGGCAAATTGTACAGTCGATGGCAAGTGATGCTGCCGCTCATGGGCTTTTGCAAGGCCGCTGCCTACCGTAGAAAGTTGAGTTTCGGCTCTTTCGTTCACCGAACGAAGCGCAGTAACAAATTGCTACTACTCACGACTCGGATTTTCTGCTAGAGTGTGGTGTTACTTTGAACGGTCCAGTCCGTGGCTGTAGACAGACAGCTGTCAACAGTGTGGTCCTACCACTATTAGTGAATTTTGTTACCAATTTTTGATACTCATATCGTCTTATAAGTCATCATCATTTCAGTCTATCGCCGTCCATTACCGAACGTAGACCTCCCTCATATTACGCCACAAAATGCGGTTCTGAGCCACCTGCATCCAACGACGCCCATAGCACGCTCAGCGACTTTGAGCTTGGTTATGAGGCCTACATTTAGGAATCACGATGCTCTGCCTTATTTATATACGAATTATTTTATTACTGTCAAATCCCGAGCCTGCTGATCTCTTTAATTTTCAAGTATATTCAACAGATAAGCTAATGCGTACAGATTTATGGTAATACTAGCAACCCGCCCTCGCTTCGCTTCGGTTATAGGTTATAGTCGTTTTACCCGCGTAGTTCCCGTTCCCGTGGGAATACCGGGATAAAATATAGCCTAGTTTACGCCCTGATATTATAGCTTCCCCTTGGTGAAAGAATTTTTGAAATCGGTCCAGCCGTTTTGAAGATTACCCGGAACAAACAGACAGACAAAAATTTTTTAATTGCTATTTTAGGCATAGGTGTCGTGCAAATAACGGTGTGAGCATGAAAAAAGTCTATTATTTTGACATTACAAACAGACACTCCAATTTTATTTATTGGTATAGATGAAAAAATTTACGTAAACGTTATCCATGTTATACCAAGTCGGTTAACTCATTCAGTCCCTGCTTAAGGGACCTTTCTTCTTATCTTATTACGTAAATAGCTAACCTAACAACTTATTATAGTGACTATATCAATATTAAAGATCATTTTTGTTTTAAATAAACAGAATGACTTGGCAATCGCATGAAAACACACCTCACAAGTAATACATATTGTATTTATATTTTCCTTTCCGGTACCTTCTACTTTTTTATTTTTTTGATTTCCTTAGAGCACACTCTCTGAAAAATGAGACATCTCTCCTTTCCGCTTGAGTCAATTCTACCTAAACTAAGCGAAGAGATCTAGTAGTAAAGAAATTTGATTGATTTTTCGAAACACATCTCCTCTAGTCTCCTCCCGCTTTGATGGCAATCGAGACTAATGATGGCGTTCTTTCTTTCAGATAAATTTGAGGCAACTTAGTTTGCTGAATACTTTGGGAGATTTTGGTACAATTTCATAAGACACGTCCCTCTACTTATTTAATCTGTGCTCTTGCTTTTTCATTAAGTTGATTGACCATTTTACAAGTTATCTTTAAACATAATTATATCTAGGTATATGTTTACACCTATTATGCCAATCATCATTCAGCCTATCGCCGTCCACTGTAGAACATAGGCCCCGTCATGCTTCACCATAAAGTGCCGCACTGTGGCACCTGCATCCAACGACGCTCAAGGGTAACAGAGTTGCCATGACTAGAGCTCATTTTTCTTCGCCTTATGAGAAATAATGACGTAGTCGCTATGTTTGGTAGGCGGATTGGTTTCGCAGTGAGATATCACACATTTCCCCGGCGAGAGCTGCAGCCCACTCTCCTTCCTGTTGAATCTTCTTTTAAATGACAACGCCTTGCACTAAGGGAATAATAATCCTTATTTTGTGGGGGACTTTACAAACATATAATTCAACATCGCATCATCATCGCAGCCCTCGTATGTCCCACTGTGGGGCTCGGGCCTCCTCCATAATAGGAGGGCATTTAACCCACTATACCATGCTGGTCAGACATGTTGATATAGGGTTTCATTTCGAGTTGTCCTTCTCTTGCACAGATGGTATGTGCATAATATATCCCATAGTCGTCTTATACGATATCCACGGGCAAGATAGAGAGTGGTGAATTGCATTCTTAATACGTCACCACACGGAAAGAACATAATTAACCGACACAAATTACATTCAGACTCAGAACAACAATTTGTGGATCGTACAAGCTGTTGTCTTGCATGGGATTCGAACCCGCGACACTGACACGGTACGTTGGTATCTTAACCACTACGTCATCTGCGCAGTCTTTAGCCGGTTGTTACGATTCCCATAGAGAAACAATGATGTCGACAAATGTATTCTTATTTTTTACAAAGCTACATTTCATTAACTGCAAATGTAACTTTGTAATCCTATATATTTATATGAGTTTACAAAATTATGTATGCAGTTAGTGCATCTCGGAAACTGGATGAAAATTATAATGTTTCATAATTTTTCCTGTATTTATACACTAAACACTAATTGTATTCTAAATTTGAAGCTTCTATGTCTGCTAGAAGTGCCACTTTTATATTGATGATCGGTCAGTCAGTCAGTGAGTGACAAAATTACGAAATTTTGACTAGTTATAATTCTTGAACTATTGGTTCAAATTGAATGAAATTTGAAATACACAATTTGTATACAATGCCTGCTGGGTTACTAAAAATTCAAGTTTCTAGCTATATGAACAACGAAGTTATAGGGGGTCGAAAATGGCCTGAATGGCTTCGAGAAAAGTATGTTACGGCAGTGTTGCGTTTTGCCCGACTTTTTTTTTGTTCGACTTGGTGGGGGCACTCCCGTGCCCCCAGATTTCAGTATCAGTTCAAATTGACATGAATATATTGAAATATGAATATATTGTGTATTTACCAGAATTGTCACGTAATCAATCATTCAAAATTGAATCAAATATTTCTACTGATTCCGTTCAATATTGATATATGTGTATTATTCAGAAATGATATGATAGAAATCAAACGATGTATTTGTTGTTTGTTATTATCTCGTATTGTTACAGTTAATTTCCTCGGATTTCATAGAAGTGATTGAATACTGAATTTGATTGATATGTTACTAGAGTGTGCTAAGGAATAACGTATTTAAGTTATCGTTTATGCCTTGAAGCTGTTTGGAATAAATTTATCTATCTATTAATCATCATCATAGTACATATTCGTCCCACTGTTGGGCTCGAGCCTCCTCCGTATTGGGAGGGAAAATTGACCTACTATACCACGCTGGTCAGACGTTTTGGTATAGGATTTTATTTCGAGTTTACCTTCTCTTGCAGTACTAGTCAATTGGTAGATTTTATGTGCATATAATATCCCTCAGTCGTCTTTTACAACGTTATTAGTATATAATAATAGTATTTATTTATAACTTTTAAATACAGTACACCGATTTAATACAATAAAACTAATATATGAATGAATGGGCAAAATGTAAGTACCGTTAAATTCTTTATTAAATTATAATTAGTGGGCAACATATCAACTAAATATACCTACAATACATACATATATTTTCCGTATGGTGACGGAGTCAGAATACAATTCACCACTCCCTATCTTGCCTGTGGATGTCAAAAAAGACGATTAAGGGAATTTAATGTGCGACGGCGACCGACGTCCCGCGACAGGGACGTCGAGAGGTGAGGGTACCCGACAGGGTATTGCGTCGGGCCGACCAATGAGGACAACGAACTCGGCACTGGTGGTCGGCCCAACGACGAAGGCGACGTGGGTACGGGTGGATTATGGGCCCGCGCGCCGTCCTTTCGTCGCCTCGGACAGAATGGGCGGCGTGTGCGCTCCACCCATAAAAAAAGGGATATATGTATGTAATATTAGCAACCCGCCCTCGCTTCGCTTCAGTTTCAGTCGTCTTACACGCGTAATTCCCGTGGGAATATCGGGATAAAATATAGCCTATGTTACTTCCTCATAGCTTTCCATTGGTGAAAGAATTTTTTGGATCGGTTCGGTGGTTTAAGCGTGAAAGCGTAATAAACAAACAAACAATCAAACTTACTTTCGCATTTATAATATTAGTAAGGATGCATATAACGTCAGCGCAAGAGATGTTATTTTATAAACTTAGTGTACTACTTCAGAAATGTTTCAATAGCCTATCGATCAAAAACTATAGATTTTATAAAGTGGTAATAACAGTATTTGACTTAACAATATGTCTATTTATAGATAATCTCAGTTATCATTTCAGCTCATATACCTTACTAATGGGCTCAGTACTATACCATGCTGGTCGGACTGGTTGGTACATGATTTTATTTCGAGTTTTCCTTCGCCGGCATAGATGTTATATGCGTATTATATCCCTTAGTTGATTTTTACGACATCCACGTCCAAGATAGGGTGGTGAATTGTATTCTTATTGTGTTACTACACGGACAAATCTTAATTAGGAGTAACTTACTGAAAACGGGCCCTTACTAATTTTTTGGACCATCAAGTGATTGTCTAATTACATGAACGAGCTGTACAGTGGTAAGCGCATCTCTCTATGTTGTATCTATAGATAATGACACATCAGTTTCTGCACTATTAAGTTGCTAAGGTTTTTTAGTTCCATGCACAGATGTTGTCTTCGTTCATTGGCTGTTTTATATGTACATCCGCATTACTATGAAACCGCATGGCTACTTGCAATTCCAGGTAGGGTAAAAAGTATATTGGCTACCGCTTGTTCAATTGAGACGTGCGAGTCTAGTTTCTTCGTCGTTTGAATTATCATTACATCCAGTTACAAGATTTGCTGTTTATGTTTTCTGGGAGGTATTCAGGCTTTTGTAAGATTTTTTTTATTAATCTATACAAATAAATAAAATTGAAGTGTCTGTTTATAATGTCAAAATAATATGTTTTTCTTACGCTCACAAGGTTATTTGCACGATACCTATGCTTAAAAACAAGTTTAAATACATTTGCCTATCTGTCTGTCTATTTGTTCCGAGTAATATTGAAAACGGTTGGACCGATATTGATAATATTTCATTACCAGATAGTTGTCTATGTAAGGAATCGTTGTCGTCGTAGTCTCGGCTCGTACCCGTGCCACTGCTGGACTTCAACTTTCCTTCTCATTAGGCGGGAAATAGTCTTACTATACCATGCTGGTCAGACATGTTGGTATAGGCTTTCATATCGATTTTTACTTCTCTTGTATAGATATTATGTGCATATTAAATCCCTTAGTCATTTTTTACGACATGCAAGAGCAAGAAGTGGTAAATTGTATTCTTACTCCCTCACCACATGAAAAATGTAAAGAATAAAGGCTATATTTTATTCCGGTATACACACGGAAACAGGAACTACGCGGATAAAGCCGCGGGCATTTGCTACTTGTAAAATAATATAGAATTATTTGTTCTATTTTGCAACGAATCGATGCAAAGTAGTTAAATATTTCACGAGAGTCAGTTGATTCTGTATGCATACGATTAAGTAGGTATATATATCGTTATAGGCTTGACGTATATTTAAAGTAATCCATAGACTGCATGGTAAAAACAGCGAGAAGTTATTTGCAAGTCCTATATGGCGATTCTATCTTTCTTTACATTGAAAAAGAGTTTTCTACCAAAATTATTGTGTATAAAATAATACCACCAAAAACATTTTTATATAAAATATTGTTAAGACGGAATCAATATGGCTCGCAGTAGAGCCAAGCTTCTAATTCTACCTGTCCTAAACCCTAAAGGCCCTAACTTTAGAAACTCTAAACCTTTGTCAAAATATGTGGCTTGACTATTATGCTACTGTCATATGGATCTTAAGAGAAATTTTATTCATTAAGTACAACATATAATTCTAACTTAAGTACAATCTTTATATATATTTCTTGTGTACGTGTGTGTCACTGAAGTCCTCCTTAACGGCTGGACTTAACGGATGTTGATGAAATTTTTTGTGCGTGTTCAAGGGGATTCGAAAATGGTTTAGATTCACAATAGGATCCGGTAGGTGGCGCTGCTGTCTATTTCAAGAATTCCTTTTATTTTATTTGAACAAAACAACGTTTGTTGGGCCAGCTAGTTAAATATAAATTTAGTTATATACAAAATGAAAAGGTGGACTGATCTACATTATGAGTTTTCATTATTAATTCTCGAGTCAGTATTCCAAATAATCTGATGTAGGTCTTATATGCTGAAATCGTTACTTGGTTTCCAAAACATGTTTTAACTGAACCCATTTAAAACTCGTTTCGAATATTAAGTAGTAATCCTTGCTTGGTTACAATAATATGGATTATTTTTTTAAAAGCATGAACGTTTGCTGTGTAGCTCTACTCTTGTGTTACCTTTTTTTTTGTCGCGAAAATGGGAAGCAATGAAAATATTTTATAATAACGCATTTTGATGTACCTACTAGTTTTAGTTCTACAGCTTTTAAAGAAATTTAGACTAAATACAATATCTAACATTTACTCATGTTATTTTAGGATTATAAAACACTAGCAACCCGCCCTCGCTTCGCTTTGATTTCAGTTGCCTTATCCAAGTAGCTTCTGTTCTCGTGGGAATACCGGGATAAAATATAGCCTATGTTACTTCCTGATATTATAGCCTTAGTGAAAGAATTTTTGAAATCGATTCGGTAGTTTAAAGGTGAAAGCGTAAGAAACAAACAAATAAACTTACTTTCGCATTTATAATATTAGTAAGGATTTTCACATGATAGAATATGTTAAGTAAGAAATTTAATTCAGGATCTTACATTACAGGACATACATACAGACAGAATAAAATAATTGGTAAAATAAAAATTAATCAGTGAAAGGGACAGAATGGTGAATATGGCGATATCCCATCTCGTGCCACGAGAGGCATAGTCTAAAAAGAATAGGTAAATACAGGCTATTTCTCACATTCTAAAAATTCTGTGCACACACACAAATTGAGGCAGGACTTTATTTTTAGACGGGATTAATCCTAATCACAATTTATCATCATAGAAGCTCAGCTTCCGATATGGTATGCTGCGGGACGAGCCACTAAACTCAAGTCAGTTGTTCCTATGAATTGCTTAATAGGGCAAAAGGGATAGTATACGGCCGGTTATGAAGCCTCACGATGACCGGTTGACCCAAAAAAGCTGCGCTATATTCACATATAGAACCCCTTTTTTGGGTCAACCGCAACATTAAAATTCCAATGTAGATTTGAGAAAGCTCCTGAAAACATGAAAATTTTTTTTGAGTGGTTAGAAAATTAGAGTGTAGTAAGTATTCAGGTATATAGGAGGTATTACCAAAAGTGTTTTGCTAACTACATAACAAAAGCTGAAAAAGGTTTGCTGGGTCAGCTGATCTGTCTATGAAAATTTTTATAAAAATATTTTTGTGATGTCAAATTTATCATCGGTTGAGCCAACTAAATCAAATAATCGGTTCCGGGTACCTGTTCAATAGTCGCCAATTACTCTGGACGGAGTGTCGCTAGACATGTAGCCTATCACAGATAAAACAAATTTACCATACAAACTCAACTCCGAATCGTATCTGTTGCCGCCTAAAGTATCGTGAATTTATTATCTCTATTTAAAAACGAAAGGCGTCATTTGTATTCAATGGTGTACTCGTGAGATCTCAGATGTCCGTTAACACTTTTCCCTAAGGCATAGTTTTTAGTATCCGGATACACAAACGTAAAACGCATCTGTGTCATTTTAATTTAAATATAGCTTAATTATAATAAAAATTATTCGCTTGTAATATCGCAAAATATAGTCGGATTGTCTATTGGGCTCAGTACGAACTAATGATGCCCAAATCCAATGCTGAGGCGAGCCTTGTCCTCACATTTGAACTTGACAAATTGAAAGAGAATGACGCTTGGCAGACTTGAAAAACATAATAACAGGTATTTTTTATATTGTGAAATTTACTTAAATCACAACTTCATGTGTGCAGTCAAATGTATTCGTCACATTATCCAACATGTTAGGCGTGTCTGTCATCTTAGATTCGTTACCTCAAAGGGAGAAACAAGTGGCTTGCAAAAATGTCATGGCGAATAATTTATCATCTCATAATCGTCAACTCAGTCCATATACGTCAAACTGTTGGGCTCGGGCCTCCTCGATTATGAAAGGGAATTTGTACTATTACACCCCGTTGGTCAGACGTGGGGTTTTAATTCGAGTTTTCCTTCTCTGGCATCGATGTTATCTGCATAAAAAAAAAAAAAAAAATTAAAAATAATGACAAGCCCGCTGAGTTTCTTGCCGGATCTTCTCAGTAGCGGTCGCGTTCCGATCCGGTGGTAGTATATTTTTTTTGGAAATTGTAAACCTGACAATATGTAAGTGCCCTCTCAGGGTTTATGCATAATAAAATAATTTGAATTTGAATTTGAATATCCCTTAGTCGCCTTTTACGATACCCACGGGCAATAGAAAGGGTGGTTAGGGGGCGTCCATAAATTACGTGAGGTGTTTTTTTAAATTTTCTGTACCTCCCTCCCCCACTGGTGAGATGTCGTGAGATTTTATTCAACCCCCTCCCCCATCCCCCAATCTCACGTGAGATTTTTCAAAATGCGGGTTTCTTACGTAAACGCGTTGGATTGTTATTGTAAAAAGGATAAAAAATTGCTTCGTGCTTTTATTTACGACTAGTTAAGACTAGTAATCAATATTGCTGAGAGTTTAATTATAAGTGTAATAAAAATTTAACAATAGAATACTTAAATCGTAACTACTGTGATTAAAAAAAGAATATCTACTCTAATTCAGTCCATGGAGAATCATGCGCGGTCTCAAGAGAGACTATTGGAACCAACATGTCCATATGATTTTCAGTAAAATCATCTGCTCCTTCAACTTTGTTCTGATCTAGCCACTCTAAGCCGTTGGCGCTTGCGCGCAGTAACTCATTAGCTCGTCTTGTGACAATCCGTGAGGGTCGCACTTTGCGGCACATACGCGCTTGCTTAGCTGGTGCAATGTGGGCTGCTCGCTTGTGCTCTGCAGCTCTTGTGCTAGATGCAAAGTAAATACCGCATGTACTGCAGCATCTTTTCTCTAAATTATCACGTACACTTGGGCAATAGAGATCATAAGGCGTGCTGATGAAGGCATTCAGCGGTTGAATCGGTAGGCAGTGGCGTATTAGAAATGGAGCAAATGACTTTACGTCAGAATTAGTGACTGATCTTAATCGTATTACGATTACGCTTAAGATTAAATCTTAAGCATGTACAATCTGGTTTAAATGGACCAAAATAGTGTAATTTTTTTTTGTTTCAATCAGAAAAAAAATTGCGTGATATTTGCCGAGACTCTCTCCAACGTAAGATTAGATGAGATTTGACTCGACCCCCTCCCCCCTTAAACATCTCACGTATTCTATGAACGCCCCCTTATTTGTATTCTTACTACATCACCACATCACACAGAAAGGCGAATAATTACGTCGCTCTAATTTCAGCTGTTGGTCAGAGATTTAGACAGCTTAATATTGTCACGTTGAGAAAAAATTGAAACATTATTATTGACCTTCGCTGACAATAGAATAAACTTTGCTAATACCTCTTTCACCCCATGTAATTTTCATACATCAGTTACATTCGATCATATCTCATATCCGTTATTAGATCCTTGTAATATTACGCTTTATTAGAATCATTCGTAATAACATTTTGTTTCTACATTTAGACTGGAGAAATATACTCTCTCCAGTACCGATATCCTCTGAAAACAATATTTAATAATAAGGCCCTATCTGCATATCTTATTTTCACCGGTGCTGTGCCGACGCCACGTGAACGAAATATCTCCATTTGAAATATTATGTACGACAGATGTCGTCTGTCGAATATCTATAACCCTTACGAAACTTTGTTATGAAGATAGGTATCTCTAAAATATCTTTGTTTTCTTACTCCTTATAAGTAACGCAAAGAATTTGTAATTGACATTTAAATGTCTTAGAAAAGTTTCTACTTACAATAAATCCTAATTAAAACAAAATTATTTCGTGTGCTAATGGGAGGAAGTACCTAATAATACAATTCGCCACCCCCTTTCTTACCCGTGGGAGTTGTACACGACGACTAAGGGATATAATACGCAGATAACGTCTATGGAAGAGATGGAAAACTCGAAATAAAACCCTAAATCAACAAGTCTGGCTTTTTTTTTTGGGGTGGGCTGCGGTCGGCGCACTCCTCGCACCACTCCGTCCGGGGCGACAGAGGGGCGTAAGCACGCACACCTGCAACCCACCCGAACACCACGTCGCCTTCGTCGTTGGGCCGACCACCGGAGCAGGCTTACTTGTCATCAGTGGTCGGCCCGTCGGGAGACCCCCTCGGGGAGGACGTCGGCCTCTCGGTGGGTGACGGACTATCTCCCCGGTCACGTCACCCGCGGCCTCGGCTAGGGAACAAGTCTGGCTAGCGTAGTATAGTAGGTCAATTGCCCTCCCATTGTGGAGGAGGTTCTAGCCTAGCAGAGGCACGTATACGATGTATGATGGTGAAAACAACCAAAAGTTCATGACTTATGCATGGTTAAAATAGATAAATATAATTTTATTAAATAATATACTTAACTAGCTGACCCAAGAGACGTTGTTCTGTTCAAATAAAATAAAAGGAATTCACCTTGAAATCGACAGCAGCGCCACATATCGGGTCCAATTGTGAATCTAAACCATCCTCGAATCCCCTTGAACACACACAAAAAATTTCGTCAACATCGGTCCAGCCGCTTAGGAGGAGTTCAGTGACATACACACGTACGCAAGAAATTTATATATAAGATATGTACTTTCTTGACAAGTGGACTTCCATTTTCTTCACGTATGCTGCCATCCATAAAACGAAATTTAAAAGCTCTCCCAGGAATATTTGATATGAAACTGTCATTGTCAAACTTTTCAATGCACTTTTTTAAATATAGGTCTTTACCTATGTAATTGCCGTTCTGCAGTACTGGCAATTTCAAATCAAAATAATTTTTGTTTGGCTAAGAATTCTAATTTCAAATTAATTTTATTTTAAAACATGGAATTCATTGTCCAAAAGTAGTCATTTGTTTATTGATTAGTGTTACGTTTTCATCGCATTTCTATCTTTTTCGTCATCATGGATACGTTAAAAATTCGAGTAATTATGGAATATGAGTATCGTCGTGGCAGCAACGTGGCACAATCTGCACGCAACATTATCGACATTTACGGAGCTAACACTACAAACCAACGCACCGCCTGTTATTGGTTCGCTCGCTTCCGTTCTGGAAATTTCGACCTGAAAAATGAACTTCGCGGTCGTCCGAAGACTGGTCGACAATGACGAATTAAAGGCGATTGTGGAAGCCGGTGATACACAACCTACGGCTGAATTAGCAGCAGCTTTCGACGTTAGCGTCAAAACAATATTGGTCCATTTCCGTCAAATTGGCAAGGTAAGAAAGCTTGACAAATGGGTGCCCCACGAACTCAATGATCGCCAGCGCGAAGTACGCGTCGAGACATGCCTTGCATTGCTCAACAGACACACAAATGAAGGAATTTTGAAACGCATTGTTACTTGCAATGAAAAATGGATTCTATATGTTAACCGCAAGTGCTCAGCAAGTTGGTTGGATCCTGGTTCAGCACCTAAACAATGCCCTAAACGAAAACTTACCCCTAGAAAAGTGATGGTCACTGTTTGGTGGTCTAGCGCCGGTGTGATTCATCACAGCTTCTTACCAAACGAGGTGAGCATTACTGCAGATGTGTACTGTGAAGAACTGAACACAATGATGGAGAAGCTGGCACGTCTCCAACCAGCATTGGTCAATCGCTCGTCTTCGCTGCTCCTGCGCGACAATGCGCGACCTTATACTGCACAGCAGACGGTCTCCAAGTTGCAAGAACTGGGGTTGGAAGCTCTCTGTCATCCGCCATACTCACCAGACCTTGCGCCTAGAGACTACTTCTTTTTCCAGAATTTGGATAACTTTGGCGGGAAAGAAATTCAATACCCGAGAGGCAGTACAAAATGCCTTTGAAGAATTTGTCGCCTCCCGTCCAGCTGATTTCTTTAAGAAGGGCATCAATAAACTGCCGCTGCGTCGGCAAAGATGCATTTATTGCATGGGTGATTACTTCGATTAATACAAATAAAAAATACATGAAAAAATCGTTTAATTTTTTTCATACATAACGGCAATTTCATAGGTAAAGACCTAATATTTATATTTATAGTCCATATCTATAATTTTTAGACTAAGTCAATGTTAATAAAAAAATCAAATAAACTGCATTCATCAAATAATATTATCACTATATTATTTAATAGTTGCCAAATATTCCTGTTATGACGAAATATTAATATGAAATAGCGAGAGACTTGAGAACCGCTGAGATAAATATACAGAAGTTCAAAGCTGTCTAGACTTTAAAATTGCTTCTGACATTTGTTTACTGAATACTGCACAGCTTAAAAGTTTCGCCGTCTCCATCGTTGATGTTATTCACCTGAGCACCTGGTACATATAACAGTATGTACTAACTGAACATTAAAATATTTCGAAAGTATATAGACGAAGTATATTATATATTAGAAAGTATATATAAAGCATATAGACTTGTCATTATATAATCAATAGAGTGTACTTTTATTTACAAATATTGCGTGGTATAAAGTAAATTTTGGCGGTTTATTTTCTAACCTCAACTCAACCACTTAAGCAAATTGAGCGAGCCAATATCACCGTATTATATTTAGTAGATCGGTGGTACGTGACTTACGCATTCGGGAACTATACCCTGATCGACCTACTGGTATATTCCTGGTACATTATACGCTAGGCCTAGGTCTTGCCCGGGCCTGGTACATTATGCGCGTGCTTTACTGTTTCTATCACTCAACATGCTGCTAGCACCAAGCTTTTTACTTTTTTTTTATCAGGCAACACCATCGCGACTCAGTCTACATAGGTTTCACTGTTGGGCCGGGCCGCCTCACAAAGGACGGGCAATCGACCCGCTGTATCGCGCTGGTCAGACGTGCTGGCATAGGGGTTTATGTAGTTTTTTTTTTATTGCAAACGGTAGCAACCGAGCAAATAGTATCTACACCTAAAGGTAAGTGATACTGCCGCTCGTGAACCTTTGCAAGAGTGTGGTACTACACCGGATGGACCAGTCTGCGGCTGTAGAATTTCGGTCTACAACAGTTTGGTCCTTACCACTATTATGTCGAGTTTTCCTTGGCTTGTATTGATGTTATGCTGCATATTACATCCCTTAGTCATCTTTTGCGACACCCACGGGCAAGAAAGGGGGTGTTATTTTGGACTCCGTCACCACACGGCCAGCACGCGTTATTTTATTAATGTGTAAATTCACGACGCTTGACGATTTTTGCTCATTAACTATGCATTCACCTACTTATTTACAAGATTTCACATCGTTATGTCACAGTATAAGGCGTGGCGTTTATTTGGGTTATTATTTACGATGTACTTTTTATTTTTACTATCATATCTACACAATAAATAATATTTTTATTTCTAATGATTTTATCGCGATAAATAAAGTTGTATTTCATATGTGTAATACTCGACTAAATATCAGAAATTATAATGTTTTTTTTAAAGACAATAAGGGAATAATCCTAGTGTAGACATTATCGTCCGTGTGGTGATAGAGTAAGAATACAATTCACCACCCTCGTAGGTGTCGTAAAAGACGACTAATGGTTTATTACAGATGACATCTACGGAAGAGAAGGAAAATTCGAAATAAAACCCTATATCAACCCGTCTGACCACCGTGGTATAGCAGATGAATTTCCCTCCCATTGTAGTAGAGTCTTAAGCCCAGCAACTATGATGATGATGCACTAGTAGTAGGACCACACTGTTGACAGTTGCCTGTCTACAGCAGCGGACTGGTCCGTCCGGGGTAGTACCACACTCTCGCAGAAAATTGACGTCTGAATAGTAGCAATTTGTTATTGCGCTTCGTTCGGTGAGCGAGAGAGCCGGGCAACAACTTTCCGAGGGTGTTTGCGTGTGTTGGGTTTTAGTGATGTCTTTAGTATCACCCAACGTTATTGCATGCATACATACTCCCTTAACTTTCTTCACGGTAGGCAGCGGCCTAGCAAAGGTCCATGAGCGGCAGCAACACTTATCATCAGGTGTACTGTTTGCTCGTTTGCCACCGTTTGCAATAAAAAAAAAATTAAGGAAATAGTCTTGGTATAGTGTGGAACTTTACACATGGGCTACCTTATAACACACAATTAATATACACAAATTGCATTCATACTGAGAGCAACAATTTCTAGATATCACAAAGTGTTATCCTGCGTAAGAATTGAAATCATGATTAAGATCAATATATTCAATTTTATTTATAAATGTTCTTCAAAAGAAAAGATAATTAGATTCATAATATACCTGCTCAAGATGATCAGATTAGATTTTTTATTATCTCCGAGCTTCTATTCAAATGTTAATTTGGAACACTTATCTTTTGAAATGGATTGGACAGATGAATTACAGCGAAAGCTTGTTGAATTTAAATATAATATCTTTACCCTGAAAATGTCCGAGGAAGATTATTTTATTAATTGTTTACTGATTTGCTCATTAATAATATGCTTTATTAAAACTTGAATCATCATCTCATCAGCGTCTCGGCTCAAATACTTCCCGCTGTTGGGCTCGAGCCGTCTTCATTAGAGGGATATTGACCTACTACACCGCTGGTCTGATGACTGGTTATAGGGTTTTATTTCGAGTTTTCCTTCTCTTGCAAATACTTTATATACATATTATATCCCTCAGTTGTCTTCTACGACATTCACGGACAAAATAGGAAGTGGTGAAATGTATTCTTATTCCGTCACCACACGGATAAAAACTTGAATAAAAAAAATTAAGACTAATAAAGAAAAATTAGGACTTCATTGCTACCATCAGGTGGAATATTTATCACGTGCATTTTTTCCTTACCATTTCACAACTTTGATCTTCACAACTTGTGCTGTGTGGCGCTGGTTACGATTACTTGCTTCCATTGCTTGTGTTGTGGATGTCCTAAAAGACGACTATGAGCCTTATATGATCTGGGCCAACTACATTTGATGTCGTCTCGGTAACTATTACATTCCCAATGAGGGTTGAGGTGAAGCAGGCGGCCGATCATAAAACCATTGCTAACAACTTTTGCAATGTGTCCGATGGAGGAGGAGTTTATATTGCGTCAACCTCAAAGTAATGGATATAAGAGCAGTGATGATGTTTCTTTACAACTTAAGTATGTCCACTGTTGGAAACGTTATGCAAAAATGAGAGGAAATTTGGCTAGTACATAGATGCTGGTTATACGAATCAGTACAGGTTTAGTATTGAAATTTTAAGTGCTTATATAGTGATTTTATTTGCTTACGACCTTATTCAATTTATGAGACTGCCACGTCAATATTCTTAGCCCATGTAAGATCGGTGAAGGATGCGTCATCGAAATAACGACTTTTAATATTATTATACTTTGGCAAAAATGTGAAAGTGTCATTTGGTGTTCTTGTATTACATTCAAGTTAAAAAGAGTTGTATGTAATCATTCTGATGTAATGCGGCCGAACTGCTGCGCATAGCGAATATGATATGAAAGTGCTTAAAATGTTTTAGTTTACCGCTAAAATTTCCAGACCATTAACAATGGGGACATAGTACTGTTGAAAGCGACTTACAGAGACAATGCCTCATCATCATCATATCCCTGCTCTTATCCTAATTATTGGGGGTCGACTCAATATGTATTCTTCTTTCATAATACACATTGCAAAAGTTATTGGAAATAATTTTGTGATCGTGCGCCTGACTGACGTCAACCCTCCTTAGGAATGTCATTGTGGATCTAGCGGCAGCAGATCGAGCTGGCCCTAGTCAATAAATAACTGAGTCGTCTTTTACGACAGCCACGAACAATATAAGGGCGTTAGGAATAACTAATATAAAGAAATTAAAATCCCGTATAAACTGATAATATATGAAGAAACTTGTAATGGGACACCAGCAACGCTGCTACTAGTAGTTGATTGCTTATATAAAAAAGAAGAATATCCTTACTAATATTATAAATGCGAAAGTAAGTTTGTTTGTTACGCTTTCACGCTTAAACCACTGAACCGATTTCAAAAATTCTTTCACCAATGGAAAGCTATAATATCAGGGAGTAACATAGGCTATATTTTATCCCGATATTCCTTCGGGAACAGCAACTACGCGGGTACGCAATTGAAACCGAAGCGAAGCGAGGGCGGGTTGCTAGTTTTATATATGTACCATAATAAATTTATTTTTATGCGTGTGGTAACGGAATAAGAATACAATTCACCAATCCCTATCTTGCCCGTGGATGTCGTTAAAGACGACTAAGGGATTTAATACGCATATAACATCTACGCACGAGAAGAAAAACTCGAAATAAAACCATAGACCAACCTGTCTTACCAGCATGGTATATAATGTCATCATTTCAGCTCATAAACGTTCCACTGATTAAATCGCAAATAGGTGTATCAGGCGTAGTTAATTATGCTAGCCCGCACATCTTCTCCAACTAAATCGTCCAACTAATTAATTGGACACTGATCGTATCAGAATCAAGATTCCCTTTCGATTACGCACAATTAAAAAGTTGTCCAACTATCGGTCAACTGCTTGTTAGCACGGTTATCCTATGCAAGTTCGCACACTATCCAACTTTGTTGGGCAGTTGCACTGCAAGATGCAAGATGACCACACGCGTGATTTCCCCACGCTCGTATCTTCGTCGACGGGTACGACATCTGCCTCCCAATCACTTGTTGTAAACGAAAAAGTAGAAGAACTCATAGAGGACGTTTAAAAAAGGCCAGCGTTGTACAAAAAAGACTTGAAACAATTTATCAGGGTAATATCTGAGTTTAGAATGCAATGTATGATGCTTCCCATATTGTAATCTGTTACTTAATATGGGATGCACCCAAAATGGTCTCTTTTGTTTTCGTCTTCTTTTTATTAATAGAGAAATTAAAGGGTTTTTTTTTCCGCATTTTCACGCACACGCACCGCGCTGGCAATACTGGCACCGACTAAATCGATTAAGTCTGCGGCTTGTAACCAAAAAAATAAAGTTGGCCAACTAAATTATAAAAGTACGCAATTTAGTCGTGCGATAGTCGTCCAACTTGCAATTTATGTCTGTGGGCTCTCTCAGTCGTCTTTTATGAGATCCACGGGCAAGATAGGTAGTGGTGAATTGTATTCTTACTCCGTCACCACACGGAGAAGAATAAGGTCAAGTTCCCTCTTATTGTGGAAGAGGCTCGAACCCAACAGTGGGACGTATATGAAATGAATATATTATTTTCTACCATATTTATCACTCGGCATTTTCACATTAAACTTTAGCCTTGTAAGCATAAACAAGTGTGTATTTATCGTTAATGTTATTGCCGGATATAGAGCAGCCAATGTGATTTGTGGTTAATTAATTAATGATTAAGTTCCCCCGTCAACAGATCAAGGCAATGTCTGATAATGTCAACATTTGACGACACACGGTTAGCTATTATGATAATATTATACCTACTTTTCATAAAGGTTTATACAGTGCACCGTGTTGATAAACATTTAACACTCAGAAAAAAAAAAATATCCTCTAGCTATTAGTTTATTATCATCATTTAAAAATTTAGTATATTTTCTGTGTTTTTGGATGTGGTGAGGAACCCCGTGTGACGAAATCCTTAATAATGTTATAAATGCGAAAGTAAGGATGTTTGTTTGTTTGTTTGTTACGCTTTTACGCTTAAACAACCGAACCGATTTCAAAATTTTTTTCACAAATGGATAGCTGTAATACCAGGGAGTAACATAGGCTATATTTTATCCCGGTATTCCTACAGGAACGGGCACTATGCGGGTAAAGCGACTAAAACCGAAGCGAAGCGAGGGCGAGTTGCTAGTAAGAATATACTCGTAATTCACTGCCCCTATCTTGTGTATCCATGGGTATCCTAAAAGACGATTAAGGAATATAACATGCATATAACATCTATGTAAGAAAGGGTAAATAATAAAACCCTGTGACAACACGTTTGACCAGCCTGGTACAGCAAGTGAATATATAGCGGAGGAAGGCTAAACTCAGCAGCGGGACGTCGATGGGCTGTTTGGTGACGATGATCATAATGATGGGCTAAGAGTACTGTTCTCTATTCGAGTCTTAAAAGGCGGTTAAGGGGATAATATATACAACATCTATGTAGGCGAAGAAAAGCTTTAAATATAGGATTTAATATAGTTTTGTGTCAATTTTTCCTATTTAGGTGGGCACTCGTGCTCAACGACACGTGTATGAGCGGAGATGATTATAATGATATTAGGATTAGTACCTGTATTATTAAGGATCATATTTTCTGTGACGGAGTAAAAATACAATTGTGACCACGATTTCTATGCATATGATATCTCTTAGTCCTCTTTTACGACACTCACGCGCAGGATAAAGTGGGCAAGAGTGATGAATTGTAATCTTACTCCGTCCACAATGATTAATGCACATCTACAATACTGATATTACAAACAGACACTTCAGTTTTATTTATTTGTATAGATGATACAGGTATAAGAGGCTGTTTGCCGTTAATGATTATAACAGTAGAACAAAGCCTTTACTCAGTTCATGAGAATTATAATTGTACAAGCGCTTTGATAATTTAAACATCATTGTTTGTGTTCTGCGATTTGCCCCCGACCTTACATCTGTGCTCGCATTACTCATTACCGTAGCAAAAGTAATGGCTTAACGCAGTATATAATTATTAATCCATGTGAAGTAACTTTATTTATAATTTAAACCTTTGCGTAAACTCAGTCAATTATACATATACGAAAACCCGTCTAATTAGTCAAACTTTTAAAATAATTCTGATTGCTCGACATCCAGTTTGTTTTGTTTGTGCTTATTATATATGCTTATTTATATATTTTTTCTTCTCTCTAATTGATTTTAAATAAAAGCATCTTAGATTTTTACTGTGGATCACAAAAATTATCCTACGTATCATCATCTGGGCAACAAAACGTTTATGTCATCATTTTTATGTATTACTAGCAACCCGCCCTCGCTTCGCTTCGGTTATAGGTTATAGTCGTTTTACCCGCGTAGTTCCCGTTCCCGTGGGAATACCGGGACAAAATATAGTCTAGTTTACACCCTTATATTATTGCTTTCCATTGGTGAAAGAATTTTTGAAATCTGTCCAGCCGTTTTGAAGATTACCCGGAACAAACAGACAGACAGACAAAAATTTTTTAATTGCTATTTTAGGCATAGGTGTCGTGCAAATAACCGTGTGAGCATGAAAAAAGGCTATTATTTTGACATTACAAACAGACACTCCAATTTTATTTATTGGTATAGATATATAGACCACCCTGTGTGGTAACGGTTTCAGGATACGATGCATCGCCACCCCATTATTCTTATCGTAGGAGTCACTAACTATCAACTGAGGGATCACCAGGAGAATGAGTAGCAGCAGTCTCTTGAGAAACTTTATAACATCAATTGCGATCGCCAATTCGTTTGTCAGGCGTGACAATTTTGTTAGGAGTATTAATCGATTAATGCTTATTAACACGTTAGACAAGAAACATCGCGCTTACGAACAACATTTCTAACAGCGACTACGTAATAGTACTTATATAACTTTCAAAATGCCTTTTGAAGAAGACATGAATAAAATCGGTCATCAATACCCGATAAATTACATTTGTAAAAATGTATCCTATAAACTTTTTTTTATTTTAAACTAGCAACCCGCCCTCGCTTAGCTTCGGTTTCAGTCTTTCCTGCACAGTTCCCGTTCCCGTGGGAATACCGGGATAAAATATAGCCTAGTTTACTCCCTGATATTATAGCTTTCCATTGGTGAAAGAATTTTTTAAATCGGTCCAGCCGTTTTGAAGATTACCCGAAACAAACAGACAGACAAAAAAATATAAAGTGTATTTTAGGCACATGTATAGTGCAAATAACTGTGTGAGCATAAAAAAAGCCTATTATTTTGACATTACAAACAGACACTCCAATTTTATTTGTTGGTATAGATATATTAATAAATCATTTAAAATATATTATAACTCGTTGCACGAAAAGGACTATCACGCAGACTAAATATGTCGCTCATTCTGTTTCAGGTCACCTTACGCCTGGTCTGCTTAAGCCTGTAGTCTATTGCCAACTCTTCCGCCCTACAGTGCGTTTAATGCCGCCATGCTAGACAAGATTTACAATTATTATAACAACGAAGCTCAAGGGTACACAGTGTTTGAGAGGTTTTGGCGTTCGTGACGGCAACTGGAGCGCGAAAGCGATATGAGTCAGTCGCAGGATGAGGCCCGCGCGGCCAGGATACAGAAGTATAAGGATGAGAGGAGGAAACAATTGACAGCTAGAACAGCAACAATATTCTCTGCTAATGTTACTGTAAGGTAAGTTAAAAATTAATGTAAAGAATTTTAGAACATATTGTGAATTTATCTTCCAGTTGGCTAAAGTCTAACTTTTTATTAGCTGCAGTAAAATGACGTTTTGTGGGTTGCCGGTTTTTGAAGAAAAATAAATAGGGACTCATTTAGCTACCTAAATGAGTGAATCATAAATGAATAATCAGTTTGGTTTTTTTTTTGAGATTTAATATTAAGTTGTAATGTATTTTTTTAACCTATTAGTATTACTATACTAGAGGATTGATCTTTTTTAGTGGAAGTATAGGGAGGTACATTCAAAATGAAACAAAAACGTCATAATAATGTTATTTAATTAATCTTTTTCGAAATCGCTGTCGCTTTCGGTCACACTAATAACAAATCTATCTGTCACTTCATCTATAATATGATCGAGGTGGCACATTTTATCTTCCTCTTTAATAGTGTGAGACACACAGTCACTCCACTTAGCCGGTGTCACTTTCTTGATTCCTTCTTGGAATAAAGTTTTCACTTCTTGCATTTTATACGTCTTATTATTGTTTGCGACGTGACTCTTTACCTGCGCCCATACCAACTCAATGGGGTTCAATTCACAGTGATAAGGGGGCAGTCTTAAAAGTGTGATAGCTTTTTGTGCAGCCATCTCGTCTACGGCATATTTGTCAGTATGATTTTGTTGTTTCACAATATCTATGAGAGTGGCCTTGACCATATTTGGTTCAAACGCAATATTTTTAGTAGTCAGCCACTCTTGAATTCGTGCTTTCGTCCACGACATCTTCGGGATTGTTTCGATCTTCCGAGAGTGATAGGGCGCATTGTCCATTACGACTACTGCACTCGGCTTGAGTTTAGGTAGAACACCGCCGAACCAATCCTCGAAACACTCCGCGTTCATTTCATCATGGTAGTCTTCTGTACCTTTCTTTGCTTCAAACATAAGAAGTCCGTCGACCAGGAAGCCTTCTTCTCCGCCTATGTGACTAATTATGAGTCGTTTGCCCTTTCCTGTGGGATTTTTTAATCCCGTAGTCAGGCCGTCTAAAAATGCCTGTCGGGAAGATTTAATACTTCCGTCAATCCAAGTTTTTTTTGTAGTATGACCTGAAAAGAACAAAAAAGAATCATAAGTTTCGACATCAAAACAAAAAGGGAACAAATAGAAGAAACTAAGAGTTGACACGTACCAGCGTTGACCCAGGTCTCGTCTTGATAATATATGTATTTTCCCTCTCTACGATATTGTTTAATTAAACGCAGGTAGCGCTGGCGCCATGATATGATATCTTGTCTATCAATAAGCATACTGCGAATACATACAGCGAATTCGAAATTAAGATGCTTCATAATTTTTCTCAATGTCTCTTTCGAGAAGTTGGGCAATCCTGGGTCATCATTTACAACTTGCAGCACCTAAAAATGATTAAAGTTATTACCTAATTGGTTAAGATTACACATGGGATGGGAGAAAACATACATAACGTATAATAAAAAGATGAGTGACGACATGTGTAAACTAACTTTTGCGATGGTGGGTATTTCATTTCTATGAAAGAACTGATGTACAATTCGTCTAACAGCAGTGAATGTGAAATCATCAAGTTTATCTTTAAATGTAAGTTTTGGGCCCGTTTTTTCGGGAGGTTTTGGTGATTCGCTGTCGTTCTCCTTGTGCTCCTTTAAAACGGAATAAACTGTGCGGACGGATATTCCCAAGACTTCAGCCACCTTGTTAACGCATTCACTTGTTTTTGGAACTTCAATGTTTGATTCTGAAGATTTCACTTCAAACACATATTTGTAAACGTTTTGGACCCAAAGTTTTTCAGTTGCACTTAGAGCTACACGTGGCCTTTTTTTCTTAGGAGATAAAAATGTGTCTCCATCTTGCGATGTGCTCGGCAGAGCATCCATGTCTTCAATGTATCAAACAAAAAAAAAACTAACACGATTAACGAAAACAGGTAATGAAAAACAAACACAACGTAACATAAGTTTAACAATAATGATAACAAAAACAACGCGCAGTGGGCAAATCAAAGTTATTCATGCACTCAAAACAGAAGTATGAAGCCGAATGAGCGAATGACAACCGAAACAAAATGGCGGTCAAGCGTCATCGTAGCACCGTAACCAAAAACCAGTACTACCAACTTGAGAGAGCGTTTTCTTGAGTGTTACCTTGTATATGTCTAAAAGGATCAACGTTTATACAGCCTTTTATTTACATTAATATTAAATAGAATTTAGTATGATCATTATGAGTCAGCTATGGAACGATTAGA
This sequence comes from Lymantria dispar, assembly GCA_032191425.1. Classification (NCBI taxonomy): domain Eukaryota; kingdom Metazoa; phylum Arthropoda; class Insecta; order Lepidoptera; family Erebidae; genus Lymantria; species Lymantria dispar. Next base: position 14,791,622 of record CM063457.1, on the reverse strand, counting down.
TATTCTGTAAACTTTTGTGAACTGAATCACATCCCTATTGAGATTAGGCTGTCAACATTATTTTACGGAATGACATTTAGAAACGTCATTTTACTGCAGCTAATAAAAAGTTAGACTTTAGGTATTAGTTAATGCAAAACAGAAAGGTAAATGAAGACATTTTTGTGACCGGCTATAGTCTAGATATACTTCGCCCGTATGAGTTACAAATACAAAACAATCCCAACACATAATTCGACAGTCCATAGATCCTGAAAATATCGCAGTTCATACATCCGCCACAATTTCAATCCTAACCATGTTATTTTTTTGCATTCCTTTTCCTAAGACAAATGGATGCTACCTTCTTATTCGTGTTTCAACTGTTTGCGTTACGGTAATTTTTTAATACGTTTGTATTATTTCACATGTATGTTTGATGGTAAACAACTCCTTTGAAGTTGATTTATACTCACTTTAAACGTTTTATTTTATTTTATTTAAACCAAGTTAAATTTTATTACTAAGTTAAATTCATCACTCCCTATCTTGCCCGTGGATGTCGTAAAAGACGACTATGGGATGTAATATGCACATAACATCTGTGCAAGAGAAGGAAAACTCGAAACGAAATCCTATACCAACATGTCTGACCAGCATATAATACGTCAAATTCCCTTCCATTGTGGAGGAGGTCCGAGCCCAACAGTGGACATATGTGGGCTGCGATGATGATGATGATGAAATTTTATTAAAACGTTCTAGTCTTATTAAGGACTGATTATTAAGAATTATTTTTGAATTTTTAGTTAGCATTATAATTAAAGCGTGTTTTCTTTATACTTTTTCTATTTGTTATTCTGAAAAAAGCAAATACTCGAGTGCCTTTTTGCATCCAGTTTCTCTTTACGAGATATTAATGTGACTTTATTTTTATTTGTCCCAACCTATGGAAGACTATTCTTATACATAGGCTTCCCACGATAAGTTTATAATGCCATAATCGCCACAATTGCCTGGCGGGTTTGCGGTCACAGTTGAGATTATGGGGCTCCTAGGCGAGAACTGTTATTTATTCTCCTGGTGCTCTTTTAGCTGGTGTTTCCAGTTGCGCGAATGTAGAGGATGGCGACACATTACATTTTTAGCCTGTCACCGCAATTAGATCATCAACATTACGCATGTCTATAGTTTGAAATGTCTATTTTTTTATATTTTATTGAAAACTTTAAGTATTGATGTTTAATTTTTGTTTGGCAATTTCAGACGTCCGAAGAAATCAGCCAATCAGACTCTTGACGACGATGGTGCTCATCTCAAGTCTTCCTCTGAACTTAATCTTAACACAGCTTCAACTTCAGTGCCTATTAGAACAACTCGTACTTCACGATTAAGAGCAGCCGCCGCAACGCAATCCGACTCGACTTTGGTTCCACGAAAGTCGAGTAGAAGTTCTTCAGCCCAATCACTTTTTGAAGGTGTCAAACCTAAATCACCTAAAAATTCCAAGTTATTAGATAGAGATAAAACGAGATCGAATCGAAGACAGAGTAATGAAAAAGAAAATTATAAAAGTACGCCTGCGACGACGCGTATCGATAAAGACATTGGTGCTATTAAGACGAAATCTAAACATTCCATTACTAAAACTATTTTAGAAGAAGATAAAAATAATTTTATAAAAACTAATTCTAAAAGAAAGATAATTGACGTGAAGAGCGGATCTAAAGTAGAAGAAAGTAGAAACAAATATTCTGTAACCGAAGAAAACTTAACGAATAGTACGAAATCCGAAATAAGAAACGAGAAACCTATTCGAATTAATAGCGAAGAATTTTTTAACGATATTGTAGATGAAAAAGACATGTCTAATAGTTTAGAAAAAGAGAGAATTGAGGACTTATTTAATAGTCTTGTCGTTGACGATATTGAGAACAGAAACGGTGCGAAAGCTTTAGTAAACGATGTCTCAATTGACGATGGGCTCAAATGTAGCAACAATAGTAGTAATCTTGCAGATGTTAAAGCTATAGATGTTAATGCCGTTATTGTTAATGTAGAAGGTAGTGTAGTGCCAAAAATGAAAGAGGGTACAGGAGGCTTACTAGGGGCAGTGTGTGTGCGTAAAGTTGAAAAGTTTAGTGAATTACTGAGCAATTTATGTTCACCGTGCGAGGCTGACACACTGTTTGAAGATATCTTGGTTGAGAATGGAATTGATGGTGATAGTAAATTGGTAAGTCTATTTCATATAGATCATAATGTCTCTTGACTATTCATTGTTTAGTAATCCGTGTTAAAAAAACAATCGCAACCCTTTTATATAGACCTCTACTATTCATCCGTTCGTTGTCTATTTGTCTGCCTGTAATCGGTCCGAATCCTATGAAACGTAATAGTTAATACATGCAACTTATTTAATTTATATATTTTTACGTACTTGTTATAGTCTTCTTTGTTAAGGCGTTATTTTTTATGAAAGTAGGTATTTAAACATTACATTGTGTTCAATCTTTTACGATGGTTTCCTTCATGAACAAGTCGTTATTCTTATATTTCCTTCGGGTAATATCTAATTTTATTCACATTTCCTCTTTAAAGGGGCTTAAGAATCTTAATTATAATACAACTTCAAAGACGAATTTTGTATTGATTTGCTTCTACGAATAAACTGTCTGAGTAATTCAGACCAGAAATTATGCGATGAAATAACATTAATTGATTAAGATGATATGTTTAAATGAGCAATTCTTATGTCATCTTGTCCGCTTATATTTCGCCGTACTTTTAGTCATGGGTTTCCTCTAGGTGAGATAATAAGTAATAACCTACTAGATCACTTGGGCCAGATGTTTGCCATTTTTTATTTTTGAGTGGGCTATATTTAGCGCACACTTCGTCTATTCTGTCCGAGGCGACGATAGGGCGGCCCCATAACCCACCGTTATCTCTCACCTTCGTCACTGCACTGAGCCGGCCATCGGTACCGAGTCCTGTCCCGAGGTTTTCCCTTTCTTACAGTGATGTTATTCGTATTTAAAGGAGATTTTGTTTCTTAAGAATATTGACCATTTAAATGTATTTCTTAGAACGCAAGTTTAAGACAAATTACAGTTCTTTTTATAACGATATTTTGTTCATTTTTGAGGTACATGTATTGCTACTATTGAATAATAAATTCGAGTGAAGCTCGTCATACGCCCTCTCTGGCCCTTGGGTGCCGTAAAAAAGGACTAAGGGATTATAATATGAATACAACGTCTATGTAAGAGAGGAAAAGCTCGAAATGAAACCCTGTACCAATCCGTTTGACCAGCTTAGTATAATAGCTCTGTTTCCCTCCTATTGTGGAGGAGGCCACAAACCCAGTGGTGCGACGTATATGAACTGTGATGAACAAATATTTCACTATCGCAACTTTTTACTATTTCATGAAATAAACTCTTTCAAACAATCAAATAAACTCCAGCTTTAAAATAAATAAATTCGTTTCCTTTTTTTTTGTCTTGCTCGCTCGCCGCCCGGCTCCGTCCGAGGCGATAGAGGGGCGCCGCGCGGCCCTGTGACTCACCCGTGGCACGTCGCCTTCGTCGTTGGGCCGGCCACCGGTAGAGAGTTCCTTGTCTTCAGTGGTCGGCCCGACGGAATACCCTTGCGGAGTACCCTCTCCTCTCGACGTCCCCCCTTGGGGACGTCGGTCAGCGTCGCACGGTCTGCCTCTCGACGGGTGATGGACTAAATCCCCAGTCCAGTCACCCGCGAAATTCGTTTACCTACAGATGATTCGCGCTCAAGGCCCACTGCCTTCTTGGACGTCAAGGTTGGTTATTGGTCGGCCCAATGAAAATGGGAAGGGAATACAATGTGATATGGGAATGAAATATAATGTATATTGTTATTATTTATTAAAATGATAGCTTTATCAAAATTTAATCATGTCAAAAAAAAGTCTTGGGTGTGGAATTTTTTTTGGCCATTGGACTATGGTGGCGGCTACTATAGTAGTCGTCAACTATTCGCCGATTACTATAGTAGCCGGATAGTCGGCTTTACCGACTAGTCGGTACATCTCTAATTATTAGGCAATAATTAAGTTTCTTTTAAGATTATTTTTGAAAGAGAAACAATTTTTTTTTATTAAAATTAAATAATCAGTAATTTTTCCAACATATGGGTAAAACAGGGGATATTCTGGTTTAGAAGCCCGAATTTGCGTGTGGCTTTGAACGCGTTTAAAAAAACAAATATTTTGAGCACCCTCTTTTATAAGTTATTTATTCATATTTAACTCTTTAAATATGAATAAATACAAAGCATTAATTATAAAAAAAATATAACTTTCAAAAACATGCAGACTGGCAAAGTGGGGACTGATGGAAAAATTGGCGTGACCTGGTGTGCAGGATATCATTCATTCCAGTAACCTAAAATGAAAAACAATTAACAACCTTGTAGAGGAAGGATATAGTTATATCACTACGAGACGCTTTTTAAAATACTATTTTGTTTTATTTTTACACAGAGCGTCCTTATACATTATGGTATCGCACTACGAAGTCTTTAATTATTTTTAATTTATATTAAAAAGATACTTTTGGGGCACGCGTGTATAAATGGAATCCATAATATATTCATTTTATTACTTAAATTAGAGGTCTCAACAGTGACCTTCCGTTCCACCATTGCAGTCAAACTAGTATTGTACATTCGTGATATTTTAACCAAAGCTCCTATTACCTTTTGAAGTATTTAACAGAAATTCTTTTGTAAGTAATGCAAACATTTGTCACTTTATACAATTATTCGTGCCTTTCACACGCATGTCATTGCTTAGTTATCATCTTTTCTACGATGACGTGTGCTATATTTAATGCTCATATGACAAATACTTGGTTTGTTCTTTTTTTTTTTTTTTTTTGTGTGTATTTAGCTGTTGGTCGCAGATGACCTTGACAGCTTAACGCGGGCAATGGGCGAGCGGAAGGCTCTCAACCCGGTAAGTAAGTTAAGCGAACATCGCCCGAGGGCTCCCCCTGTGGGGAACGGACCTCGGCTCGGGGCGTCGCTGAAAGCAAAGTGGGCGTGGCCACGTTTAGGTTAATGATTTTTACGCGGCGCGGTTTTCGACCTCGTCGGCGAGGCCGATACCGCGGAGTTTTATGTGTTATCGCTGCGCGAGCTGTGTAGGCCCTTTCTTGGGCGATCGTAATGGCATCATCCCCTTCTTCAAGGAGATGACGGGGTCGTCGGACCGCGGATATTTTTGAGGGGACGTAGTTTACCGCCCCAACCACTAGTGGATTGGGGTGAGTCGTGGCAGAGTCAAAATAGCGCTGGGAGCAACGCTTCATATACTGCCTGATGGTCGGCAATTCGAGGTCGATGTGTAGATCGACATTACGAACGAACCACGGTGCTCCCGTTGCCCGTCGCATGAATCTATTTTGTAGTGTTTGTAACCTGTGGATCCTGTTTGGCCTAACGTGCGCGAACACTACACTGGCATACGTCATGATCGGCCGTATGCAGGTAGTGTATAATCGGACTTTAGTTGGTTTGTTCTTGTGACAAGCTGTCTTATATTTATCATTCAGTGTTTCATGAAATAAAATTTCGTTATGTTTTTCATGATTGTAAGGGTTTAATGTATTCTGTTTTCACCTCGCTCGGTTTCGGTGGCTAGTGAAGTGAAAGAGGACGAAGTACGGTTATGAGACCTCACACGGTCCCGCGTATCGCCAGGAATAGTTGGATTGAGCTTGGCCAGACCAAAGTCGGTGCAAATAATGGATGCGTTCACATGGTGAACTGTTTTATGTTTACCGGCTTTATTATACAAGGTTTTATATTTATTTTCTATATATATCATGATATATGTTATGGGGGTAAGAATAACATTTACCACTTTCTATCCTATACGCGGATATCATATATGATGACATTGAAATATGATATGCTTATAATGTCTAGGAAAGAGGAAGAAAACCCTAAAAAAAGCCTTATGCCAATCCGTTTACTAGCGCGATAAATTAGTTCGATTTCCCTCTTATTTTGGAGGAGGCTCGAGCCCAAAAGATGCATATAAGGTAAGGTGATGATATGATCCTAAGGGCGACGCTCTGGAAGGGTAGGGTACCCGAAAGGGTATCCTGCCAGAATGGCCACGGCCGTTTCTTGGTATCAGTAGTCGTCCCTATGGCGAAGAGGAGAAAATACGGTGGGTTATGGAGCCGGGCCGTCCTTGCGTCGTCGCGGACGGAATAGACGGCATATGCTGACCATATCCCGCCCAAAAATAAAAAGGTGACGAAATAAATACAAAACTAGAGCTTCATCATACCTTTTAGATACTCCAAAACATTGAACTTCTGCAATCCGCGGTAGTTTTAAGTTTTCCGCCACAAAATGTTGGAATGACTTACCTCCTCCGCCCTTACGGGATTCAAAATCAGTATTTAGATTTAAAAAACGTTTAAACAACACTTACTTAATTCACAATGTCGTTGTCATATATATATATATAGTGCGGAACTTAACACTATTTAAATTATCATGTAGAAGGTATTCATGACCATCAGTCTTCGTGACCATAAATGTGTATCAAGTATTGAGTAAATCAGTATAAAATAACATATATATATATTTTATTAAGTACTAGCTGACCCCGCGAACTTCGTAAGGCCATAATTTCTTTTTTCGTAAATACATTTTCTAAATTTCCAAATATATATTCTCTAATGGAGGAACCATTACAGCTTTGTCGGGCAAGATTCGATCCTCTTGATCTCGCCGTTGTTAATGATGATTCAAAGAGAATACAAATTACTGATGATTGATTTCTGAGAAAATTATAATTATCAAATTTTAAACTACAAACAAAATTACGTTTAGCTGTCATTTGCATTTTGTTATTACATATCAAATGCGTTTTTGTTATCCTACGTTTCATAGTGATTTGTATTCTCTTTGACATGAGTTTCGGTGTGAATATGGAAATGTCTTGTTTAGCTCTTGTATTATATTCATTTTTTAGTGTTTTATAGTGTTACTTGTACTTGTTGTTGTACTTGTTATTTTAAATAAACTCTTTTTTTAATAACTCTAATATTGTAAAGCGTAGCGTGTTTTGCCTTACGAAATTTTGTATTTCCATCGTTTGTAACATATGGTCTTGGTCATGCTCACTGAAGGATCTACTTGCGGTAGCTGCGTGGAGCGGGTCTCTCCCTTCCCTCCATAGTGGTTGAGGGGAGTGATGGCTGCTCTAGTAGTTAACTCGTGATCGGGTGCCGCTTGTGGAATCTGGTCCAGCCATAATCATTTCAATTATATTAAGTATCTTGCAGTTCCAATGGCATCACACTGGAGCTAGGTCTTACAAAAAATGTACACAATTTTATATCTAGTAAGACGAAAAAAAAATTAAATATAATAGACAAGCCCGCTGAGTTTCTTGCCGGATCTTCTCAGTAGCGGTCGCGTTCCGACCCGGTGGTAGTTTATTTTTATTGGATAATTTAATTTTATTTTGTAAAATTGACAATATGTAAGTGCCCACTCGGGGTCTATGCATAATAAATGATTTGAATTTGAATTTATGCCATGTCACACGGCAACGCGATAGAACGGGATAAAAAAGTAGCTCATTGCCATTAAGAAGAAGAAGAAGAAGAAGAAGAACGGGATAAAAAGTATCCTATGTCCCTCTCCTGGTTCTAAGCTACCTCCACCTACCAATTTTCAGCCAAATCTGTACAGCCGTTCTTGAGTTATAAACATAGTAACTAACACGACTTTCTTTTATATATATAGATTAGGTATGCATTTTATCTATATCATATATGTATATAAAATATTCTAAATTAATTACATCCTTACACAGCACACATATAAAACACACACGCACATACACACATGCACACATGCACATTCATTCGCTCTAGTTAAGTTTTGATAATTATTTTTAACACGTATATATTAGGTGTTGGCAGAATACCAGCGCTATTCCCTTAAGTAGAAGTAGCACGAACTGAGCCAATAGCCTTTTTCGTTCCTCATTAAAATTTAATTATTTTATGTTAGAAGCTATTTTATTTAGTTGTTTGTGTTTTTTATTAGTTTTAACGAGAATAGAATAAATTAATGTTTTTCTTTCTTTAAATGGTATATGTATGGCTATATCTGAGTGCAAGATTTATATTCTAATTTGCGTTCAAACCCGTTGTACAATATGAAGAATAAAAATACACGTCCTAACAATTCTTAGCATTTGTATTAATAGTGTGATTTTAAGAAGTCGTCTTTATTTCTTTGAGGACCATTGAAAGGGCATGATTTAAAAGGGATTAGATATGTCCAATATATCGTTCAAAAGTAAAGTATCTTAGCATCTCGTTTTAATTTAAATACCAGTTAATATTATTCTTACATTCAACTTTCTCTGCGAACTTGTCTCGTCGGCAAATTAGACGATTATAGATTTTATTCCTTTATTTATCTTGTGCTCAGGCTAAGTGGAAAATCAGGTTTATAAATTATGTGATTAAATTAATTAAAACTTTCATTTATATTGTTTGACATTTGACCTTTTCTAATCTTCTGTAAATTCAGGGGGACAATTATAGTCATACGAAGACCTATCAAGAACGTACGTATTCCGCTTGTGAAAAATCCGACACAGATTGTTTTATCTCGATTTCATAATGTAGTCGTATGACGAGAATTTCACTCCATGTTATGAACTTGTATTGCCGGTTGGTCAATGTCTAAAAGTATCTCATCATCATCATCATCATCTCGGCCTGTATACGTCCCACTCTTGCGCCCGGGTCTCCTTTATTTTAGCATGGAATTTGACTTACTATACCACGCTGGTCGGTATAGAGTATCGTTTCGAATTTTCCTTCTCTTGCATCAATGTTATCTGCATACTATATATCCCTTAGTCGCGGGTAGTGAATTGTAATTTTACTCCGTCACCACACGGAAAAAGTATCTGATCTATATCTATACCAATAAATAAAATTGGAGTGTCTGTTTGTAATGTCAAAATAATAGGCTTTTTTCATGCTCACACGGTTATTTGCACGACACCTATGCCTAAAATAGCAATTAAAAATTTTTTGTCTGTCTGTCTGTTTGTTCCGGGTAGTCTTCAAAACGGCTGAACCGATTTCAAAAATTCTTTCACCAATGGAACGCTATAATATCAGGGAGTAAACTAGGCTATATTTTATCCCGGTATTCCCACGGGAACGGGAACTACGCGGGTAAAAGAACTAAAACCGAAGCGAAGCGAGGGCGGGTTGCTAGTCAATAAATAAAATTGCGAGTGTCTGTAATGTCAAAATAATAGGCCCTTTTCGTGCTCACACGGTTATTTGCATTATAAATATGCCTTTTTTTTTTGTGGGTGGGCTGCGGTCGGCGCGCCTCCGCACCACTCCGTCCGGGGCGACAGAGGGGCTTAAGCACGCAACTCCCGCAACCCACCCGAAAACCACCTCGCCTTCGTCATTGGGCCGACTACCGGAGCAGGTTTACTTGTCGTCAGTGGTCGGCCCGACGAAATAACCCCTACGTGGGGTACCCTCCCATCGACGTCAGCCTCTCGGCGGGTGACGGGCTAATTCCCGGTCACGTCACCCGCGGCCTCGGCTAGGGCGGCATGAGGCGCAGGTAGTTGCGCCTACGCCGCCCCAGTCGCCGGCGGCGGATCTCCTCATCGAGGCTGCGCTCCTCGCGCAGACGATCCGCCGCCTCCTTCTGCGAGATCACTGTCTCGCAGAAGGCTGCGACCGCGTCCCAATTCCCGACGCTGTCGACCATCGCCCTAGCGATGGCCGGCAGCGTCAGGTCGGCACCGATGATTGCGACGAGTTCACGGCGCTGCACTGCCCAAGCCGCGCAGGCCTCGAGCGTGTGGCGCGCCGTGTCCTCGTCGCAATCACAGTGGTGGCAGGACGGTGTACTCTCCCTCCTTACGACCCTGTGCAGGTATTTGGCGAAGCTCCCATGCCCCGTCAACACCTGCACTAGTCGGAAGGAGAGCACCCCGTGCCGCCTTTCCAACCACTGCATCAGCACCGGCCGGAAGGCCTCCACGGTTCGCACCCCGAACCGAGGCCTCTCCAGCCGGACTGCCCAACGGGCAATGACGTCTCGGCGGGCGTCGACGCGCCAGGCGGTGAGCTCCCTTAACGAGATCTCCGCCTCCAGGTCCCACGGGGGAGTCCCGGCCAATAGGCACGCTGCCTCCGTCGCCACCGTGTGGTATCCGCGGATGGCCCTGACCGCCATGACCCTCTGTGGTCGCCACAGAAGGGCCCTAAGTCGGACGGTCAAGGACCCCGCCCACACCGGTGCGCCGTACAGGGCCATCGACCGGATGACCCCTGTGTACAGCCGTCGGTACGTAGCGCTCGGTCCGCCCACGTTCGGCATAAGCCACGATAGGGCGGACGCCGCGCCGACGAGTCGTGGAAATGCTCCCGAAACCACCATTGCCCGTCGAGCACCAGTCCCAAGTACCTCATATGGGCCCGGATGCTGATGTCAACCGAGTGGACGGTGATCGAGACGCCGATGGGAGGGCTCATACGGCGCCCATGGAACAAGAGGGCCTCCGTCTTGTCCAGGGCGACCCTCAACCCCAGCGCCTCGATCCGCCTGACGACCTCTTCGGTGCCATAGGTCGCCAGGCTTACCGCCTCTTCTAGCGTCCCACCGCGGGCTATGACGAGCGTGTCGTCGGCGTAACAAATCACGCCCAGCCCGGGCGGGAGGCTTCCCCGCAAACATATGCCTAAAAATAACTTTATATTTTTTTTGTCTGTCTGTTTGTTCCGGGTAATCGTCAAAACAGCTGAACCGATTTAAAAAATTCTTTCACCAATGGAAAGCTATAATATCAGGGAGTAAACTAGGCTATATTTGATCCCGGTATTCCCACGGGAATGGGAACTACGGGGATAAGGCGACAGAAACCGAAGCGAAGCGAGGGCGGGTTGCTAGTTCTATGATAAATGAAAAGTATAGAACGGGTCGCCACTTATAAGAACCTTCTGATAAAAGATTTAGATCTGATAGAAGCTAACGGAGTAAGAATGCAATTCAACACCCTTAACCAACACTGTACCAATATGTCTGATTAGCGTGATTAAAGTAGGTTGATTTCTTTCCTATTGTAAAGGAGGCTCGAGCCTAACAGTGGGACGTATATGATCTGAAATGAAGGCGCAAACATAAGCCAGTTTGATTTGTCACTACCATTACAAGTAGATAGAATATGAAGAATATTTTTTTATAAAACAATGCTATTGTTTAATGTTTATTAAATTACCGTCATGGCATATGTATTTTTTGTGCACGTATTATTCGATGTTTTACTGAGTCATTTGATGCGTTGATTCATCGGTTATATAGTTATTGTTAATAATTATTTTTTACTAGCTGAACCTACAGACGCTGTTTTGTATGAATTTAAAAAAAACTTGAAATCGATCGCAGTGCCATCTAGTGGATCCTAGGCTATGGTTTGAGTGATTTAAAACCATCTTCGCATTATTGTCTTCATAATCAAACACTTTTGAGACACATCGGTTTATACGTATAGATTACTTTCTATTACATAAACCAGAAAAAGATTCAAGTAAGTTACGAGTTAATTTTTAAGGTAAAGTGAATTTTTAGTTTCATGATTACTTGTGTAAACGTATGTATTTACTGCCTTAGGATAGAACTTCTGTCAAGCTACAATTGAGTAAGTAGCGTTATAGGTAATGTATATTTCGTTCTGCTAAAATTAGTTTTCGAACGGCATAACGTCGAAAATATATGTATTATCACTAGCAAGCCTTCGCTTCGGTTCGGTTTCAGTTGCTTTACCTGCGTAGTTCCCGTTCCCGTGGGAATACCGGATTAAAATATAGCCTATGTTACTCCCTGATATTTTAGCTTTCCATAGGTGAAAGAATTTTTGAATCGGTTGGGTGGTTGAAGCGTGAAAGCATAACAAGGAAACAAACAAACATACTTACTTTCGCATTTATAATATTAGTAAGGATTAGTATAAGTAATAATTATTTTCACGTCGCTTCTACTCTCGCACTATCGGTTTTGTCCTTCAATTTTGAATTTACGACGTTTGCCTTCATGGTCGCGGGTGGACTAAGGTGTTTGATGTCAAACAAATTATTGCTGAGATTTATGTCTACCCGCTATATAATTAGTTATTAAAATGCGGGTCAACCACATTTTTTTAAATAATAGAAAAAATATTATCTTCGTAGAAAAAACATTCTATCTTCATAGAAAAAAAACATTCATAGAAAAAAAAACTACTATCATTGTGTTTTATGTTTATGTTTTAACTAAAGGTATGATACAGTTTTAATTAATTATATGATTTTTTTTGAATTAAATTAATTAAATCGTGTCATAAGTTGTATGATAAGTATATTGAGCTCTTGATTTATCAGACAATATCAGTTTCTGGTCTCTGTATCCAAAGCTCCATCTGTACTTGATAAAAATAACATTAATAATCTTTCATAAGGTTATCGAAGTAATTCTTTTTGTTGAACTTTCGCTAATAAAAACGTCAGGCAAAACAGTCCGTGTAGACAGGGCCAATTAAAAAAATGAACGCTAAATTTCATTATACAGCGTTTAATTAAATAGGACCACGCCTCACGTTGTCGTAAGGGCTGTCTATAACCAAGGTTCAAGCTAGCAGCAATATGCATCTAATAGTACTGCGATAACCAACAGTGATGACATCGTGGATTGCAAAATCATTGGATTTGAGATGTCAATTTTTCATTGCGTTTACGGAAAATAACTTATATTTTGCCGTGTTGTGACGGAGTAAAAATACAATTCATCACCCGCTATCTTGTCCATGAATATCGTAAAATAGAAAACGAAATACATATAACAAAAAAAGAAAGTTCATTGGAAATACAATCCGTCTGACCAGCGTGGCGCCACTGTGGTAATCAGTTAATTTCTCTTCTTGTGGAGGAGACTCGAGCCTAATAATGAGACGTATATGAGCTGAGATGATGATGATTAAGTGATACTTAAACAATATCTTTTCATCCTGTGTGTTCTTAACCTCAACACGTTAATTAACAAGCTTTTGTTCATATAACAAATTTACATTCATACTATGCTATACTAGCAACCCGCCCTCGCTTCGCCTCGGTTTCAGTCGTCTTTTCTGCGTAGTTCCCGTTCCCGTAGGAATACCGGGATAAAATATATAATAAAGGTTACTCCCTGATATTATAGCTTACCATTGGTGAAAGAATTTTTGAAATCGGTCCAGCCGTTTTTAAGATTACCCGGAACAAACAGACATACAGACAAAAAAATATAAAGTGTATTTTAGGCATATGTTTTATGGGCATTATAGTGCAAATAACCGTGTGAGCATGAAAAAAGCCTATTATTTTGATATTACAAACAGACACTCCAATTTTATTTATTGGTATAGATTAATAAACAATTTTATAGATATCCATTAGCCATATAAGAAAGCCATATGTATTATAGCTTAATGTATGTCATAATTATATGCACTTGAATAATCCTTACTAATATTTTACGCTTTAATGCTTGAACGATCGTCTTCAATGTCGCGTACGTACTGTCAGGTATACAGAAAAATATAGGGTGAAATTACCGTTTTCGAGGGAAGAAAAATTTATTGACAAATTCTGCATTAATGTGCATTAATGATGCCGGGCATAAAAAATATATATCTAAGTCCTTGATCATATATGCATTTATATCTTCGTAGATATCATAAGATACGTATTCTACTACGTCACTTAGGTCATTTCACTGCCAGAGAAAAATCTCTTAATAACTACTATATTCGCAGCATGGCTGGCATGATTGAATTTTCCTCTGATTCTGAAAGAGGCTTCTATCCTTAAAAGTATCCAATATCCTACAAGAAGTAGTGAATAATATGTTTTTGTATAACTCTAGTTTTCGTTCGCAAATTAATCATAGTTTTTAGCCAGCCCTGACACGGCTTTGACTAAAAATGGCATCTATAAACCTTCACCTTTGTTCTACCATTATCTCCGTGATAATCGGAACGTGACTATCATTTTAACTCGTTCTCGTTTATATCTCGTTATAGCCAAGGTTTGGCTGGTCGTTCTAACGTATTAATTTTATTTACTTGAGAGCTTATTTTTTAATGAAATTTTGGACTGACTCGAAAATTGTTCTACGTTTTTATAAATGAATATTTAATTTTAAATCTAAATATAATTAAAAATAATGGATTACAATGTGTCGCTACTCCTTGCTTTCACGTCGTAGTAGAAAAACCGCCAGTAACGACGTCCTGGGAAATTTAAAACACTAAACCGCCAACCGCCTTGCCTAGTGTCGCGATTATGACATTATCCCTTTTATAAGGAGGCCTATGTCCAATAGTTTAGCTGCTTTAATTAGCTGATGATGATAAATAAAGTTGTAATTGGTGTAGTAGATATATCTATTTTCAGTTTGTTGTCTCGATTACCGAGTTTTAAAAACCGGTATGGACTAGTAACATTCAAATTGATGACGTAGTTAAGACACGATGTTTGCCACAATATTAATAAAAGTTAGTCGTTATTGTTCTTTTTTCAATAATAAAACCTGTCAAATCATTATTTACAATGTTCAGATTTATAACTTGACAACTGTTAGAACTCATCATCGGGTCGTAATGTTCTGATCCCAATTACTTGGGGTCGACATAACATGTTCTCTTATTTTATAGTAAATATTGCAATAGTTATTGGCAATATTTTTTGACAGCCTGTCTTACGTCAACCCTTCTTGGACATGTAATTTTTGACTAGACGGCATCAGATAGACTTGGAACAAGTCCATTAAAAACTCTTAGTCGTCCTTTACGATACCCTCAAGCAATGTAAGGGTTGATAATATTTGTAGCTGCTAGCCACCACACAGCTTAGAATGACAACAAAAATTTGTATTTGAAAACATCGCTACTTAAACGTGCTTTTGCAGATATTTTACATACTATCATACCTATAATCCTTCCTTTCACATAAGATACTTTAAAAACCTGTTGTTTACATTATATTTCTATTATAACTAGCCCTTTGCCCTTGCTTCGCTTCGGTTTCATACGCCTACCCGCATAATGCCCGTTCCCGTGGGGATAATGGGATAAAATATAGCCTACGTTACTCCTTTTACATATAGACAGCTACTTGGTAGTAAAATACTATCAATATAGGTCCAACCGTTTTAAATATTACTTCAAACAAACAGACAGACCGGCAAAAAAAAATTAAAACTGGTTTTTAAGCATAGGTGTCGTGCAAATAACCGTGTATGCACGAAAAAAAAGCCCATTACATTGACATTACAAATAGACACATCCATTTTATTTATTTGTATAGATTTTTTTCTTGTCACGCGAGACCAAAACAGCTTTGACTTGTCTTTCAACTGCGGTAAATATAATTATCAATATTATAATCCAGCAAATTATACATATGAGGCTAGCTACGTTATTGGGTCAATTGACCATGATTGCATCGCATATGGTGATCGTGAAATTGTATGTAAATTATCGGTACTTCATTTTAGCACCATTTATGTACGCTGAGACCTACATAATGAACTTGAAGTAAGACAACTGCTACAAGTCTATTATTAGATAGCGCCGAGCATAATAAGGTTATCTTTGACCTTTTTATGTAATTTTCGAGGTGAAATGAGATGACGACATATTTTATGGTTGGGCATTCGTTTGATAATTCCACGTGGTGTCGAAATAATAACAATACAATTCACTTCCACTTCATTTGGCGTTGTCTTATGAATCTATTTAGATTTAAGACAACTCCAACTCGTGCCGTTTTCAACTATTGTAATCTTAATGTATGATTAAAGACCCAATTTGAGTTATAAAATATAGGTACGTAACGAGTCAACGTTTTTACGTGTTTTAAAATCACTGTTGTTTTTCTTTTTTAGGGTGGCTTACGGTCGGCGCACTCCTCGTACCACTCCGTCCGGGGTGACAGAGGGGCGTAAGCACGCACACCCGTAACCCATCCGTATAGCACGTCGCCCTCTTCGTTGGGTCGACCACCGGCGCAGAGTTCCTTGAATTCAGTGGTCGACCCGACGGAATACCCCGAGGGAGTACCCTCTCCCTTCGACGTCCCCGCAGCCTCTGCTAGGGCGACATCAGGCGCACTTACTCGCGCCTGCGCCTCCCCAGTCGCCGGCGGACGACCGTGTCCGCGTGGAGTCTTTCCTTCTACACACGGTCCGCCGCCTCCTTCCGCGAGATGACAGCCTCGCAGAAGGCGGCAACGGCGTCCCAGTTCCTGACGCTGGCGACCATCTCCCTAGCGATGCCCAGCAGCGTCAGGTCGGCACCGATGATCGCGACGAGTTCACGGCGCTCCCCCGCCCACGCGGCACACACTTCGAATGTGTGTTGCGCCGTGTCCTCGTCGCAATCGCAGTGGTGGCAGGACGGTGTGCTCTCCCTCCTCACGACCGTGTGCAGGTATTTGGCGAAGCATTCATGCCCCGTCAACACCTGTACCAGTCGAAGGAAAGCACCCCGTGCCACCGCTCCAGCCACTGCATCAGCACCGGCCGGAAGGCCTCGACAGTTCTCACACCGAACTGAGGCCCCTCCAGCCGGACTGCCCAAGATCACTGTGGTAACGGAGACAATCTATCTTGCGATGACTGATGATGATGTATTGTAACATCCATGCAAGAAAAGAAAACTCGAAATTATACCTTATATCAACACAGACGTGACCAGACAGCCGGCATGGCATAGACGGTCAATTTCTCTGCTATTGTAAAGGAGGTTCGAGCGTAACAGTGGAACCTATGAGCTGAGAGTAAGAATCAATACGTTGAAGAGGGCCCAAATATGTATGTACATATATAGATATATATTCGACGAGTGGTAGGACCACACTGTCGACAGTTATCTGTCTACAGCCGCGTTCCGGTCCGTCCGGGGTAGTACCACACTGAGCAGAAAATCGACGTCTGAGTAGTAGCAATTTGTTACTGCGCTTCGTTCGGTGAGCGAGAGAGCCGGAAGCCCAACTTTCTGAGGGTGTTTGTGTGTGGAGGGTTTTGGTTGTGCCCTTGGTATCACCAAGCCTCAATGCACGCATTCACACTCCCTTCACTTTCTTCGCAGTAGGCAGCGACCCTGTAAAGGTCCATGAGCGGCAGCAACACTTACCATCAGGTGTACTGTTTGCTCGTTTGCCACCGTTTACAATAAAAAAAAAATAAAAAAATAGACGTCAGATTACTCGTTAGCACGTAATTTACGATTCATATTTTAATGTATAAATTCGTTAAATATCTACATCTTAATAGTAATTATACTAATATCGAAGAAGCTGTATAGTTATGTTAAATATAGATATAATCTAATAATCCCGAACCATGTAGCAGCTTTTCTAAATCGTGTCCTGCAAGATGTGCTTACGATAGAGTGTCAACACTAGTAGGCTTATATATCCATAGCTGAGCTCGGCCCTAACTGAGTGAACCGTATAATAACGGCGTATTTAGCTCGAACAAAGTCTAATCAATCAATAAAAAAAAACACTATACGATCAATCGATTAAAAATCAAAAAGAAAATATCGAACTAGTGATCCTACCAGTTTCACAGCAGTTAGGTCTTCAGTTTGAATATCCAGGACAAAACAATACCTACCATACCTACATATTTGCGTGACAAATGAAATTATATTATGGTGACATATGTAACATAATACACCATTGTGTACTTCTCTGGAGACAAAGGTGAGATTATAAATATGAACTATTATTACTGTATCCTCGGTTTCATAGTCTTCCAAGCGAAGAGATAATTATTATTAGATTTTTAGTCAATACAACTTTTTCTGTTACTCTCTAGGCAATCTTTTACAAGCAAGTGTAAGTCTGGATAATTGGTACGTGTGTTGTAACAATACCATCATTATGTAAATGCTTAATATAGATCAAAGTATCTTGTTACAAAATTATTTAGGTTTTTATTTATCTTAATACTTTTTATCTATACCAATAAATAAAATTAGAGTGTCTGTTTGTAATGTCAAAATAATAGGCTTTTTTCATGCTCACACGGTTATTTGCACGACACCTATGCTTAAAATACAGATTAAAATTTTTTTGTCTGTCTGTTTGTTTGTTCCGGGTAATCTTCAAAACGGCTGGACCGATTTCAAAAATTCTTTCACCAATGGAAAGCTATAATATCAGCGCGTAAACTAGGCTATATATTATCCCGGTATTCCCACGGGAACGGAAACTACGCGGGTAAAACGACTAAAATCGAAGCGAAGCGAGGGCAGATTGCTATCTATACCAATAAATAAAATTGGAGTGTCTGTTTGTAATGTCAAAATAATAGGCTTTTTTCATGCTCACACGGTTATTTGGACGACACCTATGCCTAAAATAGCAATTAAAAAAATTTCGTCTGTCCGTCTGTCTGTCTGTCTGTTTGTTCCGGGTAATCTTCAAAACGGCTGGACCGATTTCAAAAATTCTTTCACCAATGGAAAGCTATAATATCAGGGCGTAAACTAGGCTATATTTTATCCCGGTATTCCCACTGTAACGGGAACTACGCGGGTAAAACGACTATAACCTATAACCGAAGCGAAGCGAGGGCGGGTTGCTAGTACAATATAAATTTAGTAGTCACGTTACTGTGAACAATATGATTACACGATAACTTTTGTTCATCCAAAAACGGTTGCCACTAATTTTAATATGTTATTTTGTACGGTATTAAAGAAGCTTTTGGTATGTGCAGAGTTTTTATATAATTTTAATGTGAAACAATACCAATTTTGGTATCGCCACCAGTGTTAATCGATGACTGTATTGTCATGTCGTTTTTATTGAATAGCTGTTCGTGCCGACCTCGTTACCCCGTTTCGAGATTATTCTTATTTGGGTAGCTTGAATGAAATTATGGCCACTTATTTTTGATGTTTAATTTTGTTGTGTAATAGTTTACATTTTTGGTTAACAGATTTAGTATATGTTGTTGATTGTCTTTATATTTATTACTAATTATTATTAAATCCGTCTGGTGACGGAATAAGAACACAATTCCTCACTCCCTATCTTACCCGTGGATGTCGAAAAAACGATTGAGTGATATAAATACGCGTATAACGACTATGCAAGAGAAGGAAAACTCGAAACAAAACCCTATACCAACCTATCTGACTATTAGGGTTAGGTTAATTTCCCTTTTATTGTAGAGGAGACTGGAGCCCAGCAATAGGACGTATATATGAGTCGAAATAATAATGATGATGTAAATAATGATTATTAAATCCAGTCAAAGCTGGTCTGCTACTATGAAATATTATATGGATCCGAGTGCAATTCTTCTACAAGGCATTGAATTGTAAGTGGCTTCTTAAGTTGATGACGATACTAAACATGACTTGTCGTCAGTGGTCGGCCCAACGGAATACCCTTTCGGGTAACCTCACCTCTTGACGTCCTGGGACGTCGGTCGCCGTCGCGCGGTCAGCCTCTCTGCGGGTGACGGACAATTCCCCGGTCCGATCACCCGCGGCCTCGGCTAGGGCGGCATTAGGCGCAGATACTCGCGCCTGCGCCGCCCGAGTCGCCGGCGGCGGAACGTCTCGCCGAATAGGAGCTCTACTCGCACACGATCCGCCGCCTCCTTCCGTGAGATTACGGCCTCACAGAAGGCGGCAACCGCGTCCTAGTTCCTGACGCTGACGAGCATCTCCCTGGCGATGGTCGGCAGCGCCAGGTCGGCACCGATAATTGCGACGAGTTCACGGCGATTCCCCTCCCATGCAGCACGCTCCTCAAGCGTGTGCTGCGCCGTGTCCTCGCCGCAACTGCAGTGGTGGCAGGACGGTGTGCTCTCCTTCCTGACAATCTTGTGCAGGTACTTCCCGAAGCAACTGCGGTTTCATCCGCAGTTCCTCTTCCCGTAGGAATATCGGGATAAATTATAGCCTATGTGTTATTCTGATATATAAGCTATATTACTGTGAAGTTTCATCAAAATCCATTCAGTAGTTATTGCGTGAAAGAGCAACAAACATCTTCACATACAAACTTTCGCGTTTATAATATTAGCAGGATTTTCTATTTTATTCCTTCTAATTTAAAACAAATACTTTTGGTTTTAAAAAAGGAATCCCCCTTTTTTAGGGGACAGGTAATGATGTGATCGCACCCCACCCCGATCGGTCCGGGGCGACAGAAGAGGTGGCGCGCGACTCCCTAACTTGCCGTATACTCTCTCACTCTCATTCGCCATGTGGGCGAGACACCGGTACCCGTTCTTATAATCAGTAGCGACTGGCGTCCCTTTGACCTAAAATTTAGCCTAATCATCTAGATGATAATATGGTACCACGAATGTGATCTCATGATAGGCCTAAGTAACTTGTAGGAATTCTCATCTATTAAACGTAACGCCTATGCGTTTTAGTTTGTTATATATTATATGCTATAGACTTGGATGGACCGTGTCTAGGTTGACTAAATTTGTCTTATTTCTTATTATACACTTAGGGTAGATGAAAAATCGGGCTTTTTTTTTGTGGGTGGGCTAGGGTCGGCGCACCTCCGCACTACTCCGTCCGGGGCGACAGAAGGGCTTAAGCACGCAACTCCCGCAACCCACCCGAAAACCACGTCGCCTTCGTCGTTGGGCCGACCATCGGAGCAGGGTTACTTGACATCAGTGGTCATATGAAAATTTGGGCTGGCCACGAATGTCAAGGAATTGGTACCATTGGTCGGCCCAATGGCGATGGGCCGCCCTTCCGTCGCCCCAGACAAATTGGGCAGTGTGTTCAGATCATAACCTACTACAAAAAAAAAACCGGCTAAGTACGAGTCGGAGTCGCGCACGTAGGGTTCCGTACTATAAAAATCGCGTTTGTTGTATGGGAAAAATCTTAACCGTCTAGCTATCGCGGCTCTTGAGATACAGCCTGGTGACAGACAGAAGGACGGACAGATAACTAAGCCTTAGTAATAGGGTCCCGTTTTTATCCTTTGGGTACGGCACCCTAAAAAGGAAAAAGGGGAAGATGAAAATAAATTGATGATAATTGGAACTATGGAGATTATAATGGGATTTATAGAAGTATGTAAAAGTTTGTTGTTTTAAAATATTTTTAAATTTAATGGTATATATCATAGGCTGGATTAGATTAGTTTTATAACTAAAAACCCGTTTCTAAAGCGCATAATTTGCTTTTATATGATATTTTAGTAGAGTGATTTACTTCGCTTGATTTATTCACATGCCATCGTTCTGTTTTCATATTACTAAGGAATGCAACTGTTTGACCGCATTCCATCCGAGGGTTTTCTTAACTATGAGGAGTTGATTGATTTATATATATTGAAAGAGCGTGATCTAAGCTCTGTTGCGTTTCATGTTAAAGGCCGTGAGTCGCTGCACCTGCTTTTTTACAGACCGAAATTATTTTGTTATATAGAATTTGTGTTTCTTTGATTTATAAGTTATCGGTAGTAGTATGTATTTATTTTACCCGGACTATATTTACCTCACTATTGGCCACATATTCTTTCGATGAAGGAAATTAGCATATTATGGTGGTTAGATTTCGAGTCTATGTCCTTTATGAATTCTGCTTACATTCCTCAATTAATTTGTACTATCCCGGGACTTCCTGTGTGATAATGGAGTAAGAATACAATTCACCATCTCCATTCTCCACCATTTTACCCATAGCTGTAGTAAAAGACGACTAAGAGATATGATATAACATCTATGCAAAAGAAGGAGAACCCGACATAAAACCCTAAACTAACACGTCTGACTAGCACGGTCAAATTTCCCTTCCATTGTGGAGGAGGCCCGAGCCCAACAGTGGGGCTTATGTGGACTGAGATGATGATGATACTCCTGGGATAGTTTTGCTATTGTTATCACACAGGCGAGTTCCTCAGTAGACATATCGTTAAGAATCAATCAAATCAATAAGTAATTGCCTATAATTAGTCGAATATAATGGTACAAATGTCCAGCCGAAATGAATAGACAATTCGATATTCTAATCACAGCTGACAGATTAATCATTCGGTATTTATCGCATACAATTACTCATAACTACAATCATTTTGATACATCGTCTGCCATATTGGTTCATCACAGTTCCAATTAATAAAATTTTATCTCTCTTATTACTGTTCAGTATTAACGGCTATATGATGAATTTCATAATTTAAAATATCAGAGAATTTTTTTATTCGACGATATACAATTACTAGACAATCTTTGTTTTTGATTTTGAAGGATAATTAATAAGTTTTTAATTATTTTAACAATGTCTTGCTATAGCGGGCGGCTGAGGAAATTACTTATTTTTGAGTAGATAATTATAGTATATTAAATCACTGGAAATCGAAAAGTTAAACTAACGTCAATGTATAGATATAAATTCATCATCATCTTCTCGGCTCAATTACGTCTCACTGTTGGGCTCGATCCTCCTCCACAATAAAAGAGAAATTGACCTGCTATACCGCGCTGGTCAGACGTGTAGGTATAGGGTTTTATTTCGAGTTTTTTTTCGCTATCATAGATGTTATATGTATGTATATTGTAATCCCTTAGTCGTCTTGTACGACACTCACGGGCAAAAGGGGGGGTCGAATTGTATTCTTTCTCCGTCACCACACGGAAAATATAAATTATAGGTACATGTAAATAAAATATTGAAGCTACATACAAATATTTATTGACTTATGATGCCATATCAATCCAAATTTAAGGTCAGATATTCGTCCAAAGTAGACATTTGACGTTATTGAATTATAAAACATTTATCTACATATTGTCAACCTCCAAGGATATTGTTTTTATCTGACATTAAATTAGCTTGAAATAATTCAGGATTAAACTACGTCTAATCCGTTGTATAATATGATAGGCCGAAAGAAATATATAGAAGCTCATTAACTTTTAAAATAGCCATTTCTAAATTTTATGTCTACTGAAAGTGGACTGCTCGACGACATTGTAAAATATGCTGGTAATTTTTTAGATACAAGTGGGAAGAAATCGTTCTACCTGACATTTTATAGTATACTAGCAGACCCGGCCACGCGTTGCTGTGGCTCATGTTTTTGTTATATTACATTTTATTAAACTATTTAAGTGGAACTGTAGGAGAACATCTGTCATGGAAGCCGTCATATTTTTTTACGAATGGCATCTATGTAAAAAAGCAATTTAAAATCGTATATGACACGTTTGTAGGTTTGACATAGCAGCGCCAACTATTAATTAATTATTCAATTCAGTCAATAGATATCGCCATCTGTTAAAATCGTTTGTGAATGTCAAATAATAGACAAATAATTTGAATAAATTAAGATGTAAGCTATCCTATCTTTCAAGTTGGATCAAACTGCACACGGTGTGCAAATTTGATTAAAATCGGTTAAGTAGTTTAGGAGTCCATGGTGGACAAACAACGTGACACGTAATTTAATATATTAAAATGTCCGACAGTGGATGTTAATCCTTACTAATATTATAAATGCGAAAGTAACTGTCTGTCTGTCTGCTACGCTTTCACGTCTAAACCACTGGACCGATTTTGATGAAATTTGGTACAGAGATGGACTAAAGCTTGAGAAAGGACATAGGCTACTTTTTATCGCGAAAAAATGGGTATAAGGGGTTGAAATAGGGGATGACATTTTGTATGGAAATTCGTCATTTTCGATGATAGAACCACGAATCTTTGTATTAAGGCACCTGACAATAAATAAATAAATATTGGTTCAAGCGTTTTGGAAATTTCATTTACATGGGGATGAAATTCAACCCCTAAAATATCAAAAAGCATACAGCCGAAACCACTGGGCCTAGAAACGTATTTCTTTTTTACACCATCGTATTTCTTGGGGTACACGAGCACTAGCAAAGGACTTTTGGAAATTCACCCCCTTAAGGGGGTGAAAACATATAGTCTTTCACGTCTAAACCGATTTTGATGAAATTTGGTACAGAGATGGACTAAAGCTTGAGAAAGGACATAGGCTACTTTTTATCGCGATAAAATGGGTATAAGGGGTTGAAATAGGGGATGATATTTTGTATGGAAATTCGTCATTTTTGATGATAGAACCGTGAATCTTTGTATTTAAGGCACCTGATAATAAATAAATATTCGTTCTAGCGTTTTGGTAGTTTCACTTACATGGGGATGAAATTCAACCCCTAAAATACCAAAAGCATACAGCCGAAACCACTGGGCCTAGAAACGTATTTTTTTTACACCATCGTATTTCTTGGGGTGCACGAGTACTAGCAAAGGATTTTTGGAAATTCACCCCTTTAAGGGGTTGAAAAGCAAATAGCCTTTCACGTCGAAACCGATTTTGATGAAATTTGGTACAGAGATGGGCTAAAGCTTGAGAAAGGACATGGGCTACTTTTTATCGTGAAAAAATGGGTATAAGGGGTTGAAATAGGGGATGACATTTTGTATGGAAATTCGTCATTTTCGATGATAGAACCACGAATCTTTGTATTAAGGCACCTGACAATAAATAAATAAATATTGGTTCAAGCGTTTTGGAAATTTCATTTACATGGGGATGAAATTCAACCCCTAAAATATCAAAAAGCATACAGCCGAAACCACTGGGCCTAGAAACGTATTTCTTTTTTACACCATCGTATTTCTTGGGGTACACGAGCACTAGCAAAGGACTTTTGGAAATTCACCCTCTTAAGGGGGTGAAAACATATAGTCTTTCACGTCTAAACCGATTTTGATGAAATTTGGTACAGAGATGGACTAAAGCTTGAGAAAGGACATAGGCTACTTTTTATCGCGATAAAATGGGTATAAGGGGTTGAAATAGGGGATGATATTTTGTATGGAAATTCGTCATTTTTGATGATAGAACCGTGAATCTTTGTATTTAAGGCACCTGATAATAAATAAATATTCGTTCTAGCGTTTTGGTAGTTTCACTTACATGGGGATGAAATTCAACCCCTAAAATACCAAAAGCATACAGCCGAAACCACTGGGCCTAGAAACGTATTTTTTTTACACCATCGTATTTCTTGGGGTGCACGAGTACTAGCAAAGGATTTTTGGAAATTCACCCCTTTAAGGGGGTGAAAAGCAAATAGCCTTTCACGTCGAAACCGATTTTAATGAAATTTGGTACAGAGATGGACTAAAGCTTGAGAAAGGACATGGGCTACTTTTTATCGCAAAAAAATGGGTATAAGGGGTTGAAATAGGGGATGACATTTTGTATGGAAATTCGTCATTTTCGATGATCGAACCACGAATCTTTGTATTAAGGCACCTAATATTAAATAAATAATTATTCGCTCAAGCGTTTTGGAAATTCCATTTACATGGGGATGAAATTCAACCCCTAAAATACCAAAAAGCATACAGCTGAAACCACTGGGCATGGAAACGTATTTTTTTTTACACCATCGTATTTCTTGGGGTGCACGAGCACTAGCAAAGGATTTTTGGAAATTCACCCCCTTAAGGGGGTGAAAAGCATATAGCCTCTCACGTCTAAGCCGATTTTGATGAAATTTGATACAGAGATGGACTGAAGCTTGAGAAAGGATATAGGCTACTTTTTATTGGAAAAAATGGGTATAAGGGGTTGAAATAGGGGATGACATTTTGTATGGAAATTCGTCATTTTCGATGATAGAACCACGAATCTTTGTATTAAGGCACCTGACAATAAATAAATAAATATTGGTTCAAGCGTTTTGGAAATTTCATTTACATGGGGATGAAATTCAACCCCTAAAATATCAAAAAGCATACAGCCGAAACCACTGGGCCTAGAAACGTATTTCTTTTTTACACCATCGTATTTCTTGGGGTACACGAGCACTAACAAAGGATTTTTGGAAATTCACCCCCTTAAGGGGGTGAAAACATATAGTCTTTCACGTCTAAACCGATTTTGATGAAATTTGGTACAGAGATGGACTAAAGCTTGAGAAAGGACATAGGCTACTTTTCATCGCGAAAACATGGGTATAAGGGGTTGAAATAGGGGATGATATTTTGTATGGAAATTCGTCATTTTTGATGATAGAACCGTGAATCTTTGTATTTAAGGCACCTGATAATAAATAAATATTCGTTCTAGCGTTTTGGTAGTTTCACTTACATGGGGATGAAATTCAACCCCTAAAATACCAAAAGCATACAGCCGAAACCACTGGGCCTAGAAACGTATTTTTTTTACACCATCGTATTTCTTGGGGTGCACGAGTACTAGCAAAGGATTTTTGGAAATTCACCCCTTTAAGGGGTTGAAAAGCAAATAGCCTTTCACGTCGAAACCGATTTTGATGAAATTTGGTACAGAGATGGGCTAAAGCTTGAGAAAGGACATGGGCTACTTTTTATCGTGAAAAAATGGGTATAAGGGGTTGAAATAGGGGATGACATTTTGTATGGAAATTCGTCATTTTCGATGATAGAACCACGAATCTTTGTATTAAGGCACCTGACAATAAATAAATAAATATTGGTTCAACCGTTTTGGAAATTTCATTTACATGGGGATGAAATTCAACCCCTAAAATATCAAAAAGCATACAGCCGAAACCACTGGGCCTAGAAACGTATTTCTTTTTTACACCATCGTATTTCTTGGGGTACACGAGCACTAGCAAAGGACTTTTGGAAATTCACCCCCTTAAGGGGGTGAAAACATATAGTCTTTCACGTCTAAACCGATTTTGATGAAATTTGGTACAGAGATGGACTAAAGCTTGAGAAAGGACATAGGCTACTTTTTATCGCGATAAAATGGGTATAAGGGGTTGAAATAGGGGATGATATTTTGTATGGAAATTCGTCATTTTTGATGATAGAACCGTGAATCTTTGTATTTAAGGCACCTGATAATAAATAAATATTCGTTCTAGCGTTTTGGTAGTTTCACTTACATGGGGATGAAATTCAACCCCTAAAATACCAAAAGCATACAGCCGAAACCACTGGGCCTAGAAACGTATTTTTTTTACACCATCGTATTTCTTGGGGTGCACGAGTACTAGCAAAGGATTTTTGGAAATTCACCCCTTTAAGGGGGTGAAAAGCAAATAGCCTTTCACGTCGAAACCGATTTTAATGAAATTTGGTACAGAGATGGACTAAAGCTTGAGAAAGGACATGGGCTACTTTTTATCGCAAAAAAATGGGTATAAGGGGTTGAAATAGGGGATGACATTTTGTATGGAAATTCGTCATTTTCGATGATCGAACCACGAATCTTTGTATTAAGGCACCTAATATTAAATAAATAATTATTCGCTCAAGCGTTTTGGAAATTCCATTTACATGGGGATGAAATTCAACCCCTAAAATACCAAAAAGCATACAGCCGAAACCACTGGGCATGGAAACGTATTTTTTTTTACACCATCGTATTTCTTGGGGTGCACGAGCACTAGCAAAGGATTTTTGGAAATTCACCCCCTTAAGGGGGTGAAAAGCATATAGCCTCTCACGTCTAAGCCGATTTTGATGAAATTTGATACAGAGATGGACTGAAGCTTGAGAAAGGATATAGGCTACTTTTTATTGGAAAAAATGGGTATAAGGGGTTGAAATAGGGGATGATATTTTGTATGGAAATTCATCATTTTCGATGATAGAACCGTGAATCTTTGTATGAAGGCACCTGATAATAAATAAATAAATATTCGTTCTAGCGTTTTGGTAGTTTCACTTACATAGGGATGAAAGTCAACCCCTAAAATACCAAAAAGCATACAGCCGAAACCACTGGGCCTAGAAACGTACTTTTTTTACACCATCGTATTTCTTGGGGTGCACGAGTACTAGCAAAGGATTTTTGGTAATTCACCTCCTTAAGGGGTTGAAAAGCACAAGTAACCCTGCTCCGGTGGTCGGTCCAACAACGAAGGCGACGTGGTGTTCGGGTGGGTTGCGGGTGTTGCGTGCTTACGCCCCTCTGTCGCCCCGGACGGAGTGGTGCGAGGAACGCGCTGACCGCAGTTCACCCCAAAAAAAAGGGGATTGAAAAGCATATAGTCTTTCACGTCGAAACCACTTAACCGATTTTGATGAAATTTGGTACAGAGATGAACTAAAGCTTGAGAAAGTATATAAGGCTACTTTTTATTGCGAAAAAATAGGTATAAGGGGTTGAAATAGGGGAAAGTATTTTCTTTTTACGACCTCTGTGAACTTGGCAGCCGACTTTTAGAAAAAATTTTTTGTTATTCTCATAGGATTCCACATCGTTTGTACCCGTATGTACCACTTTGATTTTCGTTTGTACCTCAAACCAAAAAAAGTTACAGCGTTTTCAAAATTTGACCCGCAGCCGACTTTGGAAAATTAAAAATTTAGAAAAGGGGTCTGATTCGGGATCGTTTGTACCCGTTTGTACCACCTTCATTTTTAATTTTTCTCAAAACCCAAAAAAGTTACAGAAGTTTGAAAATTTCAAAAAACCAATTTCCACAATTTTTAGATTTTCGAAAATCTGCAAACGCAGAACAACGCTGAATCGTTTGTACCCGCAGAAATCACTTGTCTTTTCGTTTGTACCTCAAACCAAAAAAATTAGGGAGGTTTTCTAATTTTTCACAAATAAAATCCATGTAATTTCTGTAATTTTTGAGATATCTCAATTCTGCAAACGGGGTTCGATAAGGGACGGAATCGTGAGGTTTGTACCGCTTTAAGTTTCGTTTGTACCTCAAACCCAAAAAAAATGCGAACGTTTTAAAAATAAAAAATAAAAAATAAAAAAAAACAATTTTCAGATTTTCGAAAATCTGAAAACGTGAATCGACGCTGAATAGTTTGTACCCGTAGAAATCACTTGTCTTTTCGTTTGTACCTCAAACAAAAAATTTTTGGGGGGTTTTCTAATTTTTCAAAAATAAAATCCACGTAATTTCTGTAATTTTTGAGATATCTCAATTCTGCAAACGGGGTTCGATAAGGGACGGCGTCGTGAGGTTCGTACCGCTTTCAGTTTCGTTTGTACCTCAAACCAAAAAATTTTGGGGGGATTTCTAATTTTCAAAAATAAAATCCATGTAATTTCTGTAATTTTTGAGATATCTCAATTCTGCAAACGGGGTTCGATAAGGGACGGCGTCGTGAGGTTTGTACCGCTTTAAGTTTCGTTTGTACCTCAAACCAAAAAATTTTGGGGGGATTTCTAATTTTTCAAAAATAAAATCCATGTAATTTCTGTAATTTTTGAGATATCTCAATTCTGCAAACGGGGTTCGATAAGGGACGGCGTCGTGAGGTTTGTACCGCTTTAAGTTTCGTTTGTACCTCAAACCCAAAAAAAATGCGAGCGTTTTAAAAATTTAAAAAAAAAATAAAAAAAACAATTTTCAGATTTTCGAAAATCTGAAAACGTGAATCGACGCTGAATCGTTTATACCCGCAGAAATCACTTGTCTTTTCGTTTGTACCTCAAACCAAAAAAATTTGGGGGGTTTTCTAATTTTTCAAAAATAAAATCCATGTAATTTCTGTAATTTTTGAGATATCTCAATTCTGCAAACGGGGTTCGATAAGGGACGGCGTCGTGAGGTTTGTACCGCTTTAAGTTTCGTTTGTACCTCAAACCCAAAAAAAAATGCGAGCTTTTTAAAAATTAAAAAAAAATAATAATAAAAACAATTTTCAGATTTTCGAAAATCTGAAAACGTGAATCGACGCGGAATCGTTTGTACCCGCAGAAATCACTTGTCTTTTCGTTTGTACCTCAAACCAAAAAATTTTGGGGGGTGTTCTAATTTTTCAAAAATAAAATCCATGTAATTTCTGTAATTTTTGAGATATCTCAATTCTGCAAACGGGATTCGATAAAGGACGGCGTCGTGAGGTTTGTACTGCTTTAAGTTTCGTTTGTACCTCAAACCAAAAAATTTTGAGGGGTTTTCTAATTTTCCAAAAATAAAATCCATGTAATTTCTGTAATTTTTGAGATAACTCAATTCTGCAAACGGGATTTGATAAGGGACGGCGTCGTGAGGTTTGTACTGCTTTAAGTTTCGTTTGTACCTCAAACCAAAAAATTTTGAGGGGTTTTCTAATTTTCCAAAAATAAAATCCATGTAATTTCTGAGATATCTCAATTCTGCAAACGGGGTTCGATAAGGGACGGCGTCGTGAGGTTTGTACCGCTTTAACTTTCGTTTGTAGCTCAAACCCAAAAAAATGCGAGCGTTTTAAAAATAAAAAATAAATAATAATAAAAACAATTTTCAGATTTTCGAAAATCTGAAAACGTGAATCGACGCTGAATCGTTTGTACCCGCAGAAATCACTTGTCTTTTCGTTTGTACCTCAAACCAAAAAATTTTGGGAGGTTTTCTAAATTTTCAAAAATAAAATCCATATAATTTCTGTAATTTATGAGATATCTCAATTCTACAAACGGGATTCGATAAGGGACGGCGTCGTGAGGTTTGTACCGCTTTAAGTTTCGTTTGTACCTCAAACCATAAAATTTTGAGGGGTTTTCTAATTTTCAAAATAAAAATCCATGTAATTTCTGAGATATTTCAATTCTGCAAACGGGGTTCGATAAGGGACGGCGTCGTGAGGTTTGTACCGCTTTAAGTTTCGTTTGTACCTCAAACCCAAAAAAGTGCGAGCGTTTTAAAAATTAAAAAAAAATAAAAAAAAAATTCAGATTTTCGAAAATCTGAAAACGTGAATCGACGCTGAATCGTTTGTACCCGCAGAAATCACTTGTCTTTTCGTTTGTACCTAAAACCAAAAAATATTGGGGGGTTTTCTAATTGTTCAAAAATAAAATCCATGTAATTTCTGTAATTTTTGAGATATCTCAATTCTGCAAACGGGATTCGATAAGAGACGGCGTCGTGAGGTTTGTACCGCTTTAAGTTTCGTTTGTACCTCAAACCCAAAAAAAATGCGAGCGTTTTAAAAATAAAAAAAACAATTTACAGATTTTCGAAAATCTGAAAACGTGAATCGACGCTAAATCGTTTGTACCCGCAGAAATCACTTGTCTTTTCGTTTGTACCTCAAACCAAAAAATTTTGGGAGGTTTTCTAATTTTTCAAAAATAAAATCATGTAATTTCTGTAATTTTTGAGATATCTCAATTCTGCAAACGGGGTTTGATAAGGGACGGCGTCGTGAGTTTTGTACCGCTTTAAGTTTCGTTTGTACCACAAACCCAAAAAAAATGCGAGCGTTTTAAAAAGATAAACCATTTTCAGATTTTCGAAAATCTAAAAACGTGAATCGACGCTGAATCGTTTGTACCCGCAGAAATCACTTCTCTTTTCGTTTGTGCCCCAAACCAAAAAATTTTGGGAGGTTTTCTAGTTTTTCAAAAATAAAATTCATGTAATTTCTGTAATTTTTGAGATATCTCAATTCTGCAAACGGGGTTCAGTAAGGGATGGCGTCGTGAGGTTTGTACCGCTTTTGAGTTTGGTTTGTGCCCCAAATCGAAATCATTTGCAAGCGTTTTAAAATCATTAACTTACTATACGTCATGTACTCTCTAAAACTGTCCATAAATCATAATCCAGTGGATTAAAATCATGACTAGACGACGGCTAGTCTTCAGCTCTAATGTAGTCCGAAACGTTCGTTTCCAACCAAGACTGCGTAGACCGAGCTTTCTGACCCGGCGCCGAGTCTTGCTGGAAGGAGAGTCTTGCTTGTCTTATGGTTTATCAGTTACAGTATTTATGACAGTATTTATGGCCAGACTATTTTATATGTTATCAATGTTCTTTGACGTAATATAACATATGTATTCTCTGTTTTTGGAGGAGTTTCCTTGCGGAAGCAAGTGGTTTTCTGTTGGAATTCAGGTCGTCATGGACTTCCCATTTTCCAGTGATCCTTCAGATAAACTGATAATAATGGCCAATGTCATTTCCGTTTTTTTTTTTTAATTTTTAAAACGCTCGCATTTTTTTGGGTTTGAGGTACAAACGAAACTTAAAGCGGTGCAAACCTCACGACGCCGTCCCTTATCGAACCCCGTTTGCAGAATTGAAATATCTCAGAAATTACATGGATTTTTATTTTGAAAATTAGAAATCCTCTCAAAATTTTATGGTTTGAGGTACAAACGAAACTTAAAGCGGTACAAATCTCACGACGCCGTCCCTTATCGAATCCCGTTTGTAGAATTGAGATATCTCATAAATTACAGAAATTACATGGATTTTATTTTTGAAAAATTAGAAAACCTCCCAAAATTTTTTGGTTTGAGGTACAAACGAAAAGACAAGTGATTTCTGCGGGTACAAACGATTCAGCGTCGATTCACGTTTTCAGATTTTCGAAAATCTGAAAACTGTTTTTATTATTATTTTTTTTTAATTTTTAAAAAGCTCGCATTTTTTTTTGGGTTTGAGGTACAAACGAAACTTAAAGCGGTACAAACCTCACGACGCCGTCCCTTATCGAACCCCGTTTGCAGAATTGAGATATCTCAAAAATTATAGAAATTACATGGATTTTATTTTTGAAAAATTAGAAAACACCCCAAAATTTTTTGGTTTGAGGTTCAAACGAAAAGACAAGTGATTTCTGCGGGTACAAACGATTCAGTGTCGATTCACGTTTCCAGATTTTCGAAAATCTGAAAATTGTTTTTTTTTTTTATTTTTTTAATTTTTAAAACGCTCGCATTTTTTTTGGGTTTGAGGTACAAACGAAACTTAAAGAGGTACAAATCTCACGACGCCGTCCCTTATCGAATTCCGTTTGAAGAATTGAGATATCTCAAAAATTACAGAAATTACATGGATTTTATTTTTGAAAAATTAGAAAACCTCCCAAAATTTTTTGGTTTGAGGTACAAACGAAAAGACAAGTGATTTCTGCGGGTACAAACGATTCAGCGTCGATTCACGTTTTCAGATTTTCGAAAATCTGAAAATTGTTTTTTCTTTTTTTTTTTAATTTTCAAAACGCTCGCATATTTTTTGGGTTTGAGGTACAAACGAAACTTAAAGCGGTACAAACCTCACGACGCCGGCCTTTATCGAACCCCGTTTGCAGAATTGAGATATGTCAAAAATTACAGAAATTACATGGATTTTATTTTTGAAAAATTAGAAAACCCCCAAAATTTTTTGGTTTGAGGTTCAAACGAAAAGACAAGTGATTTCTGCGGGTACAAACGATTCAGTGTCGATTCACGTTTTCAGATTTTCGAAAATCTGAAAATTGATTTTTTTTTTCTTTTTATTTTTTTTAATTTTTTAAACGCTCGCATTTTTTTAGGGTTTGAGGTACAAACGAAACTTAAAGCGGTACAAACCTCACGACGCCGTCCCTTATCGAATCCCGTTTGCAGGATTGAGATATCTCAAAAATTACAGAAATTACGTTTTTTTTTTTTGATGTGTATTTAGCTGTTGGTCGCAGATGACCTTGACAGCTTAACGCGGGCAATGGGCGAGCGGAAGGCTCTCAACCCGACGAGAAATTACATGGATTTTATTTCTGAAAAAGTAGAAAACCTCCCAAATTTTTTTGGTTTGAGATACAAACGAAAAGACAAGTAATTTCTGCGGGTACAAACGATTCAGCGTCGATTCACGTTTTCAGATTTTCGAAAATCTGAAAATTGTTTTTATTATTATTTTTTTTTTAATTTTTAAAAAGCTCGCATTTTTTTTTGGGTTTGAGGTACAAACGAAACTTAAAGCGGTACAAACCTCACGACGCCGTCCCTTATCGAACCCTGTTTGCAGAATTGAGATATCTCAAAAATTACAGAAATTACATGGATTTTATTTTTGAAAAATTAGAAAACCTCCCAAAATTTTTTGGTTTGAGGTACAAACGAAAAGACAAATGATTTCTGCGGGTACAAACGATTCAGCGTCGATTCACGTTTTAAGATTTTCAAAAATGTGAAATTTTTTTTTTTTTTTTTTTTAATTTTTAAAACGCTCGCATTTTTTTTTGGGTTTGAGGTACAAACGAAACTTAAAGCGGTACAAACCTCACGACGCCGTCCCTTATCGAACCCCGTTTGCAGAATTGAGATATCTCAAAAATTACAGAAATTACATGGATTTTATTTGTGAAAAATTAGAAAACCTCCCTAAATTTTTTGGTTTGAGGTACAAACGAAAAGACAAGTGATTTCTGCGGGTACAAACGATTCAGCGTTGATCTGCGTTTGCAGATTTTCGAAAATCCAAAAGTTGTGGAAATTGGTTTTTTTAAATTTTCAAACTTCTGTAACTTTTTTGGGTTTTGAGAAAAATGAAAAATGAAGGTGGTACAAACGGGTACAAACGATCCCGAAGCAGACCTCTTTACTAAATTTTTTAATTTTCCAAAGTCGGCTGTGGGTCAAATTTTGAAAACGCTGTAACTTTTTTTGGTTTGAGGTACAAACGAAAATCAAAGTGGTACATACGGGTACAAACGATGTGGAATCCTATGAGAATAACAAAAAAAATTTTTCTAAAAGTCGGCTGCCAAGTTCACAGAGGTCTTTTTACGTCGTCTTATTTCTTGGGGTACACGAGCACTAGCAAAGGATTTTTGGAAAATCACCCCCTTAAGTGAGTGAAAAGCGTATAGACGAAACTCTTGGAGCTAGGAACGTAAAACTTTCTATGCAATTCTCTTTCCTTTGTTTTAAGTGAGCTCTAAGAAATTATTTTATTAAAATCAACTCCTAAAGGGGTGCAAAATATATAGCCGAAATCATTAGGCCTAGAAACATGGAATTTTGTATAAAGTTGGCTTTCTTGGGGGAAGAGAGATTTTTGCAATTTTAGCCCTAAGGGGGTGAAAAGCGTTTAACCGAAATCACTGAGTCTAGGAAGGATCATTTTAGTACACGGTTGGCTTTCTTGGATTACCCCCAGATTTTCTTAGTGCTCACTTACCAAGCACTATGAAAAAAATTTTGGCAAGGATAAGCGAGCTCTAACAAAGAATTTTTGGCAATTCAACCCCTAAGAGGGTGAAAGCGTATAGCCAAAGATACCGGGCCTAAGAATGTGAAATTTTGTATACTGATTTCGGTTATTTGGGGTAAGCACGCACTAAGAAACAATTTTGGGCTGCCCCAAAAGGATAAAACGCATATAGTCGAAGACACCCAGCCAATGATATATCATCATTATCTTGCTCTTATCCTAATTACTTTGGATCGACGCGATATGTAGGTAGGGTACCTACTACTGCCATCGTAGATATATTGCAAAGGTTCTAGCAACATTTTATGACCTGGCCGACATTGTTGGCCAGACGGCATCACCAATTGGTCCAGGTCGATATAAATCTTTGTCTTAGTAGTATTTTGCGACACCCACGAACAATGAAAACGTGGTAATATTTCTAGCAGCTACGAGACAGTAAGTTACAATCAAAATATTATTACAATTTTCTATCTCTACAAGTAAATAAATTTGAAGCGTCTGTTTGTCTATCAAAATAATAGGTTTTATTTATGCTCACACAATACGGTCCAAATTTTTTTGTCTGTCTGTCTATTCGTTACAGGTAATCTTCAAAATGGCTGGACCGATATTGATTATATTTTACCATCAGGTTTACCAGTCGTACATAAGGAATAACTTAGACTATTTTATCCCAGGCTATATTTTATCCCGGTGTGGATGAATTAAGTCGATTTTAAAATTATTTCACTAATGGAAAGCTATTTGTAAGCGAGTAACATATTTAAGCTATTTTTATCCCGATATTCCTACGGGATCGGGTACAATGCCGGTGAAATCACGGGAATATAATGGTTTAAAAAATTAATTCACTAATGAAAAGCTATATTATCAGTGAATACCATATAAAGGCTATTTTCATCCCGGTATTTGCCCATGAACGACAACTATACCGGGGGATGTTGACCAATTTTTAAAATTCTTTCACCAATGGAAAGCTACCTATGTTGTCAGCGAGTAGCATAGGCAATTTATATCTCTGATATTTCTGGGATTTATATTTTTTTTTACCCATGTAAATTTATAATATCAGCAAGTTACATAGGCATTTTTTATCTCGGTATTGGCATGGGAATGGGGTCTACGTGAATGAAACTGCGGGTGTTTGATTGATATAATTTTTTTTTCACCAATGGAAAGTACGTTATCAGAGACTAAGGAAAGGCCACAATACCATCGTATTTGCATGGCAATCTGAACTACAAGGCTGGAAGTAATATTCAAATGTGAAAGTTTGTGAAGATATTTGGATGTTTGTTACTCAATCACGCTTAAACTGTTGAGCAGATTTGGATGAAAATTGACACGTAGATAGAGTATTTCTTAAATTAAGAAATGTAATACTTTTTATGTCGATAATATTCTTTGCGATAATAGTTCAATATGCAAGTAAATTTTTACGCGGGCGAAGCCGCGGGCAATAGCTAGTGAAATTATAAATTAATGAGCTGTTAACGTTAACGTTTTCGTGTAGTGACGGAGTAAGAATACAATTCACCACTCCCTATCTTGCCCGTGGATGTCGTTAAAGGCGACTAAGCCATCTATTATGCAGATAATATCTATGCAAGAGAATTCTACATAAAACCCTATGCCAACATCTGACCAGCGCAGTATAGTAGGTCAATTGCCCTGCCCTCCCATTATGAAGGAGGCTCGAGCTCAACAGTGGGAGTCAGGTGGACTAGCCTGATAATGATGGCGAGCTGTTAACTAAACTTTAATTCAGTCAGGTATATTATAATTAAAAAGGAATAAAAAAGAAATGTCATATTAGTTATACAAACTATTAACATTATTGTCGTTAGTTTCCAAATGTATTAGTTTAAAACATAATTATGTATGTACATATTTTCCATTATCTGTTCGAACAGAAAAGGTTACACGTGTAAAGTTTAATAAGACCCACAAAAATAAGAATGAAAATATTTTTAATTTTATAATGCTCTTTAAAAGGTATTATCCAGTTAATCTCTTCGCTTCTTTATTCTAAAAAAACTCAGTGGTAAAGGCCCGACAATAGAAAATATTTATAAGAAATAGGAATTATCCTTGAATGGATTTAGACTTATTTTTTAACAAAATATTCCATTTTGTGTTGTTTTTTTATCCGCGTGGTGATGGAGTAACAATAAAATTCCACCACCTATCCTATGGGTGTTGTGTAAAAGACGACTAAGGGATTTCAATATGTGTATAACATAACATCTATGTGAGATCTATATGAGAAGGGAAACCAATTGAATTAAATCAACCCGTTTGACCAGCGTGGCACAACCAATGTTCCTCCTATTCTAGAAGAGGCTCGAGCACAACAGTGGTATGTAATGAGCAGATATGTTGTGATGATTCCGATTTAATTTTCGTTTGTATTCTAAATACCGTTGTGATTCTTTTGCATGATTATACGCATGTTGATATATCTACTTACATAATATACTATGATTAGGGGGAAGTAATGAGTTTGTAGTAATATTACATAATACTGTGTTTATTTTTACTTTTACCTGTATATTATGAGTTTTCTTAGTCATGTTTGTTGTGGTTTTCTATATCATGTTTACGTAACAATTATGTAATTACATTAGTTCTACCAACGACTTGGCTTCGATTAATTACCTGGGCATTTATATGTTGCTATTTTGTTTAAACATCTACCTCATCCTGTAATATTATTATATCAACATTCGTAGCATACACTATATATAATGATACGATACTTCTTTTTACGTCAAAACTCGACACTGTAAGAACCCCGATGTTTTTTTTTTGTGTCAGAACGCTTACAGAATAGAAAAAGGTAAAAATATAGAACTTCGTCGTTATACCGACCACTGATACTGAGTTCCTTGTCCTCCGTGGTCGGCGTTTGTTTTTTTATTGTTACTAAATTTTGCCCGATATGCTACCATTTATAGACACCGTTCCTAATTATCACAGCGTTATTTATTAGTTTAAAATATTTCTTGATAAATATGCTATTTTACGCAATATCAATTCACTTCATATACATCCCATTGTTGGGCTCGAGTTTCCTCCACGATAGGAGATAAATTAACCTAATACGAGACATGCTTTTTAAGTTTTGTCGTTTGAAGAAAAAACACAACTAGAACCTTATAGTACTTTTTATTGTTTTTCAAAGTATTCACCACGTAGCTTAATACACTTTTCCATTCGCTCAAACCAGTTACTATAACATTTATTCCACTCTAAAGTGGGGGTATTCAAAATGGCTGACTTGAAAGCGTCGACTGCTTCTTCACTGGACTGGAACCTTTGACCACGAAGACTTTTATTTATTTTAGGCAATGTAAAGAAATCATTAGGGCTTAGGTCAGGACTGTATGGAGGATGGTCAAGAATTTCTACTTTTCCTGCTTCAAATACTCAATCGTTTGACGAGCACTGTGTGAGCTTGCGTTGTCGTGGTGCAGGATGATGCGTCGCTTTGAGTTAGATTTTCGAAGTTCGGCAATGACTTGTGGTAAACAAACTGTGGTATACCACTCTGCGTTAACCGTTCTACGATCTTCAAGTGCAATAGTCGCAACATGGCCGGTTTTTCCAACGAACGTGGCCACCATCTTCTTTGAAGTGCTTCGAGAACGAACAACTTTAGTCGGCTTTGGCTCGTCTTGAAAGACCCAGATTGTAGATTGTTGTTTGGAATCAGGATCGTAGGCATAGATCCAAGATACGTCACCACTGATGATGTCGTAGACATGATTTGACTCTCCTCGGTTGAAACTTTGCAGAGTTTTCTTACACCATCTGACGCGGGCCGCCTTATGATCGTCAGAAAGCAGATGCGGTATCCAACGGCAAACTAGCTTTCTCACACCAAGCGCTTCATGCAAGATCTTCTGAATGGTTGTCCCTAAGATGCCTAATAGAGCCTCTATCTCTCGATACGTCACATGACGATCTTCTTCGAGAATTAGTTGTCTCACAGCAATGATGTTATCTTCAGTGAAGGCGGATTTTGGACGTCCTTCGCGAGATTTGTTACTAACACTAGTATGTCCACGCTGGAATTCTAAATACCAGCGTTCGACAGTCCGCAGACATGGGGCTTCATCACTGAACACAGATGTTAGCTCTTCAAAACACTGAAGTCATGTCAGGCCTCTTCTAAAGTTGTAGAAAATTCTTGCACGAACATTTTTCTTAGAAAGATTCATTTTCGTACGTAACCTGACAGATTCCAATCGACGCTGTGACTAAACTGACTGACTTTCTACTGGTTTGAGATTCAAAATTTAAACACATTCGAATATAGAACAGTTCCAAATTCAAAATTGCCGGGCAATATGGAAACGACAGAACTTAAAAGGCATGCTTAGTACACTACGCTGCTCAGAGGTGTTGATATAGGGTTTAATATCGTGTTTCCCTTTCCTTACATAGACTTTATTTGCATGTTGTAATCCCTAAGTCATCTTTTACGACACCCACGGGCAAGAGAGGGGGCTTTAATTAGTATTTTAACATTGACTTATTTCACTTATTAAGTATACTTATTAAACTCATAACTAACAAAGGTTTTACGGATTTGATATCGTTAAGACTAAGAGTGAATTTTGATTATGATCGTTATTGAAACCTAAAGCCTTAAGCAAAACTTTAAGACCTTTAAGTATGTAAATAACGTGTAGAAAACTTTAACCGTGTAAAGACTATTGTAGCCATATTTATTATACCGCAAAACGGGACTCTTGAATAATGGTCCCGTTATTTTTTGTGTCGGAATATTTATTTCAGAAATAGGTAAAAATAAGGCTGTAATACAAGGACATGTCAAAAATCTTGCGGGTGTAGTAAAGCAATGGACTTAAAATCTAAAAAAAACCACATCACTGCCAGTATCATAGATATTTGTTTGTTGTGTGTCTGGAGATAACGGGACAAACGATCTGAAAACCTCCCGAAAATTTATAATAATCTACTATCCAATATAAATATTAAATAAATTTGTAGCAATGAATAATTACTTTCATCTCATCATCGATATCTCAGCCCATATCTGGGCTATAAGCACCACTGTTGCACAGGGGCCTCCTACACAATGAGAGGGAAATTGACCTACTAAACCGCGTTGGTCAGACGTGTTGGCATATGGTTTTATGTCGAATTTTTCTTCTCTTGCCCCCAATTAAATAACTTGAGTGCTTAAACACTTTTATCCTATAATAATTATAAATACGATATTAAATTGGTTTGTTTTTATTATGAGGTCTCACGACAATGTATTCTTAGACGTAAAGGAAAGGACAAAAGTGAAAACTTTTAGAAAATATTTTTTTAGAGAATACTATTCAACCACGCTTCATATAGGCAAGTGAACAGTGAATATGCACAGTACCAGTGATCTGCTCTCAAGGCGGACGGCAATTATAGTACAGCTATGAAACTTCATACCACCCTGCTCTCATCTGAACAGCCGAGCTGGGTCAGAGCATTTACCGACAGCAAAATACAAATATAATTGTATCTTGATAGTATGGTACTAGAATATACCATTTAATTACCTAAAGACGTCCAACTTAGTGTCGTTTTCAGAAATAATGTTAACAGTTTACGCATTCGTGGAAATTTAATTAACTTCATAGGTAGTTATATTAATTTAAGTAATGAAATTATTCGTAGAAGTGAATATAAACTTTAATTTTACTAACAGTCTGTTTATTGATTGTGTTAATAATGCAATGGATCCCATGTTGACTAAGACGTCCCTTACTACATACCTTTATTAGTAGAAGGTAACATAACAAATTGGAAATATAACTTACCTAGCCAATGCGGTATAGTAAGTCATTTTCCAGAACATTGTGGAGTAGACTTGTGCCTAAAAAAATTTCAGTTATTAAATGCTTTATTATTTATCTCCGTTAGATTTTTATTTATATACTAGCAACCCGCCC
The DNA here is from genome assembly GCA_032191425.1 of Lymantria dispar. NCBI lineage: Eukaryota > Metazoa > Arthropoda > Insecta > Lepidoptera > Erebidae > Lymantria > Lymantria dispar. The sequence continues at coordinate 14,750,625 of CM063457.1, read as the reverse complement.
TCGCTTCGCTTCGGTTATAGGTTATAGTCGTTTTACCCGCGTAGTTCCCGTTCCCGTGGGAATACCGGGATAAAATATAGCCTAGTTTACGCCCTGATATTATAGCTTTCCATAGGTGAAAGAATTTTTTAAATCGGTCCAGCCGTTTTGAAGATTACCCGGAACAAACAGACAGACAGACAAAAAAATTTTAATTGTTATTTTAGGCATAGGTGTTGTGCAAATAACCGTGTGAGCATGAAAAAATCCTATTATTTTGACATTACAAACAGACACTCCAATTTTATTTATTAGTATAGATTACTAGCTGACCCAACCGACGTGGTTCTGTTCAAAAAAAATAAATCGGTATCAGCGCCACCTACTGGGTCCTATTGTGAATCTAAACCATTCTCGAATCCCCTTGAACACCCACAAAAAATTTCATTAACATCGGTCCAGCCGTTGAGGAGGAGTTCAGTGACATACACACGTACACAAGAAATTTATATATAAAGACTAGCTGACCCGACAGACGTTGTTCTGTTCAAATAAAATAAAAGGATTTGTCATTGAAATCGATCGCCGCGCCACCTACCGGATCCAATTGTGAATCTAAACCATTCTCAAATCCCCTTGAAATCGTGCAACAAATTTCGTCAACCATTAGGAGTTCAGTGACATACACACGTACCTACTCAAGAAATATATATTAAGAAGATTAGTTGTTAGATTCACAAATCACAAACATAAATTTCAGTCAGTGAATGTTGGTGGCAGCTGGTGGATCAATCTGTATTACTATATTAACCACCAAATAGGTAGTTCATGAAATTTAGTATGCATAAATGTTAAGTAGGTAAATGATAGAAAGTTCACAAAAATTCGCATTCACAAAAATTCATTCAAATCCATCCAGCCGTTTAGATGCAATATAGATAAATAACCTAGATACCGACTCCAGCGCCATCTGTCGGGCTGATTTGTGAATCTAAATCATCCAGGCCCCCACTTGATTACATTCATAAAAATTCATTTAAATCCATCCAGCCGTTAAGTTGCAGTATGGATAAATAACCTAGATACCTAGTCGTTAAGTTTTCTTAAATTCTCTGATTTTCTGCGCAACTTTCTTATTTTCTTTTTTCGTAAAAGCCTTTTTGAAAGTATAAGAAAAATTAAAAAGAAAGATGGACGAAATCAGTGAAGTCTTTCTCAAGTTATGTTATTGTCCTGCCCGAACAACGCCACCTACCGGGTCCAATTGTGAATCTGAACCATTCGCGAATCTCCTTGAACACACACAAAAAATTTCGTCAACATTGGTCCAGCCGTTTAGGAGGAGTTCAGTGACATACACACGTACGCTGGAAATTTATACATAAGAATATAGTTACATACGATTAAAAATAATTACGAATTAATATATAATCGTCTGTATATAACTTTAACATATATTACAAAAAATTTTCTTTGCCTTTTCGCATAAAAACCCACGCACAAAATGTTAAAGTAAATTTAGATTAATTTTGAACTTATCTATGCGAATATTATAAAGTAAGAGGCCGAATTTTTGTTTATATGTCCGGGGTAATCATTGAAAAGAATTTTCCAATAAGATTATAAAGAATTATCCCAGATTGATGTGTAAATTACGTTTTATAACGATATTAGTTAACAAAATCAGTCAAAATCGAGCGTCATGACAATTTTAGGAGTATATGCAACCTGAATGATAACAAACAAAAATATACATGACATAAACAAAAATAATATATTACCAAAATGTTCGTCTTAAAAAGTTGCATAAAGAGTCCGCGACAGGATATATTCTATATTTTAAGAATAAATCACAACAACCATTTCTATTTTGATAATTTGTAAAAAAAGTTATGCGTATTTTAAAGGCATTTTAATCAATAATAGTTCTTATATGTGTCTGAATAAGTTTAAAAAAAAAGGATTTCATTTTGAATATTTTTGCCCCCACACCATCTAATTTAAATTATTATCGTAAAAAAAACTAAATGACTTGAGTTAAAAAAAAAACTTATAAACTGATACGAAGCGGGGAAAAATAGCTAGTTTAGTATAAGTATAAAATACTGAAATATTAAATCCCTCTGGTCATTTTCATATTCCCACCAAAACTCCTGTTAAAGCATAACATGAATATAGAGAGAACACTGAGATCACATCTGAGAGTAGATTTACTCATACAGACAGAATAGTGGAATAAATGTACATATACACGAAAGGTAAATTCAGTGTTCTAGTTTCTGAAATAATAACAGTATATTGAACATTGTTGTTTGTTTTGCGTTAATGCAAAAAAGTACTCCCAAGTCGGAGTTGATAGTTATTGTTTGTATTTGGTTTCTATTCACTCCATTTTGATTTGTGAAAATTGTATGTGAAGCTTGGTCGTATACCTCTTATGTATTTTTATTATTTTATATGTATTATTTTGTTTATTTAAATATTCTTAGTGATATAAAATAAACTTTTGGATTTTATTCCAAAATTTGTCTCATATGAATATAAAACCCAAAATGGGACGGGACTTACTGAAAAGGCTATAATTTCACAACATGCTACGTGATTCTAGGTAGGTACTGTGGTTCTAGATGGCAAATAAGATATCTCCTCAGGGGTTTTCCGTCGGGCCGACCACTGACGACAAGTCACCCTGTACCGGTGATCAGCCTAACGACGAAGGCGACGTGGCACGGGCAGGTTACAGGCGCGCGGCCCCTCTGTCGTCCTGGACGGAGCCCGACGACGGGTGTGCTGACCGTAGACCACCTCAAAAAAAAATACGTAAACGTTATGGTCTTTAACTGTATGTTTTCAACGCAGGATCTGGCATTAACTACCTGGTGTTGTTTCCCGAGCGCTATGACATACTCTTCTTTAAGAGGTTTAAGAAAATCCCATTCTTCACATCGGGTTGAGAGCCCTCAGCGCTCACCCACCAGTCCGAGTAAAGTTGTCACAGCCATCTGCGGCTAACAACTAAGTCATACTAAAAAAAACACCACAAACGGCAATGAGAACAAGTCTAAATAATAAATAGTTGGACGTTTATAATTGACACGTTCTTTATTTCATTGGATTTTTAATCCATCACCACACGATTGTCTGTTTAAATACCTCGTATAATAGTTGCGTATTTCTATTACTTACTATTACATTGGATTATGAATCAAATAGTAAGTGAAAGAGGTCTATGAGCGTTTGTCGTGTTGCAGTTACGAACAAGCGTCCCTCGTGTTTACGCGCACCGTCGCTTGCGCATTATGATTTAATTGTTTGTGGACGCGATTTATGTGCGAATTTGATATTAATATAGTAGAAGTGATATGATATCGTGTACTTAAAATGTTTATTAGATATATTAACGAATATGTTTTCTTCAACAATTAATACTCGAATATTCTTTGCTCTACTTCTCAAAAAGGTTTTTACCTCGACATATAAATTTGTGTCATACGTTTATTTATTTATTGTAGCGATAACATTTTGTAAGGTTTCTTGCGGCATATTTAATTACGAAATTATATTCGTTTTAATACTGTAAGCCTAAGACATATTAGTTAAAATGCAATCAAAAATTATTATGCGTATATAACATATAATGCTGTTTAATGTGCGTAATTAGTGTGTTTATAACTTCATAATATCACATGTTCACTGATATGGAAAAAATATGCAGCATGTGGTGAGGTATTAAGAATATAATGCGTTGTCACCAATCCTATTCTCGTTGGTATATTAAGAGCCAACTAACGAAGATAGTTACTGTAAGAGAATTAAAGTTAGTAACCCATGCCAAGCTGATTAAAGCTCGCCCAAATCGAGGCATACATAACCCTCGAGGCCCTGAAAAGTAAATATCCTCAGTTCCGCCCTTACCGTTAAGATCGGAAATCAAACAATTATAGACACACAAACGAAAACCGTTGATAGAGTAGACCTTAGTCATAACCATTCAGCCTATCGAACCTGGACTATCCGATATAGGCCTCCATATAACGAGAAAGCATTATACACAAACGTCACAGTTGGTGTTATAAATTTCTCAGCATCATGCTGCCGTCCATTATCCTGATGATCGCTTAGTCGATTTACAATTGCCACGGGAAAGTAATTAGTGGTGATCTTCGTGTTCTTAACACGTTACAACGCGGGAAAACGTAGGCCGTATGCAATAGTAGGATGTAGGTATATGATTTTTAGAAATGGATCGAAAGAGTTCATATTTTACTGATGTATTTTACTGATCATCTTAATAGTGATTTGCCTAATGGGTAACAACTATTTCCCTTACAGTTCAAATTGTATTTACCCTTATAATGAATTCCAGTTATAATTTGTGACCATAAAATATTTTAACTAAAAGTATAGATATACATATATAAGATAATGAATGGAAATGTTTTTTTTTTATTTCATTATGCGTGTCAATAATAACTATTGAATAGTTTCAGAACTTAGTACCATTCCAAGTTGCACCACACAGTTTTGTTGATGGCATTGAATAAACCGATAACTAAATACGGGCGTCGTTGTTTAACTAGTCGGTAGTAACCTCGTATGTACGAACCTCCTTGCAACGTAAATTATGGATATGAGACTTGCTAATGGTCTCCGTATTGGGTAAGGGTGTGGAAGATTTGCATTATTAGTTGTATCCAAATTATATGTATATTGGGGATTGCTGTGAGGTATTTTAATAGTTGGAAAGCCCATGACTAATGTGAACATATTTTTTTATGCAAGGCATAATAATGGTGAGAGTCAATTTATATGCTGCGACCACCGTCACGAATTACTGACACCCTGAAGTTAACTATGTACATTTTTTACGATGCGCGCGCACCCTATCACAAATGTCAACTAGATATTGCGTTATAATAAAACTTTTCATATATTAAATACCTTTTTCTATTATTTGTGTCAGAACGATACACTTGCAGAAAATGGACTAAAAACCCAAAGAAAAGTCCGTTTGCAAAAACGGAACATATTCTACGGCTCTTGGACCACCGGCCAAACACTCGGAAAAGGGACTCGTTTAAAACTTACGGTCGTATGGTTGAGTTCCCTATGACACGCTTAACATAAAGTATTTATTTTATGTGGAAATTTTAAATATTGGTATTAATAGGATATACGAGTAGATAACAATGGATTACTAACCTAACCTATTTACGTATAGGTATATTAGTTAAATACGCTTATAAGATAGGTGCAAAAAATACCGAACTGAACACGTGATAAAAACTGGCAATTACCTCTTGAACTTTAAGGCTTTTTTTATTGAGTATTTTGAAAGTATACTGTGCTAGCAACACTTGTGGTTTCACTCTATGCAATTTTTGTCAGTATTTCTTTGTTTTGTGAAATTACTTTTCCTAGATGGATAGCCTTTTCTGTATCCCTGAAATGCGAAATTTCAAGACAGCCGGTTGTGTAGTTAGGACATGAAAACTTAACAAACAAATGCACACTCTCATCTAATAATATATTATTTAGGATCTAGTATATTAGTATATGTATATTTTGACGCAGCTATAATTTAATTTAAGCTCATTAGTGTTTCGCATATGTTAAAGTTTGATATATATGCTTGTGTAATCTGTAACGATATTAAGAATAATATAAAAAGAAATTCTAACGTCGTAAAAATAGTGTAATTACTTGCATCATACATTAAAAAAATATTAAATTATGTAAGTAATTTAATTTTTTATTCACGAGCCTATGTATAGACGTCATAGGCGTTAATCAAATAATCGCCGCCTTTAGCAGGCGTATTGGTGATCGCAACTGATATTGTAAGTATCTCAGGAGAGTGCAGCTATGCGCTTAACCCACGGTGTGACTTTATATGTTAAATGATAATACTGTAGATTAGTCGCAAACTAACAATAACTGCTAAATTCGGGCACCTTAACATGGACATATTAAAAATAGGGCATATAATTTTGATAATGCAGAGATTTTCTAGTTTCTGTGGTCAGAAGGAAGAAGTTATTTACTGCCTCAACACGTCACAACGTCGATCGACTGAGAGTTTGTGTTTTAAAGTACGATTATCTTATTCTTCATGGCACACCAGATATTTGCTAGCGACCGACCAGTAGGTTGCCACCCATACTTAGTGAACTACTATTCTAGACGATTAAGGATTACCTATTGGTAAATAGGTTCGGTTACTTTCGACGTTTTATCCATATATCCTCTTAAATAAATAATTTTAGGATACACATAGATTTACTTAAAAAAAAAACAAACATGAACAATAAATTCGTCTATCACAACAGTAATCTGAGGTTAAACACTTTTACACAATTCAAATTCAAAACAAAACAATAATTGCTTACCCTTAAAATCAACATTAATAACACGCTAAGAATGGCTTACACGACCTTCATGACGACCAACGACTGATTCTAGAAGACTGCCGATCATTACGAGCGCTAGCAAACTGTCCAGAATTGCTCAATTCTATCGGCCTTTATAGACGGTGAGGCAATTGGTCAGCGGTGTATGAGGGTAGTTCTTTACAAGACGTAGACGCGTTGTCGGCGACGTATGAGGGTAGTTCCTTACAATATAGTATTGGTATAAGCCAGCAATAAAATATCGAAAACAGCGTTACTGCCTTTGAATTTGTCATAATTTTTTATTGCCGAACATATCTAGATATATTCCATACTAGCAACCCGCCCTCGCTTCGCTTCGGTTATAGGTTATAGTTGTTTTACCCGCGTAGTTGCCGTTCCCGTGGGAATACCGGGATAAAATATAGCCTAGTTTACGCCCTGATATTATAGCTTTCCATTGGTGAAAGAATTTTTGAAATCGGTCCAGCCGTTTTGAAGATTACCCGGAACAAACAGACAGACAGACAGACAAAAATTTTTTAATTGCAATTTTAGGCATAGGTGTCGTACAAATAACCGTGTGAGCATGAAAAAAGCCTATTATTTTGACATTACAAACAGACACTCCAATTTTATTTATTGGTATAGACTAGCAACCCGTCCTCGCTTCGCTTCGGTTTTAGTCGTTTTACCCGCGTAGTTCCCGTTGCCGTGGGAATACCGGGATAAAATATAGCCTAGTTTACGCCCTGATATTATAGCTTTCCATTGGTGAAAGAATTTTTGAAATCGGTCCAGCCGTTTTGAAGATTACCCGGAACAAACAGACAGACAAAAAAAATTTAAAGTGATTTTTAGGCATGTGTATAGTGACCACTGACGACAAGTCACATCTGCTCCGGTGGTCGGCCCAACAACGAGGTGACGTGAGTACGGGTTGGTTATGGGCCCGCGCGCCGTCCTTTCATCGCCCCGGACGGACTGGACCGCGCGTGCGCGTACCATAGCCCACCCATAAAAAAAAGGCATGTGTATAGTGCAAATAACCGTGTGAGCATGAAAAAAGCCTATTATTTTGACATTACAAACAGACACTCCAATTTTATTTATTGGTATAGATTTGCGCCTTTATCATCTATCATCACGAATAGTATTCAAATCCTTCTTTCCGTGTTGTTAATCATTTAAAAATGTTTTCCATCATTTATATATTGCACGTCAATGATCTCAATCTATGATTTCCAATGCTTGCCAAGCGTGTGAGTTATGAATCTAGTTAGTGAAAGTTGTGCTCTACTGCACCTACTCGATAAATATGTATCGAAATTTATTAAATCTTGCTATATTGAAAATTTTTGTCTTTCATTCCCATTACATATGATGGTGCGATAGGGACGAAGGTAAAAGTGTAAAATGCTGTGTTGATAAAGAATGATATTAGAAAAGTTGGACAGAGTCTGTATAGGACGAAATGGATATACAGCTTATTTGCTAATAAGCCATTATTGACAGATGGAATTGATAATGAATAATAATTATTTTTGCAACAGAATATGATAATAGTTGCAAACTATGTTTTTTTCTTTTTCAGACTGCTTTTTTATAAAGAAGCAGTTCGAAAGACTAATTATTGAAGTTTAATTGTTGTAGTTTTTTAATAATTTAACAAAGTTAGGCTGAAGTTGCACGTTAATTTAAGATAGGGAATCCTGTGCCTGTTTTCATTAACGACTCCTAAAGTTTAGGTAACACCTAAGGCAATGTAATTATGAACTTAACTTTAATGTTATCTGTGATCTATATATTTAAACCAGCAATTATTGTACATATTGAGAATTTAATGCGGTGTTGCCCGAACTCTTATTGTGTCCATTTTCACAGCTGTACCCCTAGTACTGCCGAGGTCCATAAGTGGCACTTATTGCTTACCATCAGGTGTGCTGCTTACTCATTACGCTTACATTGTGCCATTGAAAGACAATAAAAACATTTCGGCAATGGCTCGAACGAATTTCATAAATTTTCATTTATAGAAAACTTTGTTTTAACGGTGTTTTCTGCCAATAAAAAAATGTAATTAGAATATGAAGATAAATTTAGCCATTGCCTTCAAAGATATACAATACAGCATAGTCAGCACAACACAGAATAGCACAGTTCGAAAATCGAACAGTCCTTTAATCCAGACAGCACCAGTTCGATGCTTAGTTTTCCATTCTTTCAAGTTTCTTTATTTGTTAAAAGATTCTTTTTCAAATTATTTTTTTGTTATCCTTTTTTTTTTAAAGAATTTTCTATTGGATTATTAATTTTTTATCAGTATGCAATTTATATAGAAATACACTCCAAAATTTTATAACACCCCTTTAGTATCTAAATATATTTGCCCAAAAATCACAGTTTACCAAAATAGAAATACAGAGTTAAGCGTGGTCATCGAGGTACTTTTATTTGACATCAATTGATTTAAAAAAAAAACAATTTTAAGTGTCATTTATATTAGCTTAGGTGTTACTTAAAATTTAAGAGTCCTTGGAATAGTTAGCATTCGGCCTTAAATTTTCTCTAGAAATTGAAGTTATATAGGTATATCAAATTACTTAATATTACTCAATGTTTTCACTGACTGTCTTTTGTTTTTCAATTATTATCGTAATTTATGTAGTTAATGAACAAATTATGTAATTTATATCGACATCGGCACCAAACTACTTTTTAATTTTTTGTCGTACATTATTTAATGCTTCAATAGCACGTGAAATTAAATTTCTTTTAACATAAAGTATTTTAAAAATCAAGTGGAATACTGGTTTTTTATATATTTTCACCTGTCCCTGTCGTGTCGGATTAAGCTAAAATTACATTATGCAATACTCACCTATTCAGGATGGCGGGTTAGATTTTCTTTTAAATTTTCTTTTTATCATTTTTCATAACTGATAAAGTTAGTAACCCCACACTAAATTCAATATGACAGCTTTTTAATATTATACGTTATATTTTTAAAATACTTAATCTAATATCTTTCAACGAGCAATTCTTGTATATATATATATATATACACTATATATATATATATATTAGGTCTTTACCTATGAAACGAACAAACAAACGGCAAACGAGCAAACAGTACACCTGATGGTAAGTGTTGCTGCCGCTCATGGACCTTTACAAGGCCGTTGCCTACCGCGAAGAAAGCGAAGGGAGTGTGAATGCGTGCATTGAGGCTCGGTGATACCAAGGGCACCACCAAAACCCTCCACACGCAATCACCCTCAGAAAGTTGGGCTTCCGGCTCTCTCGCTCACCGAACGAAGCGCAGTAACAAATTGCTACTACTCAGACGTCGATTTTCTGCGAGAGCATGGTACTGCCCCGGACGGACCGGCCCGCGGCTGTAGACAGATAACTGTCGACAGTGTGGTCCTACCACTTGTATTTTTTATTTTTCTTAATCGAAGTAATCACCCATGCAATCAATGCATCTTTGCCCACACAGCGGCAGTTTATTGATGTCCTTCTTAAAGAAATCAGCTGGACAGGAGGCAACAAATTCTTCAAAGGCATTTTGTACTGCCTCTCGGGTATTGAATTTCTTTCCCGCCAAAAAGTTATCCAAATTCTGGAAAAAGAAATAGTCTGTAGGCGCAAGGTCTGGTGAGTATGGCGGATGGCGGAGAGCTTCCAACCCCAGTTCTTGCAACTTGGAGACCATCTGCTGTGCAGTATGAGGTCGTGCATTGTCATGCAGGAACAGCGGAGACGAGCGATTGACCAATGCTGGTTGGAGATGTGCCAGCTTCTCCATCATTATGTTCAGTTCTTCACAGTACACATCTGCAGTAATGCTCACCCCGTTTGGTAAGAAGCTGTGATGAATCACACCGGCGCTAGACCACCAAACAGTGACCATCACTTTTCTAGAGGTAAGTTTTCGTTTAGGGCATTGTTTAGGTGCTGAACCAGGATCCAACCAACTTGCTGAGGGCTTGCGGTTATCAAACAGAATCCATTTTTCATCGCAAGTAACAATGCGTTTCAAAATTCCTTCATTTGTGTGTCTGTTGAGCAATGCAAGGCATGTCTCGACGCGTACTTCGCGCTGGCGATCATTGAGTTTGTGGGGCACCCATTTGTCAAGCTTTCTTACCTTGCCAATTTGACGGAAATGGACCAATATTGTTTTGACGCTAACGTCGAAAGCTGCTGCTAATTCAGCCGTAGATTGTGTATCATCGGCTTCCACAATCGCCTTTAATTCGTCATTGTCTACCAAAGTCTTCGGACGACCGCGAGGTTCATTTTTCAAGTCGAAATTTCCAGAACGGAAGCGAGCAAACCAATAACAGGCGGTGCGTTGCTTTGTAGTGTTAGCTCCGTAAACGTCGTTGATGTTGCGTGCCGCTTGTGCCGCGTTGCTGCCACGACGATACTCATATTCCATAATTACTCGAATTTTTAACGTATCCATGATGACGAAAAAGATTGAAATGCGATGAAAACGTAACACTAATCGATAAACAAATGACTACTTTTGGAAAATAAAATTCCATGTTTTAAAATAAAATTAATTTGAAATTAGAATTCTTAGCCAAACTAAAATTATTTCGATTTGAAATGGCCAGTACTGCAGAACGGCAATTACATAGGTAAGGACCTATTATATTCAGGATCTCGGCAACGGCTCCAACGATTTTAATAAAATTTGGCATACTAGAGGTTTCAGGCCCAAAAAATCGATCTAGCTAGGTTTTATTTATAGAAAATATTGTTTTGTCGGTGTTTTTAGCTATTCAACCAATACAATGACATAAAATATTATTGACATTCTCTGAATAGGAATTCGAATTTCGTCGTAGTTGTCAAGAGTTGCAATAGTTCAGTTGGAAAGTTGTCCAGTTTTCTTTTTGTTTTGGCATTTAAACGGCGTCGAATCGAATCTCGGTGTTATTATTATTCTCTTTTTGTAATTTTTAATTTTTTTTTCATTATTTATTTTTTATTAATATATATCTAAATAAATTCTACAAAAATACAACAAAAATATTCCGAGCGAAGCTCGGTCAACCAGATATTATGAGTATCAAATGAAATGGTTACCAGAGTAGAAAACGACGTAGTGACATTACATTAAAAACAATTCCAGACGTTACGGTGGTAATGTAAAATCAATATTAGATGTAACGTTAAATTATTTCAAAAATCTTTTCAGACAAAAATATAACATGAAAACTTTAATAAAATATTTAATTATCATATAATAGACACTAAAATGTTAAAATATGCTTTAGTTTTTATTCTATCTAAGAGAGTGCTGTTGGTCGTAAGTAAGTAAGAGAGAACATTGTGTTTTTAAACCATCACAAAATCTATAGAAGTATCCCTCAATAATTATACCCAAATCTATTCATATTGTAACAAATAGAATTGTGTCATACTTATTATAAAATTGCATAGCGTGGGCTTAAGTTACCAGACTATCTATCTGGCGAAGGTTATTCTGTTTCGTAACGTTAGTATCTACGCGGTTTCATTGTATCGTCATTTTAAGTTATTTGTAAAGTTATTTTGTTATGTGCTATGAAGTATGAAAAGGAAACCATGAGATCTAAAAAAAAGTGACTCGTATTTCCCTGTTTGCATTACTTTTTCTGTCAAAGTAGGTATTATATGACTTCAGGCTTTTAGCTTCTTATACTATTAACCAATGTTGGTTGTTGTTAAATATTTAATTCCATATTCGAGAGTACATAAGTGAACGTATTTTTGTAGACAGGTTCCCTAAGTAAGTACCTCACTTCTAATAAATTAATTTTGTGTTCTTTTTCTTGTTTGTAATACTTTACTTACTTAATGTTGTTTTGCTTACTTTACAGATTGATATATAGCTTTATTTTACTTCGATTAGCGAATAGTATATTTGTTCACTATAATTGTGCAAGTAAATTTATGGAAATTAATACACAAACTATTTCAGTGATTAATATTTCTTAAAATGTTGATTAATTATTCATACCTTCTATGGCTCTAAATACTAAAATTCATCTACTACTTGTACAAAAAACTATTATTACCGCCGATTCTATTCTCAATATTTTATTTAATGTTTGAGTAATCGCAAATAACCCCATAGCATATATAACAATATAGTATCTTTAATTTTAAGATAAAACATAGCTTTTCAAAAGAGTAGTTTCTGAGATGACCGTGTTCAAGCAAATTTAAAAATTCTTCACCATTATAATAATATGTTACATTTAATCGTTTTCTTTCTTGTCTTTATTTTTATTTTGCGTCTAGTTAAGATCAGAACTTATGTATGTGTTCTGGAACATGCCATTTTTTCCTTGGATTAAACTATTGTTTTTATAGCTTTATTACCGCGATATGTATAGAATCGCACGAGCAATCAAATTGCTGTGAAGTATTCGCAATGTAGGTAATGTTAAGACAGATAAGATTTAAACGCTCAATAATTTATAAAAATAGCTTTAGGTGTTACGTGTTCCGTATCGGTGTAAACATCAAAAATTATAAGATAATTTTTCTTTTCACATTGACTAATTTGTTTATTTATATCTCTATCATTTCCATATCTGATTCAGTAAAAAACAGGGCCTCGTGTGATGATGCCATCAAACATGCTTGAGTATACTGAATTCTTGAATATTTGTATCACTTTAGAATTCCAAGTAAAGCAGACATCCTTTTAACTCCTAATTCTATGTGAAATCATATAATTAACGAGTTGGACGGATTTTAAAACAATGAGGATCTACTTCAAGGATCATAAAGTTAAAAAGGTAATTATTATACTCTTAATAAAATTATTAGGCTTATAACTGTGTCTGCCGTGTGATGACGGAGTAAGAATACAATTCACCACCCCCTATCCTACCCGTGGGTGATCGTACGAGACGACTAAGGGATATAAAATGTATATAACATCTATGCGAGAGAAGGAAAACTCGAAATAAAACCCTATAACAACACGTCTGACCAGCGTGGAATATTAGGTCAATTACCCTTCCATAATGGAGAAGGCCCGAGCCCAACAGTGGGACGTATATGGGCTGAGATGATGATGATGATAACTGTTTCTTTTCACACAAAATTATGCACTAAAGAATAAATAACTTATCACGGAGGACTTTACAAATATCCAATTAATACAATATACAATTGAGGCAATTGCCTGCCACATTCAAAGCCACTATTTGTCGTTGGCATGGAAGACACGTACGCTGGCTGTGCCAATTAAATTATTACCGACTACTATGAAATCACTAGAGATTCACATCTGAGAGATCTTATATATGACGCTGCGTGTGTAAAAAGCGAATTTACAACTGGTACAACAAGTTACAGTTTCAGACTTTGTGCTTGCTAATGAGAACTTCTTGACGGAATACAGCGGTAATACTTTTTGTTTGATCTAGGATTGACCGACCGATCTCACGAATAGCAGTTGTACGGTTACGCTGTAACAGCAAAGACCAAAAAAGTCTGTTCGTTAGAGTACAAATACAATTCTTCAGTTCATTCTTTATTCTGACGCGACTATCGTAAAAGACGATTAAGGGATGTGGACAAATAATATTACTCTTATGAAAATGTGGGCTCAAAATAAACCAACATGTCGAAGCTGCGTGCGAATTCATTAGTAATCTCTTTTCCTCGCCGTTTTAGGGGAGGTCTGTTGTCGAACGCGCGGTTTTTTTTTTGTTTTATCCCTATCTTAGCACACGAATTTAAATCAATTCCGATTACTGCAACATAGATGTTGTTTATGTATTATCATAATCTTAGGGTACTGGATGTTTTTTATGCAATTGGACGTATATCATCTTGTCATAATTAATGCTCATTTCAGTTGTAATCGTAGACACAAACGGAATTATAGAAATAATTTTGTTTTTATCTTGCAAAAAAAAAATTATAAGACCATTTCATTAAAGTTTTTCACCCGTTAATGAAATGGTCTTGTCGTTTTCTTTTGCTGCGCTAAGACATACATAACATAGATATTAAACATTTTATTTAATATATCACTTAGTAATAGCGTAGCATGTTACTGGTAAAGTTTTTAAAATTACGGAAGTAGTTACAGAGAATGACGACCTGCATCTAAACGTGCCAACACAAACTTTTATTATATCTTTTATATTATTGTAGCACAGAATAACTTGAATTGCAATAGCAAAATAGACATAGATAACGATTATCGACCACGTCTCGGCATTGGTGATTAAGCTCAATAGATTTTTTTATGATTTTTTTTAATTAGAGGTCTTATTTAAATATCTAATTGTAATCCCTATTTGAAGTGAAACTTTTTTGGAAGGCATTTGACATTCTGTTCCGCATCATTATTGGGTAATGAAATGCGAATAGGTGTTCTCGCTTTCCCAATTTAAAGTAAATTTACGAATGATCTATATCACCACGTCCGACTAGTGTGGTATGGTAAGTCAATTTCCTTCTCACAATGTAGGATGCGCGAGCTCAGCAGTGGGACGTAGGTATATGAGCTGCTATGATGATGCTGATGAAACGAATAATAATCATAGTCTATATTTTTCACAATTAATTGAGGAAAATCAAAATCATTATCGTCACAGCTCATCTAAGTCCCACTGCTGGGCACCAGCCTCCTCCACAAAGGGAGAGAAATTGACCTACTATACTACGCTAGTGGTATAATAGATCGTCCGATCAATTTGGTGTACCACGTTACACAACATTGATAGGACGGGTTGGTACAGGATTTTATTTCGACTTTTCTTGCATTGATGTTATATGCATCACCCCCTAGTCGTTTTTTACGACACTCGCAGGCAAGAAAGGGGATAGTGAATTGTATTCTTACTCTGTCCACACACGGATAGTTAAAATGTTTCCCTGTAATATAAAGTTTTATATCTATCGTGTTTTTACTAGTTACCCTATCTAGTTTTTGTTCCTTTTTAATCTACTTAATAATACTGTAATTATTCTTAGAAGCATAATTAATAATGTTACCTTTTATATTAATTTTCTTTAAGTTCTTAAAATGATTAATGGTGATTTGTTCGTAAATTATTAAATAAAATCGTTTGGCTAACCACCTCGAAAAGCGCTTATTTGTAAGACTAAAACTGCGCACGCGAGTCCAATCTAGATACTTCAAATAAATATCAAGACATATCATAGCTGTGTAGACAGAGACGAAAGACGGGTCAATACGTCTAGTCTAGTCTCGGCGTGCGAGACTGAATTAGACGTATAGATTGGCCGTCCCCTCTTATCTGATAGAACAGAGAAATATCACACCTCATTCCACTTAAACTCGTTCAAACTGCATGCATAATATATCTTCAACAAGAAATCAATACTAACTTAGCGAATTGCAGGTATCGGCGTTGTTTTATAACTTAGAAATATTTCAATCTTTTTAAATTTATTATTTCATAATTATTACGAATATGTCATTGTAATAAATACAGTGTGCTACTTAATTACATAATCTTTGTGTTTTATATGTAGGCCAGTTTTAGGAATCCATACTTTCACGTAGGTTAGTCATTTGAACATTCCGTAGATTGTCTGAACAATAACTGCTGAAATCGAAATACCATACATATATTTTTTAACCCCCGAGGCAAAAAGAAGGGTGTCATAAGTTTGACGTCGATATCTGTCTGTATATCTGTGTGTGTGTGTCTATCTCTGGCAACGTAGTTCTCAAACGGATGGACCGATTTTGATGTTTTTTTTTTCATTTGAAAGCCAGTTTCTCCAGTGGTTCTTACCTATGTTTGGTTAATATCGGCCCAGCAGTGTAAGAGTATCAGATCTTTTCCAAAATTATGTAATGACAAATAATTACTCTACTAAGTGCTATATATTATGCATATAACCGTTAAATGACAATGAATACTTCTTGCTGAAGAGAATGTAATACTTTTCTAAATATTTTATTGTTTGTGTGTATACAAATTTTTCAATTTTACTTATTATACTTTCGTCAATAACCTAACTGTCATTGTTATTTTCAGCGTACAAATGGACCGGAGTGTACACCACCGTGTCGCCGCGCGCAACCATCATCATCTTGCACCACAATTAGTTCTAAGCGAATTCCTGTGCAGCCAGTGATCAACAGCAATGATGCCACAGGTAATAAATGTTATTAAAAACTGACAACCCGCCCTCGCTTCGCTTCGGTTTCAGTTCGCGTTCCCGTGGGAATACCGGGATAGAATATATTCTATGTTACTCAGGGATAATGTATCATTCGAATGGTGAAAGAATTATGGAAACTCGTCCAGTAGTTTTTGAGTTTATTCGTAACAAACATACAAAAATACAAAGTTTCCTTTTTATAATATTAGTGTGATGAACTAAATTTAACGTAAACTTGCATTTCTTATTCTTCGTTTCAACTCGTCTCTTGAGCGTGTCACTGTTAGTCACCATGCGAGGAAAAATCACCACTTTGATCACATAGGTAGGCAATAGAGGGGTTTGATTTCGAGTTTTAATTCTATTGTGGCGATAGTGTATGTTTATAGCTTCAGTTACTCCTTATATAGACAGCTACCTGATTGTAAAATATTTTTAAAATCAGTCCAGCCATTTTGAAAATTATCCAGACAAACAGACAGATAGCTAAGTGAAAATAAATATAGTTTAAAAAAACTAAAAAACACGCTTTCAACTAAAATGTGTAAAATAATTTTCAATATAGGCAGAAAATAATAATGAACGAAATAATATTCTTGTGAAAAAAGCGGGGGTGCTCGATATACGAAAATGTTAAACTATATTTATATCTATACTTTTTAAACTATATTTATTTTCACTTTTTAGTGAATATCCACCGGAATGTACAGTAGAATCCGGATATAGCGACCTGTAAGGGACCAGCGATACTATGTCGTACTAACCGGAAGACGTACAAAACGGCAGGATTATTTCTTAACTACATAAGTACATATCTAACTTACGAATACATATGTACACGTGTATTATAATTGAGAAAGTTTGTTTGTTTGCATTTGATTCACCGGCTTCTAATCGGAGAATTAATAAATTTTCTAATTGAAGAAAAAGTGCAATATTACATATTGCACTTTTTTCTTCAATTGTAAAACACTTTCGCTTCACAGAACTCATTTTGCCGAGCTTTAAAAACTTTTCATGACAAGTGACAAACACTAACTGTGATTTACGCGCGCCAATAAGGAAAATTGAAGCGCGCGGGGCCGGATGAAGTTGGGGCGCCGAAGTATTGGTGCGCAGGCTGTATAAACAAAACATTGCGTCGTTTTAACCGGACGTATTATCATAAAAAATGGTCGCTAAAAGCAGTTGGTCGTTTAAACCGGAGTCGCACTAAACGGTTATATTTTCTCAGTACCTAACTATGAAACCTAACTTGAGTAAACATTATCGTCGTTAAAAACGGTTAGTCTTTATAAGCGAAGTCGTTATAAATGAATTCTACTGTAATTAGTATGCGTATGAGATTTGTCGGTATATCGATGTCCCACCTCCAAATAACCAACCCCAAAAAAAAAAGCGGATTATTGCATATTGGTCTTTCATAGGTGAGCAAAGTTTAAAAAAAATCTGATCGCTCAAAGTAGGGCAAAATCGAGCTCAAAGAGTTTGATTACAAGCAAGCATACATACAGGTGAAACTAATAAAAGCGTGTTAAAAAGTAAACTGAGTTTAAGAATAGGTATTGTGCAAATAAGTGTGTGAGCGTAAAATACCTACTATTTTGACATTACAAACATACACTTCGATAGATTTGACCCACAATAATAATAACTAAAGATAATTTTATAAATTAAAACCTTTTAGTAACAAAGTAAGCCGCCTTCAAAATTAACTTTCATTTAGCATCATGTTACCTGAGTTTTCTTGCCGGATCTTTCTCAGTGTAACCGTGTTCCGATCCGGTGGTAGTATACTAGATTATTAGTTAGTTTTTTAAATATAATTACTATTAATTTTAATGTTTTAATTATTACTAACCATAAACAATATAATTTTTTCATATAGAATCATTTTCTTCTTACACTGGCAATAAATTTTGTATCAAAATGTGGGTCAATATTTAATAACTAATTTCTGTATCGGGTAGATAATTATAAATTTTCTGCAGTAACGATGACTTGTTGGACGTGAGACATCTTAGTCCACCCGTGATCATGAACGCTGTAAAGTGTTCGAAACGTCGGGTAATCAAAAATCAAATACAAACGCGATAAAATCCGTAAAGTAGTTTTATTTAAAATGTATAATACTCGCGTAAACATCAGAAATCATTATACACTTCAATTTTATTTATTTGTATAGATTTTAAATATCGAAGAATGTTTTGAAATCTATTTAAAATAATCAACTTCGTAGAACAATTCTAATGAAGCTAATATTAGATCAAAAATTTTGCTACATGTTATCGTAATGGTATAATTAATTCATTGTATTATTATGTAAAGAATTTGCTTTTAATGAATGTCGTGATGGCATCCATTGATGAAAGTAAAGTACAACTTGATTACGACGAGTATCTTGAACTATCTTGCAACGGTAGCTTAATTGATTAAAGCAGTTGGAACCAATTCTATTAGATCGTGGTTTAAAGTACTGCTTTTATTTTACAATTTAATAGAAAGTCTTTTAGTAATTAGTTTGTTACATTAAATAGACATTGTGTTATATTTATGGCTGCAGGCAGAAAGCTCGTGGAAGCCTTGCCTACCTTTATTACCGTCATGTTATTTAATGAGTCCAACTATGAATTTTAGCCATTCAGGGACGCACTCAAATATACGTATTTATTTATCAAAATCGTCTTTGCTGTACTGTAAAAGTTTAGATTTCCTATTCTCTCGCTCACAGAAAGAAGTGCAATAGCAAATTAGTACAACTTATACCTCAATTGTTTGCGAGATTGTGGTAATGTGCTGCCCATTCTCGTGGTGATTCTTCAGTCGGATATCTATTTTTTTTTTTTTACTACTTCCACGGGAAATTAAGGGGTGATGATTCATTATATGCATAAACAGTCATCATGTTATAATTATTTCCCGGCGTTTGTTTTTTTTTTTTTATAAGACAACACTGTGCACCAAGGAAATAAATCTTGTATTGCGAGTAAAATTTCACTCAGATTTAGGCGAAATATTGTTCTGCAACGGAATCAAAACCATGACACTGGCACGGTAGTTTAGTGTCTACCACTAAACCATCTGTGTAGCCAAACTTACAAGGAATACTATGCATTTTAAAATCATTCACCATGTGGTGTCTAATGGGGTAAGAATGATACACTCTTTGTGTGGTACGAGTCGTAAAAATTTAATTGAGTGGTTTTATGAAACCACGGTAAAAGTGAAACTTTTTTCGCATTACAAAAAATAGCAACATTTACATTAAACACTGATATAAACAAACAAATAGCGTGGAGTACTGGCACAAATGAGTAATAGTCTATACCTACACTACACGGTCAGCTGAGGCGAACCATAGGCGCCGCCATATTGGCCTCAGCTGCTCTTTCAAGCGCCTTTCATTTTACCCCTACTCCGCGACCGACTGTCACGCGACATGCAATAGATGGACGAAAAAGTTTGAGGCAATGTAATAAAAGTTTCACATTAAAAACCAGCTGAGAGATCACCAGGAGGATGTGCAATAGACCCTTTCCTTCAATCGCTAACCCGCCTGTCAAGCGTGGCGACATTGTTCTTCATTGTTGACGGGTTGATGGAGGAATTGAGATACATGATTTAATGTAATGTCAGAAGGTGCTTCAATAATTGAATAAGAAAAATATATATTTACAAAAAAAAAAAAAATATAGAAAAGCTCGTTATAATACCGTGCTACAGCAAAACATCCCAATCCTAACTAATATTGTAAATGCTAATGTGGCTTTGTATTTTTGCTTGTTACACTATTACACTTAAACCATTGAATCTGTTTTAAAAATTCTTTTCTCAATGCACAGTTACATTATCAGCGACTAACATGGGCTATATTTTAACTCCATATTCCCACGGGAACGAAGACTACACGAGTAAACCAATGGCATTAGCTAGTTATATATTTTCGTTTTAATGCGTTATATTTTAGCATTCGCAACGCTTAATGAAACTTGGTTCATGGACACTCATTGTGTCTTTTTAATTGTTCCGCGGTTGTTATCATATGTTTACAAGAAAATGCCACTCTTGGCACTACAGGGTGTGTCATAAAATTCCTAAATGATTGCGGAGCTCAACATTCTTTTGAGATAAATACGCTTTGTTGCAAGATGAACGCCTTTGTTCTGTGCCTAATCACCAAGCAGAACTAAAAGTATACTGTTTTTAAGATCCATAACTTTTAATACATTTCTACCAAATTCTGCTATTTGGTGCATAATCTAGCTTAGGGCCGCAAATGTATTAATTAATATATGTATATTATTATGTATATAATTAATAATATCCACATAAATATCAGAAATCAATTGACTTATTAAGTCAGTTTTAATGATTGTACCAATTACATGATATTAACAGAATATATATTTTCCACTTTCATTTATTGTCATTGGGCTTAACACGAATATTTGCGTCAAAGTATTCGTAACGTTATTGAGACCAATTTGTATGGATTTGGAGCAGTGCCCGTATCGTCTGATAGAGATAGAGATCCATAGAATTTTGTATGGAGGAGGTTTCGCGGGCGATTTTGAAACGCACACAAAATTGACTTTAATGTTAGTTTGTAATGTGTCTATTCTTCGCGACTAATGTCTCGTGTTCCACGCGAATTTCTTTGAGTTACATTACAAGACAGATTTCCGTGTTGACCAGTAAGCTGCTGGTTTTTATAATTCTTTTTAGGGTTCCGTACCCAAAAGGTAAAAACGGGACTCTATTACTGAAACTTCGCTGTCCGTCCGTCCGTCCGTCTGTCACCAGGCTCTATCTCAAGAACTGTGATAGCTAGACAGTTGAAATTATCACAGATGATGTATTTCTATTGCCGCTATAACAACAAATACAAAAAATAAAATAAATTATTAAGGGGGGCTCCCATACAGCAAACTTAATATTTTTACCGTTTCTTGCTCGATACTAATAACGGTGACAGGTAGACGTTTTAACTATTCACAAAATATTTAGTTTTATGTTCTCTTTAAATATAATTAATAACTCCACCACCACTACCACCTCCCATACAACAAACGCGGTATTTTTATAGATATTGGTACGGAACCGTACGTGCGCGACTCCGACTCGCAATTATTTTTAAAGACCACACCCTGCTCTAAGGAAATAATCCTTGTGTTGCTGGGGACTTTACAAACATATAATTAACGGACACAAATTTTAACCAGACTCAGAACAACAATTTTTGGATCGCACAAAGTGTTGCCCCGCGTAAGATTAGAACCCTCGACACTGGCCGCCATCTGTGCAGTCCGTTTCCAAATTCGTACAACCATTTTCGTTTCTTCTTTGGTATAAATTGGATATCCAATATAGTTTTGTTGTTTCATTCTTTTATATATAATAATAATTTAGATAAATTAATGAAGCACATACAATAATATCTACGTCTGATATTTTGAGTAATAAAAGCTCGAATGATACATTACAAACAAACCATACAAGTCAATCTCCAGCTATATGTATATCTATACCAATAAATAAAATTGGAGTGTCTGTTTGTAATGTCAAAATAATAGGCTTTTTACATGCTCACACGGTTATTTGCACGACACCTATGCTTAAAATAGCAATTAAAAAAATTTTTGTCTGTCTGTCTGTTTGTTCCGGGTAATCTTCAAAACGGCTGGACCGATTTCAAAAATTCTTACACCAATGGAAAGCTATAATATCAGGGCGTAAACTAGGCTATATTTTATCCCGGTATTCCCACTGGAACGGGAACTACGCGGGTAAAACGACTATAACCTATAACCGAAGCGAAGCGAGGGCGGGTTGCTAGTACATACATAATAATGATTATGTTAACTATGCAGAGTCGGAATTTCTCAACTTTAGAATATATCCCTCGACACTATGCGCCCTTGAATGTTGTAAATGTGCTTACTTAGTGTCCTACTTCGTAATATACACAAGGAGATCCTAATAAAACTTAATTCCATTTCATCACTTTGCCTTGTGGCGCCAGTAAGAAAACGTTACCCTTCTTTTTACGTGTATATATATATATATATATATATATACCTATATATATATTCAGGATCTCGGAAACGGCACCAACGATTTTGATGAAACTTGTCATACTATAGGTTTCGGGTCCAAAAAATCGATCTAGCTAGGTTTTATTTATAGAAAATGTTGTTTTGTCGGTGTTTTTAGCAAAACAATACAATGACATTAAATTTTAAAAGAATATGAATTCAAATTTCGCTGTCAACGTCATGAGTTGCGATAGCTCAGTTGGGAAGTCGCCCAGTTTTCTTTTAGTAGGTATTGTTTTGGCATTCAAACAGCGTCGGATCGAATCTCGGTGTTATTATTATTCTCCTTTTGTATTTTTTTTAATGTTTTTCCATTATTTAATTTTTATTTTTTATTAATATATATCTAAATAAATTCGACAAAAATACAACAAAAATATCCCGAGCGAAGCTCGGTCAACCCGATATTTGTTTAATTAAATCGAGTAACATAAACACATAATAACAACATCCAAGAAAGTCTCGAAATATAAAACCTTGCTACAATGTTATTCTTCTAATTTGTAGCATAATGTTCATATGTAATTAACTAGCAAATTGTCGGCATTTCGTCCGTTTAGTTCCGCTTCCGGCAGAATAAGGGGATAAAATATAGCCTATGTTTAGGGATGCAAATATCGAAACCAAAAACATCGATGTTTGATAACTAACATCGATTTACAAGAAATATCGCCCTGAAAACATCGATGTATCGAAACATCGATATTTCCTAGAAATCTATACGATGAGCTTTTTTTAGTTTAATCAAGCATATTTTTTACACGAAACATTTGCGTGATGTGAGGACCTTCTTTTGCAGGCTCTGCTAGTATGGTACATTTACGTACCATACATTTTAAATCATGCAGGCAAAACATCGTATAAAATAACATCGATACATCGATGTTTTACAATAATGAACATCGATGTTTCGTTTGCATCCCTGCCTATGGTGCTCGCTAATAATGTAATTTCCCATTGATTAATTTTTATAATTGATGTTGTTGTTTAGGCGTGAAAACGTAATAAACAAACTCACATTCACATTTATATTATTAGTTAGGATATTCGTTTTCATTAGATTACTTAATTGCGGTATATATATTGGGTAATAATGGATGCTTAGTACTATATTCGCAATTACGTAGTTAGTTTTTGTTAATAACAATTTTAATTAGAGACAAAGATTTGAAGTTCTATAATACTTAATGGATTCTTCAAACTGCGTTTCATACGAATCACGAAAGTAAGGAATTACTGTATCGTGATTAGTGTTATTAATTGATTTGAATTGATAAAAAATTAACGCGTCTTTAGCTTTGTACGGTTATGCCTGTGTTTTAATTAGTTCTATGCTAAGACGTGTTCTTAGAACTTCTTGGAGGATTATCTACAAACAGCGTTTCCAGACAGTGTGACCTCGAACTTACAGTACACGCTTTATACCTTGAAAATATAAATTGTTAAAATAACACTAAAATTGTTTCGTAGAATTTTTAAAGAACTGTGATTTTTGGTTTTTATTTTTATGTATCTTTTGCGGTTTATGTAGAATCATCATCTTTATCCTGCTCTTACCCCAACAATTACTTGAGGTTGATGCAATATGTACTCCTCTTTCCAATAGCCCTAATGTCAACCCTCCTTGGGAATGCAATCATTGAACGGACGCCATCAGATGGAGTTAGTGGTAGGACCACACTGTCGACAGTTATCTGTCTACAGCCGCGGGCCGGTCCGTCCGGGGTAGTACCACGCTTCACTTTCTTCGCGGTAGGCAGCGGCCTTGTAAAGGTCCATGAGCGACAGCAACACTTACCATCAGGTGTACTGTTTGCTCGTTTGCCACTGCTTGCAATAAAATAAAAAAAAAGTTAGCCCAAGTCAACGTAAAACTCTTAGTCCTAATTACAAAATAACCGAGTTCATTATTCATACAATTTTCTTATTTGGGTTTGTATATTATACTAGCTTATACCCGCGAGTTCGTCCGCGTGGATAAGTTACTTTGGGCTAATGTTAACTTTAAGCCGCGACTTTGTTTACGTAAAAGGTGAAAATAATTTTAAATAATTCAATTTTGTCACACATAATTTTTGCGAAACCTAACAGTTTATATAGTGCACGCAGCGGAAGCTCTCAAAAGGAAAAAAAAACCGAATCTGAAACATTTTTCATCGTTGCGCCGCTCCTATTATTCTAAGCGTGATGATATATAATCTATAATAGTCTTCCTCGATAAATGGGCTATCTAACACTGAAAGAATTTTTCAAATCGGACTAGCAGTTCATGAGATTAGCGCATTCAAACAAAGTCTGCGACTTTATATTAGTAAGTATAGATACAAACATACTTTGTGTTATTTAGAAGTAAGCAAAGAAACAGACAAATATGAGGGTTTTTGAAGTTTTACTTCTTTTAGCGCATTAGGAAACATGAAGAGAGTACATTTTTAAGAAGCGCGCACACACCGTTACGAAAAACCGACACCCTGAAGTTAGCTAGTCAACATTTTTTACTATGTACCAACTACGATTATGCGTTATAATAAAACTTTCAATGTACCTATTAAATACACCACTGACGTCAAGTCACCCTACTCCGGTGGTCGGCCCAACGACGAAGGCGACGTGCATCGTGGGTGGGTTGTGGGTGTGCGTGCTTACGCCCCTCTGTCGCCCTACGCCTTATTTTATTACGCCAAAGAACTTATTACATGAGTACATAAGTATACCTACACACTTTTTTGTTTTATAGTATGAAGATAAATATTTAATAAATTGTGTTCAATTTATAGGCTACAGATAGGACTAGCAAGTTTTATGTAGGTCGGTGCCTCTATACCTGTCGAGTAAACTTCGCGTTTTAGTACGCCCACCTCCTTGTGAATTATTTAGAAGTATTAGAGTAGAAATATTATGAAAGCGCTTCCAGGTGCCTGCTTATGTAGGGCAGGGCTGTTGGTCGTAATGTGATCTCGACTTTAATTTAACTTATAACAGCAACATGAAAAAAAGTTAAAATGTGAAGTTATTTAATCTTGTTGCCCTTTTTTATACAACTCACTTCAACTCCGAATTTAGTTCTTGTGTTGGGAGTGATTATAGAAACATACAATTGACGGACATAAACTGCACCCAGACTCCAGAATAATTATTTTTTAATCACATAGCAAAAATATATACTTACTCTTTTCTTTTTTAAATTTATATTTGGATATTTGAATTAAATTTCTAATAGTTGTGCATGACTTAATTTTTTTTTGAGATAGGTAGGTATATGGTATGGTCACGGTCCGCTCAATCCGTACGTGATTGGGGTTGAGGGCGTGCCCTGTATCCTGCACGTGCCTCTCATGCATCATATGGATGGACCATTTTTGACGATTCTGTTATCAAAATCGGTACAGTCGTTTTATAGATTATCTTTTTTCTTTTTTTTTTATTGCAAACGGTGGCAAACGAGCAAACAGTACACCTGATGGTAAGTGTTGCTGCCGCTCATGGACCTTTACAAAGCCGTTGCCTACCGCGAAGAAAGCGAAGGGAGTGTGAATGCGTGCATTGAGGCTCGGTGATACCAAGGACACCACCAAAACCCTCCACACGCAATCACCCTCAGAAAGTTGGGCTTCCGGCTCTCTCGCTCACCGAACGAAGCGCAGTAACAAATTGCTACTACTCAGACGTCGATTTTCTGCGAGAGCATGGTACTGCCCGCATGGACCGGCCCGCGGCTGTAGACAGATAACTGTCGACAGTGTGGTCCTACCACTCCTAAATCCTTATCCGGAAGAAATAGACCGAAAGACTGACAAAAATGGTTCTTAAGCATAGGTATCACCACAAATAACCGTGTGAGCGTTAAAAAAACCTGCTATTTTGACATGGCAAACAGACACTTTAATTTTATTCATTTGTATGAATGAATAATCACTTTTTTTCCCTATATACATATGTTGCCACTTTATTTGTGCAAGCAATTCTTTATATTTAGTCACCAAACATAATTATTCTGATCGTATATTCCGTATGGTGACAGCAATTTACCATCCTATTTCGTGCCCTGTGTGTCGTAATAGACGGCTACATTATAATAATGTGCAGATAATACGGTTATAACATGTACCACGCCACGTATATATGTATATTGCTACTAGCCGACCAAACAGATGCTGATGTGTTCAAATTAAAAAAAAAGGAATTGTCTTTGAAATCGATCGCAGCGTCACCTACTAGGTCTAATTTTTTTTTCTGAACTATTCTCGAACTCACTTGAACACACACACACACACACACACACACACACACACAAAATTTCAAAATCGGTCCAGTCGTTTAAAAGGAGTTCATTTACAAACACGAACAGAAAATTTATGTAAATATATTTCGAGTTTTCTTTTTTTTGCACATATGTTATACGCTTATTTTATCCCTTAGTGGTTTTTACGACACCCACGGGCGGTGTGGGGGGTAGTGCATTCTATTCTTATCCCTTACCGTTTTTTTATCTTATTTTATTTAATAATCCACTCGAATTCATTTGCTCTATTCATTCTATGAAAATTATTATTAAGATAAGAACTTAGCCCAAACAAATAACCATAAATACTGTTTTATTAATATACGCCTAAAGATATAAATTTAATAAACCATTATATTAAAATCAAACCATTATTACTGAACACAGATAATAATGTCAAGATTGTAATATAGCTCTACCAATAAACTGCACAAAGGGGGTATCACAAGCTTGAGGTCGTAACAGATGAAGTAGGCCAAGGACATCAACGCCCCACCTGTATATCTTGAGCACTAAAACACTGGAAAAACAACGTGATCTCGGGGCCAGGATGTTTTACCCCTACACATCTGTATGCGATGTTGTACTCTAAGGAGAATTCTACTTTAAGTTTATGACTTGGAACGTCATTGCTTATGATCTCGATTGTGTACCCTCTGCCATTTAAAATACTTATTACTTAAGTTTTCATTTTGTATATTTTCTTTTTACTATACTATTTAAAGTTTGTTTTCATAGCAATAATCTATACCAATGTTCCGTGTGGTGACGGAGTAAGAATACAATTCACCACTCCCTATCTTACCTGTGGATGTCGTAAAAGACGACTATGGGATATAATATGCACATAAGATCTGTGCAAGGGAAGAAAAACTCGAAATTAAACTCTATACCAACATGTCTGACCAGCGTGATATAGTAGGTTAAATTCCCTCCCATTGTGGAGGAGGCCTGAGCCCAGCAGTGGAACGTAGACGGGCTGCGATGATGAATCTATACCAATAAATAAAATTAAAGTGTATGTTTGTAATATCAAAATAATAAGTTCTTTTCATTTGGTTATTTCCACTATATCTTTGTCTAAAAACTAGTTTTTTTTTGTTATTTTGTCTCTCTGTTTATTCCATGTAATTTTCGAAACGGCTGGACCGATTTTGAGAATATTCGACTACCAGGTAGCTGTCGATAAGAGGAGTAGCTTAGGCTATAATCCTGGTATTCCTACGGGAACGGGAACTACGCCGGTCATAATAAAATTGGTTATAATTTTTATGCTAATATAATCATTTCTGCCTCTCGATAAGAGTCCGCGTCGCCTTCTATTAAAGATAACAAAGAGATTTAAGCGGATAATATGACACCAAGAGGTGAAAAAATCCAAACCTAATTTCCTTTCGTTAAGGTTCGTACCTAAGTCACCACACATAATCAAAATCTTATAGTTTGATTTTTTCTTTTATGTATATAGGGAAGTGTATATATAGAAATAATTCGTTGTAGGTGAGATAGAATGAGTACAAGCAGCCCGTAGTAGTGGCCTGGAACGGCATAAGATAACTGTAATACTCTAGCTCACGTGCGACACAAAAAATAAAATTTAGTGCAACTACGTGTACCGTTAGACCGTCCTCTCCTAATTTTATTACTAAGCATCGCTATAGCTTACCCCTGGGACATTTTTATAAAGGTCAAACGACCTATGGCCATGGAGACCGACCATGGAGTATATATTATAATTCAGTATGGTCACGGTGTCAGAATACTTTTCACCACCAATTATCTTGCTTATGGGTGTTGTAAAATACGACTAAGGGATATTATCATCGCAGCCCACATACGTCCAACTGTTGTGCCCGGGCCACCGCCGCAATGGCTGGGAATGTGATCTAGTATACCATGCTGGTCAGACATGGTGGTATAGGGTTTCATTTCGAGTTTTCCTTCTCTTGCACAGACGCTATGTGCATACTATATCCCATAGTCGTCTTTTACGACATCCACGGGCAAGATAGGGAGTGGTGAATTGTATTCTTACTCCGTCACCACACTCATAACAATTAAGGGATATAACATGCATGTAATATCTATGCTAGAGAAGGAAATCTCGATACAATACCCTATACCAACACATCTAACTAGCGTGGCAGAGTAGGTCAATTTCTCTTCTTCCCAGGAGGAGTCTAAACCCCAGCAGTGGGACGTGTATGGCTGAAATGATGATATTATAATGTGTGCAAAAAAAATAACTCCAACATTCATGATCCTGGTGGATATCAATTTTATAATTATATACGGTCTACGTTGACCTATTTTTTGTGAAACTCTAATAGGGCGTGCACATGTTGGCTGAGTGAAGGCGAGCGATGGTGAACGCCAACGTGTATACACCCGATTTGCCTTAGTTGGCCAACGCTCGTCTAGTTGGCCGAGTGAATACAAGCGCCAACGTGTGGACAGCTGATTTGTCTTCACTCGCCGTCACTCGCCATCGCTCGTGATCACTTGCCGCACTTCGCCTCGGTGTCGGTTTTTGTGTAAAAATCAAAGGCACTCGTCTGCGCTCGGCCAATGCCGTCCACACGTTGGCCGAGTCGCCATTACACGGTTGACACCCATCGCGGTTAGACGCGTTTAATGTGGTAATGTCGCTCAACACAAATGATTATATTTTCAAATTTGCATCACTACTTCTAGATATGCGACGTAAATAAGTAGATCCAAGTCACCCTATATGTTACTTATAGTATCTAAAAGTATCTTAATCGTTCATCATCATTTCAGCTCATATACGTCCTAGAGCCTCCTGCACAATAGGAGGGAAACTGATCTTAGTATTCCATGCTAGTCAGACAGGTTGGTATAGGGTTTTATTTCGAGGTTTCCTCCTCTTGCATAGATGTTATGTGCGTATTATGTATTATACGCCTAAGTCGTCTTTTACGACATCCACGGACAAGATAGGGACTGATGATTTTTTTTCTTAATCCGTCACCACACGGATATATCTTACATTGTTCTATTTCTGTAATTACTCGGTATCAACCACCTTCTTTATTCCCACTTTACTGCGGTATACACTGAGATAATAGTTATATACGCTCATTAAATAAATAGTCGAAGCTGCAGCAACGTTAATGTCAACGTCCGTAGTGTTTCAGTGCATAATGAACACTGACCGAAGCCAACGTGTGGACAGCTCTAGAAACACTCGTCTACGTTGGCCACTCGCGTTGGCGTTCGCTGCACTCGGCCAACGTGTGGACGCTAGCACTCGCCTTGTACATATTTGCCGACGCTCGCGCTGGCCTAGGCTCGGCCAACATGTGTACAGGCTATATTACATTCAAATTGTATATGCTAGGAATCGTGTTTTATGGTTGTCACACACGTTCATATGTAAATCGACGTTTCGGTTACTTTTAATTCCATTCGATTTCACAGCGAATAAACTTCAAATAGGGTTGCCTACCACATATGAATATCGTGATTCAAATTTAATTATAAAATTTAATTCTCGTCTTAGT
Source organism: Lymantria dispar (assembly GCA_032191425.1). Classification (NCBI taxonomy): domain Eukaryota; kingdom Metazoa; phylum Arthropoda; class Insecta; order Lepidoptera; family Erebidae; genus Lymantria; species Lymantria dispar. Next base: position 14,720,189 of record CM063457.1, on the reverse strand, counting down.
CTGTGAATAAAAAATGACTTTGTACAAGGTGTCCGTTCATGAATGCAATAGGTCACCACTTTTTCTCGTCCCACGGGTACCATAACAGACAATAATAGACCAGTAACTACATTATAGATACACGAAACACACGCATAAATCAACAAATCCTGTATGAGTATTTACAGGATCTGAACTGCGTAGTACTCATAAGAAGACTATCACCCTACCACAGTCTTGAGAAAGGCCTACGTCCAGTAGAGTACAGCGGCAGACTGAATCTTAATGAACAGACATTTCAGATAAAGAGTGTCTCTATCTGAAATGTCTGTTCTTCATGTGGGTAATAATTCATCACCAAATGTCACGAAATATGCAGATAATAACACGTAATGGTACAAGTTGCTGATGTGGTTTACATCGCATTGATCAGTGGGCTTACCCTTGAAATCAATTCTAATTTCGAATCCGATTCAATTCCAATCTCACCAAACTTATATTTGTTACTTTTAAACAAAATCCAGAATGAATTCTTCGCATTTGCAAAGTGCCGTATTTTATTACTTTAAATGAATAAAGTACCAACCTGTCTGACCAGCATGGTATAGTAAGGTCAACTTCCCTATTGGAGGAGGCTCGAGCCCAATAGTGAGACATATATGAGTTGAAATGATGATGATGAATAAAGTTACCGAACTCGATCATCACAAAGACGCTTTCTTGAAATTGTGTAACATTAACGATTTTAAACTACATCTAAAACACGTCGTGAGTAGCAAATATTTGACTGAATCGACGAGAGTCTAATTCATTTAGTTTAAAAAATTCCACCGAATTGGATTCCAATCGTGCGCTAGTGTCGCTTTCAAGAGTACCAAATTGCTCAAATTCGAGTTGCGATTGGATTTAGGATTGGAATCGAGATTCAAGAGTAAGCATACAGATAATGATGATCATCGTCAACAGTTGGATGTAAACCTCCTCATGAAGAGAGCAACTACTCGTAATAGTTGCACAAGTGTGTAACACGCGGTCGTTAATAATATAATGTTAAAAAATTACAGATTACAACAGTACATTAATTTTAATTCTCGACAACCCAACATTCATAAGGCCTACAAGGTCGTTATGCCCTTTTATGTTTATAGATCAAAAAGAAGTATTCGTGAATCATTCCCAGACTTGATGTTTTAACGAGCCTTTTTATGATTATGTATTGAGCAAACACTGAAATATTGGGCTTACAGTCAACTGTTTTTACAAACACGTTTTACATGGTCCTTATTAAGGCTTTTTCCTACGATCAGTGGGCAAGTGTAATTATTCTATAGTTTCATATATGACTTCTCCCGCGCAAACAGTAATTTTCCCAAAGTTGTATTATTATCCCGAGGGAACCACTAATATTATTTGCATATTGTAATCACTTAGTCGTCTTTTACGACTCCCACGGACAAGAAAGGGAGTGGTGAATTATATTGTTCCTCCAGCATCACACGAATTAAATTAAATACGAAATTTAAATTATCCAATCACATTGTTTATGCTTTCCGTGTGGTGACAGAGTAAGAACACAATTCATCTTACCTGTGGGTATCGTAAAAGAGGACTTAGGAATATTTATGTATGTTACATGTTACATCTATACAAGAGAATGATCCCTCGAAATAGAACTCTATACCAACACGTCTGACCAGTTTAGTATAGTATGTCAATTTCCCTCCTAATGTGGAGGAGGCCCGAACCAAATAGTAGGACGCGTTGAGTTGAAATGATAAATAATTATTTTTATGTTTGTTCGTCAATTTTGTTTTGAGTATTTTTGTTTTGAAATGCATAAAGATTTACTTACCCATGGTTACAACTTACAAGTATTAATATTAGAGTTTTCTAAATGTTATTTCTAATCTATGTGTAATTTAGTGAAGTGAAGAACTTGCCATTACTAAATTATACATTCAAATAAATCACAATGAAACGTATCAATTTTACTGAATAAACTCTATATGTTTACATTGAACACAATTTCATTTATAGTAAGTACACATTATTGTTTTGTATCCCCACTGGAAATACATCCAACGACATAATTTTCTGCTGGAAAGATTGATAAGAAAAATCTTTTTGTTTGTGTCGGATTTCATCTTTTATCAATAAGTTTTTTTTTAATTTCAACAAAACAGTTCTTGATATTTTTTTCCCTGATGAGATGTCCCACTGGCGCTTTTGGAAATTATTTCACTACTTTCAAGATTTGGCTTCACTTAAGATGTATTATCACCTTATTAGGTGGATAGTAGATGAAATCAATTTCAATTGGACGTTTAAAAACTGAAAAGGTAAACCAACCCTTAGTTGGCTTATACAACATAATTTCATTTTTTTTCTAGTTTTCGTCTTTTGTTTATTTGTCTTGAGTTTATTGTATAATAACAATGCGGGTAATGAAAAAAATTTTTCTAATGAGTCTTTTTTTTATTAAATACTAGCAACTCGCCCTCGTTTCGCTTCGGCTTCAGTCGCCTTACCTGCATAGTGCCCGTTCCCGTGGAAATACTGGGTTCAAATATAGCCTATGTTACTCCCAGATATTATAGCTTTCCATTGGTGTAAGAATTTTTGAAATCGGATTTGTGGTTTAAGCGTGAAAGCGCAACAGACAAACAAACTTATTTTCGCATTTATAATATTAGTTTATATACAGATAATACGCGGCAACACATCATACTATACAAACAGCGTAAATATGCACGCATATACCCACTCACATACCTAACACCGGATATTGTCGAAATCAGAGAATTTGATGTAAAACAATATTGAAACCAATAATATTATTACAGTTATTTGATAGCATTTGCAAAACTTTCATCCCTTCCAAACTATTAATTAAATTATTAAATTTTTCATTTTAACTCAACTAATGAAACCGATAACGCTTTTTTCTTTAAATATGAAGTGCCTGCTTTATTTAGTATAGCAATACGATGGAATACGTGCATAATTCTATGCGTATGAAATGTAATGCAGTTTTTTTATAGGTTCTTTAAATATCGATCCTTTGCGGAGTGTTTTCTATACATGCACCAAATAGGGTATTTCTTTGCTCAAATACGTGATTGCGCCAAGTCCGCGTTTTAAATTGCATTCCTTAATACTCTATTTCAAAAATCTTTCATGTTATGAAGCTCTTCCTTATGTCGATGTTTTAAATTTTAAAATTATTTTATTTTATTGCCAAAATAAAACATTTTTTTTATAATTTGCCTATTTTTGTAAATTAATATTAATGCAGTTCAAGTTATGAGTATTTACATTTTATTTGAGAGAGCCCTCTCACAAAACGATAAAGTTTTACACTGTACAATTATAAAGGTTTGTCGCAAATCAATATTTAAATTTGTTTAAATACATTGTAATGTTTTACAGAGTAAGTATATGGCTATGAGATATACTGTTAAACAAATATGTAGTTTAAAACTATTCGTTTAATAACTTTTGTATAGGCAGATACGTAGTATACAATGTTTTTAGATAGGTTATTAAAACTGGACTAAACAAATGATGATAAGGTTCACGTAATATTTAAAAGAAATTTAGTTATTGAACTCTGTTTTTACAATCTTGTATTAAGCAATAGGCACTTAATTTATTTAAATATTTTAAATCGCAAAGCAATCGCCTGTCTGGATGTCCTACTTTGATTTACATATATACATAGGTCACTGACCTCGTGAACTTGAAACTACACTGGTGAACTCCTAATGTTTTCCCTATTTCTCTGCTTGAGAGATTGGTTTTATTTTAGTTATCATTTTACAAGTATATTGTGGCATCGACAACTCGACACATGTTCGGTTAGAACGGCGCGTGCGCAGGTCAGTCGACGCGGTTCGTTTGTTGCGCGCGCTTATGTTATAAATTCGATCAATAACTTTAATACGTCGTTGTCACTATTACTTGTTTTCTTATTCAATTGAAAGTAACAACATTTTTTTATAATGAAAAAATAATATTTGTATTAATAAGAGATAATAAAATATTAAATGCTATTTTCATATTGGATATAACAAAACGATAATGTTTCAGAAGATTTTCAAAACAAAGACTAATTAAACGTGTAATATCGCTTGTTATTTGGATTTCATCTCCCGCGCTTGTGCCAAGCTTTCAAGACGCATTTTAGTGTCGACCGATGACACCCAACAGTACGTCTACCCCATATACTTTTTTTCAACACTTTTTACTGTACCCTCAGTCGTGTATAGATACTAAGTGATTCCGTGATATCTCGTCCCGGTCGTTTTGTGTTTATCAACAAAATGGAGATTCTGATAATGCAAGAAGGTCCTATAGTGTTATCGTGGATTGTTTTTTTGCTGCTCATATGTCGCTGTTATTATCAGATTAGTTATATCAAAGTCGCCGGTGAGTATCTCAATTATATACTTAACTAATTTAAATAAATCAATACATATATAAGTTGTATAGAAAATTATATAATCCACGTGTTCATTGTTATCGAAACAATTCAACCACTGTATTGAAATAGATACGATATGTTATTAAATATCAGTAGATCGAAGAAACTGCGGTAACGTTGATATAATAGAATTTTTATGTTTTTATTGGATATGAAAATATTTTATGCCTTCATAATGTTATTCAAAATTTACACTTTCCATCTCTATGAAATTGGAGGTGTAGATATCGTGGATTGAACATGTTTGGCTCCAAAGCCGATTATGCGATTATTTTTTTTTTTACTTCAAGAATGTTCTCGGCTTGAGAAACAATGTCGAATTTATATATTCAATCTCATACACTTAGCGTGATCGTCGAATAAATTTCAATATACTTGGAATCGCTTGTTGTTAGACCACCTTAGTTCTAACTAAATATTAACAATTCCCGCTGAATTTTAACAATTGCAATTTCAGTATTTCATTTCATTCTAAATAAAATTGGAATATAAAAACTTTCATTAATATAATAAATTGTATGTAGTAATCGTTGACTTGAATGAATATTAATTGATTGTGTTACATATTGGCGTGTCAACTCGACGTCAGTTAATATCGATAACTAATGTTTTTGATTTTTTAATAACGCTGTTTCATACTAACGGGATCAAAAACCTTTCTACTTTCATTATCTAATCATATATATCAAACACAGAGTAAGAGCAAACATTTAAAAATACTCTACTCCAACTGCATAAGTTCTAAGCATTTTTATTAATAGAAGATGTTTTGAAATCTCCATGAAACACTAAAACAATGATATCGTTTTAATTTGCGTGCGTTAAATTTGTTTATCGTTTCATTTTTACTATGGATAACGAATACGATTTACTAAGAAATATTTAATTTTTAAAAGATGATAGATAAACTTCGAATCTATTTACTATAAATAGCAAATGAGTTATAAGTAACAAGAATGTAAGTAGGTCTTCTAGTAGGGACCTAAGAAGTAAACAAAACTATACATCTGTGTTTGCCATACGTCACCTATTCTTTAATACATAGGTATATACCTCAGCAGACTTAGTGCTATTGTTCGTATGAACGAATTAAATATATGTATTAATTACATTTTTATAACCCTATCAACAATAGGTGTTGTAACTTGCTTCTAAGGCATATGAGAAAGCATTGCCAAAATAAAAACAACAGTATTTATTATGTCTGTTTAAAGACGCTAACAATTTGTTGCTATGGGTATTGTAAGGTGCCGCTAAGATAATTAACTGTTATATAACATTGCACTGAAAGACAAACAAAAATACTTATACTTCTCATGAATAGAGCATATACGTTTCCGATCGCATTGACGTGGTACTTTCCTTTTTTATTTGGACAGATATCACGTTAAGAGAATTATCTGACTATATCTATTATTCTAGATGCTTCCGAGTGGTGACAGCATAAGAATACAATTGACCACCCTCTTTCTTGCCCGTGGGAGTAGTAGAAGACGACTCAGCGTTTATAATATGCATACAACATCTATGCAAGAGAAGGAAATCTCATAATAAAACCCTGTACCAATCCGTCTGGTCAGCGTGGTATAGTAGGTCATTGTCCCTCCCATTGTGGAGGAGGCTCGTGCTCAGCAGGACGTATATGAGCTGTGATGATGAGATGCTCATGACAACGAGATGTCTTTAATTTTTTGAAGCACGGTTTACACTTGAGAATATTTTTTTTTAGATTTCCTCACTTTTAACTGTGAAGAACATTTAGATAAAAACGTATTGATGTCGTGTCAATAATGTGCTCTATCGTATACCTAATAATGTCATATATACAACGTGGCTGCCTTGAAAGTTAGTTCATCATTACATCAGCGCACGTCAGTCCCACTGTTTGATTCAGGCCTCTTCCACAATGGGAGGGAATACTACTATACCCTTTTTTGTTGGGTGGACTATGGTCAGCGCACACAGCGTCCATTCCGTCCGTGGTGACGAAAGGACGGTGTGCGACCCCATAACTACCATTTTTTTTTTGTGGGTGGGCTGCTGTCGGCGCTCCTCCGCACCACTCCGTCCGAGGCGACAGAGGGGCTTAAGCACGCAACTCCCGCAACCCACCCGAAAACCACGTCGCCCTCGTCGCTGGGCCGACTACCGGAGCAGGGTTACTTGACATCAGTGGTCGGCCCGACGGAATACCCCCTATTGGGGTACCCTCCCATCGACCGACGTCCCCCCCTCGGGGAGGACGTCGGTCTTTCCTCACGCGGTCGGCCTCTCGGCGGGTGACGGACTAATCCCCGGTCACGTCACCCGCCCCATAACTACCTTACCTGTTGGTTAGACATGTTGATATAATTGTATTGAGTTTAATGTGTAGTTTACCGTTTCTTGCATAGATTTTATCTGCGTATCATATCACTTAGTCTTCTTACGACATCCACGCCCAAGAAAGGGAGTAGTGAATTGTATACTTACTCCGTCACCATCACGGATAATTATTTTAAAAACAATTGATGTAAAAGTTAATTAGTCTTAATATAAATTATGTGTTAATTTACAAAGAACGTAGCTTAACAAGCGAATTCATCGATGCGTGCTAACTGTCACCGACACGGCTATTAATAATGCAGATCTGAAACTGACGTTAATAAATCTGTTTTGCACATAACCTATTTGACCTAGTATGCTCATATCTATTGTTTTATAGCTGTTATTTAGCTGACAAGTATAACGGATTCGTCCATGTAAACATGTCATAATTAAAATAGATCACTGGTCCAGTGATGGCCTAGTAATTAAAATGTGTCGACTCGAATAGCTGCGATGCTGATAAAAATTAAAATCTTATGTTTATTCATTGCCCTCGTAGCCTTAATTTTTCATTGTGTATACGGACCGGCCTCTTTTTGTTCTTGTTGTGGCTAATGCCATTATTCAGCCCTTCCGCAAGGGATTATAAAGGATCCCTCGACGTATGATATGTTCTAAATATCCGCTAAATATCAACAGTGGTGGTTATCCGTGTGGTAACAGAGTAAGAATACAATTCACCAATCTCTATCTTACCCGTGGGTGTCGTAAAAGATGACTAAGGGATATAATATGCAGATACCATCCATGCAAGATATAGAAAGCTCGGCATAAAATCCTACACCAACACGTCTGACCAACGGGGTGTAGCAGGTCAAAGCCGCCACTGCAAAGGGATTGCTCCCTTTGCAGTGGCGACCCGAACCCAACAGTGGCATTTATGCGGGCTAAGATGGGGTTACCAACAGTGGTCTTTCCCGTTTATTTTGGTGTGTTGCTTATTCTGCTATTGCTCTGCATCATGTTTTGGGATTACGATTCTAAGCGAAATTAAGATCGACCTCGATATATGACCAATTATAAAGTGAATTTTATGCAACTCTGTTAAACTTTGCTATATATTACGTACTTCATAATCAAGCGTCTGCTTAATCAAAGTTCCGCATTAAGATGACACCACATACGTCGTTTAGAAAGACATTGAAATATTTCATTGTACACTGGTGATTGTTATCTATTTGAACTGTGAAGGTCAGACGGGTGTCACTGTGGCGAAATATTTTTGCTTAAACTGTATTGTTTTTTATCACGAACCTTAATTTCATTCATCAACTTATAGTCCATAAAATATAGCTTGATCTTTGTGACATTTGTCCCTAGTGCTGTCACGCTTACGATGAAGTCCGTAGTTTTTTATCGATAAAATTCAATATTTTTATAATTGTAATTTTCTATTATAATTGAAATACAATCAATGAAAATCTTTTTGAATTTAAATCGAACAAAAACCGATTTTTGATTATTTTAATTATTCGAAAGGAGTACAATCAAGGTTAACGTCACTATTGTTATCATCACTGAAGCGTTCCTGCTAGAACATTTATAATTTTTTGTCAGAATAGTCGTTATATCAATCGATCAATTGTGACTCTTTTATTAGTAAACATATTTAGGTTATTGACAATAATGCGTACATAAAATATTATCATTTACTCTGAGACAAAAAGTAGTTTTTTAATGTTTAATTAATTCAATTTATGTATTTTATAATGTAACTGTCTGTTGTAATTGTAAAAATATGTTGAAAGTTTTATATAGGTACTATTTTGGGTTTATTTCTTTTATAAATAATTTAATAAAGATCGTTTATCGATTTACGTATATCGACTGTCCCATCTCTTTTTTATTTACAGTCCAACATAACCTTGTATGTGAGTAAGCGTCATTTTTTTATAAAATGTTTACTAGGTATTGCAATACTTACGAGGTGCACTTTAGGCATGAATATTAATATTTTTATTTGTATAATATATTGCACTTTAGTTGCAATAAAACTGACACGAAAAGAATGAAAATATATGTGATACAAAATAAAATTGTAAACATGTCGGGCGTTCAAACTTACTTCGTCAGTTTCGTTGACATCTGTCACAGAGATCAAGCTATATTTTATGGACTATAATTGTGTTCACTATAGAATATATTTTTTTTATTTTTTGAATATTTTCTTATTGCTGGCAAACGAGTAAACAGCACACCTGACGGTAAATAATATTGCTGTTCATGGACCTTTGCTAGGCCGCTGCCTACCGGTGAAAAAGTGATTGTAGTATGAATGCCAGCAATGAGGTTCGGTGATACTAAAGACAGTATCAAAACCCACCGCACCACAGCACACTCCGAAAGTTGGGCCGCCGGCTCTCTCGCTTACCGAACGATGAAGTGCAGTAACAAATTGCTACTACTCACACGAACATTTTCTGCGAGAGTGTTGTACTGTCCTGGACCGACCGGCCCGCGGCTATGGACTGATGACTTTCGACAGTTTAGTCCTATCAAATGAAATAGGATATTGGATTATCCAAGGAAGGATAATGTTATATTTGCCATGCTTTGCTGGCAAATTGGCGATCGTAGTTGGTGTTATAAGTTTTTCTTTGGAAAAGGACAACATCCTTTACTAAGCCAATAATCCTTATATTGCCCGAGACTTTACAGTCATAACGGACACAAATTACAACCAGATTCATAACATCAGTTTTTCTTACTTGGGAATCGAACCCTTGACATTGACTTTGTTACCACATGATTGTTAAATAAAAGTAATAAGTAGTATTAAATTCTTGATACATATCTGAGGAAATATGTAGTAACTAATATTATTATCTGCTTTGTTGGCTTAGTAGCCGTTTCGACTGAAAATTCTTAGGGTTCAGATTGAAATTTGCTCAAATTTGCCAAAAAACTATTAGACTTTGAAGAAATTCTCAGAACCGAAACCTTTGAACCTTAAAGCTGCACACGATGGATGAATAAGCTAGTACTTATTAGGTAGGTGTAAAAGTTTTTTAGACAAAGTAGCTATACGATGCTATACTTAATTACACTTGCTCACCCGCCCAATGGAAAAAATGTGACGTTATAAAATTATTCCGTAACTTTCAAAATCCTTTCTAAGAATTGCGACAAGTTGTAAAATACAAGATACCAGAAGTCACAATGTTTCCATGTTACAATAACTGGGTGACCTGATTCTTGCAAGTAGCTCTGGACTCGATGTGGATTACGAAATTGCATACTATAATGCTGTATATTTTCTTGACGAAACTAGAAATGCGTTAGTACTTCAGCTATGTTGGTAAAATAGAAGAAAATCCTACATATCTTGTTATAATGGTAATGTATTTGACTTTTCTTTCTTTCTTCTCATTTTTAATTTACATATATCACATTATTCGTCATGAGCCTCCCTCATAATGAGAGCGCGCAGGTTTTTTATATTTATTGTTTTTTAAATGATTGGTTTTGAAAATGAAAATGAGATTATCGCTTACGTGTGTAAGCTGTGAACCTGCATTCTTTACAAATCCTTTCATTTCCTTTATTAAAATTTAACTGGTGAAGGCGAGGTGTAGTCAATTTTTCATTCATTTTCCCGTGATGTGACGTTATAGCTTTTAACTTACAGATATTCATTATTGATTTGGAATCAAATACGAAAGTGTAACTCACCCAAATATTACTTTGTAACTTTGAATTATATTATTATAGGGCAAGCACATCGACGTTGTTACACATATGATGCCGGAGTTAGCATATTATATTTTACAATGATTTAAATACCTAATTTAAAAAACCACAAGTAACGGCATGTCGTGGATTCGATTCCCAGGAATAATACTTTGAGCTATAGTTCAGAGTCTAGGTGTAATTTGTGTCCGTTAGTTGCATATTTCAGAATTTGGTTTTGATAGTTTTATAGCAATACAAGAATTTAATAAATGTGTCAAACCTTTTTTCCACCGATGTTTACTAGATGATGAAGAAAAGTAAGCTATCTAGAGATGTTCACTGCAAGGCAGACGACCTTTTTGTATCATGGGCCCCGCAGGGATGCATCCGCCTGAGCAGGCTCATATTCAGGTCCATATGAAATATTTGGGATTGGTGATCGACGGGCATTGGTAGTTTCGGGAGTATTTACGTCGATTTGTTCCTCAGCTTGTAGGCACGGTGTCCGCCTTCTCACGGTTCATGTTGAATATGGGCAACCTCAGCGTTGTGTGACAACGGCTGTACGCGGAGATGATTCGCTCAATGGCGTTGTATGGCGCACCCATGTAGCTGAAATCTCTGACTGTCACTCTGGACTTTCTTGTGGCCACCACAGAGGCCCATGGCAGTCAAACCTATTTGCGGTTACCGCATGGTACTACAATCTCTACCGTAGAGTGTCTGAAATGTGCGAAAAGAGTGGCGGCGTGCCGTCTAATGAGATGGCTGCCTGGCGCGAGGACGCTCGCCGAACCGGTTCAGCTAGATGTTGGGATCGTAGAGGCTTTTTAGCTGGTACTGATAGAGTGGATGGAGCGGCGAAAGGTTCTAATGAGGTCACTGCGCAGCACAGGGTTAAAGTCTGCGTAACCTTGACTCAGTAGCGCCGTAGAATCCTGGTAACTATCGGTGCCGACCTGACAGCGTTGGTAAACAGCCTCAGGCAATGGGTCCTGGTCACCACTTTTATGAGGCAATCGTATCAAGGAAGGAGCTGGCGGAAGATGATCAGGAGGAACTTCTCCATGGCGACATGATTCGCCACCGATGCTTTGGATGGCGCAGGCGCGAGTACCTGCACCTGACGCCAGCCTAGCCGTGGTAGTAGGTGATCGGACCTAGGAATAGGCCTACACCCATGGAGAGGTCCATCGCGTGAGGGCGACGCCCGTTGGACAACTGAGCGACAACTCGAGATAGTACCCGAGTTTCATACAGCTGCTGGAAATTTTTTAACGGATAATCTCTATGATATGAAACCCGATATCCTAACCAGGATCCCATGGTAGCAGTTTTGTCATTAAGTCACTGGAACAACTTAGCAATATTTGTGTTTTTTCGGTCCTAGAAATAATATCGTCTATAACTTTGTATTCTCCTTTAGCACATAAAGGTATTGTAGAGGAGGCCTTTGGCTAGTATATTATCTTCATATGTATTTCAATTGTGGATACTAAATAATGAGTTTCCAATGTATTGTAGTTTGGAACTAAGTTCTTTGGCTAGTCTCGACTTTGTAAGCATCTGCGAATATTATACACACTAGAAACTACGTTCTTTGATAAAAACATTTACTATAAATCATGGTTATGAGAGGTAAAGTTTGGAATGATATTAAATATATTATAATTGATTCATTAATATCTGTGGCCGCAGTTCGTATTTATATCCTTAGTGACAGCGACAGCCTACTTTTTTTTTTTCTTTTTTTTTTGTGGTGGGCTGCGGTCGGCGCGCCTCCGCACCACTCCGTCCGGGGCGACAGAGGGCACGCAACTCCCGCAACCCACCCGAACACCACGTCACCTTGGTCGTATCGAATTAAATAAATCTAATAATTTATTATATCACATAATGTCTTTAAACTTTCTATTCTAAATATATCTATTTTATTTCATTAACCTTATTATTTTTAAGACAATATTAGTACACGTTTGGAGATATATAATATTTCATAAAATATGACTTTTATCTGGTAAGTAGATAGTTTAAAGATACGGTATCTTTGGTCACTTTGGATCTTAGTCAACTATATTATTGACACTGTCAAATGCGTGCTCCTGAAGACATATAAAGTATTAATCTTTTCTCGGATTGCGTAGGTCAAAAGAGCCTTCTCTCTGTAGTTAAGTGTTATTCTGCTGAATTTAGTTAAGCTAGAAAGTTGTCTCTTAGGCAATAGGTGATAATAAATCTAGGTGAATGATGATACATTTATATGTTAACGTAACTTTTTTATAGCATATTTACTTTAAGAAATTATTAGCGGCATAAATATTATAAATAATTTGGAAATTAATTCAAATCATTTATAACATAACCTCAATTCATCTCAATTACGTTGAAATGTTTATAAAATCTAAATATCATCAAGTATGATCCAATTTCGATGATTATTTGTTGTTCGTATTGTAGAATGCTCATTTAGTTCAAATTAAAATACGATTAATGACTGTGTACAGACAGTGAATGTTTTTAAAAAATAACAATATTTTTTCAAGACCGCGTGTTTAAATATTGTTTCGTAAACTACACGACGAAACATCATATAATGTGCTCTGAAGCAGTATCAAAGAAGACGTTGCCGTTACTTGTGTTATTTGTATTTACTGTAATTCGTCATTGTATTTTAATTTATAGATAACTAGCTGACCCAACAGATGTTGCTCTGTTCAAATCTAAAAAAATGTAAAAGGAATTCTTTTTGAAATCGATCACAGTGCCATCTACCGGTTCCAATTATTAATCTTAACCATTCTCATATCCATCGAAACAGAAAAAAACACATCAAAATCGATCCTGCCGTTTAGGAGTTCATCTACGAGTACAAAAACGAACAGAAGATTTATATACCAGTTTATTTCCTGATATTATAGCTTTCCATTGGTGACAGAATTTTTAAAATCGGTTCTTTGGTTTAAGCGTGAAAGCGTAACAAACAAACAAACTTACTTTCGCATTTATAATATTAGTAAGGATTGAAATCTTTATATCGATCGAAGTCCATACAGTCAAGTCTGATAAAATATTCTACATATTATTTAACATTTCTTTATATGGAATTTATGGTCATGTCCGTCAGTAAGTCAAGTTGTTACCATAATTAGGCGCTGAAAACCTAATTAAATGATTTCTCTGGGAATTTCGGTAGAATATGAAAATACACGTGAACCTATTACACTTATATCACATTCATCACACTTCAGCACCTTAACTGTATTATATTACATAAAATATGAGCAAAATTATTCAATATCTATACCAATAAATAAAATTGGAGTGTCTGTTTGTAATGTCAAAATAATAGGCTTTTTTCATGCTCACATGGTTATTTGCACGACACCTATGCCTAAAATACAGATTAAAAAATTTTTGTCTGTCTGTCTGTCTGTCTATCTGTCTGTTTGTTCCGGGTAATCTTCAAAACGGCTGGGCCGATTTCAAAAATTCTTTCACCAATGGAAAGCTATAATATCAGTAAACTAGGCTATATTTTATTCCGGTATTCCCACGGGAACGGGAACTACGCAGGTAAAACGACAAAAACCGAAGCGAAGCGAGGGTGGGTTGCTAGTAATACTATAAAAAAATTAATATAATACAAGAGCTTAACATTGCCATATTCACGCCGAAACTCATGTCGAAGAGAATATAAGTCACTATGAAACGTAGGATAACAAAAACGCATTTGATATGTAATAACAAAACGCAAATAAGAGCTAAACGTAATTTTGTCTATAGTTAAGTATATTTGATAATTTTAATTTTGTCAGTAATCAATAATCAGTAATTTGTATTCTCTTTGAATCTTCATTAATAATGCTGCGACCAAGAAGATCGAATCTTTCCCGACAAAGCCGTAATGGTTCCTCCATTAGGGACTATATATTCCGAATATATAGTCTCTTCTTCAATTTAGAAAATATATTTAAGAAAAAATTGTGGCGGTACGAAGTTCGCCGGGTCAGCTACTTCATATTAGATATTACACTAGACATAAACGTTGATATAAAAATAGAATTCCATGAAATCGATTAGTCTCCTTTGTTGACTGGGTTCTAATACATTGTTTCAATGGTCTAAAACTATCTTCACGTTATTGCCTTTCTTTAAGCTCCTCGTTTGAGGCACATCCGTTAGATGGTTCCAAAATCTATGAAGGACAATTTTTTGCCATTTATTTATATATATACTAGCAACCCGCCCTCGCTTCGGTTTCAGTCGCGTTACCCGTACTCGTTCCCGTGGGAATACCGGGATAGAATATAGCCTATGTTACTTCCTGATATTATAGCTTTCCATTGGTGAAGGAATTTTTGAAATGGGGTCAGTGGTTTAAGCGTGAAAGCGTAACAAACAAACAAAATTAATTTCGCATTTGAGTCATTCCATTATCGCGGGTGCAACATTTAGACGCATGTTTTAATTTCATGAATTTAAATAAAAAACATTTTTAATTGAATTAAACTTTGAACGATTACATTTTAATATGTTCTTTTAATATTCGTTTACAAGGATTTTAAAAGCCAGAAGGAGGGTCCAAATTGCCATTGCGGGTGCAACAGATTTGGCCCAACCATTCCAGAACATAGATAAAAACATTATAAATCTGTTAATTGTGATACATTTAATAAATTTTCTCTTTATATTTCGTAAGTTGTTTAAATAACCATGAATATAAAATAAAAATTCTAACGAAAACAAAAATAAACAATTAATTATTCACTTTATCCGAATCGCGTGTGCAACATCAAATTATCGCGGGTGCAACATCAAATTATCGCGGGTGCAACTAGTCTTAATTGATGTGAACCTAAACATTAATTTAACTTATATAATAACAAAATAAGAGATCAAACAATATTTATTACTAACTAGCAACCCGCCCTCGCTTCGCTTCGGTTTCAGTCGCCTTACCCGCGTAGTTTCCGTTCCCGTGGGAATACCGGAATAAAATATAGCCTATGTTACTCCCTGATATTATAGCTTTCCATTGGTGAAAGAATTTTTGGAATCGGTTGGGTGGTTTAAGCGTGAAAGCATTACAAACAAACAAACAAACATCATTACTTTCGCATTTATAATATTAGTATGGATTAATACTCTTTTTTGTCGCTTAAATTAACTTTTTTTTTTAAATACGTCAATATTTGCCGAAAATTCTATGAACGTAGTATTTCCATCTGTTTTTTTTTCTCGGCGCTTCCGATTTCGCGATATCTTCATATTGCACGTCTGCTATGTCATTTACAATTTCTGTGAAACGTCTGCAATCAAACGTCGTCATAAATTGTATTCTGGTTTCTCCATCTTCATCCATATCGCTCTGACATACTGGGAGTATAATATTGAGTAATTTTATTGCCGGTTTTACATAACAATTGTACGAGCACATACAAACCAGCGCAAATATCTTTTGGTAAGACGGCAGCTTGGACAGTAGCAATTTCAGGTCATACTTCTGGTGATAATTTTGAAGCATGAAAAGACGTTGATGGAGTTTCGTCATTTATAAATTCATTGTCTGAATCACTGCAGTTTCTGTAAACAACAGAAATGCGCAAATTCTTTTTTAAAAGAATTATAGATTCAGTCTGACACGATACTGAAGGCACAGATATATCAGGACACTGAATTTCTTTTTGTATTTTGTGATTTGTAAGCGGTTCTAAATCATCATCAGTCCAATCAATTTCTGTATTAGTGGTGATTTTTGGCGACGTCAAAATCAATTTGCATTTGAAATGAGACAGTGAGAGAGAATATTTATATAAAAACAACAAAATATATAATTAATCACACAAAAAGGTACAGTGACAAAAAGTTGCACCCGTAATTTAACATTAAGATCGCGGGTGCAACTAATTTAAATTAACATTTATTTTAATCTAATAATCATTACAATCTAAAAAGCTGTTAATTTAAGTTGAATTTTGGTTTCTTCTTACTTTTACAAAGTTTCAAAATGTTAGCTCTTAATTTCTGTGAAATAAGTAAACTTTCTTATCTTTTGTATTGCGGGTGCAACAAGTTAACAATGTGTTCTAACCACTTCTAGCACTCAATAATCCTTAATAAATAACAACATATACTTACATTTTTTGAAGCAGAAGGATAAATGAATATTGTCACTTCAAGATTAACGGGTAAAACACAACGTCAAACTGCCAGCAACGTTTATTTGAAGTCAGTTTTGCTAGGCATGATTTTCAGTTTGTACCAATTCTTTCGATGGTAATATTTTCAAACGCTCTAAAGAATTTATTACGAAGTAAAATCGAAAAAAAATCACATAATGTTAAATTTTGACATTCTTTCTTGCATTATATGATAAAAAGAACAACTAATAACGTGATTAAAAAAATAATTTCGGGAATCGTCTATAGCGAAATCGCTCATTTATAATATTAGTAAGGATATAGATTTTTATTATACCTATTGTGCTAAACACAATGTGATGTCTATCTTGGTTAGAATTAAAATAATGTACTTTCTGCATATTGAAGGAATAACTAGTGGAACAGCTTAGCTCATAAATCGTCAGATGCGTTATTAAATCCAAACTTCTTCATCTTAACTAGATCCTAAAACTTCTGTAAGTTTAAATTAAATTACAAAATTGAATTTTAGAAATATCTAGGATTTTTTTTCAGAACATAATATAATCTAGCATGAGTTTACTAAATGGCGATCGGTTTAGAATGCAAACATGGTTGTGAATGATGTAAGTTAAACAAAAATAAACTTCATTTCTCTGACAATAGTATCCACAGGTGTGCATGCAACATCCGTCTTAATTTTTATTCTGCTTAGGTTGAGTGACGCCATCAGCTATCCGTCCGACCTTCACGGCCGGTCGATGCCCTAACCCGTACCGTTAGCAATGTAAATGAATGGGGATTTGTTATATCAATCATTTTGACTTTAAAAGTATTGTAATACGTGTTATTTTGATTGATTATGTAAACCAGATTTAGTAAACTATTTTAATGTCCAACTAAATCTATATCTATAAGAAGCGTGAATAATTTGTTAAACTTTTTTGATACAGAGTAAACAACTAAAAGACAAAACGAAGTTGATAACAGAACTATATTACGATATGAACTATATCGAAATATAGCTCTGTTAACAACTTCGTAATAGAGCTATATTTCGATATAGCTCTGTTTATTGTATTTTAGCATTTTAAATATCAAAAACAACGCCAGTAATGTGTTACTTACATCTTTAGAAAATAATCTCTAGAAAGCATTGCGCACATTTTATGATAAGACGTACCTAAATTGCCGTGTGCGGCTTATCACGTACAGATGACATGTCATGAGTGATTATAGGTATTTTCGTATTCACATTTATTATTATAACTAGCAACCCGCCCTCGCTTCGCTTCGGTTTCAGTCACTTTACTTGCCTAGTTCCCTTAGAAGGTAAAAATTAACAAATGCTCTTTATTAATTTTTACTGAAGAGTATTTGCCGTGTGATGACGGAATAAGAATACAATTCACCACCCCTCGCCTACCCGTGGCTGTCGTAGGAGACGACTAAGGGATTATAATATGCATACTACATCTATGCAAGAGCAGAAAAGTTCGAAACTAAAACCTATGGCAACAGTCTGACCAGCGTGGTATAGTAGGTCATTTTCGATCCCATAATGGAGGAGGCTCGAGCTGAAAAGTGGGATGTATAAGGGTTGAAATGATGAACGAAGAGTATTTAAGCAAAAATTTAACGAAAATCGATGACGAATTTTGTCTCCTCATACAAACTTTGCTACTGCAGTTCACCTCTTAGGGGTTGAATTCCAGAATATCCTTTCTTAATGGGTCCCTACGTCACAAAATAAAATTACAGGCAAAATTGCATGTTTCTAGCTTCAGAAGCTTAGCGAGCTTAGCTCTCACCAGTAGGTGGTCCGCTCATATTGCGCTAGAGAGGTACGTGTATGGCAAGACATGGGTTGCACGCTGTTGCCGTCAGTCGCCTCGGACGGATCGGACGGGGTGAGACCCTACCACAGTCTGTCCCCAAAAATAAGGTTAAGGAAATAAATCCTTATTTAGTCGTAATGTATAACTAGATAATACAAATTATACCCAATTTCAGAATCATCAGACATCAAAATAAAATAACTTGTTTAGTTGTATTATTTGTGGCGTCGTTTTTTAAAAGGTTTCTTAAAGATTTAGGAAACGGAAATATAACGAAAGTTTCATTTTCAGAATTAACTTAGATAATAGGATTATTTTTGTCACAGCGAACGCTATCGTTTACGATATTTTAAGCATCCCGTCGCAATGCACTCTAAACGTGTTACCGAAAAGTATTTATGTTTCATTAACACGTCCGTAAGCCAGAGTTCATAGGCCTCGACCATATCAACTATTACTATTTAAAATTTATATTTGCACAATATGTTGATTTATGAGTGGTAGGACCACACTGTCGACAGTTATCTGTCTACAGCCGCGGGCCGGTCCGTCCGGGGCAGTACCATGCTCTCGCAGAAAATCGACGTCTGAGTAGTAGCAATTTGTTACTGCGCTTCGTTCGGTGAGCGAGAGAGCCGGAAGCCCAACTTTCTGAGGGTGATTGCGTGTGGAGGGTTTTGGTGGTGCCCTTGGTATCACCGAGCCTCAATGCACGCATTCACACTCCCTTCGCGGTAGGCAACGGCCTTGTAAAGGTCCATGAGCGGCAGCAACACTTACCATCAGGTGTACTGTTTGCTCGTTTGCCACCGTTTGCATAAAAAAAAAAAAAAAAAAAAAAAGATTATCAAACCAGTATTTTAATAAGTCTCATGCTACACAAAGAAAGAAATAAATGCCGTATGGTAAACACTACAATTATTGACCAATTTTAGCTTGCTCTATATGGTCGTCAATAGCGTTTCCAAGAAGGGTGGAAGTCCTATGTAAAACTTTGTCCCCACCCCATTTATGCTCCCATTTTTGCCTTTCTATCTGTGTTAGAAGAAAAAAAGATGTGCTGTGCTGACCCCATGTACTCAAGTAAATTGGGTAAGGATGCCAGAGCTTTCAAAAACTTAAATTGTTACGTGCGTTGACGGCTTAAAAATATAAGATGGTATCACACTTTACTTTCTGGTGGGCATTGTAAAGAAGGGTGGGCACCAGCATCATTTTGGGAACTCACATGGCTTCTGGGCAACCTCACCAATAGTAATCAACAACCTGCCTGTTAAGCGTAGCGATCCCGGTTTCATACTTCCCTATAGGGGATATCCTACAGTGGATCTTGTTAGGCTGATGGAAGGAAATAAGTTTGATTAGACAGCCGTATTTTAGCTCCCCTTTCTCTAAGGTCCTCCTCCTTGATTCGTATTCCCCATTACTGGGGGTCGTGACTCCTGTCCTTCAAGATGCGATCATGTGCGATGGAGCGCCATTTGGACCTGTTGGTAGCTATCCATAGGGCCTCGTACATTGGAGTCTTAAGAGCGGTGCGGATCTGGTCTGATCAACGCATCGGGCTACGACCACGGGGCCTCTTTCCTTCTATCTTTCCTGTGACCATTAGCTTTACCATATTTGCATCTTCTTTCTTTCTATATGACCAAAGTACCCGAGTATCCTCTTAAGGCAAGTTGTTGATAACCTGGACTTGATTTTAATCTTCTCTAAGGTAATTATGCGTTATTTAAAATAAATATAGAATAAAATACTAAGCAAATATATTAAGCTTTCCTTGAAGTTTCGTTCATCAGTCTGAAGTATGATTTATTACAACGCAATAATGTGCTGTGTAATAAGAGTAATATTCATTTATATATCAAACATCTGGTTTCACGTTTGTTTATAATGGCAATGTTGTTCTAAGTATGACCATTTAACCTCATTAACCTTAAATTAAATAAACAGTTGCTAACTATGATAATATATTTTAGTTATCAATGTTTCTATTTAGGATTGAGTATTTACGGAATCTCCAGACATCTAAATTACTTCTTTAAACCACTGTGAGGTCGTGCCTCCATCACATTGGGAGGGAAAGATGAAACACTGCACTGATTAATACAGGTGAATTGTTATTATTTTGCATATTATCAAAATAAGTTATCATCATCATCATCTCAGCCCATGTATGTCCCACTATTGGCTTCCTCCAATATGGGAGGGAAATTCACCTACCATGCCACGCTAATCAAATGGGTTGGCATAGGGATTTCTTTCAAGTTTGCCTTCTCTTGCTTAGATGTTTTATGCATGTCATATGCCTTAATCGTTTTTTACGACAACAACGGGCAGGAAAATGGATAGTGAATTGTATTCTTACTCCGTCACCACACGGAATAAAGTCACATTAAGCCACATTTATATAATTACCGCGCACAAGCAACTAAACAAACATCTATACCAATAAATAAAATTGGAGTGTCTGTTTGTAATGTCAAAATAATAGGCTTTTTTCATGCTCACACGGTTATTTGCACGACACCTATGCCTAAAATAGCAATTAAAAAATTTTTGTCTGTCTGTCTGTCTGTCTGTTTGTTCCGGGTAATCTTCAAAACGGCTGGACCGATTTCAAAAATTCTTTCACCAATAGAAAGCTATAATATCAGGGCGTAAACTAGGCTATATTTTATCCCGGTATTCCCACGGGAACGGGAACTACGCGGGTAAAACGACTATAACCTATAACCGAAGCGAAGCGAGGGCGGATTGCTAGTCAATCATAATATTTCAGGAAAAAAATGTTTTTGAAGTAAGCATTAATCTATTTCGCGACCCTAAAATTAATCTCTATACATTAAAGTAAACATCGATCGTTACTCGAGAGGATTACGTTACCTGCAAAGACTTTGGCAGTACATTCAAATTGTCTTAAAATATAACAGTATTTCGATTTAAACTTAAGTAAGTAAATAGTCGTAGTGTGTGGTTATGTCGAAACCTTAACGGGTTTACTTTTTGTAGTAATTTATGTTATGCAAATTTTGAGTATTTCAGTGAACCGAGTTTATTTCTTTCTTTTGGTTGTATTAAACGTAAAGCGCTTTTTAAATTATAGTGAAATAAATTAAAAATACCCTAGATAGATGAACCTAGATGGATGAACTCTACTATGGTGTCGAGTGGTTCAGTGGTACAAAGGTGATAGTGATACCAAGTCGAACAGTTTCTCTCTACACTCCCCGTGAAAGAGCCTTTAGTGTACAGGCGACCCAAAGTCTTTCTGCCGCTTTAGAAACTCCAGTTTCGATTCGAATAGCATGTCTTTGCAGAGATAGAGTCAAGTGGGTTTAGCTGGTATTAAGGCGCCCCTGCCGATTTGAATAGCTCATCTTTGCAGGGTGTCACACTTGACACCTTGACAGCTAGACCCACTGGTCTAGCTGGTATTTAGGCGCGCCTGCCGAAAGATATGAGCAGTACTCCACGTGAGCAGGAATTTGTGCTTCGTACAGCATAAGCCGTTCTCTTGGCATGAAGTACTGGCTGATTCTGCTCAGGACGCCCAGGCATCCTATTTGCCAATTCGCCTTTGTCCTATAAATGACTCCCAAACTGAACTTTGCTCGATAGTTCGACGCCGACTTAACATAAAGTGGGTATAGAGTCAAATACAATTTTAGAAATTGTTTGATTTTTTAGTATGACAGAAAAAATATAGCCGTACGTTTTGTGCTAAAAAAACTGGCTATACACATACTAAAAAGGACATTAAAGGCGTAATTGTACCAAATACACGTGGCCGTTCATGTACCAAAAAGTATATCCAAACCTTACGGTGGTACTAGAAGAATGTGGTCGTTCACGCACTAAAAAGTACATCGAAGTCGTACGTTCGTATTAAAAAGCTGATAAAAGCTTAAAAAAAAGTTTCTTAATTGATATCATTAGTAATATTGCTATTTTTTCATATCATTAGTACTATTGCTATTTTTCTTATAGGTTCACTTCATTGGTTTATAGTTAGAAATATGGTTTATTTTATTTTTTATTATACGTGTTTTACAAATTCTAGTCGCTAATTTTTACCCAATTTTTACCCATTACTTACATCTTACTTATATTATAAATTATTTTTCTATATAACTACATATCTTAGATTTTTACTTAGGTACCTTCTAATTACTTCTACTCGTTATTTTTATTTATTACGTAATTAATACTTTTCTTTTATCTCTAACTTTAATTTACGCATAGTAATAAATTCCTTAATGTTGTGCACATCTGTAATTGATGTAAACACTAGTTTAAAGCCACTGGAATGTTTCTAGCATATGTTTGTGTTTATGTCGTAGATGAGCCTTATATAAATAAATAAATAAAAAGCTTAAAGAATTCTTATTCAAAAAGAAAAATATTTTATTTATCAGAAGCGTGTTGCGAATTTTAATTTTAAAAGACGACTTAGGGCTTGCAGCTTTTATGAGATGGTCTGGATATTACCGAACGAAAGGTAGGTCACAACGGACCGGGAAAATTTATTTACTCTCGAGAAAAAACATTACAGTCGAGGTAAATTTTAATTAACAGAAAATATCAGGTTGACCGAACTTCGCTCGGAGTATTTTTGTAGCATTTATTCAGATATACAGTCGACTCTCGTTAATTCCAACCTGCGATAATTCGAACCTCTCTGTAATTCAAAGTCATCACGAGTTCCCTACAAAATCTCTTTATATTTCGAACTAAATCAATACATTTTTTTGCACTTGGTAATTCGAACGAAAAAATCATTGCTATATAACAAAACGACGCGTTAATTCGAACTCATCGGCGTCCAACACTCGACAATTCAAAGCTGTAGAGAGAAAGAGGTGTAAAGAATTTCCTCGTCTGGAAGGTTTGGCTAAGATAGTGTAGAGGACAAAAAGTGTCTATTAGCGGAAACTTGTTGAAGGAAAAAGCAAAAGAGTTCGCGTCTACTCTGAGCATCAAAAACTTTGCGGCAAGTGAAGGATGGTTTTTCAGGCACTTTTCCTCTTAAAAAAAGTTATTGAGCAGTCTGAGCAGCAGCAATGTACTTTGAAGCAAACCAGTGTAACAGAGTTCTTTCGAAAGAGTAATTAATTCACATTATGAATACGTACATGTATGTACCTCTAAACTTTTGTAATTGTTATAGAATAGCAGTTAATAAATAATAATTGATCAACACTTAATAATTCGCTCTATTTATTTTCTCTCACAAATTTCGAACCATTTGATATTTCAAACACTTGATAATTCGTAATATTTTAAGAGTCCCTCGAGTTTCGAATTAACGAGAGTCGACTGTATATTAATAAAAAATAAAAAAATAAATAATGAAAATTATATAAAAATTACAAATAGAGAATAATAATAACATCGAGATTCGATCCGACGGAGTTTGTCGCCGATGTCAAAAATAAAATGAAACCTGACTACTTCGCCACTGAGCTATCGTAACTCATGACATTGATGGCAAAATTTGAATTCATATTCTTTTAAAATTTAATGTCATTATATTGTCTGACAAAACAACATTTTCTATACATAAAACCTAGCTAGATCGATTTTTTGGGCCCGAATCCTCTAGTATGCCAAGTTTCAACAAAATCGTTGGAGCCGTTTCTGAGATCCTGAATATATATATATATATATATATATATATATATATATATATATTTACAAGAATTGCTCGTTTAAAGATATATATAAAATAACGACTATCTCAATTTTTCAAATAAACTTTTTAGTTAGTGTATAGAGGTAGTTCGAAACTGTTCACCACTGCACTGGAAGATGTCTTCAAGCTCTTAGACTGGACTAGACTCGGCATCAACATTAACGGCGAATACATCACTCACCTTCGATTTGTGGACGATATAGTCGTTATGGCAGAATCCATGGAGGACCTTGGCACAATGCTCAATGATCTCAGCAGGGTATCCCAACTAGTGGGTTTACGAATGAACATGGACAAGACGAAAGTCATGTCAAATGCCCATGTCATTCCTGTACCGGTCCTAGTTGGCAATGCGATTCTCGAAGTTG
The DNA here is from genome assembly GCA_032191425.1 of Lymantria dispar. Classification (NCBI taxonomy): domain Eukaryota; kingdom Metazoa; phylum Arthropoda; class Insecta; order Lepidoptera; family Erebidae; genus Lymantria; species Lymantria dispar. Next base: position 14,695,647 of record CM063457.1, on the reverse strand, counting down.
TCGATCACTATGTTTACCTCGGACAAACAGTCCAGTTAGGTAGATCCAATTTCGAGAAAGAGATCAGCCGACGAATCCAACTCGGTTGGGCAGCGTTCGGGAAACTTAAGAGGATCTTCTCATCCAACATACCTCAGTGTCTGAAAACACAGGTCTACGACCAGTGTGTGTTACCAGTGATGACTTACGGCACGGAAACGTGGTCCCTAAATGTAGGCCTTATATCAAGGCTCAAAGTCGCTCAGCGTGCTATGGAGCGGGCTATGCTCGGGATTTCTCTGCGAGATAGAATCCGGAATACGGAAATCCGCAGAAGAACGGGTGTAACCGACATAGCACGAAGAATTAGCACGCTGAAGTGGCAATGGGCAGGCCACATCGCTCGACGAACCGACAACCGCTGGGGATGAAAGGTTCTCGAGTGGCGACCACGTATCGGACGACGCAGTGTAGGACGCCCCCCCACTAGGAGGACCGATGACATAGTGAAAGTTGCTGGGCATCGTTGGATGCAGGCGGCACAGGACCGCACATTGTGGCGCAACATGAGGGAGGCCTACGTCCAGCAGTGGACGGCTGTAGGCTGAAATGATGATGATGATGATGATGATAGAGGTAGTTGTAAAAAGTCTGCATTATGTGGTTTCAGTTATAATTTAGTTGCTTGTTAGATTTGAAGGAGTGACGTTTATTTAAAGGTATCAAATACGGTCCGGTCCAGATTTGTCCAGATATAATTTTTGAAAAGATAGAAGTCTTAACAATTCCAAGTTCTATAATTAAGAATGCTCCTGTCAGCAAGACTCATCAGCTCGATCCGTATAGGCATGCCCGGGAGGAACGTATCTGACTTTATAAGAGTGATTAGACAGACTACACGACTAGACAACATATAATCTCTATTCTATTTTGCTTGAATATGATTTATGGTTTTTTTAGGGTTTACGGCATGCTGACAAAGCTATATTAATTTGAAGTTCCTAAAATAATCTATAATATTTACAGTAACGATTTATTCCATAAAGCTCATGTTTAACGTGTAACTTATCACAGTTATTGTCAATGGGAACCATGTTGAACTAGCTTTCACATATTTAATATACTGCTATTGTATTATCGAATAAACTATCGTGTCGTCTCAGTCCATTAACTTCTCACTGTTGGGCTCGAGCGTCCTCAGCAATAGGTGAGAAATTGGCCTACTATACCATACCGGTTAGACTTTTTGGTAACTTTTATTTTGAGTTTTCCTGCTCTTTCATAAATGTCATATGCATATTATATCCTTTAGTCGTGTCACGACAACTACGGGCAAGGTAGTGAATGGTAATGGTATACTTACTCCGTCACCACTCAGAACACAAACTATCGTATATTGCAATAATAAAAGTTTCATCGAATAAAGAAAAGTATTTTTCTGGTTTTATTTATGGCAAACAATGTATATTTTTAAATTCTACGTAGAGTAAATGTAGTAAAAGGAATATTTTGCTGTCGAGTATGAACGACATCCCGTAAATAATGTCCCTAGAATGTTTTGCTTACTTAGTCACAGAGTGTGTGGCATATGATGTATGAGACGATCATCGATAACTGAAAATAAATTTCATAGCGCTCTTAAGACGCCCTGATCACAAAAAAATATTGCGGACATCGATAGATTATACGTGAAGGGTTAATCTGCCGGACAGGCCACGGAAGACATGGTTTGGTATCGGTGGTTAGCTTTAATGGCGATAGAGGTACTAAGTACCGGCAGGTTATGAGTTAACAAGCCGTCGCCCACGTCGACTTGGATGGGCCCCCAACAAAAATAGTGCTGTTGAAGGCAATAGAACCACGTAGTAATAAATAACCTACAGACAAAAAAGTAATCTACTACTTCTTACTTGATGTCGTGTTCCATGTAAAGTCCGCCCATGCCAAGTGTCATAATATCGATTTCCATGCAGAACTGTTCATTGTGCAATCCACAAATAATTTTGCTTTGAGTTTAGGTGTTGTATGTAATTGCATATTTCTGTAATCTCGGAGATATAAGTGTTTATTGGATTAGGCGAGGCCTAGTATTTTTTTTTATTATAAAAATCCTCCAAAAATCTTTTTCTTTATTAAAAGTTCTTCTAATAAGTTAATTGATATGTTTTAGAGCTGAATTTAATTACGGTTTAACGTTTACTTTTCTCCAGTATGTTTACGTTTAATTTCATTTGAAAATTGTATTATAACTTCCCTCTAATACGCGTCCCTTACTTCAATAACATTAGTAATTTGAGACAACAATGCTTTTTGCGCCGCACGTATTTTGAAAGGTGCTTATATGGATATTCCACACACCCGCCTATCGACGTCCACTATTGGACATAGGGCTACCCACAGGTGGGGGACGAGGATTTTATTGTGTAGATTGGTATTCAATCTTCAGAATTAATTAAGCTATAATTATATTGGCCTATACATATATTGGGTATATAGGTATTATAGTCTACAAATTACTTCGTATATGTTTTATAGGAAATTTTGAAACATATCCTTATGACAATCCCTCTGGCCAGAGTGGAATAACTGCTCATTTTAATCCCATTTTGGGGGTTGAAGTAGGAGAAAATATACAAGGGATCTCCATGCTTATTTATTTCAATATAACCTTATGACACAAGTTGTATACGCCACTTCATAACGTTTAAAACTCTTAAGGGTCTACGAGGATACGTTTTGGCATTTTTTGCGTATGCGAGCCACAAATGATTCTCCTAGGATGTAATTTGTATAAATTATATGTTTGCGAACTTCTCTGAAATCTGAAAATTTTTTGGCTTTATACGAGGCAATTAGGTCTATAAATAAATATACATAAAAGTTATCGCTTGATATTTCCGTATAGGATAGTAGTAAAATCGATTTATAGATATAAATAGATAATGTCTCTGTAAAAAAAGGGAAATTTGATTGCAAACTATATGCCAACCCGCTTTAGCTGTGTGGAAAATGAGGCTAATTTTCGATGGAGACCTGTAGCCAATATTAGGATGTAGGTACAGGTTGAAAATAAGAGCTTCATAAATTTACATTTAATTTTCCGTGTGGTGGCGGAGTAAGAATACAAATCACCATTGCCTATCTTGCCCGTGGATGTCGCAATAGACGACTAAGGGATATAATACGCATTTGACGTCTATGCAAGACATGGCAAACTCGAAATAAAATCCTATATCAACCTGTCCGACCAGTATGGTACAGTAAGGTCAATTTCCCTCATATTGTGGAGGAGGCTCGATCCCAACAGTGGGACGTAAATGAGCTGAAATGAATGAATGAAATGAAATTTATATTTAGTGATAAGTAGCAATGCGGACCTAGGCGATTAAGCACATCAGGTTCACTTTTTATTTTAATCTTGTATCAAATTGGATCACAATATGCATTATTTGAGAGCATAACTTCATAAAACGTGTTACATGATAGCTAATACGCGCCTTTCATCAGATATACTATAGATGTTTCAGAAATAGGTCAAGGACTTATTTCCTTAATCGCCATTTTCGCTGTCGGTGATAGCGTGAAATAATTCGCCTTAGTGGAAATTTATTGTAAAATTGAGTACTATAAAATAATTTATTGGGTATTATAAAGGCAAATTCATCATCATATCAGCCCACATAATTCCCACTATTGGGCTCGAGCTTCCTCCATAATGGAAGTTAATTTGACCTACTAGATCACGCTGGTCAGAGGTGTTGTCATAGGATTTTGTATCGAGTTTTCCTTCTCCTGCAAATATGTTATCTGCATAATATATCTCTTAGTCGTATTTTGTAAAATAGGCAATACGAAACTTGTGCCAGTCAACTAACGAATAAGTCTCCAATTCTACTATTTAATTTAGATATTCTGAAAGACGCGGCGGCCTCGAGAAAATAGAAAGCTGTAACCTTGAAAGGAAGTTTATTTTATTTAATTTTTTCATTACATCTCTTAGATTTAGGGAATAAGTACTCTCAATTAGTGTGATGAAATAACAATATTATACAGAACGAACAAATTACTTGTCCTTGGCCTTACTTTTGGCCTTGATATATAAACGTTTTTACAGTATACATAACGTGTGCATGTACATACGAGTAGTTAAAGTGAATTTTGTATCCAACAGTTGAAACTTTTGTTATTGTATTTTGCTTTTATCTCTGGGGGATAGGCAAATATGTATCATATTCTTATTGCCATGTGGTGACATAGAATAGATAGAATCCGAAATACGGAAATCCGCAGAAGAACGGGTGTAACCGACATAGCACGAAGAATTAGCATGCTGAAGTGGCAATGGGCAGGCCACATCGCTCTACGAACCGACAACCGCTGGGGAAGAAAGGTTCTCGAGTGGCGACCACGTATTGGACGACGCAGTGTAGGACGCCCCCCGGACCGACGACCTGGTGAAAGTTGTTGGGCGTCGTTGGATGCAGGCGGCACAGGACCGCACTTTGTGGCGTAATATGAGGGAGGCCTACGTCCAGCGGTAGAGGGCGATAGGCTGAAGTGATAATGATGAATGATGATGTGGTGACGGAGTAAGAATACAATTCACCAACCTTATCTTGCTCGTGGATGTTGTAAAAGACGACTATGGGATATAATATACACATGTGTGCAAGAGAAGGAAAACTCGAAATGAAACTCTATACCATCATGTCTGACCAGCATGGTATAGTAGGTCAAATTCTCTCCCATTGTGGAGGAGGCCCGAGCCCAACAGTGGGACGTATGTGGGTTGCGATGATGATGATGATGACTCTTATTTTGCCGTAGAATTTGTAGGAAACTATGGTTCAGATTTGAGGGGGGGCATAGCCACATTTCACGGACGAAATCTCAGTGTCAATTTTTTTGCTCAAATATTATCATATTTACTCATTGCACCTACAGGTATTCATTACACTCACTAGATAATATAATAAGCTTTTTTATTTATCTATAAGTGGGTTATGGTAAGCGCAGACTCCCTCCATTCCGTCCGGGGCAACGAAAGGACGGCGCGCGGGCCCATAACCCACCCGTACCCACGTCGCCTTCGTCGTTGGGCCGACCACCAGTGCCGAGTTCCTTGCCCTCTGTGGTCGGCCCGACGGAATACCCTTTCGGGTACCCTCACCGCTCGACGTCCCTGTCTCGGGACGTCGCGCGGTCAGCCTCTCTACGGGTGACGGACTAAAGTCCCCGGTCCCATCACCCGCGGCCTCGGCTAGGGAGGTAGTATAATAAACTAAGGCTACACGATGTTTTGTATCATCTCAGCTCATATACGTTCAACTCCTTCGCAATAGAAGGGAAATTAACCTATTATACCACGTTGGTCAGATGTATTGGTACAGAGTTTAATTTCGAGTTTTCCTTCTATTGCAGATGTTATATGCGTATGCGACACCCACCGGCAAGAAAATGGGTGGTGAATTGTATTCTTACTCTTTCACTACAGGGAATGATGTATTTGGTGTTTAGGAATTTGTGTGTAACGTTTAATTTTAGATATAAAATGAACAATGCCTGACTACCTATTTAGTGCGCTATAATTGAGGCATTAATTAAGGGTGCTGTACCCATAGGGTAAAAACGGAACCCTATTACTAAGACTTCACTGTCTGTCCGTCCGTCTGTTTGTCACTAGGCTGTATCTCAATAACCGCGATAGCTAGACAGTCGAAATTTTTGCAAATTATGTATTTCTGTGGCCGCTATAACAACAAATACTAAAAACAAAATAAAATAAATATGTAAGGGGACTCCCATATAACAAACGCGATTTTTTTGCAATTTTTATAGGTAATGTTACGGAACCCTTCGTGCGTGACTCCGACTCGCATTTAGCCGGTTTTTAAGTTGTAATTTTAACAAACAAGTTACAAATTATGATGAACAGCGCTGTGAATTTTGTATATCTAATTCGTATACGGTGACTAGGCAAATTGGTTTGATAAGCAACAAATTTTACTACATACATAATATTATTTCAAATCATGTAAGTATACAGCGTGACGGTGCTAACTAATATGTTTATTTACTTAAGCTTAAATGAAAACAGATGTTATATGTCTGGTTATAACGCTCACGCGAGGTTGGGGGTGACTTTTTGATATGAAATAATTTTTTACA